>OX382265.1:11765224-12965224 GCA_947507595.1 Pyralis farinalis | reverse complement strand
ATAACAATTCAATTATTTAATTTTTTATTTTTCGGCCATCTTGACCATGTTCCTTATGAGATGGGAACGGTGTTCCTGAACATTCCTATTCTACTTTTTTATGCTGAATCCGAATCTGAAGTCAAAATTCGAAAAAACACACGCACACACAGAGACAAACATATAGATTTCATATAGGAATATACGATGATGAAGCAATGTATACGGCAGATTTTAGTTCGCGGTGAGAACTCGATTGATAATGACGTGATGTGTCAATGCAAGATAAGGATTCCGATAGATGTTAATTTTTTTATTAATGACGTAAAAATACAGTACTCAGTATGATGCTTTTCAAAAAGATCGTTATGGTAGAATTAAAATAGAAATGTAGTTAGAAGTTTGCCGAAAGACTTATTTCCTTTTTTGTTTGGGATGCGGGGCGTAGAGTTAGAACAAAGAATTATTTTTAATGTACTAATTACATTTCGGTAATTATTCGGGTGTATAGCATGCGCTTCACGTAAGTGTCCTCGTCAGCAGCTGCTATTTAGTTTAGGGACTTTGGATCTCTACGAGCAAAAGACTTTTGTCTACCCAAACCTATACCAACTAGTAATAATGCGTGTTAAGGTTTAGTTCATAATTTAGCTCCACATTTAAAGGCACATCAACCATAACATTTTGATACCGTCTTTATAGTTCTTATATCGCAAGCAATAGGAGTAAAAATCAGACAGCACGCATATAACTTGATGTGCCCTATGCTATGTATTAAGATATCTTTAATTTCACAATGGGGCTACTTATAATGGCGTCGGCTGTAAGGATTATTGAAAGCGGGTAGGTTTCTTTTGTCGTTTTGATATTTTGCCAATAACATTGGCCAACCTTTATCACCATCTAGTGTGTTGGGATTAGCCTCTATTCGTTGTCGGATCTTCTCAGCTTTTGCCATGACTTCCGAGTTCAGCATGTTTTCCAAGTATCTCAGTTTATGCGGTAAAACTATCTTGCATACCTGAAAAGTTATAATATGATAATGTGAGTAATCGAATGTTGTCACTGCGTGCGCACTCATTCATGAACCTGTGTGGTCTTGTGATATAGGTATCTCAAAATCATGGATAAGTTATGTAAGGTATAATAACGTTTAGGTTACTTGTAATAATTGAAGAGCATTATTTAAGTGTTAATAAAATGCGTATGCTGCCTTTCTTTAAGTTTGTTTGTTATTTTCGATAATCAAAATAGGGTCGGTTGTACCTGACATGAGAAGTTTAAAATCGTTTTAGATATATTGTGTCTTCAGGACTTCCTTCTTTGGGACACCTTCCTTCCTTCTTTGTTAAAAACATCACTTAAAAAATAATAGAATCGTAGGAGGATCCGGTCTGTGTTTTTATTTTTTTAAATAGCGATACAACTATAGTCTGCTAGGAACGCAGAATCCATCGATTGGAGAAATATTGTCTGTCTGTAATTTCGACGAAATTTAACACGCTAGTTTTAAGTAGACTTTATTACTGAAATCAAACAGCGTTAAAAGTGGCCTATATGCATGCATGGAAACATCGCCCGTATTACAAAGTAGTATTTTTAATATACCATTTTTAATATAAATCAAATTGTCTCGATTAAAAAGATTGCAAGGAGCTTTTATTGATACGATTGCTCGGTCGGATGCGCTGGAAATCGAATCGAATTTCCAATGGATATACGAATTTTCGCCGTAGGGTTACGGATTTGAATTCTATTTTAAATTCAATTATGATTGAAGAGCAATATGCAATATTTTTTAGTAAATCCATCAATATTTTAACAATCATTTTAGAGTTCCCAATTGTTTGAAAACAATAGGTATGAAAACTGTGGACCTTACTTTTTAAAGGTAAAATAAAGTTACTGACAACATGCTCCTAACTACAGCTCCATTGCGAGGCTTAACAACTTAACTAAAACTAACATAACTTTGCCTTAATATTTTTAGTGTAAGTTCCGAGCAGCTTCTCTGTTTATTAGGTTTCTACTAGTCAGCCAAGTTACCTCCCGATCGATCTCTTGGGCACAAACTTGCGCTACAATTTATTGCCTTAGAACTAAATTCAAGTTCACAACTGTGCGATAACTACATATACCTAGTATGGTTTGCTTAGCTACAGATGAGAAGCACAACAGAAAGCTCTCGCTATGCACGCACACAAGCGCACCTATTACGGACTTGAGGCAATGTCTCTTTCGCGCCTTCTATTTTCACCTTCGCCTTCTGTCCCGATACGCAAGGCACAGAAATATCCTCTTTAATGATGAAAATCTTTTTACGATTGAAAAGCACTACAACCAACAATATGATAAAGTGTACGCACACAGTTCTAAAGAAGCCGCCCAAGTGGTCGGAAAGGTACAATATGGTCAACATCCTACGTCTGTAATGATTTGGAGGTAGTGTGTTACTAGTAAATAACAGCAAGCTGTGTAGGCAGAGCTGATATTTTTTAAATTTAAAAAATATTTAAATATTTTATTTTTAATTTTTTAATTTTTTTAAAATATATGGAACCCTGTACGACATCTAGCGACGAGTGCTGTTACTTTTTCTGTTGATGGGAGTGCAGTGCAGACTCTGCACTGCAGAGTGGCCGGCCATACGTTTTCCCATATGTTTTTTTTTTCTAATTGGAACGATTTTGGACCGTTCTTCCTCACCAACGAACATTTAAATTTCAAATTAAAGGATACAAAACTACAATATGTTAGCTATTAGTGTGTCGATTTTGGAGTTTCTCACTATTACCGTCTAAACGCTAGCTGGATGACATCAGTCTACCCCAAACGGCAATTTTGAGGGTAAAGTGGCTCCGCTGGCTATCGCAGCTCTGCCAATAAAGGAGTCATCGTGTTGTGAAACCTCTCAGTAATACACTTTTTAAAAGCTCACCCTATACTTTTTAGCAGGACTCTGCACCTGACCACAAGGCACGAATTACCCATGCCTGGCTCGAAACCAATGTTCCGGACATTATAAGCGCTGAAGACTGGCCCTCGTCTAGCCCAGATCTGAACCCCTTAAACTACAAATTATGGTCAGTTTTAGAGGCCATGACATGCCGACATTGTGTCTCATAAGAAATCTCTGGAGCAAGCAGTGGCTAGATTCCCCATAGAAACAGTGCGTAAATACATAGATTCGTGGCCAGACAGATTAAAGGCCTGTATCAAAGACAAAGGGGGTCATTTCGAACAGAGTGATTTTTTGTTTTTTGCTGAGACTTCCATAAATATGTACTTAGGTCTGAAGGAGACTGTGTTAAAATAAGGTGAGGCATGCTCCGTTGGTTCGTACATGCAGGAAGAAAAAATCGCGAAACAGGTATACTATGCGAAAGCAGAAGCATGTAGGAGCAGAGGAAGGCCAAAACTTACCTACCATGACCAAGTTGATCATATTAGTCTGTCGTGTTTATCAGAAGGTGATATACATATATATCAGGAGCCCTAGAAATTGTCGTGCGTGAGAAGAGCTATGAATGTTTAACAAGCGAGTGAGGTGTGTAAGGACCGAATCATGTGGCGTTTAGTTCACTCTTCCTACTCTGTAAAGGATTGGGTGTGAAGAAATATATAGATATTTCGAACAGTTTTTGGACTGAGTTGACATTTTTGTAATCGATTTCCAGTAATTAGTGCTGTAAATCGTATTAGCATTTTCGAATCAAACTTTATTTCTATACCACAAAGGTGGCAATCAAGCGTGGGGTGTCACTCATGCGTTGCCGACCCTAAAATAGAAATGGGTAAGTTTCAATAAAGCTAAATGAGGTGTGTAAGGAGAGAGTCATGTGGCGTTCGGTTCTCTCTGCCTATCCTGCCAGAGACTTGGCGTAAATATATGGATAGATAGATATGGCTAAGTACCTACACTGGTATTATATACATACGTTTAAACCTTTTAAGAGATATGCTAGATAGAACAGAGAAGTTGAACACAACGGGACTCGATTGGGGAGTTAGGGAAGTACCACCATTTCACAGAAGACCGCAGCAGAATAACTACTCCCTGGTGCGTTGGTGGCCTATCGTGTTCCTCCGTGTTCCAATAAGCTCCTGAGGCGCTGCTGCGTTATCAGCGGGGGTAATGAAATGCGAGCGATATTCATTATGTTCACTTAAAATCAGGTGGATTATATTATTGTTTCTCAACGTTGTACAAAAAAACTAAAGTATTTAGATTCTTGTTTACGTATAAACAGTACCAAATGGAGGGTACCGTTCAATTATCT
The DNA here is from genome assembly GCA_947507595.1 of Pyralis farinalis. Classification (NCBI taxonomy): domain Eukaryota; kingdom Metazoa; phylum Arthropoda; class Insecta; order Lepidoptera; family Pyralidae; genus Pyralis; species Pyralis farinalis. Next base: position 12,960,965 of record OX382265.1, on the reverse strand, counting down.
AATATAAGTTTCCTCAGCAACAAAATGGTGGGTACAGCTAGGTGTACCACTAGATTGGCACTTACTTCACTTGTATGCGGTATGTAATAGGAATTAAAATCAAGCAACTACTAAGAAGCGAGCTCTTTGTTGTTCTAGAAACTACGAGTATATACTAATCCGTGAAGAGAAAACTTTGTACGTCTTTATAAGCACATTTCGATCAAATAAGAGTTCATATAGAGACGGTCTGATATATATGCATATATATACTACCTGACTCGGAAAAACGTTGTTCTGCCATATAAATTAAATTATTTTCTAATATTTTTATTAAATATACTTTACGATCTATTCTCATACCTACCAAATATACAAAAAAAAATTCAAAAATATCGGTCGAGTAGTTTCCGTCGAGGTCGAGGAGTGCGACTACAAACACCGTAACACAAGATTTTTATATATACCTAAGATGTACTGCGGGCCGTATGGGGAAGCTCGGGGTTTCTCTGCGTGATAGAATCAGAAATGAAGATATCCGCAGTAGAACTAAGGTAACCGTCATAGCCCACAGGATAAGCAAGCTGAAGTGGCGGTGGGCCGGCCACATAGTTCGTAGAACCGGCAACCGCCAGGGAAGAAAGGTTCTCCAATAGCGTCCCGTACTGGTGCACGCAGTGTGGGACGACCTCAGGAGATGGAGCGACGACCTCAAGAGGTTTGTAGGGAGTCGATGGATGCAGGTGGCACAGGATCGAGGAGTGGCACTCTAGAGGGGAGGCCTATGTTCAGCAGTGGACGAATACAGGCTGAAATGATGATGATGATGATGCACGTGTTTATAAAGCGGAAGAGTTTGTATGTTTGTTTGAAGGCATCTTTGGATACAAGATACCGGGCATTCTCGCGGACGAAGTAGCGGGGTGGAGCTAGTATATATGTATGAAATCTGGAAATTTTCGAAGCGAAATACGAAATACGGACAATTTAAATCTGTGAATGTCAAATACATTTTGGTCTATGATCGCTAAAGAATCTATATGCAGTACTAGCTAAACGCCGCGAATTCGTCCGTGCGTATCACGTAGGGGCCGCATTACCTACTCTATACTCTTTTTCTCTGCTTCAAAGGGTCGTATTATAATGTTCAATAGTCATATAGAATTGGGATATCAAATGCAAAAATAATTATTTACATCCGACTGGTAGTTCCAGAGATTTGCGTGCTCAAACAAACTCTCCCGCTTTATATACTAGTATAGATTGTTGAAAAAAATGTGCATTGTTTTCTTTGTACTTGTAAGTGTATTTTGCGATTGAATGAATGTGATTTTTTTTATAATACGTCGGGAGGCATACAAGCATACGGCTCACCTGATGTAAAGCGGGTACCGTAGCCTATTAACCCAGTACCTACCTATTGACCATCAGGTCAGTTCTTTATCACTGTTCGTGATGTGTCATCATTGACAAAAAAAAAATGTATATACGAAAGTTGTCTAGTACCCATAACACAAGCTTCGCTTACTTTGGGGCTAGGTGGCGCTGTGTAATTTGTCCGACAATATTTATTTATTTATTTATCTTAGTACAAAATAATATATATATATTTTTTATCATTATATCGGTATTTTTAAACAAAAAAAAGAACCTTAATAACGTTCAAAGTTAAAAATTAAATTAATTACGTTAAAAATCTGACCACTGAGCGAACACTGGTATATTTTAATTTCTCCGCTTAGCTTAGTTAGGTCATACATATAGAACATATTGTTTGAATACCTTTTTTAAAGCTAAGCATTCAAACGATCCGCAACATTAAGCGAATCGCCGATACGAAATTTCACCTCCGCTAGACTGTGACTTTATCTCGAACGTCTAGCCAGGAGTCTTCTATGAGCTAAGGCTTAACTCACAGACTCCTCTTGGCTAAATGTTGAAGTATAAAGAGACCGCCACTGACTGAAGAGTCAAAAGGAATGCCACATGCTCTTGATGCTCTCGTAGACTTGCAAACGAGGTGTTTATAAAAGGGAGATATTACATAGCGACAACCATGTCAGAAGTAGACCAGCTGAAGAAATATCCCTATCTATCAGGAGTGCACAATTAAACAATGATTCTTCGGTATGAGCTGTACAATTGGGGGGTGGGGGGGGGGGGGGGGCTGTACAATTTACAGCTTTCTTATTCTTAGCGTTATCTTTTCCATTATGATTGGCTATCTATGCTTAAGGATTGGGCAAAGATACTGATTTTTACATGAAAGGACTGCAGTCATTTCTCCATGATCCACAAACCAGGCCTTTCTTAGGTAAGGCACACGTCTTCCGAAATATATTTTTTTGGACGTGAGCATTTTGTCACCATGTCTCTTCCTTCACCAGCAAATGTTTATTATAATCTAAGCACATTATGTTCATAAATACGAAAACACGAATTTAGTAGTGAGTTTTTTTTATTTTATACAATGTCGGGAGGCATACGGCCCACTTGATGCAAAGTGGTAACCGTAGCCTATGAACGCTGGTAATACATTAAGTATCACTCGCGCGATGCCACCTCTGCTGATAACACAACAGCTCCTTAGGGGCTTGCTGGTGAATTCACTTACGCGCAGGAACACAACAAGCCTCCAGGGAGTTTGTTATTTGGCTGCGGTTTTCTGTGAGGTGAAGGCACTTCACCAGCTCTACTTCTTTTAAAACATGATGCCAGGATTCGAATCGGTGACCTGTTAACCAATAGGCCGGTTCTTTATCCACTAGGCTATCACTGGTCTTGACCACCAACTACTTTATAGCTTACTTAATCTTATTTCTGAAGATCTTATCATCGTTGTAGGCTTTATTTGAAGAAAAAGAGATGTGTAGTGCGCCTAAACTGACGGGGTAGTCACTGTCTTTATCATTGCCATCCTCAGGAATCATGACATTAATAATAATAATAACAACAGTTTATTTTACACCGAGCTTATATGGGTCATGCAATTTCATATTAAGATATAGGATTAACAAATGGGTTGCTTTAAACTCAATAGAATGAGGGTACTACGGTCCGTTGCTATTTAATCTTACAACTACGGGCTTTAGCTGGTAATCTTTAAATATTCGTACAGCAGCGTAATAGCCAGATCCACCCGCATGCAAACTGTTTAAAGCTGTTTGATATATCCCTTTTGTTCTACTGGGAAATACATAAAAGACATTACGACTGTTTGTTTACAGAAGATTAAATATATTTCGAGAATTATATGTATACTTTTGAACTGAGGTTATGAACTGATCGCAATGAGATTAGCATGAGTATCGCAATGAACTGGCGACGTAGGCGTTTTGAATAAAATAAAATTATAGGAAGCGTTGCGAAATTTTGGTTTTGAAGCAATTAATATCGAACTTAACTTTAAGTTGTTCACTATAAAAATGGATATTAGCTTTAAGTGAGAAAGTGTGATTGTCACTTCTTCAGGACTTGACTTATAGTACTGTTATATCGTAAAGCCCTGCGGAAAAAAAACTGGCAAAACCAGGAGTTCCCAACAAGGGGGGCACGCCCCCCTACATTTGTGATGAATAAATTAAGGGGGAAGGGCGCGAGGGAGGCATGAAAATATTATTTGTAAGGGAGGCTCAAATAAAAGGTTGGGAAACCCTGGGCTAAACTATTTACCACGATAACGAGATGCCGTAAGTGGACGATAAAATCTTCATACAACTTCAATTAAATGGGAGTTCTATCTAGATTGGAAATATCACATATGCAATACGTTATAAAGTATGAAAGAAATTTCCAAATTCAAAGAGTAACATCGTATTAAGTTATTAAAGTAAATAATAGTTATATAGTAGTACAACAAATGCATTGCTTTCATCAATGTAATACGTCAACTATCTGGCTAGCATGTAGTATGAATTGGTATTAATTGTTGGAAATAGACACTACGTGTGTAGGCACGGTCCAGAGTATTTAAGCGCGAAACCCGACTGAAGCTTTTGTATTAGGAGAGGATCCGAATAAGAAACGACTTTCACTCGTCTGATTACCTAGTGGAAGAAAAGTATTTTACATAAAACTTAGCTATAGTCTCGCCAGGAACTTTTTAGGCAACCCTCTCGCTATATATTTTTACCATATTGAATTTCATATAAAATATGTTACATTCATTAAGCAAAACAGTGATTCGGATCTTATAAGCTTCATTTTCATAATGCTGGTCCCCTATACGAGTATTTTACAGTAGCCGTATGTAGACTACAGTAAAAAGGAAAGTTAGATCGTAAAAATTAACTACGTACCAGTATTTCGCATACGAAAAAAGCAAATGCAATTCTCGAGACCACGATAAGTGTATGTAAAATGAAACTTGGATAGCTTAAATTGTTTTATTCAAAGTTTTCAACATTACACAAATGTTAAAAACTTGGGAAATTCACTACAAGCTTATAACGTAGGGAACGTTATTAGCTTGTAGTTAAGTACGAGTAGTAGTAGCCTTTCAATTTTGATAATTTTACAAAGGATTTTTTGTTTTTGTTAATTCTATATACACAAATTGAGGGGTTTTAATCTATTATCTACTTACATTCTTTTTGTTATTTTGTTCTTTTATATATCGGGTAGATTTATTTGATACGTTACTTTCACACCAACGCTCGTGGGTTCGATTCTCACACCGGACAAACATTTGTGCATGAACATGTTTGTTTGTCTTGGTGTGTACTTTTAAGAGAGGTAGGACACATAAAAGCAGCCCGTCTGGGTAAGTACCTCCACCTCACAGAAAACCGTAGTCAATAACAACCCCCTAAAGAGTTGCTGTGTTTCTGCGTGTGCGTGAGGTCACTATTAAACTCCGATGGAGTTGCTGTGTTAGCAGCGGAAGTGACATCGCGTGAGTGATAGCAAACATTTATAGGCTACGGTAACCGCTTTACATCAGGTAGGCCATATGCTTGTATACCTCCCGATGTTGTATATATAATATATAATAAAAATAGCTATATCTCGTACGGAACAAGATTTACAAGTCGCGTTAATTGGAAAGTTAATTCCGAATATGTATTATTATTCTAGAATTGGCCAGATTCATGACCCGGTTGACTGATCAGGATAATCCGTAATTTCTCTACAATATTTTCAAATATGGATCGTATTTTTTTAACAACCAAAACATGTTTAGAAGAAAGTTGTTACAAATCTCTGTAGTGGCTATAATTTATGCAAAATTATACCAGGCCTAAATTGTCTAGAAATGAAACAATTGCGATAGACGGTCATTGCAAACTTATAACGGTTAATTGATCAAATAAATTTTATTCTATAAAAAATAATAGCTATTAAAACCTACAATTTTAATAGATACAAAAAAAAGATGATTAAATAATTAATTTATTAAATTAAATAATTTTATAACAATCTTCATAATATTAAAGTACCTTCAGGCAAATTTTATTAAATGTTATTAGTAGAATCATTTTCCACTAAAATTTATTCAAATATACGTGTGAAGATAAGCAGAAATGCAGTAGGTACTAGAATAATGAGAGCGGAACACCATTTCGGTTAAAAAGTGATACTCACGACTATACTGCAGTATAAAAAGAAAATTGAGACGAATACAATTCTCAAATGAATCATGGCGGCAGGATGAATGACTGATCTTGACTAAAACTGTAACTAAGTAATTTAGCTATCGTGTTTCGATTTGTGACCAAGGCGTGAATGTTTATGAAAATCCAAACAGTTTTCTGTTTACGAAACGAGGGTAATAACAAAGATGTATGGCGTAATAATCGAAATGTTTTCGACTAGTTTTGTGTTCAGTTTTTGTTCCTATTTACACCTTTATTCCTCCTACCCGTTGAATTATTTCGTAATTATTGCTATTTTACATGTAACTTTGTTTAATTTATTGTTACATACACATCTACAAATATTAGAATAAGCGTCTAATCCCTCAACTAGGCACAACTGCTTGCATTCACAAACAAATGTACAACATGAATACCTAACAGAAGGGACAACTTGTAAATATATTAAAGTAGAAACTTCATTAAAACGTGCAACTTTTGTTTATTTTCTGCATCAATTTTATGTCACTAGACTGGATACTTTCGTTTGTAATAATTTATTATATCACGTCGATATTGATATCTTTTTATTTCTTTTTGATATTGTCTTATATTTGATATCGATTTTGACCATCACGAAGGATGCCCACTTTTTAATTCAAATAATAATATACTCTGAGGAAGATAATCAAATGCAATAATGTGTCAAAATCTTGCTGTTGTTTTGATTATAGACGTTTATGTGTCTCTAGAAGAAGTGATATTAGCACAAAAACTGCGATATACGCATGATAGTATATTTAATTCAATGAAAATTATTTTGTTAATACATTTTTAACTGATAAAATGTTCTCAAGCTAATAATGTGCTACCACGCGATCTATTTCAGTAGAGTATTGTTTTCAGTAGAGTACAAAAATGCTATAGTTATTATTTTGCTTCTAAATGTTAATCCTCGTAGATTTGCCACGCATACTAAAATCTCTAAAATGGGAAGGATTACACAATACCCGGTGGCCCATGCTCTTTAGATATTACTCCAGAATAATCCTAATATTCTGTAATGGTTTTATATTCTAAATATATTTAAAAGATAAAAAATCGCAAGTCTATCTGAAACATAACGCAAACTAAAAACTAAGTAGTCAACTTCATCTCGTGACATCGCGATTAGCTTGCTTATTTACTCAAGTTCATTTAACCCGAGTTTATATGTGATGTTAAAACACAGTCGTTTGGATAAACAAACTTTGTACATTAGAATTAATCCTATGGCAGTAGTAGAGTTTGTTTCATTTCTAGCCACAAATGTTTGGTTTGTCTTACGATACAAAACAAAATACATCACTAGTGAACTAATTAGTATACCTATAAGAACTTAAACGAGCCCATGCACATAATAAAACACAATGGGAAATCTAGGATTTATTTTTGATCCGGATGATCTGGATTAATCCAGTCTTCCTTATCAAAAACGAGTACGTAAATTGTAGAACATGTAGACCTGTAGTACCTAATTGATCCTTTGTTAATTCACACAGTTCTACTTGATACAATTTCTTTAAAAAATCGTGTTTAATTGTCTTCAAAGTGGATAAAAATCATTGATCACAATTTCGACCACTCCACAATTTCCAGAGAGGCAGAAAATGGTGATTTCCCAACGAGTACCCTTACGGTCGGCCGTAAAGGTTACGTCAAATTCTTACTAAGTATCCCCTAGCCTTTTACCAAGAAGACTTTTAAGGCTTCATTTGTACAATAAAGAATTATTATTATTAATTATATTTTATTTTGATTCACGGCTATTATCCCGGTCATTTGATAGGCGTGCGCGGGGATAAGGATCCAACGCGTAGATGCCCCTATGAATTATGGCCGCCGTAACCTTGTCCAGGGGATATCAATGTGACAATATACCCATGAACCAGGTCACGGCAGGTATTGGGACTATTGCAAATGTGTTGGAAATTATTGAGCTATTAAAATGAGGTCTGGTGGGATTATTAGTACTGGGCTGTTACAGAAGAGGGACGGACACCTGCCATAACTATCATATCTGATGTTACTTCCGGCAGGCGGTGGCTCGCCACTCACTGGATGGACCCCCGAAATGTCAGAGAAATTCGGCCAGGGGCAACACCGGTATGAGTGACTCAGAGGTGTCGAGAGGTGTGCTGCGCTTTCTTCAAAGTTACTCGCGTCGTTATACCCTTTAACACTTCCACCCCTGGAGCATATCACCTGATAAAGTAATATGCTCTATTATTATTATTATCTGTGGCGATCGTCTAATGTACCAGGCCACTCAGAATGCATGAAATAAAGTTTATGTAGGAGTTCCAATTTCAAAATTTTCTCTCTATTTTTGCTAGGTAATTTATATTATCGTGTCTCATTTACACGCTATGATTTTTCACGATTTCAAGTGTCGCCTGGAACCGGACGAATCGTACGATAGACTTCAAAGGGCATTCATGGATGAAGGCCCTTCCTTCCAAGGCAACCGTATCGTATCGTTGGAATAACGAAATCAATCGTGGTCGACTACCTTTGGGGGATGAAGAAAGAAGTGGTCGCCCTTTGACTGGCTGTTATGGAAGAAAACGTGCTAGCTGGGATAAATTTTATCCAAGATAATAGGCGAGTTACGTATCAGGAGATTCAGCACATACTGCAGATTGGATCGGGAAGCCTTCACGAGATTCTACATTTGCATCATCTCGTGAGGAGGATAGTTTCACGCTTGGTGCCGCACAACCTCACCGTTGCTCAGAAGTAGGCCCGGGTGGAATGGCGCCGTGATATGATAAACAAATTTGAAGCAGGTTCGTCTCGGCGTGTTTACGACATCATTACATGTGATAAGTCCGGGTATTTATCGATACGATCCAGAAACGAAGCGCCTGTTGACGGTTTGGGTGTTTCAAAACGAATTAACGCCTACCAAAGTGTAGCGATCTATAAGCGGGGGGAAGATTTATATCGCGAGCTTTTTCAATTTGACTGGCTACCTGGTGTCAATTTATTTACAGAACCAAAGAAGCATCAACGTCGAATGGTATACTACCAAATGCTTGCCAGAAGTTTTCTCTGTTGTGAGCAATGAGCGGCCAAACCCAGGGCTCGACGGGCTACTGCTCCACTACGAAAACGCGCCCGCGCACTCCGCGCTCTAAACGAGGGATTTCCTAGATAGCACGCTGATCAAACTCATTGGTCATCCTCCTTGCAACCCTAACTTAGTACCGTGTGACTTATTTTTATTCCAGAAAAATAAATATCAGTTCAAAGGGATACAATTTTCATCGCCGGAAGTTGTGCTGTCAGCGTTCGAGCAGGTTGTAAATGAGGTGTCTGCCACGGACTGGAGAAAGTGTTTTGACTTGTTCAGACACATGAAACTTTGTATAGAGGCTGGTGGAGAGTACTTTAAAAAGATTTAATAAAAAAATATTTACCTATAGAAAACACTATTTCTATTTTCGCAAACCTTTCTGAGTGTACCACGTACATGGAGCGACGCAAAACTACATTATTTGTTGCTAAGATTTATGATAAGCGTTTCAAAAGTGTGTGCAAATACTCACTGACACTCTGCGTATCTGCGAACGACTATGCGGTATTTATAAGTTCATGGATGCACTGCCTATAAATCCATGGGTGTCATAACATCCGTGAAGTGTGAAATTATGTCGCTGTAGGGTATTTACCATGTCTTTAAAATCTAGGGAATAAATATAGAACATATTCCTGAAGCAAAAAGACATCAGACATCAGTTACATTTTGATTTACATATTTTATAATCTTCTAAGGAACTGGTTTCACCGCCTCAATCATATACATAATTCGCATTTTTTTTCTGTAAATGCTAGAATCTCTCTTTGCGAATCTGTTATTCTTTCGAGACTAAGGTGGGATGATATTATCTACGGCTCTCTCTCCTGTATACAGACCAACAAATGATTCGAGGGATGTAAAAATTCTTGTTGCAGATATTGATATTACATAATATTTTGTTACAACATTTCACCAGTTAAGAGCAACCCTGCCATTCTGAATACAGACTCTTGGAGATAGTTTCTACTTGCGGTATTTGATCTCATTAAATATAAAAACCCAAAATACCTCTACAAAGAATTTAAGTTTGCAATATTCCGTTGTCATCGGAAGTTCAAGATCGACACGTGTTCCATTAACCTACGATATTTGGCTGTTTTACCGCTAGGCGACTAAGTGCTGCAATAATATTCTTCCTCCTATAAGAAGAATCACATTCATGTATGTAGAAAAATGAATTTCCCACTGGGATTGAAGTTGTTGTAACTTATAACTTGGCGGTTTTTGTCGTGAGTTCAGTTTAATTATGTTGTATTGTACAATAACACTTTTTCCTTATTTTTAATACTGTTTATCCTTTTGTCTATGAGATAATATTTGTATACTATCTACAGCATAGTATTAAAAAAACTACGATGATCTCATGTGAAAAAGGTATGTGTCATCAACAATACCTAATTGTGATTTGGCATACCTGTCCAAAAGGAGGCTCCCAATATCTAATTCTAAATAAGAGAAAACGCAATGGATAAAGTGCATTTACGGTAGAAGAAAAGTTAAAGATGATATAATTACACCATTGTAAAATATTGCTTACAAAATAAAACCTGTAAAAATAAATATGTAAAATAACTATGGGTAGATATATAGCCTATATCACACATTACTTTTATTATTATTATACAAATAATAAACGTGTGTTCATTAGGTAAGTTTTGCTGTTATATAAACAACTGTTCAAATACAAAACACGATAAATGAAAATTGATGGGGTTACTTGGGTAACTTACGTGGCATACTATGGGGCATACATACTATAAATGTCTGGAACTGGCTACTTATTATAAGAAAAGGGTTACGAAATTTGAAATGAAATTATGTGGGCGTATATTACTTTTTTATTTACGAGTTTTTAATTATGACCTCTTGTTGTTTTGGAAATTATATGTCTGAATTACAATAAATTAAAATCGAGAAAATGTTCACCCTATACGATTTTTTCTTAAATATTTCTATAGTCTTTTATGATTTATGTCGCGGTTGAAGTCAGTTAGATAGTTGTTAAAGAATTCAATTGGCATTTGGCAACGAGGCTGTGTATCTTTTTCTATCAGAGACAGTCGAAGGTATCATGTTTGCTCATTAACCGACTTCAAAAAAAGTAGGTACTTGTCAATTCGTCTGCATATTTTCACGGGACAGGACCACCACTCATTTCCACTACTGTCTCTCCTGTGTAGCCAGAATTAACAGCGGCGACTATCAAAACGGCAATGAACAGTGTATTAACTGATAACACTAGGAGATAACAATTTGCTTATACGATTTTAATATTTTAATGCTACTAATTAAATTTTCAAAGTCAAAGTCAAAAGTCAAAATCTTTCTATTCCGTAAAAATGGCTACATTTGTTTGGAATCGTCACAATTTTTTTCCCTACCGTGCAGTTTATGACTAGGTGAGCACTGATAAAAATACTGCCAAAAAACTCAGGCGTCCCTCTTTTGGTATCCGAACAAATTTACATATTTTATTAATTACATTATAATTGGATCGACTCACTCCCAGGCATTTTTATCATTAATATAGTCAGATACTTTATAATATGCCCTGCTACACAATTTGGCTTTAATAGTAGTTTTAAATTTGTTTATTGACAATTCTCTTATATTGTAGGGAAGTTCACGTTATCCCGTTTCCTAATCTATTAGGATTGGCGGGGTTTACTAATTTTTACATGAAGTGGCTGCCATCAGACCTCAGACCACAACCTAGGGTGAAGGTCTTTCGAAATATAATTCTCTGAACGTGTTTGATTCCTCACGATGTTTTCCTTCACGGCCGAGCAACTGATAAATATGTATATAAATCCGAAAACCCGAATTTAGTGGTACGTGACCCCGTCAGGATTCGAACCGTGGACCAGTTGGGTCAATAGGCCGATTCCTTATCCACTGGGCTATCACTGCTCGTTAATTTTTCAAACCTATATGCTTTATAAATGAACCTCCATAAATATTTTCAATCTCCCTAGGTACAAGATATTCCGACAGGGAAAGGTTTCTATTTAACAAATGGACAACTAACATTGCTGCCGAATAATCCTCCTTGATGTCTATGAGAGCCTTTCCATTGTTTCCGATATAAGAGAAACTATAACAATAACATTAAGTTTCGCGAGGATTTTCTGCGATACAAATTGAGGTTTTTGTTCGAATCCAGCTCGCCCCTCGTCACTTCCGTCCCATTGATTTTATGTGCACCTACCTACATGTTATATCAAAAGCTCCATACAAATCTGCAAAAGGGCACAAAAGGTACGTTTTTTATACCAACAAACTAAAACTTTGTGAAACTTCTACTATACAAGTTCGATCACACATGGTTAATTTGCTAGTAGAGTACTTTAGTACTGTAGTCATCTATTGGCGGGAGCACGTAAATACCAGCTAGGATCCTGTGATTCCAGGCAAAAATGCGGGGAAAATTGTTGATGATCCTAAGCTGAAGAAAATTCATCCTCACTCACTGGGGCCGCAATTGTAACTTGCTGTGTTGTGTAGAGTATTCTATTGAGAATTCTTCTGTTGTAAAATGCCTGTCGAGGTTTTTTTATACTACGTCGGAAGACATATGACCTACCTGATGAAAAGCGGTTACCGCAGCGTATTAACGCACGCAATACATAAAGTATTACTCGCGGGATGCTACCTCTGCTGCTAGCGCAGCAACTACTTAGGAGCTTACTGGTGATTTCACTCACACGCAGGAATACAAGAACCCTCCAGGGAGTTATTTGGCTGCAGTTTTCTGTGAGATGGAGGCACTTCCCCAGAGAGGCTGCTTTGATGCGCCCTACCTCTCTCCTTTCTCTAGGGATTACCGCATGAAATAACAAGATAATATACAATATTATATTATCATGTTATTATTATATTATATTAATTGTAACACCAGGGCTATCACCTGTGCGTTGCCAACCCTGTAAAAATCTCTAGTCCCAATGTATGATACACAGAAAACACCCAGACCAAGGCTTATATAATATACAATGTTTGTCTTGTGGGGGAATCGAACCCACGACTATCGGTGTCAAAGTCGCGTCATTTACGACTGATTCACCGAGCTCCGAGCGAGCGAGTCATAATATGTAGCGACAACTGCTGCACATGTCGAATCGATGTGCAGCAGTTATCTTGAATAGCAAGAACCCTTGTAATTCAAGAAGTATTTGCCACCTCCGTTGCTAAGACGGCAAATCTCCAGAAGCTTACTGGTAAGTCGTTACGTACATTCTGTTATCAAAGGTTAGGCGACTCAAATAATTATGTCGGAAATGAAATTACAATTACTCTCTATTTAGATTGGGGGAAAACGGATTACTTATCTAATCACAATTAACAACCTAAACTAATAATTAAGTTAGATTAACGCCCAATGTTCTGTTTTCCAAGCATTATTCAAATGTGATCGTAATTTAGATTTGCGAATACTCTGAATGAAATATTTAGGGTATCCGATATATACGAGTAAGCACTTAGAATCGTTCACATTTCAGCAGTTTCTTTATAGATGTTTAATGTTTAAAATATGTTCATAAATTTTATTGGCATTAATTTTCTCAAAGTACTCCTTGAGAGCCTCTCTTTAAATTTATTGAAATAATTTACATATTAGTTTGTAGTATAAACTACAGAGAGCACGAAATAAGGTTGTGTACAGCAATTCAGTCAAATTTCAGGTGCCGCGGGACTTCGTCGTCTATGCGTCTAGCAGCACCCGCAAATAGTACCATTTGGTGCACTTTTATATCCTTAATGCACGATGATGATGTACGTATTTATTGTGTGCCTGCATGGCTTATGGATAATCCTTTTTCAGGGATTTGTTTGGGCTGCAATTTTTCTTTTTTAAATTTTAACAGTAGTTTTGCTGTTAGAACCTGAACTGCTGCCACAAGTAGGTACCTGAATTTAGAGTTTTAGTTTTTTTAGTTAGGATATCCATTGAAACGGGCAGGGTGTCACTGACCACAGATATGTTTACATTGCTACAAGTGATATGTTGTCAATTGATGGCATTCATTGTTATGCGAACAACAGCACTGGGGACAATTACAAGCCGTGCTAACATCCGTCGTTCCCTTAAGGGGAAAAGCCGACTTTTATTTCGTATCTGAAATATGTTTGACGAGCTCGGTGTGCATAAAAAAAATTGAAGGTACTGTAAATTTTCTGATTGGGGACGGTTGAACTTAGTTCATTGCTAAGAAATCCCCATTTGCTCCTTATTTGCAGAACATAAATAATTATATACATAAAATATCCCACAGGAACATATTACCCGAATGAAAAGTATCCTATATGTATATCCAGATCATAATCTGTCTCACGCCAAATTTTATCCAAATCCGATCAGCCATTTATGCGTGATTGAGTAACAAACATCCAAGCTCTCGTATCTGAAATATTAGTAGGACAAACACCGAAAATCAGTTAAGTAAGGATTTATTAGTACCATAATAGATAATACAAGGGTAAATGAATCTGTATTACGAAGCTATCTATCGCTATCGCTAATATAATGTGGATTTATAAATACACCACTGAAATTAATACTTGGGCATACATAATGCATAAATAAGAGAGTAATTCGGTTGAATATTGAGACCCACGATTAGGTATATTTTAAAGTAAAAGTTACCTACTCGATTGTGTTGATTATCGACTGTTTGTAACCTAACCTTAACATAGCTTACAAAAAACTGTAACCCGCGCTAATATGAGAAAAAATGCGTAAACAAACATAATGAAATTTGGCACAGATGTAGCCTCGAACGTTTAGAATTCGTGTTTTATATTGTTATCATTGAGCACTCTCTATGTTTTTCTAACTGTTTCTCTTCTCTGTATCTCTGAGAATGACTCTGAACTGCCTTCTAACGCCTAACCTGTTCAGTTTTTTCTGTGCTGTGCTTGTGCAGAAGCCTCTTAAGTCCTCGCTACTTTATTAGCACAAGGTCTTGTAATTGGGACTAATTAGATTTGCCTTTTCCAAGCATACCTTAAATAAAAAGTAATTTAATGCATACTATATTATTAAGTGTATAATGTATAATATATATATATATATTAGTAAATATTACACGTGTACTTCATATATCAAGATCTATACAGTGTTAGTATCAATGATGTTAAACAACTATTGTTAGCAACTTTTGTTACATTACACATTTTCTTCTATATAATAGTGGTCCTTTGTCTTATAATGTGACAATCGACACTAGAGACAACAGTGCCCAGAACACTGTTGGTGCTTTCCCAACAATGAGGCTATCCGTTTTCGTTTTCGAATGTGTATATATATATATAGATATATATGTGTCTGCATACTGCTCACAGATAGCAAGGAGCTTTTTTTTTACAGCGTCAGGAGGCATTCAAACAAGTAGTAGTTATTTGGCTGCGGTTTTCTGTGAGGTGGAAGTACTTCCCCAGACTACTTTGATGCGCCCTACCTATCTTTAAAGCTTACGAAGGGCACTTCTCGACGGGCTCTCCCTATATAGGTATATATATATACTTAATAATATACACTCCGAAACTGTGTGCTCCTGAGTTGTGTTCTGTACTAACGCGCCTTTTCGTGCTTTCCTACTCCACTGGGCAAGTCCCGTCTTCATGGAAGACCGCCAATGTCCACCCGGTGCCCAAAAAGGGCGATAGATCAGACCCATCGAATCACAGCCCTATTGATATAACCTCCAAGGTGATGGAGCGTTAAGACTATAAATAAAACATTGGTACTCGTAATTCACATGAAATTCTAAGTGAGATTAGTGAGAAATGAATAATGGGGTCTATCGAAAAAAAGTGAAACCGAACTAGGGCTGTTGTGTTACTCTCACATATTTAATAAAAAGATTCATTAACTTATTAGACTTTCGAGAGAAGTATGTTGGGGTTGGGGTATTTTCATCAATCACTAAAAATGGCGTGAAAAACACTAGTCTAGAAAACTTGATGCCAATTACGCAGTACGAACACTCGACTTAAGAGGACTAATTCGGTAAGGCCCGTACTATACCAACCCAAACTCATCCCACTGCAGGAATACGGATCTACCTTCAACCGAAGCGGTTTAGAGTATGATCCACCACGGCGCTTAATTGCGGATTGGCGGAGGCCAGTGTTTTCAAGCCCCCCGAAGGCCCCTTAGCTTAAAGACTGTTATCTATAGACAACAGCTGGGACCAATGGCTTAAAGTGCTCTTCGAAGAACGGAGAAGTTCGAGATAGAAAATCCCGTCCATAAACAAGGTACGATCGACTTTGCTTAACCTGCGTGTTCGGTTACAATAACACGTGTAATGACGCCATCGGGATCTATCCTCAGATATTCTTAATATGAGTTTAATTTTCCCTATGCACAGTATTTATTATTATATATTTATATTATTATACTCACAGTCCATATTATATCATTCGAACTCAACTTGCACTCTAAGAATTTTGAATAAAGCCATTGCATGTCAAATGACAAGCTCAATCAAGAGATGAAATTATTCATCGCGTTATATGAAATAAATTGATATATTACTAGTTTATTTTTCAAATTAATTTAATGATACTATGACACGCAATTCCTTCATTATCGTAAGTACTCGTATATGTCATATTCTATAGCAAGGAACGCAGGTAATTTTAGGCATCCTATGTTATTTTGTTTTTTGTAATATTTTTAATGGACATTAATACACAATGTTTTATATAAAACTATAACAATTAGTTGCAAATATAACCTATGGTTGATATGCGTACTTATTCTGCATAGAGGTATGGTACCAACTAATAAACTAAGTTCATTTTCTGGTTATTTATTTAATGTCACGACCAGACAACCTTAGAGAAAACTCTTGTCTATATTACGAAGACTTGAGTGTTTGCATTTTTGATTTGCGTAGTTACATAAAATATATATTTTAAACTGCAATACAATGCAATACAATTGAGTATAGCTAGCATGTTGCAACCCCAGTTGTTAACACAAGAACTCCTAAGGAGGTAACTGGTCTTCCTCTTCTTTTTAGCGTTATACCGTTTCCTAATCCGTTAGCATTGGCGGGGCACGCAAGCTGTGCCTCAGGATTTGGCGAAGATGCTGATTTTAACATGGAGCGACTGCCGTGAGACCTACACGATCCATTTGGAAAACCAGATCTTTCTTAGGTTTGTCCACACGTCTATCGAAAGTTTTCCTAACGAGCTAATTGGTAACATCACTTATTCGCAGTAACACAGCAGTCTCTAGGGAGACATTATCAGTTTGCGGAAAGGCGGCCCGCGGTAAGAGAGAGGTTAAGATGAAAGTACTACCCTACTCCGGTCGCTTATTAAAAAATAGCTATGCTATGCTATTCAAATAACTGACAGGGTAACTTGCAGGTGGGCTTGCTTATATCTCAAAGTTTCAAGTCAACTCAGGAGGCTTTAAAATGTAACATATGAATAAAATTTTAATTTCGTTTTTTGAGGAAACGACAATAACTTTACCAATAACTGAAACTAAGACAAACGTGACAACTTATTATGTTTTCCAATAAATGTATAATATAAAATAAAATAATACCTTTATAATATGGTTTATTTAACACCTCGGATATTGCGTTTCGTGTTAGAAATAATCGTAATCAACAGCGTTATTTGAGACATTCAACGTAATCGCAATCGTAATCGCTTCATAACTAGCAATAACCATCACCATTACGACGACATAAGAATTGTCTTCGTTCAAAATGAACGCTCGAGCCTTCCATTTACGCTCGCTGTGCTTGTATTGTCGACTATAATTACCTTAAACGTATTAAAATAAGTAGTATTTTAGGCATTACTAAATTAGTTTAATATCTTTTCTGTGAATAAAACCTTATGAAAGATTACTTTGTTATAAAAAGTGAATGTGCCTTAAAAGTGATCAAGTCCGAGACGGACTATACAAAAATGTCTAGAAGTATTTCTAGACATTTTTGTAACCACACATCAAAGTTTGTAATTATTAGAAATAAAATTGGGTGTTTCTATAAGTAACAGACTTTTGTATAAACTTTAATCCACTGCAAGTATATCAGGTGAGGTAGGTGGCGATATTTTTTGCTGTGACAAACGAACAAGCTAATGATGTTAGAACTAATGAGTTACAACGTACGGGTCCCCTTATTATCATTTTGCCACGGAATGCTAATAGTACTCGAGGGATCTTATTTTAGAGCTAAAAGATTCGAGTTGTTTGGATTACTAGTTGCAATGGCACATTTGTTTTCTCTCACAAGTAAAAAGCCTTGATATTGCCAGTAAAAGACTATTATTTGACTAAGATTTAAAAAAACCGGTCCATAAAATTGTTTCCGAACCAAATAAATTATGAAACCGGTTTCAGAAATCTATTGCGTAACGCGTTCACAAAAATAATGTAAGAGAGGAAATTAGTCTGAAAGAGAGTATCGGTGTCAAGATAAGAAAAGGCATGCTCGGTTGGTTTGGACACGTAGGTAGAAAGCGGGATAATAGAATGAAAAAAAAGAGATATACGACGAGAAAGTTGTTTGATATAAGGGTAGAGTTGGCGTACCCACCACGACCCAATTGATCATGTTCTATCCGTAGGTAATATCACAAAAACGGTCTAAGTTGCGTAGTAGTGAATAACCTTGTGATGTTTGGCTTTCTCTGGACTATCTAGGCGATAGATAAGAAGAGTAGGCTCTATTGGTGTGGTTGTAGGAGCTGAAATAGGCCGAGATTTGTCTGCAATGGTCAATTTCACCGTATTTTATCAGAAAGTGATATCAGGATCCTTAAAAACCCGACTAAGATGCTTTGCAGCTGTGAATATTAAATAAGCGACATGTTTGTTTGTGAGTTGTAATGCGTAAGAACTACATCTTGTGACGTTCTGTTTTGTCTGTCCCGCTAGTTACCAGATGCGAAAGTGTTGATAGTCAAAGACAAGATATTATGTATGGGAAAAATTGACAATTAATCTCATTTTAATATTTATTCTTATGGAGCTATAAATTACAGCTCGCGTCTACGAAATTTACCCATACATTCGTATCAATAACAACCTTTAATACAACAGCATAATGTTTATTTTTTTTCTGCTACAACCTTCTACTGACTACCGAGTAAACTCATTTGTGTTTGTTTGATATAATGATTATAACGGCTTCTTATTAGTCTACTGGCATAATAACAACGTAATTGAGATCTTATGTATATCATAATATCAAGGTATTGTTTATTGCAATATTTATGTACGTATAAGTAACTGGGTTAGCCCAATTCTATAGACTTACAAAACTGACCACCCAGCCAGTTACAGCAACCTTTACTCACCTCATTGCATGGATACTGATCCCCGTTCATTTTTCCCCGGGATTTAGACCATACTCCACCACGCTACTTTACTACGGATTCACGGAGGCCAGTGTTTTCAAGCCGCCCGAAGGTCGCTGACTAAGCTTAACGACTGTGATATATCAAGAGTAGTGGGCGACGCACAGCTTAATATCCCCTCTTAAACTCAGAGTAGGTAGCTCGAGTAGATCTACAGACAGGCTGCAGTGGACGTTGTTTCACCTGAGTGTTTAATTACAGTGACACGCGCATACACGCTATCGTGCTTCTCTGACCGTGCATACAAAATTTACCTTCTCCTTAGCGTAATCCCGTTTTCTAATCCATTAGGATTGATAAAGATAAAAATCATTTATTTGCCATTAGGCCCTTACACTTGCCCTTACTTCGACACGTCATCATTACTCTAAATTAGATCATATTGCATCTTAAAAATTTTCGATATTTTTTATTCAGTTTTAATATCTCTTTTTTAATCTACCAGCATTTCGAAAATGACCATTGGCGAAGGAGAAATGCCAAAAGAAACTTGCCAATATGGGTCTTTTTTTGTCATCGTTAATATATATTACAATAAATATATGTGAGTGTACATATAGTGAAATCAAGTGGTACAATTAAAGATATATTAATATATGTGCTGAATCATTTTCAAACATCTGTCAGTTAGATATTCATCGATTTTGTAATAACCATTCTTGCACAGAGTATTTTTGATGTACCTTTTGAACATATGGTCAGGCAAGGACAAAATTGTTTCAGGTAATTTATTATAGAATCGAATACAATTTACAATAAAAGATCTACTAGTCTTAGGAAGCCGATGTACAGGCATACGCAATCTATTCTTGCTTCTAAGATTTTCACAAAATTTTGAAAATGACCATATTGAAATTAAACAATTTTTAACGGAAGTATCGCGTGTTTTACATATTTATTTTGTTGAACCTGACGTTTCGAACGCTTTGCAGCGTCCGTGGTCGCAGGAAGACTCAACAAAATAAATAAAACACGCGATACTTCCGTTAAAAATTGTTTAATTTCAATGTGTAACAATCGCAAAAACCTAAGATAAGAAGAAGAAGATAAGAATACTAAATGACTATATTTTTACGCTCGTAAAAGTATAGAGTCATTTTCAAAATTTAAAATGACTATATTTTTACGAGCATACATTATGTTCTCATAAATATACTGAGAGGTAACCGTGAGGACATTTATTTCTTTAAATAGTTCTCTAAGAAATTCCCTGGCGCCCATGTTATAAATAGAGCGGATGGCCCTCTTTTGTAATATAAAAATAGATTCAATGTCAGCCGCTTTTCTGACTGCGTTGTAATAAAATTACCATGGCGTTCCTTCTTTAGGGCTTTTACCATCATTTAGTTTTAAAAGGTTCCTTCGCCTTTTCGAAAGTAACGAACAAGGTAACTTTGTTACGACGGATTATTAGCAAGTTTTAGCGTTAAATACACCTGATATAGCATTTACAGTTTTTAAGCAATCTTGCTTATAGATATTAAAGGCTTTATTCTACGCAGTAGAAATACAGTAGAAAGAAAAAACATAAATTAAGGACTAATATACTTTCGTACTTGATTTATTTGAATACTGCGAATTACCACTATGTTTTAATGTTTATACCTGCGAATCCATTTCATTGAATAAAACGTATGAAGGTTTACGATAGTGTTATTACTTGTAACGGGTATTGCGAAATATCAGCATATATTGCAATTACCAGACCAGAGGTAATTGCAATATATGCTGATATTCCGCAATGTACTTTCCAACCCTGATAAAAGTGAATCTTTTGGATTGATACATCACTTGTTGTAATACTTAATCATCAACCATAATTGTCGCGTTCGTCCTAGTTTCCTCTCTTTCAAATACAGAGGGAGACTTTGTAGAAAAGTCGTCTGCATGGGGTACCTCCGTCTCACCTATTTCTGCCGCCAAGCAGCCATATTTATATAGCTGTGTTCCGGTTTGAAGGGTGAGATATGGTAGAGAAACTATTGGGTACTATGACAAAATATCCTTAGGTCACCAGAATGGCAGCGCGTGAATGCGTGTGCTGCCCCATTCCGCTTCGCTTCACATCCGACATGACGCAGTTTTTCCTTAGGGATACGACGTCATATACGTCCACTGGAGCGAAGATCAATTTATAAAATTAAATTAACGTTATTGGTCAACTTCTGCAACACTCCACTCTGTTCCGCATGAAATAGCTATTATTTCTACTTATTTAAAACAAGCAGCACTAATATAAATTAGTGTTTTAAAATTACGGGTAACTATTAACTCCGGTCATTTGATAGTAGTACGCGGGGATATAAGCTCCAACACGTAGAGGCCCTTTTGAGAAGGGGATATAACGGGTTCTGAAGGCTTAATGTATTATAGTACATCCGGTTCAGGGGTTATCAATAGAACAATATACCCATGAGCAGCTCGGCAGGTATTGTTGTGAAGTGAGTGACTGTTGCGAATGTGTTGAAAATTATTGGGCTATTTAAATGATATCCGGAGAGATTGTGAATACTGGGCTATTACAGAAGAGGGATGGATGCTTGTCATAACTATGACATTTGATTGCCACTTCCGGCAGGCTTCAGCGATCGTGGTAGTCCCCCGAAATGCCAAGGAAAGTCAGCACGGAGCAACACCGGCGATAGTAACTCAGGGATATCATGAGGTGTGCTGCAATTGTGCTTTCTGGACGACAAATGAAGACAACGCCAGAGCTGAGAGTCCTGCGGGACCATGCCTTCATCTCCGGCGTGTCTCCAACCGGTGAAGACACACTGGAGATGAAGGCATGATCGCCTCTCTGGATCACTCGGATACTCGTTGCGCACTAACAGGTCGAGAGCAGTCACTAGCTTCCCTACGTGGGTTATTATTATCAGTAATAGGGTTTTTAGTTTTTGAATTCTATTCTTCGATGACCTAAGAATAATTTTATATACAACCAAGGGACGCAAACAAGTTTACTCCTTACCAACTAACACGTAATTAAAAAAACACGTAAAAAGTTAACAAGTAACAGAAGCAAAATAAAAAATACAATAAAAGTGTAAACCCTTGCAATTCATATAATATCTAACACATCAGTTTTCCAGGATCTTACTATGGCAAAAATAGGCTTTAGATATGATATGAATCACATAAATCGTGCACTAATATGTAATTAATTGCGAAGGTAGATAACTATTGGTTTCTGTGCTCTTTACTACTAAATTGTGGTCCGGATGGAAATTAAATTTGTTAAATAGGTAGCGATATCTATTGTGGTGTACCGTAGTCACAAAATAATAAACCACCTGACTGCGCATGATGGGAACTCATACTCACAAATCGTTGTGTTTTAGCGACTAAATATCTGAGTGATTGTACCCACCGACCAATGGGAGAATATATTAACCAATAAGCCGATAAGTGACGCCATGTTGATCCGCGAACTAGCGAATAATAGCTGCGCGTTCTACTTTGCCCCGTGACCTACGTAATATGTGTCTCATTGGCTCTAAATAGCTTTTTTCTTTATACTACGTCCGGAGGTATACAAGTATACGGTCCAACTGATGTAAAGCGGGTACCGTAGCCTGTTACTGCTTGCGATATATTAACTATCACTCGTGTGTTGCCTCCTCTGCTGCTTACACAGTAACTCCTTGGGAGCTTACTGGTGACCTCACTCACACACAGGAACACAACAACCTTCTACGGAGTTGTTATTTGGCTGCGGTTTTCTGTGGGGTGGAGGTACTTCCCGAGACGGGCTGCTTTGATGCGCCCTACCTCTCTTAATACATCCAGACCAAGACAAACAGACAGGTTCACGCACACAAATGTTTGCCTTGTGTGGGAATCGAACCCACGAGCGTCGGTGTCAAAGTCGCGTCATTCACGACTGAGCCACCGAGCTCGTCTTAAGCTTATTTCCTTCATGACATTAGTTATCTATTTCAGATTATTATACTTCGAACACAAATTTCATATAACGTTATTCTTGTATTCCAAGGTTTCTGAGTTATATATACGACTTCGAAGTAAAGGGTCCGGCGTTATAAGATGGGAAACTCTAAAATAAATAAGTTTAAAATACTTGCCGTTCCGGAGATTCCAATTGTTTTCGTGATTGCCGGCAAGTTGGGAACTTCCGCAGTGGAGGCTTCTTGCAAATTGGGCGGGCCTGGACCCTTGGGTATTGTACGAGTAGGTTTAGCCGTTCCCTCCACGTGCCGAGCGAAAACGTTTAAGGAAAATGTAATTGAAATACCCAAATAAATTTAAGGGGAAGGAAAGAATACAAAATATACTCCATTTGATACGACGATACAAGTAAACACAATAATTGGTGGTGAAATTAAGTATGTAGGTAAGTAAGTGGAGTAAGTGAATAACCACTAAAAAGGTGCTTGCTCTCATTATTTGCTTACTTGATTTTACTCTAATAGGTGGTGATTTTTAATTTTTCAGAGGATACGATTAATAACTGATAAAAGTATTACTTTTTAGCACAACTTCGGGCAAACAAGCATACGGTCCGCCTGGATTAAAATGATTACCGTAGCTTGCAAACATTGCCCTTCTAACGTTTGCTATCTCAGCAATTCCTTAGGGCTTTACAAGTAAACTCACTCACTCGTGGGAACACAATACCCGTCTATGAGATGTAGGTACTTGTCCAATCGGACTACTTTGATTCGCCCTACCTATCTTTTACTAGAGTCTCATTTGTTAATTAGAAGGTTGCGCCACGTGCAGGCGAGGTTGACTTCGATTCAAAAGATGATAGTGCGTCACTTACTCTTGTTAGGGCTTAACTGTAATAAGAAACGGGGTTATTGCAAAAGTAAAATTGAGATTACTCGTCTTACCGTACTCGAAAAACGCAAAATATTTGTCATAATTCATTCGTAGCTATTCAGGAACACCGTTCTTATATGAAATCTATATGTTTGCCTGTGCGTTTGTCTGTGTGTTTCTGTCGCTTTTTTTCGAATATTTGAATTTTGACTTCAGATTCGGATTCAGTATAAAAAAGTAGAATAGGAATGTTCAGGAATACCGTTCCTATCTCGAACATGGTCAAAATAGCCGACAAATTAAAAAAAAAATTAATTGTTGGATAATTGACGAGCTAGGTATTCCTCTGGCAATGCAAGCTTGCGCATTCTCAACTGGTTTTATTCTGTTCTTTTTAGCGTTATTCCGTTTCCTAATCTATTAGAATTGGCGTCGACCGCTACCTGAGCGTAAGGATTTAGCGAAGATACTGATTTTTACATGGAGTGACTGCCGTCAGACCTCCTCAACCCAGAGGGAAAACCAGACCTTCTTAGGTTAAGTCATACGTCTTTCGAAATATAATTTCTTAAATGTATGGGTTTATTTATTCATTGCATTACATTATGTCATTCACAACTTTAGGATCTTATAACAGTGTCAATACGCATAATGGACCTTGGTATAGCAAGTGAAAGAGAGAGAGGCAGACATTAAATTTACAGCTAGCTATAGTTGCTTGGTCTAAAAGGCTTGGCTCACAATACAGTCTTTTGATTCACTAACTATTTTTCGTTAATGTATTCGTCAATGTTATAATATGTTTTGTCAATTAAAGTCGTCTTAAGGTTTCAATAAATTTCAAATCATTTGTTTCGTTTTTTATGGTCGCCGGTAATTTATTGTAGATTTTTATGGACATTGAATAGGGCGCAGTGCTATGTAATGTCAATTTTGATGCAACCTGGAGGAGCTTATCTCTGTTACGTAAAGCATGTCGGTGAGGAATATCGCAGGCTCTGGAATAAAAACCCGGATGTTTCCTCACAAATTTACACACGATGTTTGTTTTCACCGCCGATCAATTGGTAATATTTACATAAATTCGAAAACACTAATTTAGGTACAAACACAGGTTCCGGTTCTTTATCCACTGGGCTCTCGCTGGTATTTTTTATACTAGCCAAGTAATACCGTGTTTCTCTCATCTGATGTCAATCTGTTAGTGTTATCAACCTGTTGTTGCGGGAACTCTTTTCTCCAATGCATGCTTCATGTGCATGTTAGGACGACCCTGACACAAAAAATGATGATCATGTTCATACAGCTCTTAATTATATATTCAACTAGCTGTGCCCGCGACTGCGTCCGCGCGGAATAGTTTTTTTTTATTATTTATTTATATTAATAAAAATAAATAAAATTTCTAAAATAAAGGTAGCCTAAGTTACTCCTTATTACATCAGCTATCTGCCAGTGAAAGTCCCGTCAAAATCGATCCAGCCGTTTCAGAGATTAGCCGAACAAACAGACAGACGGACAGACTGACAGCCATACAAAAATTGTAAAAATATTCGTTTTGGTATATGTACTGTGTATACATATACCATATGCATTTAGTAAAAAGCGGTTATTTTAATATTACAAACAGACACTCCAATTTTATTTATCTGTATAGATTTTCTAATGTCTATTGTAAAATCGTAACGATTCTCCTCAAATATCATTATTATTATAAGTAATTGAAGAAGTTCCGGTTCTAATATTTTTCTTTTTAAATAATGTCGGGAGGCATGCAAGCATACGCTCCACCTGATGTAAAGCAGTTATCGTAGCCTATTAACGCTTGTAACATATATCACTCGCGCGATGCCTCTGCTGCTGACACAGCAACTCCTTACGAGCTTACTGTTGACCTCACTCACACGCAGGAACACAACAACCCTCTAGATAGTTGTTATTTGGTTGCGGTTTTCTGTGGGGTGGAAGTACTTCTCGAGACGGGCTACTTTGATGCGGATCTCTTAAAACATCCAGACCAAGACAAACAGACATGTTCATGCACACGAATGTTTGTCTTGTGTGGGAATTGAACCCACGAGCGTTGGTGTCAAAGTCGCGTCTTTCACGACTGAGTCACCGAGTATTTCCAGTAACGTCTTCATGTGGTATACCTCGCTAAAGCGCCGTATGTACCAAGTGTCATTACTATCTGATAGGGAATCAGTACGTAACTATTTTCTGTACTGTTTATCAAATATGACCTGGCTATGTTCTCTTTATATTCAGCTGCATATCGTGAACGATATCTGAAGATGTTTTCTTCTTAAAAAAGTTGGATAAGGCAAGGAAACCGATTTGATGTTACTGTGGATATCAATCCAGGTTCAAACCTAGTGAGTAAACGTATGATAACCTTCTTAAAAATATTATTTATTTATTTATTCGGAAAACATACAGCTAACAAATAAAAACATAACACTGCAAAGTAAAATACAATTAGCCAATTCATAGTTTTCACATTATAACTAAACTACAATTTCTTTTTTCAAAAAAAAGCTTCCTTTGATTCAAATTTTTAGTACTATTTAATTAGCACGTTAAACCTGCGATCATCATCTTGGACTTTGATGTGGTTAATAACTAACCCTTAGTAACCTTAACATCCCCAAAACTAACTAATTGAGATTCAAGACTTAAGTTTGAAATAGACATCAGTGTAATGTCAATTTCTCTTTAGTGTGACCGCTGGCACAATTAATACGTAGTTTGTCCTTGGTCTTGGTCATGATTAAGAATATCAAGAAAAGACTTGTCAACGAGTAAATAAGCAAGTAAGTTTTGTAAATAAACTCATTTAACAATACAGTGCACAGTGACGTAAATACAATGTAACAAACAATTTAAAAGTTAATAGATGATTCAGTCAACAAAAAGAGGATAGTCGTTTTTATTCTATGTATCTTCACGTCAGGTCACTTCAGAAGTAACTGTTTACCTTGGGGGAACTCTGGCTTGAAAGAAGATAACACAGTATCACATGAGGCGGGCCTTACACTTCTCACTCACTTCTTCTGCCTATCGTTATCCTCTTTCCCAAGTACCATAGTCCGTTACCTATACCTAAAGATATTGAATACTGTGCCAGGGGTATGATCATGCTTATATATGATATACTAGAACAAGAGAAATAGTAAAAATAATACGCCTTGCTAAATATGCTCAGACAAAGCAAAACATTGATCTTATTGTGAATCTGTCAAAGAATGTATTGTGATTGTATTGATGGTTTATAGTTAAGTGTATCTACTTGAGTGTTATATATGTTTGATGTTTTATGTTATCTATACATAAAATGAAATCGTAAGTGGATTAATTTTACACGAAATGTAATAAATAGTGATGCAACTGGAAACAGCTATCGTTACAGAAACCGCTACACGCTATTTATAAAAAGAACTGAATTTTATGTATGAAAATTCATTTGTGAAAATCAATTTGATTGAAAAAATTGCACGTGAGAGGATTTATAATGTAATTAGTCGGAACGATTGAAAAACAGTGGTTAACATTGCTCTTTATGCAGGCATATTCTGTGACCGAATTCCTGCTGAAATAATGGATAGCCGGTGTATGCTTTATCCACTCCCAATATCCTGTTAATTGATATTACGTTCCGGAAATTCATGAAGAATAAAACTGTACCTTCAAACATTTATACCGCGTTGAAACATACATCTCTATGGCCATACAAATAAGATATACTATGGTTTAAAAAATAAATGCAGTGTACCAGTGACATTTGTGTACAATCTGCTGAAGTGTAAGTCGTTAATTACGTCGCGGGATTGAATTGAAATGATTGAGGCAACGTAAAAAATAAAATAAATCATGTCACATAACAAAACAATAAACTTTTTTCAATATATCGATTTAGAACACATGCCACTTCGCTTTATTTACCTGCGTTGCATGTGTGTTCTCGGCAGGTTGAAAAGCACAATTGACACACGGGGAAGCTGAATGATAATATGGGGTTTAGAAAATAAATTTCTAAATAATATAAAAGTACACATATATATGCATATAAGTATGTCTGATAAATGTACATGCAAATTTTAAAATATCTATCTATTTCTTTGCACCAAGTCCGTTGCGAGGTAGGAAGAGGTCCTTATACACCTCACTCGCTTCGCAGCTTGAAGTGACTATTGATTTTTAACTATGAATTCATATATAACAGTTACAAAATTCGCGCGGAAATATAACGCTATTCTACCATAATACTTTTTGCATAACTATACTATACTCGTATATGTGTATTTTTATGTTATTCAAAATTTTATTTTCTAAACTCCATATTATCATCATTCAGCTTCCCCGTGTGTCAATTGTGCTTTTCACCCTGCCGAGAACACACATGCGACGCAGGTCACGCAGGTAATTAAAGCCAAGTAGCATGTGTTCTATCTCGATATATTGTAAAGAGTTTAGTTAGTTTTTTAGTTAGTTTAGTTTTGTTATGTAACATGATGTTTTTATTTTTACATTGCTTCAATCATTTCAATTCAATCCTGCAACGTAATTAACGGTTTTCATTTCAATAGATTGTACACAAATCTCACTGGTAACCTGCGTTTATTTTTTAAACCATAGTATATCTTATTTGTATGGCCCATAGAGATGTTTGTTTCTACGCGGTATAAATGTTTGAAGTTAAAAATTTTATCTTTATAAATTTTCGGAACGCAATATCAATTAACAGGATCTTGAGAGTGCATAAATCAAACACCGGCAATATCCGATATTTCATTAGGAAACAGGGGGTAACTACTTTACATCAGGTGGGCCGTATGCTTATATGTCTCCCGACGTTGTACAAAAAAAAATATTTTTGAGTATATATGTATTTCTATTATTTTGTTGATTGGTGGAAAATGCTAATAACATGAAGACTAAATTTCGCAGGCACCCATATCTTGTGATCATAAACAAAAATGGGTGCGTGTACTTATGTACGCGCGTGAGAAGTTATACTTCTATGGCATCATTAAATAAATGTTTAACATTAATAATTTATTAATATTTAGTATTAGTTAAATACCGCGCGGAAGAAGTGAAACTTCACACTGTTTACTTCGCTATAATATTGGACGTCACGCTATTCGTTGCTGACGTATAAGTATACTACGCGCATGCGTTCGAGTGCCACGCATCCACTCTCGCTCTGTCTCTTTCTATTCCCCCTCCATGGTAGCGTACCCTGTTTTGGTTTCTATATCGAAAGCTGTCTCCAGTTGCATTACAGTTGCAGTTTTAAAAATATATTTCGTGTAAGAACAATCCAATTATGATTTCGTTTTATGTATTACTCGTACATAGGTGGGCAATTAACAAGTTTGACATAATCCATCATACATACATAACACTCAAGTAGCTACACTAACTATAAACCACCAATACAATCACCAAACATTCTTTCACACATTCACAATCAGACCAATGTTTTTCTTTGTCTGAGATACATATATATAGCAAGACGTATTATTTTTACTATTTCTCTTGTACTTGTTACTTAATTATACACATAGTATATCATATACATGCATGATTATACCCCTGGAACAGTATTCATTTACTTAAAGGGGGTGCCCAATTGAAACGAATTATATGTAATGTGCTAATATAAATATTTCAAGAAAACAAAACAACCTTATGGGGGTAACGATGGTGACTTTATCTTTGCGAGCAAAATCATTCTCACCTACACGCATTTTAACACAAGAAGTACCTCAATTTGCTTTGCATTATTTATGATTTTAGGATTAGTAGGCAATCTATAGAATAACTTTACTGTTTAATATCTTACTCTATGCTCTACTATTCGTAATTTTGGTTGTATATAGTGAGTAATGTTTTTCTTTCTCGGTTACATATTCATCCAGATGCTTAATTAGGTCAGTGAATAAGACTAAAAGCAAAAGCAGGGTGCTGTTACAATTTTTAAATGAAAAAGTGTTCGCTACACGACTGACACGTCTCTGATTTATGCGTATCATCGTATTTATTGCTCATTTTTGTATTATGAATACTTTTTAAGATTATATTCGTAACTATTTCCTCAGAATTTAGTACTGTATCTTAAGTTCAATTCTACAAGAGTGTAATATGTCATTTTTAGTGGCATCATATTCAACTCATCTCTTAAGCTTCTTAGAGCGTAACATGTGGAGCAAATTTTGTTTTCTATATAATTCACTTCGTTTTTCCAGTTTAAGAGAGAGTAATAAATATACCTAAGAATTTTACTTATTCTTCAGTTAATAAGCAGTCGTCATTTAATTTAACGTCTAAGGCGTTTTATTTCCTTACTGTAGTTTTAAAGATCATGAAAGAAGTTTTCTTTCGAGAACACTTAAGTTGTAGAATCAG
Organism: Pyralis farinalis; assembly: GCA_947507595.1. NCBI lineage: Eukaryota > Metazoa > Arthropoda > Insecta > Lepidoptera > Pyralidae > Pyralis > Pyralis farinalis. The sequence goes on along the minus strand of OX382265.1, from coordinate 12,930,704 downwards.
CTCCTTGCCCAGATTTATCCTAGGGACTACATTATGTGGTTGTTTAGGAAAGGCGAGAAGAGGTTTTTACAGGGTCGGCAATGCAAGAGTGACACCCCTGGTGTTGCAAATGATAATGGGCTACGGTAACAGCTCACCATCAGGTAGGGCGTACACTTGTTTTCTATTACTTCTACTTTCTCTTATTTTTGGCGGGGCCCGCTAACTAAGCCTAAGGATTTGGCATAGATACTGATCTTGATATGGAGGAAAAACGTCGTGAGAAAAACCACATGTCCAAAAAATTATATTTCGAAAGACGTGTGACCTAACCTAAGAAAAGGTCTGGTTTACCCTCTATGTTCTGGCGGTCTGACGGCAGTCGCTCCAGTATCCCAAATCCTTGGGCTTAGGTAGCAGCCCCCGCCGATCCTGATATATTAGGAAACGGGATAACGCTAAGAAGAAGACTGATCTTGATATAGAGCGACTGCCAACATGTTTCCACAACCCAAACTGGGCTTAGGTTAGGTCAGACCTTTTTCGAAATACAATTTCTTGGATGTACGGGTTGGGTTTCCTCACAATGTTTTTCTTCAATTATAATATAAGTATGTATAATATATAAGGTGAATAAGAAAACTACTAATTTTGGGTTACGTGCCTACACCAATACTCAAATCAAGGACCACTCAATTAACGGGCTCGTTCTTTGTCCGAAGGCTGCCAATGCTCTACGCCAGCAATTTATCTACATAAGTAGAGTAATCCATTAAATATTGGCATTTCAAGAAACAATCTTGAAATAATCATAAATATTTCATGGCTAATGGAATTATATACGATTGAAATTACTTATAATGAATGTAGAGGAGTCTCGCAAACTTTTTATCAATACATTACTTTCAGCCTTAATACTTAATTAATATAAAAAAAACATGTAGATAATGTATTCACATGTTAAACCCCAACTATTAACGTATTCTATCCAAAGTATTGGAAATATTCCAATATATTTGACAGAATGTGTTAATAGTTGAGTACATATTTGTCTATATCGTAAGGAAGGCAATAATGGGTGGATACCAACGTTTGGATATATAAAAACATTTTAGATCCAGTTACGAAAGAGTTATAATATTCTCATTTATTTTTTCGTCGCCTATAGTGTTCTTTAAGTAACCTTTTACTTGAAAATGTCAGCAGATTATTAAAATAAAAACAATATAAGTTTTATGAATTATGTTGACGAGCAGCAGTGTCGTTGAATCATAATTAACTCGAGACGCTTTTTTATTTCAAACGGTCGTATTAATTACGTATCTTGGTTTTTGTAAAATTGAAGTAATATTTAACCCATAATTAACATTTCTGTTACATAGGTCTAGTTGAGACAGAGTTCATACTATACATCTATTTTAGTTTCCGGCAGTAAAAATGATTATCCCTCGCTCTAAACATAATTAACATTTCTGTTACATATAGGTCTAGTTGAGACAGAGTTTATACCATACATCTATTTTAGTTTCCGGCAGTAAAAGTGATTATCCCTCGCTCTAAACTAAATCACTTATCTAGGCGATTGCACCATTAATAAAATATGATTTATAAAATTGCAAGCTTTAACTACAAAGAAACCTAATTCCTCGGATATTGTCTCGGAAATCAGATTTTCTCCCAGATACTTTATCACGCTTGTTATCACAAGCCGCTCTATCATAAATATAATATCCCCGGACAAATTACACAGCGGCAACTAGAGCCAAAGTAAGCGAGCCTTGCTCTATGGTGTAGTACTAAACAATTGATAAATACAGTTTCAAAATACATACTTATGATATATACATTGAAAATTAGACCATGACAAATAATATATATATATATATACGTATAATAGTCTAGACCCACAGGGGCTGGAAAAGCGGGAAAGCGGCAGCGGTCCGGGGCGGCATTTTTGTAACATTCGTGTTTGTATGCAATCTGACACAAAAAACGGTAGGAGCGCGAGCGCGCCGGATCGCGCTTGCTTTTTTGTGACATGTTATAATGTAACAAATAATCCCGTCCCAAGTCGCTGCCGTTTACCCACATTTTCCGTTCCTGTAGGTTTTGGATTATGTTTGTCAAGTATAGGAATCGAATCCACAGCCTTTGGTGTTACGCTAGTCTATTAGGAATACGTGGCAGGATTTCACAATATAACTATTGTAGAATGAACTCCCTGCCTTCGGAAGAAAATCGCTTTGGAATCGCTCAATAACCAATCATTACCGTTCCAGTGCGTGGCGATGAATTCCTTGCCGAGCGAGTGCAGCAGTATGATGCCGACTTTCGATAAACAACCATTTTGGCAGCATCAATAAAATAGCGTTAATATAATAAAATTAAAGGCGTGAGGTTTTTGCAGGGTCGGCAACGCAAGAGTGACACCCCTGGTGTTGCAAATACCCATAGGCTATGGTAACTGCTTATCATCAGACAGGCCGTACGCTTGTTTGCCACCTTAGTGGTATAAAAAAAATAGCAGAAAGTTAATCAAAAGAAGTTTTATCAATACCTGCTACTTCTCCATTATATCTACTGCTGCTAAGCTAATCAAACTGATAATTCCAAAGCTGGTTTAATTCATTCGTGATCCGTTGCCATAATGCTAGGGTACGGCAATTGAGCATCTGCACCTACCGCGACTCTTCGGTTCGTATCGGCATTTCGTACATTTATGCCAACTTGTTTGATCATCTCATCGGAGATAATACCGATTGCCATTGACTTGCTATTTTTTCAAGTGATATATGTATATATGTATACATATAATTATGTGGCACACTGTACATTTCGCATATGGTATGTATAAATTGCTCCCTTCTGAAACCCGTTCATGATGGAAGCACAGTGTGCACATCTGTCTATATGTTCGCATACAATTACTTGTGACACAAACACCTCAAGTAAATTAAAGTAACTAAAATTAAAGCACATTACTGGGTCCCGACACATATCACCCGCTTCTTTGACATTCATAACTATTTCTAGGCACGCTCGCCGGTGTCTTGGGCTTACATTACATAATACGACGGTCTGATTAAACACGACTAATTCGTTCATGGTAGGAGGTTGCATATCTGTTTCGTCATTCTTTCCGCGTGTATTCTTGCTAGATTTCCAAACCAACGGAGTGTGTTACTCATCTTATCATAACTCGAATAGGTACTCTCTTTCAGATCAACAGATTTTCTTACGTAGTCTACTTTCGTGCTTTCTCTATTATACTCAGGTTTCCCATTAGGTACTGTTGGGATTAATACTGCATTATTAACGATCTGTCCTTTCTAGGTTAAGTTTCTAAAGCGGTGTATTTTCCATCCCTGTAAAGTGCATCAAATATATGTAATGCGATCCACTTATTCTAACACTACAAAATCATTATACCGAAGATTTCCCGGACATCAGTCTGTACGAAATTCGTATGGCTCTCAAACAGCTTAAAAACCCGGTGCTTTCCCACACCGGGTGAGGACGGAATTACAGCGGAGCTTCTGAAAGCGGGCAGTAAGCCGATACTTGTAGTCCTTCAGAGGCTATTCGGCTGGGCAGCGTTCGGGAAACTTCGACACATCTTACTAAGGTAACCGACATAGCCGACAGGATAAGCACGCTGAAGTGGCAGTGGGCCAGCCATATAGTTCGTAAAACCGACAACCGCTGGGGATGAAAGGTTCTCGAATGGCGTCCCCGTACTAGTACACGCTGTGTGGATCCCTCACTAGATGTTGAGACGACCTCAAGAGGTTTGTAGGGAGTCAATGGATGCAAGTGGTACAGAATCGAGAGGGGAGGCCTATGTTCAGCAGTGGACGAATACACGCAGAGATGATGATATGAATAACATGCGACATCACTATGGATGGCGCATAGGCCGCAGTAATACAGGCAGACGAGAGCAGTGACAGCTCAGTGGACAAGGAACCGGTCTATTGACCAACTGGTTCCCGATTCGAATCCTGACGTGGACCACTTAATTCGTGTTTTCGAATTTATGTAGATATTTGTATTTATCACTTGCTCAACGGTGAACGTCCCATCACAACACATCCCAGAAATTATGTAGACGTGTGAGTATACCTAAGAAAGGCCTGGTTTTCCCTGTGGGTATTTTCCCTGTGGGTATCTTCACCCAATCCTACATCTTAGATAGTGAACTTAATGCAAAAGGAAACTGGTAACGATAAGAAGAAGATGACTATGGATGAGGCATAGGCTAGAAATAGAGTTATGTCGGCCGCGCACAACCGACATTATTCGTCAGCGTGCGTACAGAATTGGGCGTAGCTGATCATCAGTGCTTCGGGTTCATGTTATCGCGAATATTGTTAAGTGCGAGCGACATCCGCAACTGATGTCCGTGTAACATTATTTGCAGTCATAGTGATGTCTTAGTTTTGTTACGTCTACAAGCCAACCCGCGACATCGTCCGCGCTAATCCCTATATTCCGTTGGAACGAATTTTTCTACTTTATTTCTTTTGTCTCGGATTCTAAGAGTTATGTCATGATGTGGAATAGCCTATTCATCTTCCTCAAGAATTAGGCTAGCAAATACTTAATTATATAAGCAATATTTAATAATCAAATTCTCCGAGAAGGTTACAGATTATTTCTACATTATAATACTATCCCTAGAAGAAAGAAAAAAGAAAATGTTCAAATCCGACTGATAATTTCAGAGATTGCCGCGTTGAAACAACCAAACTCTTCTGCTATATGCGTTAGTGTAGATTTTATAGAGGTTTAATGTACAAGTCGTATTTAAAATATGCTTAAATGGAATCATGAAGCTGTATGGTTAGGATAATTAAACTTATCATAATACCAACTATATTAATTACACAGTTAAAATAATTCACAATAAAACTTTTATACAACGTCGGAAAGCAAACACGCACACGGCCCGGCAGATGCGAAGTGCTTGTCTTAGACGTTCAGCGCTTGCTATATAGGGCAACAATGAACTCCTCCTTTCACGTTTGATTAAAAAAATTTACATAAATCGACTTCTATTAACGTTATCTATAAAGAGGAAATTTCGATATGAAATTAAACTACGTGCATAAAATAGTCCATTGCTGTACAGATTAAATGATTCCACGTAACGTTCGGATAATTATTAATATTTTCACGTCATCGGCACGACGCGTCAGGTTAACGATGTACATAGATTAAATTTAATTATTCATATAGAACCAGTTACATGTATGTTTCGTAATAGATAGAACCATAATTTTACAGTAGAAATGCCATATGTGGTCATTTATACGTGTTTTCGAATTTATGTACCTATTAACCTTATCACTTGCTCAGTAGTGAAGGGAAATATTGTAAGGAAACCAGCACGACCAAGAAATTATATTTCAAAAGACCTAACCTAAGAAAAGTATGATTTTCTTCACGGTGGGTTGTGTTTACCTCTCTGGGTTGTGGAGGCCGGACGGTAGTCACTCTATGTAAAAAGCAGTGTCATTGCCAAATCCATAAGCTTAGGTTATACAAAGGATAATACAAAGAAGAAGATAATACCATAGTTTCATAATGAAAAGTACGTTTTCTGTAATCCTTATAAATTAAGGTTACTTAATATCTGCGAAGAGGATTAATCAGCAAAAGATTTTGAATGCTAGGTTAGTACGAAGAAATAATTGTTTAATTTTTGGCATAAAAATTTAATACATAGACAATCAAGTTCACAATCACATCTTGATGTTCTGAATGAGGTCAGAATATTATCACCAAGTTTAATCAAAGAGGTTACCATCGGTTAATATCAGCGCACTGGTGGTTAATAGCAGCCTTCCAACCGCTCTTAGGGTTCAATTTAGTTTATCACCGAAATAGAGTGCGTCTTGCAGCAATGTCTAATGTTTAAAGACGTGGAAACATGAGTTCAAAGTTCCACGTACCCCCGCGGATTATCGGTAAGAACGTTAGAGTCTCTATAGAATAACGAAATGGCGGCAGGGCACGTTCTTTCATCTTGTGTAGCGTAGGATTACCTCAAAGGCGACAGATGGTTACCTGCTGTGAGTAAGTTTAGTAAACCGTAGCGTCGGCGGTATATCAAAGATAACTCAAAATAAAAAATATATACATACAACGAAAATCTCTATGAGAATATTATACATTGAATTAAACAATTTTTAACGGAAGTATCGCGTATTTTATTTATTTTGTTGAACCTGACTTCCGTTTCCGTTAACTCCGTCCGACTTCCGTTAAAAATTGTTTAATTCAATGTGTAACAATCACGAAACCTAAGACAAGAATATTATACATTCGATAGACTGGCGAATTGTTTATAAACAGGAATATTATGTAATGTGTCAAGCTGGTTTTGATTTTTTTGTTATACAATTTCGAGAATCATACAAGCATACGGCTAACCTGGTGTAAAGTAGTTACCGTAGTTTATGAATGCTTGCAAAGCAATCATCACATTTTTCTTTACATCTTTATCTCGCCTGCTATCACAAGTTGCACTATCATAAATATAATATACCCCAGACTAATTATACAGCGACATGTAAACCAAAATTCAGACTTTTAAATACAGTCCTTTTTTGTAAATACTTATGTTACATAGAAAAGGACAGACCAAGACAAATAAGTATGTTCATGCATATAAATGTTTCTATTGTATGGGAATCCTGGGCGCTAAAGTAGTCACTGCTTAACATTTACGATGCTGCTAATACAGTAACGCCTTGGGAGCTTACTGGTAACCTGCCTCATTCGCAGGAACACAACAATCCTCCTGGGTGATTATTTGGCTGCGGTTTCCTGTGCGATAAGGGTACTACCCTAGCCGGGCTGCTTTGATGCCCCATACGTCTCTTAAAGCTCTTAAAAATTTAATCGAGGTTAGAAAATAAAAGTTCTATATGTTTACCATCATCTACAAAGTATAATCCATCGTATATACTCTCCTCTAGATATATATAGAGATACTTCTGATTAGCTTGCGGCGGTCAGGCTAGAAAATACAGGAGCAAAAACAGTTTGTAATATCTACTTCGGACGATTGATATGATTCTGCAAGAAAGTTAGCTCATCGGGAATCCACTGAGAAGAGCTGTGTTAACAGCGGTTATTCCCTTGCATTGCAGGAAGACATTTCACATCAGGCAAGTTCCCAAATTACTTTAATATAATTAAAGTAATTTGGGATATGCGAGTATGTATGTATATGTTAACGTATTTATTAAGTGATTATATACATAATAAATTTTGGCGAGCTCGGTGGCTCAGTCGTGAACGACGCGACTTTGACACCAACGCTCGTGGGTTCGATTCCCACACAAGTCAAACATTTATGTGCATGAACATGTCTGTTTGCCTTGGTGTGGATATTTTAAGAGAGGTAGGGCGCATCTAAGCAGCCCGTCTGGGGAAGTACTTCCACCTCACAGAAAACCGCAAACCAAATAACAACTCCCTAGAGGGTTGTTGTGTTCCTGCGAGTGAGTGAGGCCTCCAGTAAGCTCCTAAGGAGTTGCTGTGTAAGCAGCAGAGGAGGTATCGCGCGAGTGATACTTAATATATTACAAGCGCTAATAGGCTAAGGTAACTACTTTCCATCAGGTGGGCCGTATGCTTGTATGTCCCCCGACGTTGTTTAAAAAAAATATTTTTGAGTATATATGTATTTCTATCATTTTGTTGATTGGTAGAAAATGCTAATAACATGAAGACTAAATTTCGCAGGCACCCATCTTATGATCATGAACATTAAATATAAAAAATGGGTGCGTGTACTTATGTACGCGCGTGAGAAGTTATACTTCTTTGGCATCATTAAATAAATATTTAACATTAATAATTTATTAATATTTAGTATTAATTATATTAAATACCGCGCGGAAGAAGTGAAACTTCACACTGTTTACTTCGCTATAATATTGGACGTCACGCTACTCGTTGCTAACGTATAAGTATACTACGCGCATGCGTTCGAGTGCCACGCATTCACTCTCGCTCTGTCTCTTTCTATTCCCCCTCTATGGTAGCGTTAAACGTTTAACGCAACCTTGTTGGAAGTCGCATTAGAAGTATAACTTCTTTTTTACTTAACTTTACTTTTTTACTTTAACAATTTATACATATATGTCTTGTAGTGAGAGTGGCTTACATTAGAGTCGATGCCAACCAGCATGTGGTGCACACTGTGTGTTGCATCCCTGTGACCGTCGCCGTGTTTGTAACGAGTGATATTCATTGTATCATGCGGCTGAGATGCAAACAAACATATGACCCACCAGATGAAAGGAGTTACCGTGGCCTATGAACGTTTGCAATACACGATGTATCGCTCGCGCGTTACTACCCTTCCTGCTAACATAGCAACTCCTTAAGGCCTTACTGGTAATCTTACTTCCTCGCATGAATACAACAACCTTCCAGTGAGTTATTATTTGGCTGTGGTTTTCTGTGAAGTTGTACGTTTTCAGTCCAGCTGCTTTGATGCTCCGTACCTCTCTACTTTTACCTCTCTGTTTGCCTCTTGATATGGAATAAATAATATATCCAAGCACATTATTTTTCAAGTGTAAGTTTACAATCCTTTGTTTTGTAGGAATGCCGTATTTTCATTCAATTTTTACTTTCATTTCACTCGAAAGTAAACGAAACGAGTGAGAAAATTATGTTTTAATGTTTTTGTTTAGTAATTTCGTAGACTTTGATCTTTTGAAAAGAATATTTTCCGAGTTGTTAAGACGGCACAAAAGGCTAATTAAAATCATTTACTTAAAAACTTGAGTCTCGCCTACGGCAAAAAATGGCCACTAAAGAGGTATAAACAAAATTTCAAGCAGGCACATTCTTTATTTTTATATGGTCACACGTCTTTACTAAATATTTCATGTGTTTAATTTAGACAGGTATAGATATGACGTACTTATTAATAACATAATTAATAATAACCTGTATTATAAAATGACATTTATTTAATTACAGTCTATAAATAGACTAAAAATCTTTTCGTATCACAAAAACATGTACTATGATGAAAACTTTCTAATGGATTCTTTTTCTCGTTGTTTGATTTTAGATGTTATTTATTTTTTTTATTTTATGATAGGTGAGGGATGCATTTTTTAGAAAGTCGACGAGTTTGCACATCACTTCATTCCGCCCTATAAAAACTATGTAGAAGAGCTCTCTGATATATGACCTTTAGTTTTAATTTTACAAATCAACATACAATACTAAGATCATAACCCTTCTTTTAGCCTCGCCGCAGTTGGGTAAAATTGACTGTCTTTTCTGAAGGTGTGTATAATTAATACCTACAAAGCAAAAGTTCAATTCATAAAGGTCTATTTTAGTAATGACATAACTTAACTAAAACATTTTAAATGAGCAAAACCCTGTCGTCTCATATATCTGGATTATGGTTTTTACTGTGTAAGGGTATGTGTGTGTGAAAGGGTATAAGCGTATGTATAACAAAATTGTTATAAATTTATAGCTATGATTCAATTTAATATGAACCCCACTTACGCTACTGAGCAGCTTTATTCATTTTCACCATTCATCGTCATTGTCCTTTTTAATATGTATAATCATATTTAATATTGGACATTTATCATAAACTTCACTTATCGCGTATCCATAGGTGACTATGGTGCAAATGTAATGTGCAGACAATATTGAAGACTCAAATGTCGGTCGGACACGACAACAATATTACAAGGAAATGGGAAACCCATTCCATAATTGTCGCATGAGTGATACGAGACGCCAGTTAAAGCCAATTATATTTTGAGGTAACAGCAGCGTCTTCACGACATGGCACTTACAGAAACATGTAGCTTATTATATTTTTTATATATTTTTAAGTAATGAGGCGTCTACAGGTGCTGTAGTGTTATTATTTATGCCACCCACGAGACGAGGCGAAGTGAGGCGAGATTGAAATTTCTCCTGCCTTTTTTACCCAGAGAGATTTGAAGTTTTGCCTTATAATTTTAACTTCTCCCCCCGCCGTCGGAAAGTCACCTTTAGTTTACTTATTACTAAAAATACTATAAATAAAGTAATCGTTAATTTTTACCTGAACAACACTGTCATGGTACATTGTAAAATTACTAGACGAATCGTTTTCAGAGAAGTCAGTTTTTTTTATACTACGTCGGGAGGCATACAAGCATACGGTCCACCTGATGTAAAGCGGATACCATAGCCTATTAACGCTTGTAATATATTAAGTATCACTCGCCCGATGCCTCCTCTGCTGCTTACACAGCAACTCCTTGGGAGCTTACTGGTGACCTCACTCACGCGCAGGAACACAACAACCCTCTAGGGAATTGTTATTTGGCTGCGGATTTCTGTGAGGTGGAGGTACTTCCCCAGACGGGCTGCTTTTATGCGCCCGACCTCTCTTAAAACATCCAGCCCAAGACAAACAGACATGTTCATGCACACAAATGTTTGCCTTGTGTTTGAATCATACCCACGAGCGTTGGTGTCAAAGTCGCGTCATTACCGACTGAGCCACCGAGCTATATAGATTAACTTGAATATACCTTAACTAAATATAAAAAAATATCTACGGTTAGAGCCGTTTCCGAGCTACATTATATATCCTACTAATATTATAAATACGAAAGTTTGTATGTATGGATGGATGTTTGTTGCTCTTTCACGCTTAAACGGCTGAACGGATTTGAATGAAATTTGGTACGTAGATAGATTATAATCTGGATTAACACATAGGCTATATTATTTGACTCCACGCGGGCGGAGCCGCGGGCAGCATCTAGTATTTACATATGCACAAAAATTGCTCGTTTAAAGTAATAGGATGTGGGTGGCAAAATTATATAATAACACTACACTTTGATTATTTATGCATGTAAATATTTTCCGTCCCTTTTCGTAATTTGGGTTGAAAACGAACATTCTACGGATGAAAAGTACTTTGAATAATATGTATAATGAACTACACTCACAAAACACTTTCTTTCTTTTAAATATGAAACACTGCCCGTGGTCAGTTGAAAACTTAAAATATCCGGCTGAGTACTGACGTTGAGGACATAATTTTGACGAGCTCGGTGGTGTGGAGTGGTGAACGTGCTGTTGCAATACTTTGACACCGACGCTCATGGGTTCGATTCCCACACAGGCCAAACATTTGTGTGCATGAGCTGTTTGTTTGTCTTGGTCTGTGTATTTTCTATTTTTACTCAGTATGTATTTAAAAAAAAAATGTATTTCCGTATGTTTGTCAGTCGTCTAGTACCCATAACACAAGCTTCGCTTACTTTGGTGTACGTGTAATTGTCCGACAATATTTATTTATTATTTATTTTTATAATTTGAGTCTGTATTAATATCATGATTTTTACATGAACATGATTTTATGTTGACATCACAAAAGCCTTGATATTTCGGGGAGAGAGACGAATATAACGATAAAAGATTTCAGAGCAATGTTTTTTACGACTTTAAAGGCGCGCATTCTCCGCATGACTGATCTGTTCATCTTTAAAATGATTTTGGGAGGGACGCACTTTGTTTTTTGAGTGAAGATATTCGTGAGTCAGCCGGTTACTGAGATCGCCGAGGAAGCCGTGGTTACTATTAAGCCGGTAATTAAAGAAAACCGACGCATAACCTAAGTGATGATTCGAAGAAATTACTAAGAGCCAAGTTAAAAAACTTTTACATAAGCATTTAAAATTGAGAAAACTCGATCCAGTCTTGGACATACGAGTATATTATATTATAATAAACTTTTATTGGTAGGTACTATTATTTAAAGAAATTCATTGCCAAGCTTTATTGCTAATTGCATACAAGCGGGAGGAAAGATTGACGATGCACATCGTGAAAGTGGAAGGACGTAGGAGCCAAAGAAAGCCAAGAGTCATGACCAAATTGGTCATGTTTTATCGAAGGGGAAGTCAGATGCCCCGGAAACCGGAGAGCGGGACTTGGTTCTCCTACCTTTTCCTCGCTTAATATAGATTGATAACTGTAGACGTAACTCATACTTGATTAAAATTTATATATCATACATGAAGCACGAGATACATACTCGAACAATAATGGTTATAGAACAGATTATATATTTTATATTAATATTTATGTTAAGATAAGGCACATGTCGTTCGGGAATGTACGCCGTAGATGTAGAATGCACGATGAAAGAATGACTATAAATAAAATATATTATTGGGTTTACGAGGAGGAAGACCACCCACCCATCAAAACCACAGTGATGTCAGAAGCTCTAGGAAAAGGTGCATGAAAAGAGCTATGAAATTAAAGAAGCTAGTGTATTATTTATTAGAGATGTATAAGGACTGCGTCTTGTGCTGCTCAGTTCTTTCCACCTACGTCACTTGTAAGGGTGTAAGGACCTGGTGTGAAGATATTTATGAATAGAATAAATTGTAGGTACTTATTCAGTTTGCATAAACCACTATCATGCCGATATAGCGCTAAGTAATACGTAATAAAGCTGTAATTACTATTGCTATTTCGTTGTGATTGAGGCCATGAACGTATAAGAGATATGTTCGCTCTATAGTTTGCTTATATACACTGTAAGATTATAACTATTACACTGCAATTATATATAACAGAGGAAAAACTTCAAAGTAATGCACAATATCTTTACGCTCGACCGGGTGTGCAGTGCCGCTACAGCGTTCTTGAAAAGAGACAATCATATCTTGGTATGTAATAAACAAAAAACCAGCAAAGTGCGTGTCGGATTGATACATTGAGGGTGACGCACGAACTTGGATATTCAACACAATAATTAGGTAACATTGCTGAAGTTCATTAACTATGAAAGCACTGAAGATTGCTTTAACGAAAAGATAAACTGAATCGAAGAAGAAACTTAACTTTGCTGTTGGAAAACCGTTGACCTCATAAATCGACGTGGGTCGCGGTTAACCAACTGCAAATAAGTTTGTAATTGCAAACAATTTTTGATGAGAATTACAAACATTTATTGGCGCAGTAAATTCGTATCGTATGCCGTGATGGAAGTTGGCATGACGGAGGTCTCTCATACCGTCATGCGTCAAAGGAGATTGACTACCTTTGGGACTTTTGATCTCTGATGTAACCCCTGTACATCTACGAAATAGTACGTAAAATTCTTAAATGATTTATTACAAATGAGTGCATGACTGAAGCGTTTTTTTGTAGCCTACAAAACATTATCACATAAAAAAGGAAATTATCGACATTTTCATTACTCAAATCCAAATGAGTCAAAGTTCACAAATTCAACAGTGTTCATGTTTAAAAACTTATAATAAAAAATATTGTAACACTAATACCAACGAAATATATATGATATATCAAACTATATAATATCATTCGGTTATTGTTTTCTAATCGGTCAAAAAATAATCGAATAAGTGATATTTTTTTTTTTGTGTAATAACTACAAATTTACGGTTTTCGAATTTTTCCCTTTACTCGTGCTAAATTGTTTCTAGCTCAATTTCATGATTCTATGTCAATGGGAAAGTACCCTATAGGTTTTGATTGCCTTGCGATTGTAAAAATATGCGGTATAAACAGCCGTATATTTTGGATTGGATAGTTAGAAGTTAGATTTTTTTCACTGCTCCAAGACATTGTAGATTAAGATATTTGCTATTAATTTCTACAAGATACCTCCACACGTTTCTCAGAAAAAGGATCTTGACAGACGGACAACGTACTGATCATATTATGATTCTGATTTTCCTTTTTCACTTCATTATGATCATCATCCAGCCTGTATTCATCCACTGCTGAACATAGGCCACCCCTTTAGAGTGCTACACGTATCGATCCTGTGCCACCTACATCCATCGACTCCCTGCAAAAACCTCTTGAGATCATCGCTTCTTCTAGTGGGGATCGCCTCTGTTTTTCTCTTTTGACTTACAGAGTCTAAAAATACGCTTGTTAATCTACTGTTTATTATCTCTAACGTCTCTACGATGAGCGTTTTTGCAAGTTGGTATGCAGTGAGACTTTTGCATCATATCCAATCTTTGGAGTACTGTTTCGTGATTAAAGGTTTCTGTGTACTGGCCGGGGTGTTTACGCATTGTATACGGGTCACCAAATTTAATATTGTTCACGGCAGGTACTACATGCCCCGTTCACAATAATGTTTACATTCACGGGCGGAGATAAATTTAACTATATAACCTTTATACTTAGAGCCCCCAAAATAATAGGTGAGTATTTTATAGTCAATATATATAGCAAAGAGAACCGATTGCCGCATGTCACGGTCCTAACATACCCCACTCGTATCTATATTCGTAGCTCTTCTCATGCACCGCAGCCGGTTTTAATATACAATTTATATTAGGTCGCTATATTTAATACTAGCTGATGCGTACAGAATGTCCACACGTAGGGATCATAAGCACGTTGGCGGAGTTACTCGTAGCAATACTATTTTAATACCAACGCTCGCTTGATTATTTCCCACACAGGTCAAACATTTGTTAGTATGATCATATCTGTTTGTATTGGTCTGGCTGTTACCAAGAGAGGTAGTGCATCAAAGTAGACCGATTGTAAAAGTACCTCCATGTCACAGAAAACCGAAGCCAAATAACAACTCCCTGGAGGGTTGCTGTGTTCCTGCGAGTGAGTGAGGGGCTATGTTACTGGCAGGATGGCAAAGTGCGAGTGTTACGTATTGCAAGCGTTCATGGGTTTCCGTTAACACTTTACATCAGGTGTATATAAAATCTAAGCATTGGCAGGACAAGGCAAAATACATGCAAGACAAGCCTTAATAATAATCCGAGTAAGATTTCATTCAAAGAACCGGCCTATTGACAAACTAGTCCCCGGTTCGAATCTTAGCATGTACCACTAGATTCGCGTTGTCGGATTAATGTAATATTCATGCAATTTGATCCAACCTGCTTTGTGTGCTTCCGCCACCAATTAGTTCATGCGGCCTAGCGCCGGCCGGCACCCACCCACTACTGTTAGTGCGTGCATCACGCCGACGCTGCCATGGCTGCTCCGGTAGTCTCTGCCTCGGCTGCTGCGGTCGTCCGCCATCTGGAACAGAATCCGCATGCCCCCTCCACCACCGTCGCTGCCACGACTGGCCTGGTCGTCGCTGCGACACGTGTTTCGCCTCTCCACGAGGCATCATCAGGTGTTGTAGACGTTAATCGTAAGAATAACATGCTACAAGTGACAAATCCATCGCAGTGCCGTCCCTTATATTGAATTGAGGGTGGGGGTGGATGGTGTGAGCGAAAAGATATTTAATAGTGGGGAATGGTTTACGTCAGTCTGTTTGTTCATGAGAGTAATTTTAGAATTTTTATGTTTATTAATTTCTAATTGTTCCCTAATATTTAGTTTTAAACCTTTGTCTATGGTGTGTAAAATTTGATATGTATTAGTGGGGGATAAGTTATGTCCTTTGTCTATGAGATGCTCAGCGAAGTGTGACCTTTCTGGGCGATTGTTTTTATACGCCGACACGTGTTCGTGAAATCGTGTTATAAAGTTACGTCCCGTTTGACCGATATAAACGTGTTCACATTCATCGCAGAACAGCTTATAGACGCCGGATTTTTTATTGGGCGGGATTTTATCTTTAGTGTTACAAAGTGACTTGAGTGTATTATGGGATTTGAGAGCAACATGTATGTTATTTTTTCTAAATATGTGAACTATTTTGTCAGTGATTTTTCCCAGGTATGACAAACTCGCAGTGTATTTATTTGTCGAAATATATGGAACCGCGTACAATAGTCTGTTAACGATACTACTCGTCTTTTTACGCAATAATTTATCGATGGTAGATTTGGAATAACCGTTTGACTTCGCGATCTGATATATTACATCAAGTTCTTTGTTGTAATTATCCTTACTTAATAGAACGCTCATCAAACGGTGTATCATAGTTTTATACGCTGCGAGCTTGTGTTGCCAAGGATGGCTGGATGACGCGGGAATCGTGGTATCGGTATGAGTGGGTTTACGATATATCGAAAATTGATGGAGGGATTGATTTTTAGTTATGGTTAAATCTAAAAAGTGAAGTGAACTATTTTGTTCTATTTCTAAAGTGAATTTAATTTTAGGGTGGATTTTATTTAATTTGGAAACAAAGAGATCCAATTGACGATTGGTACCTGTCCAGCATATGAGAATATCGTCGACATATCTATAGTAATAGAATATGTGTGGTTTACCGATTATGTGTTCGCGTTCGTAATTATCCATAAATAAGTCAGCCATCAATGGACTAAGAGGGGACCCCATTGCTAACCCTTCTTTTTGAAAATAGTATTTATTATTAAACTGAAAATAATTTTGAGACATGCAAAGTCTTGTCAGTCGTAATATGTCATCTGTTTCGCCAGGATGAATGAATTTATTTTCTAAAGAGGACTTGAGGATTTTTAGACAATCCTCGTAAGGTACATTAGTAAATAAACTTTCAACGTCGAGTGAAATTAATTTGGAAGAAGGGGGTAGTGTTAAGTTTTTTATACTATCTATTAATTAATATGTATAAACCACATTCGCAGTCTAATTTGTGGTTTATCATACATAGGGCAAACAAAGAGAAGCATAGGTACTCGTGTGAAAGAAGACATTGCTGACATGAAGAGTAGGCGCGATAAAAACTCTGCAGTATGTGAACATACACTGGACCAGCCAAACGATTACATCCGATTCGATAAACCACAAATCCTCGCCAAGTAGAATCGCTACATGCCGAGAATGCTACGCGAGGCTATTGAAATAAGAAAACACCCCAATTTCAATAGAGAAGATGGTTGGCAAGTACCAGTGTTTGGGATTCAGTCCTAAAAATAATCAAGTCACAAACCCAGAGATCTATTAAAAAACGTTCGAATACTTGTGAGCGATTTTTGTGTGAATCGGAACATATATAATTAATCCATCCATGTCGGTAGATGTAATAATTGAATAATCAATGAAAGACAAATATCACTTTAGTCTTCCTGCGATCACGAACGCTGCAAAGCGTTCGAAACGTCAGATTCAACAAAATAAATAAAATACGCGATATTTCCGTTGAAAATGAATTCAATGTATAACATTCAATTAAGATATGTTTTACAAATAAAAATCTACAGTCTAGGGTTGGTGCCTACAAAAAGAAAAGCAGGTTTTTCTTTGTGTAGGCACCAACCCTAGGGATCCGCCCAGCCATAGGTATACTTTTCAAGGACACGGCTGAGTTACGGTACTGCTTTAGCTTATAAGTCGACGGTCTGAAATAATGAAATACATCACATTAATAAGCAAATAGCAGGTGCCTAGGCGAGCGAGATTTGCTCGGCATTTTTAGAAGAAAATGAATTTTCCTAGAATTGCAACTTAGGTAGATATGAGTTTTTGCCTTACATAAAGATTCCACACAAAAAAACCCCTTCCTAGACTTAGGAGCTAGAGGGTTACTCTTGTTAGGTTCTTGCGAGTTAGTGATGTTGTCAGGATGGAGAGCATTACTGCTTTGGCAACGGAGATAGCGATGTGCGATCAATATTTTATGTTGCAAGTGTCTATACGCTACGGTAACCGCTTCACTTGAGGCGGGCCTTATTGTTTTTGGCAACTAACGTAACGACGTTCATTTTTAATTCTTTTAGCTTCCAAATTATGACAGTATATTTAAAAATATTTTCTCGTAGTAATTAAAAATATTGTAATTATATATTTGGGAGCTTCATTATTTGTAGATTAACTTACGTTGATGAAATGTGTAGGTATTGCATGTTAATTTAAGAATATTTTGCTTTTCTTCCCTTGAAAGCAAGTACATTTAAATGGTTTTGATCAAAGCCGAGAGCAGCTTGTTGAATACTAATTTAAACGACCTCTATGCTTAGTCAATTTACCCATCAAAAATGACTCCTTCCTAAATCTGAAACAATAAATAGATGGGCGTTATGTTAAATGTAGTAATTTAAGTCAAGTGTTCGGAATGTTTCGTAATGCCGAGATTTTTCCAAGGGACTACAGCATGGAATTCTTCAAGAAGAGGTTTTTAGAGGGTCGGCAATGCATGAGTGACACCCTTGGTGTTGCAAATGTCCATAGGATACGGTCACTGTTTACCATCAGGCAGCCATATGCTTGATTGCTACCTTAGTGGTATAAAAAAAATGTTACATGTTATAATCGTACTATTTACAGATGACAAATGCTAACAAAGTAGTGTTTATAAATTCGCTATTTAATCATTTAATAGCAAAAAAAGACGTGTATTTATATGTTAATATAATCGAGATTGCATTATTATTGATATGCATTAAAATAATAATCGAATGAATAAATAGGACACACATCATTTGATTGTAAGAAACAAGCGACTTACCGGTGATAGGTTATGGGTTGTTTTCTTTCCCTACGGCTTTTACAGACAGCAATTCACCATAACTGCGTGTTTAGTGCACCTTTTGACGATCTTTAGGTCACAAATAAAAGAAATATACAGGTCTTATACTTTTATCAACAAAATTTCGTGACAAGAAAAGCATTTGGCGGCAGGCACCAGAACCACGCAAATGGAGAAAAAAAATCTCATGCTCTGCCTTGCTCACACACACGTGTTTCACAATAATGCCATCTCTCTTCACGGGGGTATTATTCACATTTCTAACCTCAAAAGAAAAATGAAATGGTATGTTAACAAATGATTTACTAACCTTTGGTTTGAATCGGTAAATGTTTGTTTTGTTTGTTTTTTTATGTTTCGTAAAACAAAGGTTGTGCACACATATTAAACATTTTATTGGAGCCTACACTTTGATAATCATTAACTTTTTGTTTGTTTTTGGCATCGATGTATATCGATGGTTTTTGGTCACTGTCACTCATATTTTGATTCATTATGATCTAATATCACTGATTCGATTTTTTGAAGATAATAATAATTGTATTATATAGTTTGAACACAGTTGAATTTCTAAGCGATATCTGATTTGGATTTGAGTAATAATAATGTCGATAATTTACTTTTTTATGTGATAATGTTTTCTAGGGTATCTACAAAAAACGCTTCAGTTCTGACTTATCTATACATATAAATAAAATTGAAGTGTCTGTCTGTGATTTCAAAATAAAACCTTTATCTTAAGCTCATATTATTATTTTCACGTTACCAAAGCCTAAATACGCAATCTGTCTGTCTGTCTGTCTGTTTGTTTGTCCGGGCTAATCTTCGAAATGGCTGAACCGATTTTAACGGGACTTTCACTGGTAGGTAGAGGACTGTTCAGAGCAGGATATAGGGTACTTTTTATCCCGTAAATATTTAGGGTTCCTGCGTAAAAAATTAAAAACTGTTAAATATAGAGGGGAATATCTTCACCTTCGGGGGACTTTGCAATTTTATTTTTATTATTTTCATAGAATACGTATTTTTTGTAACATAAAATAACTACGCATTTTTTATGTAATATAAATAAAATACATATACGTTGCCACCTGTAAAGGTCAATAGATGGCGCTGTACGAAAATTGAATCGCTCTATGGTTGTATCTACAACCCAGAACTTTGTTTTTTTTAAAAAAAAAAACAATTTCATGTCTACAGAGAAATAAAGGCTACTAAAAGCCCAAATCTCATGCGTGCGAAGCCGTGGGCTTCTGCTAGTTTGCAATAAATCCTCTAAGAATTTTACATACTATTTCGTAGATGAACATTCAGGGGTTCAAAGCCCCAAAGTTAATCAATTTCGCATGACTGCATGGGAGATTTCTGTCATGTCAACTTCTGTCACGGCATACGGTTAGATTTTACTTCCACGACCAATAGATGTTTCACATAAAAAAAAAACGTATTGGATTCGCGCTAGGTTTGGGCTAGCCTTGGGTTTATGTCAATGTGACAGATTTCTCTGAGAGAGTCAGTTACGTAAGAGTAGGTTGATCAGGGATAGATAGACTTCAGGGTTTTTAGATGGTACATGTTATGCACCGCGTTTAATACAAGTATAGTCCTGGATATTTGGTTTAGGGCCATCTTAATCTAAGTGATTTAGATTAGGCCTTGCTGAGATCATACTTCAGTTGGAACAAAAGGGGCTGAATTAGGGCGAGCTTACGTGAAACAGAGCGGGAAAATGTCGCGAGCAAGCAGAAAGTAAATTTAAGCAGCATCCCTAGGGAATCCAGAGAACCTTATCTCAGAGATAACCAGAGCAGTCAAAGCAGCAGCAGTCGCGGGTGTATGTGGCGAGACGAACGCAGTGATGACGACATGACAGCCATGACATGCATAAAGGCGGTGGGCATCGATCACTAATACGGTGGACCTTTGACGGCGGGTGGTAGTTTGCATGAACTCTAAGTCTGTTGATTCCAAATTTCAAGTTTATACATTACTCACTTTCGGTGAAAGTTATATGTTACAGATGGATTGAATGGAGTGACGCCCGATTAGTCTTTACGGATTTTCTTCTTTTACATATAAGTTATGGAAACTTAATAATAAACAGGCTTTTGAAATCTTCATGTTATACGAGTGAACATAACATTTCTAATTATTTTATAAAGGCCTAGATTCACCTACTACGACCAATTAGATCGAGTGGTATTAGAAGGAGTTGTCAGAAGCCCTAAGAACTGGCGAGCGTGCATGAAAAGCGTTATTAATATTAAAGAAGCGAGTGTAAGTTCTGAGTTATACGGCTCTCGGCTCTCTCTGCCTACCCTTCAACAGACTTTGCGTGAAGTTTTAAATAGATAGACAATATTATTTCATTACAACACTGTCAAATAAGCATGCAGCTCAATCAGCTAGCAGCTAGTAATGTATAAGATTTAGATAAATTTGTCCACTCACATAAAATATATGTATTACAGCTAGAGATGGTATTTCTTTTATATAAGTACATACTTACTTGATGTAAAGCGGTTACCATAACTGACAAATGCCTGCAACACATGAAGCGAATAAAATAACTCTTTAAGTGCATACTGGTAACCCCACTCACTACTAGAGGTATAGGTACTTTCCCGGGCTGCTTTGATTCGTCTGTTTCTAAAGACACTTTTTAAAGTAAGTAGGTAGCATTGATTACCACTTCAGGCTCGCCATGCTAAGGCTAAAGATAAGAAATACTCAAGTTAAGCTCTACTCTACCATAGCGTAATAATTAAATTAATTAATTAATTAGTGTAATAATTAATAGTGAAGTACCTCAGCCGTGTGCTCAACTGTGCGGTGCGGAGCAGAGCGGCGCGTCCCCCAGCGCTAATTCGCAGGGGCCCTGTCCGCCCGACCTCTATTGCGTGTCGGTTCAGTTGCTTAGAGCCACACGGCTCTCGCGACATTATATTAGTTTGCGCATGTTGCTAACGCAGCTAAGATCAGCATCTTAAAAAGAAATAACATTTTAATCTTTTTATTGGTCAGTTTGATATCGTCAAACATAATAAATGCATTGGAAAGTTTAACCTGCGTTTCAATGGTTCGCTTTGGCCTGTCGCGAAGTACCCATACTAAATCGCGAAAGTTTTCCTTCTTCCTAGCGTTATTCTTGTTTCCTATTATACTGGGATTGGGGGTTCCGCTACCTAAGCCCTTTCTTAAGTCACTCGTCTTACGAAATATAATATGGGTGGCGTGTGGTTTTCTTACGATGTTTTCCTTCACCGTATTAATAACAAGTAATAGTGACAAATTTACATAAATCCGAAATCACGAATTTAGCGATGGTAATACCCATACTAGGATTCGATGCAGGGACCGTCGTATAATGAGCTGGTTTTTTCATCACTGGGCTATTACTGCTGTTGTCATTTACCGCTAAATCATGAATATAATATTTTACTTAAAGTGATTTCATTATTGTTTCATATATCTAGTACTCTCGATTTACATGATCAATTTTTATGGCAACCCTGACATTTTTTTTGGTGTCTAGTAGACTATTGTGGGGTTGTCGACATTTAATGCCGCAACAAAGAATTTCCCTTACTATTAATAATTATTACACTATGATTCTACTCTCTTTTCTTTGGTGGTACCTACCGACAAATCTGTCCTAGTTGTTATTGAATAGCGGTTTCCAAGGCAATAAACCTGTCATCGGACGGCTTGAAAAAAAATTGTATTTGTCGTGAAAACTTCTATCTGTACATATCTCTATAGTGCTGTATTTTTATAGAAGGTGTAACTTTATTGCGCGATAAAAAAAGGAAACATATCGCTTGATATTATTATCGACACTTTCCGAGCTATGAGAACGTATAACAGTCCAATCAATGGCGTGTACATACATATCTATACACCAAAACAAGCACGGGCGTATTATCTTTCCCGAACACGAGCACGTTACCCTCTACGGTGGGTGAACTGGCTAAAAACAGGTCAAGTTCAGGTCGGCGTGCGAGGGTTCCCATCCGACTTCAGGTACTGTCATCGACGGAAATAGACGTGCACATTGGAACCTTATTTTATTACGATAAGGTTCAAAACTGCAAAAATGTTTCTATTTTTGACGGTATAAAAAGTAATCGTTCGGAGGATGGGTCAAATGAGCATTTATAGTATATCTATCTATGAAAATATAATTTGAAGATGGGAAGGGCGTTGATTTGAGATGCTGGAACATTTACAACTTTATGTGTAACAACGGTATATGTAGGTATATGCCTGTGTATTATCTAGTATAATGTCGTGTTTACGATATACGCATTAAATAGGTTCGGACTCTTATCGAGAAAAAGCTGTTTTAAATTTTTATTTTGCTTGTATCTCTGGTACACGAGATACCAACATGAAAGTTTTAACAGGCCGAAGAGAAATTATATCACAAATACAAAATATTCTAACATGTATGAATATATAGTTATAAACTACAATCGAAGTTTTTATTAATGCAATTCTGAATTTGACGACCTCGGTGGCGCAGTGGCGAATTACGTAACTTCGACACCATCGCTCATGGGTTTGATTCCCACACAGAACAAACATTGTTTGCATGAATATGTCTGTTCAAGACAGAGTGTTTAGGCGTTTTTAAGAGACGTAGGGCGCAAAGCAGCCCATCTGGGCAAGTATCTCCACCTCACAGATCACCGTAGCTAAATAACAACACCCTAGAAATATTTAAGTAAACAATACACGTGTACGGTTATTATGACGCCTTATCCCAAGCTTCGTAATACGCAGGCGCGCACACACACGTACTAATACACGTACAACGCTCGGACCCAATAATATACACAGTGCTCGGACCCAATAATATCTCACTCTCTCGCACGTTAAATCCTATAGATGTATGTGGTTGTCTCTTTTTACTGTCGCTTTTTCGTTTCATCGAGTTTCAATTCACAACGATGCTAAAGAAGTTTTCACTTCAAAAATGAAAGTTACATAAAGATGTGTACATAATCATGCGTCACAGCTGCTGCAAATTGTTGTGAAATATTTCCCACAAACTGCAAATAAACCTCAAATTAGTTCCCTCATTCCAACAGTAACAAATTAATCCGGCGGCAAATAACTAAAATAGACTGGCCATGGCTAATTGAAATATGCTCCGAGCTATTGTTTCTAATTGTACTTTGGTATTACATGACATTAATTTGTTCCTAAACCCTAACATAAATAGGACGGCCGGCGCGGCTGTACACTTCATACAATTATCTCGTTATAAATGGCTACAAAGGCATGAGTTTATGAGTATATACAAATCTGTAACTTCACCAAACTTACATGGTACTAACCGAACGCCAGAAGCATAACAATGTGAACAAAATAACATATATATGTAGAACCAATGAGGCCGATTTTGTGTAGTAACTCAATTCATTGCTACGGTTCGGGGGGTAAAGTGGAGCGCACAGCTCTTATTGGCTAGTTCCTGGATCAACGTCGCGGCATTTATCGGCTTATTGGTTAAAATATCCTTCCATTGGTCAGTAGGGTCCAAGCGCTGAGATATTTAGGCGCTAAAACACAACATTTTGTGAGCGCGGGGTGACTTCATGAGCATTCAATTGGTTTGTGCATAACAATAAGACAGAATTTTCATACATTCGAGGTTTTAAAAAGTTTCGTATTTATTATTTTCTATTACTCGTAGTAACGGGAATCTACTAGGAGTAATAAAAAAGTTTTTTTTTAAAGAATCAGTTATTGGCTAAGATGTGGTATACACACACAAAAACATACGATACGACTCCTCCCTTTCGAAGGCAGTTAAAAAATATTTGCCCTCATACCAATTTGGCTTCGTTAAAATTTCCAACAACAAGATTTATATCCAATATCTTTGGAGGCTGTGTAATAACAAACAGCTGTTGGTCGGTAATCTATATCTACTTTTTAACACCGAAATCTGTTTTTTCTCTCAATATAATATAGTAACGATTATAAGTTTACGGTAAAGCACTGAGCAAAGGTAAGGGATGAGCAGTGATAGCTCAGTGAGTAACGAACCGGCCTATTTACCATACAGTCCCCGGTTCGAATTGTAGCGTGGATTTATGTACTTATCATTTGTCGGTGGTGAAGGAAAACGTCAAGAGAAAACGTACTACATCCCAGAAATTATATTTTGAGAGATGTGTGACCTAATCTAAAATAAGCCCAGCTTTTCCTCTGGGTTGTAGAGGTCTGACAGCAGTCGCTCCATATAATAGTTAGTATCTTCGCCAAATTCTTCGCTTAGATAGCATCCCTGGGAATACTAACGGAAAAGGAAACGGGACAACGCTAAGAAGAAGAAGACAAGTTTGTGGTAGGTATACACTTGCAGTAACCACGTCAGCAAGTAGGTGTACATTGCTTCTTAATTTAAGCCAAAACGCTACGTAACATCGACTACAGCAATTAACATTGTCGGAACTGCATTTTGACGATTTTTATCTTTAACTTCCTACTTTTTTCAGTATGAAAAATAGATATGGAGTCTAGTTTAAAATATGAAACTTTGCGAGCGCATAGATATTGATATTTTAATGGATATTTTAAGACTTGTAGTGCATTAAAATAATAATCGTCAAAATGCAGTTCCGACAATGTTAATTGCTGCAGTCGACATGTAGTAAGGAGCATGTGTTACGTATTTATCCCAACACTAACTTGTAGAAGCGAAAATTGGGTATGGTTCTCTGGCATATCCAACTTTCACTTCCGTAAATTAGTCCACAGCATGAAAGTAGAATAAGTGCGGTCGAGATGCAAGCATTGCGCAAAATTTGTGGCATAACGTTTGCTGACCGCGCTCGCAATTATGACTTAAGAAAGAGAGTTGATCTGAAAGAGAGTGTCGATGTTAAGATAAGAAAAGATATGCACCGTTGGTTCAGACATGTATTTTAATTGTAATTTAATTAGTTCATGCGGTCTAGCGCCGGCCGGCACCCACCCACTACTGTTAGTACGTGCAACATGTCGACGCTGCCATGGCTGCTTCGGTAGTCTCTGCCTCGGCTGTTGCGGTCGTCCGCCATCTGGAACAGAATCCGCATGCCCACACCACCACCGTCGCTGCCACGACTGGCCTGGTCGTCGCTGCGATACGTGTTTCGCCTCTCCACGAGCCATCATCAGGCGTTGTAGACGTCAAACGAAAGAAAAAGACTTGTAGCATGTTATTCTTACGATTAACGTCTACAATTGTAACAACTGTGCCACCTACCATCCCGTGGTGCGGTAGCTCAATGCTGAAATCTCCATTACCCGTCGAGATATCCGGCGGGAAATATTCTCTCTCGATATTCAGAAGGCCGACGACGGCCTAAAGACCAAATTGGTCGTGTTCTATCAGAAGGTGATGTGAATGAAAACCTTAGAAACCGGCAAGCGTGCATGAGAAGAGCAATGCAATGTGCTCGATGGTGTATATAAAAAATGTGCTTTGGGGAGGAATAACTGAATTATTTTTCAGACTAGTTTGAATGTACTGTCTTGAAAGAAAGCTGGCAGTGAGGCCTTCGGGCCGCTTGCAAACACCTTTACCAATTCGCAGTAGACCAGCGTGGTTAAGTATTCTCCGAGACCAGTACCTCTGCAGTGGCATGAGTAAGGTTTGGCTTGGTTTTTGTGTATTTTTATTAATACATTCTGATTAAATAGCCACGTATCCTGGCATGAACCACTTAATTCAAGTATTCGGATTTATGTATTGTTATTGTTACTTGCTCGGTGGTAAAGGAAAATATCGTGAGGAAACCCGCAAGATAAAGAAATTATATTTTCTAAGGACGCGTGACCAAACCTAAGAAACGTCTGGTTTTTCCTCTGGGTTGCGGAGGTCTGACTGTGAGTCGCTCCATGTAAACTTCTTAATCTTAGGTGTCAGACCCCGCCAGTTCTAATGGAAATTTGGATTTCGAAAACGGGATAACGCTAAAAAGAAGAAGATTCTGATTAAGTGGTCACTTAATTTAATCGCTACGTTCCTTTCAGATTCATAAACTTTATTGTTAATTCAAAGTACATCAAAGATGTTCAATTAACATGAATGAAATTAATAACAACCTTCGATAAATGTACGAGTTTGCACCTCGCAATACAAAACACTTTGATGTTTCGTATTGTATCCGAGTTTTAGATAATAATAATTACCATTATAGCGATAGAGATAATGGCATTCTTGCCGTATTTAGACTGTAATTACCTTAATTGATATTTCTTGTATGAACATTTGACAAGCTGAGACTAAGAAAAAATATGCATGAATTAGAGCAGGGTTACTCAAAGTGGAGTTATACGTACCAATTGGGGTACACAAGTTAATGGTATTTGGGGGGGGAGGGGTGTATGACAATTTATGTCAAATACAGAACGTACCTCAGAGTAGAGTATTAATATATCTTTAATTCTACTACTTGGTAGCGTTAAATATACTGGTATATTGTAGTAGATTTACATAAATATATTCTAACAGAAATTGACGATTTGAAAAAAGACCTATCAACGAGAACTTTGTGACATGAAAATTAATGTAGTGACAAAAATTGAAAAGGATATGCTGAAATGGCTTGTTCATTTAGAACGAATGAATGACAAAAGAGTTACGAAAGAAGTGTATCAGGCAAGAGTGAATGGTGATGTCGGGAGGGGCCGCCCTAGACGCACCACACATATAGATCAAATTGGTGACGTGATGAAAAAGGGCCAAATCAAGGGGGGGAGAGGGTATGTATAATCGGTGCATCTGGCGTTCTATAGTCTCTGCCTACCCCAATTGGAAACAGGCGTGATGATATGTATGTGTGTAAAAAAGACCTATATTGGCAGTTTTTTTAATAGTATAATATAAGTTTTATATAGTTTTTCTTCGCCATTTTTTTTTATTTTTTTTTATATTGGCTCAGCATAGTGGCTCCTCTTCGCCTGTTGGTGAGCGAAAAGGGGAGCTCAAATTGCAGCGGCAACTGACAAAGGACTACGGTGTCCTGTCAGTTGACGCTACCATGCTGGCCCGCAAGTTGCTTCTTCACGCTTCGTTTGAAGGATCCCATGTTGTAGGAAGGAGGAAACACATGTGCAGGCAAGGCGTTCCACTTTTTAATAGTTCGACAGAGATAGGAGTTGCCGAACTTTTTAGTACGAGAACAAATGTCCTCAACAGTGGAATGACGACATCGCAAGCCTGCACGTGTGGTTCTATGACGGAAGGGAGAGGGTGGGATAAGGGAAAATAGTTCTTCAGAGCACTCACCATGGCACAGGCGGTAAAATGTACTTAGGGACCATATGTCCCTACGAAGTTGCAGAGGTTCTAGGTATTTTGTGACCTCTTCGTCGTCGATTATGCGAATAGCCCGTCGCTGCAACCTGTCGAGAGCCTCAAAGCCAATGATCATTTTCAAAATGCTGGTACATTAAAAAAGAAAAAAAAAATCTTTATCTACCGTAACTTCGACGGCGTGTATTCGGGTATCCTATTGGGAATTTTCAAAATCATTAAGAGGATGTAGTCATAAATATCATCATTCGCCGAGAAAGGATTATCGATTTAGGTACGAGTATTATTCTGCGTGCCCTACTTCGAGATGTTACGTAACTTGCCGCAATTTTTACTGTGATTTTTTTTTATACAACATCGGGAGGCATATAAGCATACGACCCACATGAAAAGCGGTTACCATAGCCTATGAACGCTTACAACGCATTAAGTATCACTCGCGCGATGCCCTGCTGTTATATAACAAAGCTACTTCTTGAGAGCTTACTGGTGATCTCACTGGGAACACGACAACCCTCCAGGGAGTTGTTATTTGGTTGTGGTTTTCTATGATGTGAAAGTATTTCCCTAGATGGGTAGTTTTAATGACTCTACCGAACTTAGTGCATGTCGGGTGGCACCACCCACCACGCAGCGCCAATTCCGGCGGGTCGAGGAGATCCGAGTGCTGCATAGGCAGGTGGAATGTGAGAGATGAATTGAATGATGAGAGGAACGAGCTGATGGACGTAATGAATGAGAGACGTTTAGATGCATTGTGTGTGACATAAGCTAAGCGCAAGGGGAGCGACACCGTTGATCTGCCCGGTGGGATGATGGCCTATGATCTGGGGTAGAAAGGGACGATCATGCCAGTGCTAGTGTAGGTGTCGTACTCTCCTCTCGCTTAGCGGTGTAAGAGATTAGAAATAGGCGAGCGTCATGCACGCTGAGAAGAACAATGAATGTTAAAGAAGCGTAAGAATGTGTAAGGATCGAATCACGTGGCGCTCGGTTCCTTCTGCCTACCCCGCAAGGGATTTGGCGTGAAGTTATAGATAAATAGATAGTATTTATTAGGAGCTATTTTATGTTCTACTCCGGCAAATGCATGTGTCAATTCCTATACATTTCTCAAGAAATTTGTTGAGCATATACTGTTGTCTTTCATTATATAATATTCTCTTTTATAAGCTTCTGGACAACCATCTTACAAGTACAATAAATATCGTACAAATCCTCAGAGGGGTAACGGAAACCTCCCCTTGATTTTAAATTTATCAGTTTGTGTTTTAAATGCCAGTTGTGGGTATGTAACCACGCAATTTTTTTTTTATTTATACAACGTCGGAAGGCATACAAGCAAACGGCCCACCTGATGTAAAGCGGTTACCGTAGCCTATCAACGCTTGTAATACATTAAGTACCACTCGCGCGATGCCTCTTGTGCTGCTAACACAGCAACTCCTTAGGAGCTTACTGGTGACCTCACTCACACGCAGGAACACAACAACCCTCTAGGGAGTTGTTATTTGGCTGCGGTTTTCTGTGAGGTGGAGGTACTTCCCCAGACAGGCTGCTTTGAAGCGCCCAACTTCTCTTGAAATGATCATTTTTGACACTTAATGTTTTTTTTTGCGTTATGACAAATACATCCTGCCAGGTATCCTATAATCAATTTTCTAGTGTCATTTAGTTCTTATATATTTAATCGGTGTGCAAGATCTGTTTGGTAATTTCTTTCATAAATGATAAAGAAGAGTTGGAAGTATCTTCGTGACGGTATGATGGAGTTGTCGTATTTATTACTCGGCTCGCTGAAGCATGTTCGGCTCAGCTATTCGTTCCAAAGGAACACAATTTCCACTTATCAAACATCTTACTTCCAAATACGCCAGCAATTTTTTGTAATGGCCCTTGAACTGGCGGACTTTGGGATTGTTGGTTAAAACCTCCCTGCATTCTTATGTTGGAAAAGAACATCCCTCGATAATCATGACCATGTTTATAAGTATGCAGAAATAGTAAACGTTTTTCTTCAATTAAGTTCTTATACAATTGCTTTAGACTTTCTACATTAATCAAAATGCCAATAAAACTAGCTTTACACTTTGAGTCTACTAGATGTTTATAAAATCGGGTTATGGATAACTGTTACTCGTCCGTCTCGCTTTACTTTTCTCTTTGACATACATTTAATCCTCAACATTAATATGTATTCTTTAAGTTCGTCTAAAAATTCAAATATTATATCTTGTATATAAATAAATAAATAAATATTGTCGGACAAATTACACAGCGCCATCTAGCCCAAAAAAAACGAAGCTTGTGTTATGGGTACTAGACAACTGATAAATATACGTAAATACATTTTTTTTTTTTGTAAATACATACTTATTATACATAGAAAATACCCAGACCAAGACAAACAGGCATGTTCATGCACACAAATGTTTGCCTTGTGTGGGAATCGAACCCACGAGCGTTAGTGTCAAAGTCGCGTCACTCACGACTGAGCCACCGAGCTCGTACATATGAGAACAAAGCGGCTTTTTAAAATCAAATTGTGTCAGTGTTTGCGAATTAAAAATGTCAAACAATGAGTTAATATTTTTAATGAAAATTACCGTGGCATCCGAATCTTGAAGTGTCTACATTTAGGTCTTCTCTGCACTATTTTATAGCAATTGCTACGTTTTTCACTTAAAACCTGAGTGGCAAGTTTCACTTTCGTTACATTGTGCCAAGGAGAATCGCTACACGCCGTGAATGTTGCGCGAGGCTATTGAAATAAGAAAACACCCCAAATTTCAATAGAGAAGATGCTTGGCAAGTACCACCTGCTTGGGATCCAATCCTAAAAATAATCAAGTCACAAACCCAGAGATCTACTAAAAAACGTTCGGACACTGTGAGCGATTTTTGTGTGAATCGAAACATATATAATTAATTCATCAATGTCGGTAGATGTAATAATTGAATAACTAATGTAAGACAAATATCACTTTAGTCTTCCTGCGACCACGGACGGTGCAAAGCGTTCGAAACGTCGGGTTCAACAAAATAAATAAAACACGCGATATTTCCACGAAAAAATAACTGAACCTTTTCAGACATACAACTTTTAAATTAATTCAGTCCAACTTTAGAAGCAGTTATTGCTAGGATTAGGTATTTGAAATTTCAATGGATGCCGCTTTTGTATCGTTACGTGACGTCACACGACCCATAATCGGTCGTCTGTCGCCGCCCTCTCACCCTTTGTATCCACTCATAAATAGATACATACAGGTATTTATAGGTGTACACATAAAGACCTGCTTATATTGAAACCTAAAGGGGAATCTAGATTATGCATATATAAACATGCCTGTATTGCAAGGTTCTCTATTCAATATTCCTTTTGTAGGAAAAATGCAAAAGGACTTAGGAATGTATAAACCATATTTGAATATATCTTGTTATTTGAATAACGTGGCAGAGAGTTAGTGCGTTGGCAGTAATGAAATTTAATTTAGAAATATGATTATGTTGTATTCCATTTTTTTATTCAACATTTTTCTCAAACTCTTTATTTCACAACGAATGACTTATCTATCTCATTTCTATCGATTGCCAAATCGTTGTTTTGTTTCATTATGTAAAGTCCTTACAGATAAGATCTATATGTCCAATAAGTTTACTGTTTGGCTGCTCGTGTGTGTGTTCCTGCGTCTATATGTGTGTGTGTGTATGGATATGTGAGGACATAATAAAAAGTTTGTGTTCTAACTTCTTTTGAACCGCTAAGGCAAATTGTGCTTTTTTATAGTAGGTGTATTACGGTAAAACTAAGCCTTGACTAGATAAATTTGAACGGACCATCGGAATAGTTTTTAAATAATTAAAAACTGTAACTAGTTGAGTCTACTGTCGGGACACCGCAACCAGATAACTCATCCAATGAGTTGTTTTTTTTCTTCTCAGTAAGGTTATCAGTATGTTCGTGAGGAGCTGCTGTGCTACAGGATAGCAACGAGTGATACTCCTGGTATTACACGCGTTCATAGACATGCATGCTTGTTTGCCTTCTGGCGTTGAAAAAAAATAAGTGAAATAAAAAAATGAAATTATTACTTACATAAGAATGGTTTATATTCATCACATTGTGTAACAACTGCACTCACCCAATTTTCGGCTTCCTTACATTATATTTATAGACAAATTATTCCAATATTTGATTAGAATGTGCCAATGGTTAGATATTAGCATGTGTATACCTTAAATCTTTTTTTTTTCAAATAAGTTTTGTTTGTAATATCTTTAATGTAAATTAAGAAATACACAATAACAATAAGTACAAAAAGAGACAATGGTATATATACGTACAATAGTAAGTATTGAGATTGTATTGATAAAAAGTTTAAAAGACTTATCCTTATTCATTATAATTAATTAGTAATTTTAATCGTATAACAAATATTTTCCTAATTCATTAGTAATAGCAGGGTCCGCTACCTAGTACCGCCTAAGGATTTGTCGAAAATACTGTTTTTTTACATGGGGCCACTGCCGTCAGACCTCAACCCAGAGTGAGAACCTGATCATTTAGGTAAGGACACACGCCTTTCGAAATATAATTTCTTGGACATGCGGGTTTCTTCATGCTGTTTTCTAACACCGCCAGCAAGCAATATTTACAAATATGTTCATAAATTAAATCAAAAAACGCAATAATATTGTTAAATAACGGTATATGTGTATATGACCAATGGACACTCTGCAGCCGCCTTGTGAAAATGTTGCTTAGTCCGACCGAACAGGTTTATTCCGGGGTTTTATAAGATCACTGCATTGAACAGATGCAGCGTTCGATTTATTGGAGCGAATATCGTTGTATATTAAGATCATTGTATCCATTCATACCTTACAAAGATTCACCGGGTTGGAAAACGTACATGATAGCTGTTTGTGGTATAATAATAGCTCAAATATAAGATTGATGTGACTGGGATGATTACAAAAACGAAGGTGAAACTCTAATTACAATGCAAAATGTATTAATGTTAGGTTACTCATAATTAGTTTGTTGTATGTTGTGAGTATTCGCCCCAATGGTCGAAAGTCGACAATAACCTTCATTGATAATTTGGGGAAAACATATACCAATTGATATGTTTCCGTGTTTGATTTTCTACTGATAAATTTTTTTACTGATAAAACTAAAATTCGTCAATAGCTACAAAAAGAAAATGAAAATTTGTTGACAAACAGGGGAGAAAACTTACTATAAAACTTTTTGTCTTTGCCTCTTTAGAATAAAATAATTTGCAGTGATAGCTTAATGGATAAATAACCGGTCTTATGACTAACAGGTCCCCAATTCGGATCCTGGCACTTACCATTAAATTCATGTTTTCGAAATAATGTCGGCGGTGAAGGAATCATCGTGAGGAATGAATGTCCAAGAAATTATTCAAATAACGTGACGACCCAGAGAGAAAACCAGATCATTTTTAGGTAAAGTCACAACTTTACCTAGGAATGATCTGATTTTCTCTCTGAGTTGCGGTAAAAATCAGTATCTTAATTCTTAGGCTTAGTTAATAGACCCTGCCAATCCTAAAGGATTAGGAAAATGGGATAACTCTAAGAAGTAAACAATACAATATATACTCTTTATTGCGTCACATACAACAGAAAACATGTTAAACTAACGGCATAAAATTAAGGTGCAAAAGGCGGCCTTATCGCGTACCATAGGGTAGAACCTTAAGGTAAAATGTACAAAATAGGTAGGCAATGTAGCACAAATTATAAATATAGAAAGTAAATACTTACGTCAATAAAAACGTACTCACAATGTATAATTTATACATAGATTAGTAAGTTTCCCTTTTTTAAGACAATAAGGAGAATGCTAAAACGAGTTAAAACTAGCCGAGGCAAACAAGCATACGGCCCATCTGATGTGAAGTGGTTATCGTACTATAACGCTTGAAATAAAAGTAGTACCTTGCGCGTTACTTCCACCACTGCTTACACAGCAACTACTCAGGAAGTTAAAAGTAAGTTAATCACATTCACTTGTAGGCACTAAAATACCCTCCAAGGGATTTTTGTTTGCCTATGAGATGTGAGATGTATGTACTTGCTTCGTGTTACATAATTAATTACTTAAAAGCTACCGGTCTGATTAAGCTGACGGACGGAAACGGATCACGGATTAGGTATTACCATGACACTCTCACTGTAAAAAGGAAGCTTAATTGTTTCAGTGGTTCGGAAGAAGTTTGAGTGCAAACTTTTGTTTACATTCCTACACATGTATACACACTCAATCATGCACTTGTATTACAAAACGACAATCATCGATAACAATAGTATGCAATGATTTCGAAGGCATTGAGACAAAAATATATAAAAAAATAATGTATTTCGATTTTTGAGGCGATTACAATAAAGTTCTAAAGAATGGGAAGTGTTTGTAACTGACTGACTTAATATTTGGTCGCTAATGATGAAGAGTCGAAGTGAAGCGATAATCTGAAAATATAGTACTCGCAAGCATGAACGTGTAGTAATTAATACGACTTTTCTTTTGGCGTAGAGGTTATGTCGCTATGTTGTAGAGCAGCGTGTATCTTCATCTTTCTTCCGAAGATTATCGCCTTGCTCCACCATTCAAGCCATATGCTATCGTGAAGTTTAAATTATTATTCTGCGATTTGCGATTTGTTTTTTTTTTTACGAGTACATAGCAAATGATAACAGGTATAGCGACCTAACAAAGTTATTAAAAAAATATATCAACGCTTGCCAAATTCGGATTAGTAGTTTTGTATTGGTAACCAATAAGGTGTTAGGGGTGTTACAGACATAATATGCGTCGCTCATTTTGCTGCACACTAAGCACAGCGGCAAGAGTAATATTGATGTCCCACAAATTGCTGATAAAGGAAGTCACACCTCAAAACTTCTACTAATTTCTTCTAATTAATTTCATTGTGAGATCCGAGAAAGCTTGAAGTACCTTGCCATTGTAGTAGCACAACTTTCCCGGAAATGTGTGAATATACCAAAAGAAAAAAATAACCTAATTGGTCTAGTCATTTTCGACTTTTTGCGAGACAAACGCACGGCAATTAATTGTATGAGTTTTTCATTTTTTTATGCAATAATGTACATAGGCTACTTTCGTCCTGAAAATATTTAGGGTTTCAGTGTAAAATTTTAAAATCTGATCTCCACTTACCGAGTAAATAGTACTAGCCGCGGGCAGCTGATAATACTCTAGTCTGGATCATACTTTAACTACGTAAAACTACGCTGTAAATCTGCGTTTACAATATTTGTCGTTCAAATACCCTCATATCGCAAATAATACCTAAAAATACCTAATTACTAGTTTAGTATTTGATAGTTGGCAACTAATAACTTTGACGGTCCATTTTTTGTTACAGAAAGTATCAAAATGTATATTTATTCTACTTAGTAAAGTACAAATAATGGCCCTTCATATGCCTGGTAATGGAAAACGTCGGCAATTTGTATCATTGGAAAACTTAGAATTATAGAAATCTGGAGAGAGCCGAACATTCGATTTGGTTGGTTTTTTTTTATCAAGGTCGAGGCACACTAGCATACAGAGCACCTGATGTAAAGCGATTACCCTAATCAATGGACGCTTGCAACATATTAGGTATCACAGCAACTCCCTAGGAGCTTACTGCCTCACTGACTCGCAGAAACATAACAACCCTTTAGGGAGTTGTTATTTAACGGTGGTCGTCCGTAAAGTGGAGATACTCCCCTGACAGGCCGCTTTGATGCGCCCGACTACTCTTAAAAACACCCGGACCAACACAAACAGACATATTCATTCATGTTTGTCTTGTGTGGGAATTGAAGCCACGAACGTTGGTGTCAAAGTAGTAGTTTTATTACATCAGATTTCGTCGGCGAAGAACTAATATAGCCCAGCCCAGCCAATCTCAACATTTGAGATAGGATGTATTGATTTTCGCATTTACGCATATTTTTAAGCCTTTTCGGGAAGATAATCGTTGGCTTAAATTTCCATATTTAAGAGCTGAAATTTTGTTTGTTAAATCCTCTGTCCAGAATTATATAATGAGTGTATTTAACAGAAATGAAGCAAAACAAAGGCATACTTATCCCACAAAGGAATTCTTTATAAATTGTATAAAGAGAAAGTTTCTTCTTTATTAATTTGTTTTTAAATTTTGGCACTTGAGTATGATGTACCTACTTCGTTGGACGCTCGTTACATTTTTTTTATACCATGTTCGGTGATAAACAAGATTATAGCTGGCCTGATATAAAGTGAATATTGTAGCCTACAGACGCTTGCCATGAGGTGGTTTGTACGGATCTTCCATATACTAACTAACAGAAACCCAGAAAACAGTGATTTTTAATGAATATGCTGTCTTCTAGCTGTAAGGTGCTTTCCACCTGGGCTGTTCATAATTAAATATTGTTGTACCTACTGTACATTTTTATTAAACTACTAAAATAGCAAACAAGCGTTTGGTAAACAACATTCTCGCGAGCTCGGTGGCAGAATGATTAATAATGCTACTTTGACACCAACGCTCGTGGGTTCGATTCCCACACATGACAAAAATTTGTGTACATGAACGTTTCTGTTTGTCTTGGTCTGGGTGCTTTAAGAGTGATAGAGCGCATCAAATCAGCCCGTCTGGATAAATATCTTCACGTCACAGAAAACCGCAGCCAAATAACAACTCCCTGGAGAGTTGCTGTGTTCCTGTGAGTGAGTGAGGTTGTCAGTAAGCTCCTAAGTTGCTGTGTTAGCAACTTAGGAGCTTACTGACAATCTCACTGCAGGTGGTGAGTGATACATAATGTATTTCAAGTGTTCATTGGTTACGGTAACAGGTTTACATCAGGTGGGCCGTATACTTGTATGCCTTCTGATGTTGTATAAAAATCGGCCAAGTGCGAGTGGGACTCGCGCACGAAGGGTTCCGTACCATTATATATAAAAAGATGTGGCCCCCTTAACGGCAAGCTACAACCACTTGCAACTAAGGACGTTACTCGCGCGCTACCTATTCTGTTCAAACCTCAACATGCCTCTTATAATAGCGACATGCTTTAGTTCCTTAGGAAGTCTAGCCGTTCATTGTTCAACCTAACTCTCGGAAGTTCCCGGAAGTAAACTTCTATAGAACAGCACAGTACGTGACAATTGTGGTTTAAGCTTGTGAGGATGAACTTGATGAAATTTCACGGAGCTTATATCCCGATTAAACATGTAGGCTATTTTTTTTATTCCCTAATAGGTTTAGAGTACGCGTGGGAAACTATGCTTAATTCTTGTTCGCCATTAATAATAAATAAAAATAAAATAATAATAAATGCAACATTTGTCTATCTATCTATATATTCACATCATCCGAGCGTCACAGTTTCTTCAGAGAACTCTCATGTTGTGGAATGAACGATGATGACGAGCTCGGTGGCAGAATGATTAATAATGCTACTTTGACACCAATGCTCGTGGGTTCGATTCCCGCACATGACAAACATTTGTGTGCATGATATGTCTGTTTGTATTGGTATGGGTATTTTCTATGTATAATAAGTATGTATTTACAAAAAAAAATGTATTTACATATGTTTACCAGTTGTCTAGTACCTATAAGACAAGCTTCGCTTACTTTGGGGCTAGGTGGCGCTGTGTAATTTGTCCGACAATATTTATTATTATTTATATATTGCTAGAAAGCTCGTCTAGCCATCTATAGGTAAGTCGTCTTTGCACATATCATTCTAATCGGACATGCAGGTTAAGCTACGTAGACTCCAGCCTGTCTATGGATGGTCTTTATATCTAGTGCTTCTCCATGCTCTCCGTGTAATGCGGTGGCCACGTTAAATCGTTGGTCTCGACTGTTGTCGATAGATGACAGTCGTTAACTTTCGTATAAATACTTTACGAGATCTCTATCTGTGCGCAAACTAAATACTGAGAACTACGCTCAAACTGCACATGTCTATGAGTTATAATCCAAGTCTGTTAACAAAACGCAGAAAATATACTGTGGTTGAAATCTCCGCGTTTAAGGCAACTTTTGCTTGCCATCAATGTACAGTCTGGACATCTCTATAATCAAAATAATAAAAATTAAATATATAATCCTTCGAATAAAAGGGACTGTCAAAATTTATTGACAAATTTATGTAGAATTAGTCATACTTTTGATTATTGCTATAAGTGGCCACAATGAGCAATAATTAAAATTTTGATTACTTGTCATAGATAATAAATACAAGATATGTTTAAAAAAAAACGTAATTATGGTTCTTCAGTGCCCGTATAGAGCGTTTTTTTTGGAATTGGTCTTAAATTCAGCGTTATTAATAAAAACAAAACGTGGGCGCCACTTAGCTTTGTGCGCCCTCTTAAAACGCTGAGCTATCAGGAAGTAGAGATTATTTTTACTTTTAAATTTTGAATAATGCCTAATATGTGACCATTTACACTTTAGAACACAACTGTCATTCACTAATACGTTCATTTTTATTAAAATTCACACACTCGTCACTCTATTCCACATTACACCAACATACTACATCGCACTCACTACACACTGCACGAACACGTACCTATCACTCAAACAACCACTCACTGAGTACTACAGAAATTTACATTGCATCTTTACATAAACCTAACTTTCGTGCTTTCCTTTTTTTTGTAACATTAATGTGTCTATCACTTTATATACTTAATTAAATACTAGTCGTTTAAGTATTTATTACCATTTATTGTATTTTATTTGTATAGATATAGAAGAACGATACCTTCTGATACAGGTATCCCATCTTTCTCTCTTGATAAGAATCCCATCAATCTAGTAAGTATTAGAACACCGAATGTATTTATTATGAATAAAGGTATATATATTTACAAATAAATATTTTTTCCATTGTTTTCAATTTTAAATATTTCTTCATCCTGTACGGCGATGCCATTCGATAACCTTTCTTTCAGATTG
Organism: Pyralis farinalis; assembly: GCA_947507595.1. Classification (NCBI taxonomy): domain Eukaryota; kingdom Metazoa; phylum Arthropoda; class Insecta; order Lepidoptera; family Pyralidae; genus Pyralis; species Pyralis farinalis. The sequence goes on along the minus strand of OX382265.1, from coordinate 12,891,970 downwards.
TATTGCCTCTTCAGCTTACTTATCCTTTGGGCGACCGACATACGATTACCTTAGTTTTAGTGCGGATGTCCTTATTTCTGATTATATCATGCAGAGAAACCCCGAGCATAGCTCTTTCCATAGTACGCTGAGCGGCCTTGAGCTTCCCCAAACGGCCCGCAGTGCATGGCGTTCCCATGCTGGTACACGCAGTGTGGGACGACCTCCCACTAGATGAACTGACGATCTCAAGAGGTTTGCAGGGAGTTGATGGATGCAGGTGGCACAGGATACGAGGAATGGCACTCAAGAGAGGAGGCCTATGTTCAACAGTGGACGAATACGGGCTGAGATGATGATTTCTTCATCAGGAAAAAGTATTGTAATAGAATTAAGTACCTAATATCATTTTAATAAATTACCTGAACGCGTCTTTCGTAATAAAAACGCTCGCAGTAGAGACATTATTACTATTCCCTTTATAGACTTCACCAGAACAAGTCGGACAGTAATCGAATACCTATGTCGCGTAATTGATGTGATGATAGTGACAAATTAAACTTATTTCATGAATTATTAAGTTATGCTGCAAGTTCACGTGGATGGACGGGGCTTAGAATATATCAGCCAGGCCAGCTCGCGCTAATTCCTCTGTCTCGACTCATTGTTATCGGATGAGGCAGGGCCGACACGTGCTCTCTACAACATAGAATGGTTGTATATCTTATTCTATATCCTATTTAAATGTCATATACATTCATATATATATAACGTTATTAATGCGTTATTATTGTAGTATTCAATCTATACTTTTAATTATTATATTCTATAAGTCTTTTCTGAAATTTTTGACAGATTGACTGTTCAATCGGTCAACGATTAAAGCTTAAATTTTCTGAAAATATTGTACTTAAAATATCGCGTAGAAGTTGCTGAGCTCTTTGTCCTGACACCCTCTAAACCCCTGCGGTAAGATTTGAATTTAAATAAATAGTTTTTAAAACAGTATAATTAAGTAATTTCAGAGACTCACACCAACAAATCCACAGACTTTAATAATTTGTTATATTAAAGTACAAATTATAAACTGAATAATTTCTTTTAAATTGATCAATGCAATGAACTAATAATAAACAACAAAGAATACCTACATACATATATCTAACTAAAGTATGAACTAGGTGTAAGCGCGGTTGGGGCGATAAGAGGCGGGCGGCTTACGACTTGTATACCTATGAAGACGGCTCCTAAGATTCTCCAGTTATGTCCCGAAAATACGTACGCAGTGTAATGTGATATTATTTATTCAATGAAATACATGAGAAGCATTGTGTCGTGAATAAGTATTATTACTTGTTCTAGATTTACTATTTATTTACCCTTTTAACTTTTAATGAAAACAAAATCATAAAGTCTTGTCCAGTCTTATAATTAAATTACAACACAGTGTAATTATCACTCGACTCGATGTTATTAATGCGGAAAACCGAAGCTCAGGACAAAAGTTAACTCCGCGTAAGTGAAGCCTTGCACGGATCGGCAATAAGATATCGCGCGAAGGGCAAGTAATGCGGTTAACTAAGAAAATGCGCGCGTCTCCAGCATAGCCAGTGAACAAGCCGCTGCGACCGGCTCGGCTTTACAAGCCAGAGTCAGTCGACTCTAGACACGAGGGTGGGACGGCTGCGCTCGACTTAACAAATCCCCTCGAATACGATAAAATAATAAACATTCGCGTATAATATTCCAAAATCATTCATTACAGACTCTAAAATTAAAAGAAGTTAAGAATATTTCAAATTTGTCTCAAAACGTAGTAAAACATAATGAAAGTTTTTGATATGAATTTGGGGTAACCAAAGAATATGGGCATGGCCTATGAAAGCTGAGTCAGCGGTCACACACCTGGCCACAGTTTCAGTTGCAAAGGTAAGGTTAGCTCATTAAAACTTGAACCTGTTTCATGAAATCTTCACGTTTCAAGCTTACTTGCAAACTTCATGAAACACGTGGAGTTTTCGCGGTTATAAAGTACTTTTGGAATGTAAACAAATGTTATTTACCGGATATAGTTATTTTTTAATCAAAATATGATTGAATATCAATTTATATAAGTTGATCCATATACCTCATACTAATTATTTTCAATATTTCAATATGAATTTACGTTCAAGTTTAATGAAGTATGAAAAATGTAATTTGCCCTCCGGCCGTTTTATCTTTTAGCACGCAAAGCACATTGTTTTTACAGAATTTTCCTGTTTTTAATTTGCACGAAATTACTTTGCATAATGCTTAACGTTTTGATTTAAGGGACAATAAGATAAATTCAATCGTTTGGAAATATGAGCTTGATTATTGGGGTGGAAATGGGTAATTATGTTGTTACAGCCACAATTTACCCGGGTGGTAATGAAGCGGAATTATCCGCATTATCACGCAGAATGTTTGAAACATCAATCATTGCATGCCATTTACAATCGACGCCATTTTACACAGTCTAGGTAATTACAAAATTTAATCATCACGCCGCATTTGATATGTACTCGTAGTTGTAATTACTTCAATTAAGTTATGTAAGTCTTCTTATTTTATTTCTTAACCTTTATACAAACATTTTTTATTGTTTGCCGATTTACAGCATTTTGTATTAAATGACATTATGATTTTGCTATATATTGTGAATATTTGTTTACGGTTCTGTCAAGAGCTATGTGTGATTTAATTAGTTATGCATTATAATGGTCATGTTCAAGAGCATATTAATTATCGTCCTTTTTGGTAATTTTATTTTTACTTTGTTAAATTATGATAAAAATGTACTGGAATTTAAAAGTGAATTATCTGCAACTGATAATAAATAAAGGGATCAAATGTGAGTCGAGTCTCGCGCAATGTTAAATCCGTATCACATTGTATGTTTAACGATGTGACAAAAATATGAAATACATAATATAATACACGCAATGCGCAAAAAATATAATAGAACATTTTTACTTTATTGGTGCGGAACTTTGAATAATCATTATCACCTGAATAGATTAGCATTTTAATTCCATAAAAGATATTTATAATTTTGATTTGCATTATTTTGGCAGTATTGCTAGTACAATGTAAATATATATGTCATACTAAACACAGTAGATGAATTAATTTGTTTTTTTGGCAACATTTCTATACGTTAGAACTACGAATTGGGCAGGTGACTTGAAAATATATATTCGATACACTTGTTACTTCCCTGCAAATAACTATCAAATACAATTTCTAGGTACATTTATAAAGAAACAAAATCGAAATCCTTATTATGGCTAACATCTAAAAATATACTAAGCTGTTATATTTTCAAAAGATCTTTTTTCTTGCAGATGCTAAAATATTATGGAAACGGTTTCTTAAAAAAAAATATTATAGCAATGCTCACTAAGTGAATACTTAACGAAATTGAAGGTTTGTTTAAGTACCTAATGAATAAATAGCCCGTTGTGAACCCGAGCCTATACAAATATCTACAATGAGGGATGAGTGAGAGTGTAGATATTCGATAGAAACATTGTTTCTCGCCCTGTTATCGTATTTTTCAAAAATATTATAAGTGATATTTTTGAAAAATATACGAAAACAGGATACATGTTTTATATGCTTGTATGTGTATAATTTTAAGATACACTGAAAGATACACTATGAATGGTGCTCAAAAAAAAAATACAATGTGACAGTCAAAATAATGTACAACAATGTATTTAGGTACAACAGCCATAAAGACTGCAAATAAAATCTTACAAGATCTGCAACGGGATACGTATATTTATATAAAAGAACTAGCTGACCCGGCAAACGTTGTTTTGCCATATAAATTATACCTAGGATTATTTTAGTATTATAAAAATAGGGGTTGATGGTAGGAGGGTGAAAATTTAGGGTTGTAGGTATTTTTTAATGCCACATCATAAAAAAAAATGTCCAAAAAATAAAAAAATAAAATTTGAAGCGGACCACCCTTATCACACAATGAAAAATAAATAGTAGCTGATTCTCAGACCTACTGAATATGCATATAAAATTTCATCAAAATCGGTCAAGCCGTTTCGGAGGAGTATAGTAACTAACATTGTGATACGAGAATTTTATATATAAGATATTATGGATTTTGTACAGGCTTAATCAAAGATAATTTTTTTATTCTTATGTTCCATAGGATTCTGTAGGTATGAAATCAGTTAAAAATGATAAAATAAACACAAATAATCAAATTTCTAGAGCTCTAAAAAATTTTTGGAATAATTGTGTTGCGTTAACAAAAATAAAAGCATTTAGTTATTTTACATAAAAATCGAAACAAATGTAAGAAATGTGACATACAACTATTAAACGTATATAGTATTTCTGCCGTGTTTATAACGAATGTAAATCTTTAAATTTAGGTCTTTTTTCACTTATTCCAGCTTTAAATATAGGTGGATTAATAATGTATAGTATTAAGAACTATTTGATCTACCTAACACAGAAACAATATATATATATATATTGTTCTGATGTATTGTTTTATCTCCATAGACAATTATCGTAACTATCTCAGGTTATTCCATTTTATCCATCACTTTAATTTTAGTGAAATTTGCATCCGAATATCTCATCAATAGTAATTACATCAAATATTAACAGGTCGTACATATCCTTAGATAGAGGCGAAAAAAATTACTATCGCCTACTCGAGAAATAAAATACAGCAAGGAACAAGAAAACTTAATCAAAACGAAACGGCAATGGTTTACGACATTGTGCCATTATATTAAATGCTATAATTGTATGTCGAAGTGCTGTCGAAGAGCTGTCTAATACAATATTGCATTGATTCTACTTTAAGCTCGTGACATCTATTACTTTTGTATTTACATTGTTAATTTTCTATGCCTCCTACCTTATGAACACCTGTATCACAAGGAATATCGCTAGCGTGTATATACTCGTACTAAACTTCCTATTGAAATGACACTCACACTACTCCCCTATCGCTCACGTCAGTTTTAGTGGTTTTAATGGATCTTTGCCTGCAGTTTTGTGTAAGAAGACGGTATTACCTAGTCGCGATGTTCATACATGTATGTTCCCCATCGTCTCCTATTAACGTGAGCTTTCACTAAAAATTGTGTTATGACACCTACAACCAATTACGTTTAGCTACCAACTGTTACGCCAGGGCTGAGCTGGAGCTGACTTTTGCACTACAGTAGATATATACATAATTGATTTTGTATATTCAAGAGTACATTAAACTTGATACTCGTTTTCCAACTAACTCCTTTCTTGTAATATTGTTATAGGTGTCGATTTTGGTGTGCTCTTTTCTGCAAGAACTTTGTAAATAAATGTTACAGATTCGACTAGCATCCATCGATGCGGAAGCAAACGAACGGCAAAGTTCTTTTCTAACAATGCACAATAACGGATGTTAAATCTACAAATAACTTTCCGTTCTCAGTGAATGCTAGTCCTTACCAAGGAATACTAGAGCGATTTTCCGATTAAACTGTTTATTTTTAACAAATATCAAACAATCGGTCTTTTGCCTATGCCGTTTTGGCGCACAATATTTTTTCTGCTGAGCGATTTCCATTTTTGCATCAGATGGCGAGAGTTTGTGTCGACAATAGTTTTAAAATAAATCTCTTTTTTTTTGTGACTGGCGAAAGTTATGTTATAAGAATATGTGTAATAATGGGAGTCATACAAGCACAAGGCTCTCCTGATGTAAAGTGATTACTGTAGCCTATAAACGCTTGCAATACATTAAGTATCACTAGCGCGATGCCACCATCCTTTGCTGCTAACACAGCTACTCCTTAGGAGCTTACAAGTGGCCGCACTCACACGTAGGAACACAATAACCTCCTAGGGAGTTGTTATTTGATTGCAGCCGCTTTTTTAAACATATATATCTTACACATAAGTGCAAGCAAAAAATTCACAAAATTTTAGCGTAATAGTTAACGTAAAGTGAACGTTATAGTAGCACATAAAATACCAACAAACAAACAAACATTAATTTTTACTATCTCTCAACTGCTGTATATTGCTTAGGAGCTGAGTAAAAGTTACCTATCTATTATATTATATATTGCGCATCTAAATTGAAGTCGATTCTATGCGAGAAACTGTTTTCAAATTCCATTTTTCAGTTAACATTCCTTTAATTAAAAGTAAAGTGCCGATCTTTAAATCCACTAACCTGATCGTCATCATACATATCTTAAAATCAATTTCGAAACTAGTTTCCGAGCAAAAATAACACCTTAGTACTGTTTATCTGTGTGTGAATTAATGATAAAAATATAGGAAACTATCATATGTGGTTTATACTTGTCAATTTGCACTATGTCACCGCTCGCTGTTGATACGGAGGTTTAATCAGCGCCGATCGTAGTCTGTGTATTAATATGTTTACTCACCACTCACCAGGATATCGTCCGTGATTCGTAGTGCATTTTTAGCCATCAGTCCCGAAAGTAGCTGCTTTTCACAGAAAACCGCAACCAAAAAACAGCTTCTTCGGAGATTGCTGTGCTCCTGTGTGTGAGAAAGGTTATCGGTGAGCTCCAATGGAGTCGCTACGTTTCCAGCTGAAATAGCGAAGCGCGAATGATACTTCATGTATTGCCAGTGTCCACAGAGCGATGGCGATAGTCAATTTAGTGTCATTGATAAAAGTACGACCGAAAAAAGAAGTTTGCCCCTGAAACGTATCAGTATATAGATACTCGTAGTATAAACATGGCTCATTTATAATCTAGGTGAATCAGCCCCAGTAATTTAGGCCGACGGCGGCAGGGGTTCTAATTACCTACTTGGCTACATATAATCAATACTTATTTATTTCGAGCAATACGTTAGATATAATATAGTAACAAATTATCTTGGAAATTTATAACCATGATTACTATAAGTACATTATCGTGACGTGAACATTTTGGAGTTACCTGTAAGATGGTTCGGGACAGTAATAGCCTAGTCTGGTGGATAAAGAACTGGATTATCCGAACTGAACCGTCTGCTCCTGGTTTGAATCCTTGCGTGGGCATGTACCACTAAATACATTTCGTTTTTATATACATACTAGCTGACCCGGCGAACTTCGTACCGCCTCATGATCAATAAATGGTGTGTTAACTTATTAGATGGTATAAATTCTTTTAACACTTATTATCCTATTCCCGACGAAGACAAATCCAAAAACACAAAAATCATAAAAATCGGTCCAGCCGTTCTTGAGTTATAAATGGTGTAACTAACACGACTTTGTTTTATATATATACTAGCGGACCCGACAGACGTTGTTCTGTTCCATAATATAAAGTTTCCCAGAACCCGACTGCAGTGCCACCTATTGGGTCCAACTGTGAATCTAAACCATTCTCGAATCCCCTTGAACACACACAAAAAATCTCATCAAAATCGGTCCATTCGTTTAGGAGGAGTTCAGTCACATACACACGTACAGTAGAATTATATATATAATATAGATATATACTAATTCGTTCTTGAGATATCATAAAAAAAAGTTTCATATAAAATGTATGAGAAATGGAATTTACTTTATATTTTTTTTTTTGTTATTTTTTCCATGTTTTAATACTTTTTATCCTATTCCGGACGAAGACAAATCCAAAGACACAAAAATCATAAAAATCGGTCCAGCCGTTCTTGAGTTATAAATGGTGTAACTAACACGACTTTCTTTTATAAATATAGATATAGATATAGATATAGATAGATATGCCAATTCGTACTTGAGATATCATAAAAAAAAGAATTTCATATAAAATGTATGAGAAATGTAATTTACTTCTTTTTTTTTGTTATTTTTTTCCATGTTTTAATACTTATTATCCTATTCCCGACGAAGACAAATCCAAAAACACAAAAATCATAAAAATCGGTCCAGCCGTTCTTGAGTTATAAATGGTGTAACTAACACGACTTTGTTTTATATACATATATAGATATAGATATAGATTTGTAATTATCACATGCTCGGCAAAGCGAAACATCGCAAGGAAGAAATTATATTTCGAAAGACGTGTGATCAAACCTAAAAAAGATTTGGTTTTCCACTGAATTGTGGCCTTCCTTCCTAAGGTGTGAAGTGAATCTTAAAGCTTAGATAGCGGATCCCTCCAAACCGTATAATATGGTTCATGCATTGCTACGCTTTCATTCTATCATTACAAAACATGTTCAAACGGCCCTAGTAGCCCTGGCTGCGTACGCAGCATATTCTCAATTTCAATTCAGTAATTTACAGGAGAACGATAGCGGAAGTTATTATTCTGCTATGGTCTTCTGTAAGGTTTGGCTGTATTATTACTTACAGCCACACACTTACAACTACTGTGCCATTTCCTCTTCAACCATATTCGTAACTAGAGTTTGATAACTGGCTACGTAAAATATCTTTTTTTCTTTGTTTCTTAACTAGTTATGTAAGAAGATTTTTCCACATTCATAACTAGAGATTGGTTACCGGCTATGTAAAATAACTTTTATTTTCTCTGTTTCATAACTATTTATTAAAGTTATTTTATACACAGTTGAGAGGCATGCAAGTATACTGATGTAAAACGGTTAACGTGGCCTACGAATGCTTGTTCATTAAGTATTACTGACTGAAGGGAAAATGATTGAAGTACTTCCATCCAGGTATCGTGCAGACATTCGTATTCGCCATCGCGGATCTTCATTCGCATTAGGTATAACACCGTGTTCATACTCTCATCTGTAATAATCAATGGATAGATGCAGTGCATTGCAACAGAGATACGGACAACTACAAAGAAACGTTTCAAATCATCGCAAACACGCAGATGTTTGCCGCAATACGATTGGGAGTTTGCAGTAAAATCAGTCTCGTCTGATTCTCAGAAAGACTGGTTACGTTTTACATTTGTGTTTCACTTTTTGCGTTGTTGACGAGTGACTATAGTAACGTGAGTGTTGGTTAATTACGTTAATAAAAGCCTAAGTGCTAATGGAGTAGACCTATTCTCTATTGTGAAAGCGGGTATCGCGAGTGCTCGGTACTTTCGCTGATTAACCAACAGGAATCCTATTTTCTATGCCCGTTATTACAAGCATTAGAAGCTGAAAAAAGCGATATTTTTTCATTAATTATTGTATGTTAATTACATTTAATTGAGTTAATTCTAGATAAAAAAAATCAACGTAGGATAAGCAGTCGAAATGCGAGCGCTGCTTTTATGTAAGAAACAGAGTTTCTCTGAAAGAGACTGTCGATGTTAAGTAGAAGTAGATCCGTTGATTCGGAGATACTTATAGCACAGTAGACTTATATGCTTATAGAAAGAGTGCATGAAGAAGGAATTACGAAACAGATGTACAACGCGAAAGATGTGGGAGCCGAGGAAGACCAAGACTTCGCACCATGAGCAAACTGAACGTGATTTATGAGAAAGTGATGTCAGAAATACGGTGAGCGTGAATGAGTAGAGCAATGAACTTTAAATAAGCGAGTGAGGTGTATAAGGATCGAGTCATGTGGTGCTCGGTTCCCTCTGCCTACCCCGTAAGGGCTTTGGCGTGAAGTTCTAGTAGTAGTAGAATTAATTTTCTATGAAAATTGACATTTGAACACGCATCCGAATCTACTCGTCTAAATCTGAATCTAGATATGTCTTCTTCTACTTTACATAAGTTCGCAGTTAAATAGCAATCTCCTAATGCTTTGTTATTCGTATTTTCCCACGTGGGAACCACCAGAGTTTATCACGAAGTGCGTTGACATACTTACAAAATCTAGACCTCGGGAGTTGCTCATATTGCAAATTGGTTAAGTGATTGCATGTGTCTGATCTACTTATTTAAATAATGATGCATTTCAATTTAAGAAACAATATATTTTGAAATGAGAACTTCTTTAGCATCATTGTGATTTGAAACTCGATGAAACGAAAATGCGACAGTAAAAAGAGACAACCATATACATAGGATTTAACGTGCGAGAGAATGAGATAGAAGACATTATACAGTGTTTATTACGGGATCCGATCATTGTACGTTTTTTAGTTTTTGTGTGTGCGCGCCTGCGTATACGTAGGTCACACTATAAGTTTTGCGTAACTTAAAAAAACAACATGTTATAACCAAAATATTATGTTTATTGCTTTTCAAAATACTCTCCTTTACATTTTAAACATTTTTTCATGCGATGGAACCATTTTTTAAAACAGGAGGACCACAGATCTGAAGGCATGTTTTCTACGTGCTGATTGAACGCTATCACTTCCTCTTCGAAGTTGGTAAAAGTGAAACCTCCCAAAATCAAAGATTTGAATCTTCGATTTTGGGGAAAATACAGAAATCACAGGGTGCTAGGTCGGGGCTATGCGCAGGATGGGTAACGAGTTGTACTTTTTCGGAAGTTAAAAATGACTTTGTTTTGTTGGCCGTGTGTGAAGAAGCGTTGTCACGATGTAGGAGAACTTTGGGAGGCTTTTTGGTCGTCTTTCGTGAACTTTTTCTAACACCCTGGGTAAACAAATGGTAGAATACCACTCGGCATTAACACTCTTTTGATCTTCAAGTGGAATTGTGCAGATGGGACCCGTAGCTGAGAAAAAAAACGCGATCATTTTTTTACAAACGTTTCTCGCCTGCCTCACTTTTGTTGGCCTGTTCTCATTTTCAAACACCCATTCACAAGATTGCTGTTTTTTTTCGGGTTCAAAACAATAAATCCACGTTTCGTCTCCTGTGACAATGCCATAAACAGCATTAGAATGTCCGTGGTCGTACTTCAGTAGCATCTGTGAGCACCATTCCACGCCAGCTCGCTTCTGCTCCGCTGTCAGTTCATGAGGGATCCAACGACAACAAAGTTTCGGAACTTTCAATTCTTCGTGTAAAATTTTCTGAATTTGGCTCATACCAATCCCCAATAGTTCTCGAATTGTCTCATAGGTTATCCGCGGGTTTTCTTCAATTAGCCGCTTAACAGTAGCCACATTATTTACGTTGACGGCAGTTGAAGGCCGCCCTTCACGAAATTCGTCATGTAAAGAAACTCGACCTCTCTCAAATTCAGCAAACCATCGCCTCACGGTGCTCAAAGAAGGCGCTTCTCTCACAAAAGAATTTTGAAGACGAGCAGCACAGTCTTGCGGAGAGAGAGAACTTTTAAAATCATAAAAATACATCGCTCTAAAATCTTTGATGTGTGATAAAAAACAATTGACAAATGATTTCCCGCCAATTGTTTTTTTTATTACTAAGTAGGTTGCAACGTTTCAAAAAATATAACATTCGAAATTCAAATAGTTCCGATCAGCTAGAAGTGCAAAACTTTTAGTGTGCCCCTAGTACGTAGCTTTGGATAAGGCGTCATAACAACCGTGATGTACACGTCTATTGTTTACATAAATATTTCATTATTTTAATAAAAACATTTTTCAAGTATGATCAATATCCTCATAAATATACCCTACAATTACACTACTCCTAAAATTCTACATTCGTCTTATTATCTTGAAGTTCACATTTTTTTATGGTTTCACTTCTATTGCATGTGAACTGCACACATATTTTTTTTTTACTTTTATGAATCTATCCCCAGGCCACGGATCAATCAATCTGTTGAAAGGCGTATAACAAAGCATTGCATCTTGGGTTTATATAGATAACCTTTCGTCGCACAAATATTTAGCTTGTTGTGTAAATTAAAATAAACCCGGCGCGAGTGGAGCCATGTGCAGCATCTAGTATTGCAATATAGTTGTTCTGTTCAATTTTATAATTTAAGCAGTAAGTATTAAGTTCTGTACAACGTACAAACTTTATAATTAAGCACATAAAATTCTCTACAATGAACTTGTCTTGTACCTACCGACAATTATATTTACTTTATTAATAATGCTAGAATTACTAAAGGAACTATAAAACATTTTGTCTAGTTAATTACTATTTAATTGTGTAAAAGTTGTTTTTTTCAATATACATTATAAAAATAAATCAACTGCTTGTAGCTGAATACATTTAATCTTATAGTTTAACTATTATGAGCAAAGTCGTATTTAGTTATTAGTGAAACGCTCTGAGGTTTATCTGGACAAAAATACACGGGATCTTTTGAACAGCTTCTTCTTCTTACTAGCGTTATCCCGTTTCCTAATCCATTAAGATTATTGGGGTCCTCCACCTAAACCTAAAGATTCTACGAACATACTAATTTTGAGATGAAGCGACTGCCGTCATACCTACACAACACAGGAAAAATCAGACCATTCTTAAGTTCGGATACACGTCTTTTGAAATATATTTTCTTGGCTTTCTTCGGATTTTATGAATAGTACCTATTATAGTTTGAACTGCATTGTATTTAATTCACAAATCCTCCAAAAGCCGCAAACTCACAGAATACTGACATAACATAGAGTAGTGCCGCGGCTAAAATCGTAATGGTCATCTGTCATCTGTCATCTGTCAACATGTCATCGAATGAACGGGAATATTGTTTCATAGACGTTCATTCGATTTTAGAAACGGCAGTGAACGAATGGAATATCGTTAAGTATTTTATGCATATATGTCATATTAAACTTGAGTATTTTCTCAATTATTCTCTATAAGATTTGATTCAAATTATTTTAATAATTGGATCATGGAAAGATTTCATTAAGACCTTTCGTAATGTTCATGCTTCGGCAACTTTCTTTCTTTCCTTGGCAGGGAGTCGCTCCGACGTGTAAGTAGGATCGAGGAGTTGACCCGATAAATTACGTGTAGACGCCAGCAGGGAAGGCCGGCGGTCTAAAAGTGGGCGCATGGACGGTATATTTTGAGCACCCATCGCGTAGGGTTCACGTACAGTGACAGGATGTTCATCGTGGCCAACTGGCCTGATTGTTCGACATACTAATTTAACATAATCTACATCACTTTTTGAATTAAAACTTCTTTACGCACGCTTGACTTGGGGAGTAAGCTGGTGAATGCGTGACGAGAGCGTTACGAAAAGTGTGATCGGGCGAGCCGAACGGCAGTTGAGAGGGATATAAGTTAGTGAAGATAAAAAGAGAGAGAGATATGTTTCGTATATTATTGTAGGGGCAAGAGAGAGAGAGAGAGAGGTGCGAGCACACATTTTCTTTGTCTCTTTCTCTCATAGCGATAGTTTCGTATATCTAAGACACAGTGCAGGCCTTTTGTCTGTATCACACAATGGAGCTAAAGAAGTTTTACTTCAGTCGTGTGGTCTAAAGCACACTTGTTTTTTTTTAGATTGGCTGCTCTCAAGAGCAGCGACCTGTGCTTTAAGCTCAGCATTGGCAGCTTCACGTTGCGCAGCCAAAATTTTATGCTGTGCCGTAGCCTGTGCACATTCCAGTTCTACGAGACGATGTGCATGTTCTGCTTCAATAGCTAATTTTCGAGCTATAACGGTGGAACGAGACGAAGTGCTAGACCCAAGTGAAAGGCACGACGCTGCAGGGCCTACTACATTAGCCGGCGGCATTACCCAGTGTGCATCACTAGGTAGGGGCTAATCTTGAGCACTGGTGACAGGATTCACGTCTTCAGTGGCGGGCGCCGAGACCTCAACCAGAGCTTGATTTCTCGTTTTTACCATTTTACGTCGACGTAACGAACGCGATCAAACTAGAAGGGAAAAGGAAAAGTAGTTCGATGTCAAACATGACGTAGGTACTCGTATATTCAAAAGTAAAAAAGTGTAAAAAAAAATATTCTTGTGAATCTATTAATCAGAAAAAAAAATCATTACGGCGTAGATACCTGTCACACATTTTAGATATGTCTAATATATGTGACATGTCTAATATTAAGAGTGCTGGTTTATTCCGTGAACCGGTGAGGATGCATGAAAATAGCTATGAATGTTAAAGTAGCGAGTGTGGTGTGTAAGAACCAAGTCATGTGACATTAAGTTCTCAGCCGACCTCACAAGGAACATGGCGTGAAGGTATATACGTATATATATATAGATAAATGTATTGTAGATACAGTAACCGTTTCACATCGGGCGAACCTTGTGCTTGTGCGCTACCATATAGTATAGAAAAAAAGGTGGCCGTCAGGGGCCGCTACCATAATGAATATTACATTTTTTAATAAATCAAAAACCAATAAAAAATTTGGAGGTAAATAATGTAAACGAGTAGAGATTTTTAATAAAATCAATATATTTATGTTATATTTTATTTGTATGCACACCCACAAGGTAGTCGACACTGGCGGCGGCAACAGCGTAGAGGGGGCATGACGGCATGAGAGAGAGAGAGTTCGATTTTTACTGCCAAGGCACGCTAATACTCGTAGATGTTTCACATCAAAAATGTTTACAATTGGAATAATAAACGTAGACAACATCTACATTTGACTATCTTGCTCACAACAATTGAATGCACTTTTGATAGCGTGCTTTGCTGTCTGTTCTTTTCGTGTTTGTACCTACCTTTAAGTAATAAAACCTTATTTCGCTTTTCTGAAATTAGCATACCAATTCGCTACTGACAAAAGTTTTCGTTTGTGTTACGGGTAATCGTTCACAGCGATGTATTCTGAGACATCTCTCTCTGTACTATTTATAAAAACTTGATAGGATTTTGTAGCGCATATACAGCAAATTCCAACCACCACGAAGAGTTAGGTAACTTTTAATTCAATGTCTTCATTAGTCTTTCTTTATGCTAGCTTAATATTGACCATTTTAGTACGATGTGCAGGATTTACCTCTCAATGGGTACACCGCATCTCTTCACAGACTTACTTCCATTTTCAACATATGCAACTTATTTCTGTGGTCTTGGCTCAGCGACTTAAAAATTAAGTGGTTAGACTGAATAGTAGGTTTTTTAATTAAATAAAATTACATTTGATACCATTTTTTGTCTAAATTGGTTTTTTTTTCAGCAGTAGAAGAACAAAAAGCAAAATTTAAATTTAAAGCAAAATTTAAAGGCAAAATTTGATCCAAATCGTTTCATACATATACGAAATATATTCGTTATATTTACTCGTTTAATGTAAGATGGTTATTACGTGCCTGCGAAATATTGAAATGTAACATAAAATCATGTTTTCAATCGAATTAAGAGATGAAAATAGTGATAAAAAATTAGTACTATTTATACTTAATTATTTTCAAAGACCTTTAAAATCATAATATAAGGTATAAGATACGAGTATAATATTTATTCGTCGGACATAGATTATGCCATTTTAGCTTAATAAAGACCGGTACACATTATTACATGTTATCAGGGCGTCAATAATACCCGACTTCAGTACCAGACTTTACGTCTATTTCTTAAAATGTATACATTGTAATCTTACTGTAAATAATGTCCATAAATAGACAATGTCTCTACTTTACTGGTACTGGTCGCTTTTCGTAGCATCATTTATTTGAGAAAATACAGAGAAAAAACTACAAATACAGACGAAATTGGATAACAATATCCTATCAACTACCGTATGGGGAAGCTCAAGGTCGCTCAGCGTGCTATGGAAAGAGCGATGCTCGGGATTTCTCTTATCTCTCTCGGATAGAATCAGAAAGGAGGATATCTGCAGTAGAACTAATTGAACCGAACATAGCCCACAGAACAAAGCACGCAGAATTGGTAGTGGGCCGTCCACATAATTCATAGAACCGACAACCGCTGGGGGCGTCCCCGTACTGGTGCACGTCAATTAAGTCAATGTGTGTTAATTCAATACTAAAATCTAATAAAAGGCCTATTATGTATGTATTAATTGAATTTATGAGTTAAATAAAATATGATGCGATCCAAAGAAGACGTTATATTGAAGCAAGGTTTTAGAGCGCCGTCATGCTGCTCCATTGCTGTCTCGGCTTGTTGACTAAGGTGTCATCTAACTACTGAAGCAGTGCATAGATAATCTATTCCATTGCCAGGCTAAGTACAGGATTGGTTTATTTATGTGGTAGATAAAACTGACCACAATCTAATTGACAGGAATCGTTGATATGCCCTCAGGCTCTTTTTCATTTCCTAAAGGAAATATAACAAAACGTTTTTATTTTAACATGTATTAGATATTTTGTTAAAACTTATCGATGTTCTATGTTAAACTGTGTTCTTTGAATGTAAAAATTCAAATGTAGGTAAACCTATGCTTTATAAATGTTTTCAATACAAAATTTTTATTCAAGTTCAGAATCGTAGAAGTTTCTATTCAATGCTTATTATTTATTATGTATATGTTGTTTAAACAGTATTACAATAAGCTACATTCCGAGGTGGAACTAAATAAATTCAGTAAAAAAAATATGTATTCGTAAAAAACTTTAATTACTAGGTACTTAATTTCAGTATCTTTGTCATATTCGTTTATTCTGTATCCCACTGACGAATCTTGGCAAAACCAACAAATCTTCACCAAAGATGAAATACAATAAAAGATAAACACGTTACAAAAGCACAAATACGTGAATAATATGACCGTCGGTCATATCCTACTAATACTTTAAATGCGAAAGTTTGTATGTATGGATGGATGTTTGTTGCTCTTTCACGCTTAAACGGCTGAACGGATTTGAATGAAATTTGGCACGTAGATATATTATGATCTGGATTAATACATAGGCTACGTTAATTGACTCCACGCGGGCGGAGCCGCGGGCAGCAGCTAGTTATTTCGTATATCTCATTCATCGGTCATATATCTCATTGAAAGTACACATAAATTCCCGTCTTTTTTTACAGTACTTTAATATTTTATAAATGGTATTTATGAAAGGACCTGTGTTGTAAAACATGATGCCTGAAATAAAATTTTAATTTGAATATTTCTGGCTCTGACTACAAAGTTTTTGTGCTGAAACTGTTCCGTCCAGAACACCTATTGTTTTGAGCAGCACGTGTGTTTTTTTGTATTTTAGCAAGCAAATTCACGATTTTTGATGTCAGTTGACTTTGACTGAGGCAGCTGCTAACAAATACAGGTTAGTGCACCCCGAGTTTTCACATAAAATTGTCGCGTTGTACGAAACCTTTTAAGCTTTGAAAAGTGTAGGTATTTTAACGTTTTCACTTTACATAGACGCTTTTTAACTTGGACTACGATATCGAGGTATACTAAAAATTTTGCAGAGTCGAATTAGTGCATAGGCGTGTGATTCAAAGATACTTTGATATCGACACAGAAGCAATAATAGCCATTCTTTTAAAGAATTGTCTGCTAAACTAATGAACGGCCTGTGATGTAATCTTACATTTAATTTATAGTAATATATAAAGCGGAGGAGATTGTTTGATTGTCGGAATTACCAGTCTGGTTTGACCTCCACCTCTTTCCTCAAGGCTTTTCGGATGCAAAAAGAATTTTAAGGTTATGAACCTGACTTCAACGAAGTCCAGGAAAGGAAAGAAAGGCAAGAAAGTGGTTCCCTTGGGTTGCAGGGATACGTGCGGATGAAGTCACAGTAGTTTATAAATGTAATGACATTTAATAAATATTATTATTATCCTTTTATTCTTCTACTTCCAGAGTCAATATTTAGTATACTTTCATACCATTAAAAGCATGTACGTAAAATAAAAAAAAATACGAGAATTCAGTGAAATAGATCATACTATTTGTACAATAAGTCCTCTTTGGTAAATCTGCAATGCCTATCGCACTGTAGTTTTCTACCTATAAATCTAACAATTCGTGAAATCATAAAAAGAAATCAACTGTTGATTTCCTTTTGTGATTTCAGAGTTGCTCTCGTTATTGTTCAACTGCGGAGAACTAAATACGGGAGTGTTTGCCTTTTGTTTCAAATGAAATTGTCATACTAAAGAAAGGATATTTTAGCGCTTCTAATTTAAACAGAGTGTTTTTCAATTCGTGTCTACACACTTTATTTAAATGACTTTCTTTTCCATAATTTATTTATTTAAAGGCATTGAGCATTCTACCAGTCAATATATACAAAAATAAAGCTGATATAAGATATTATAAGGTTAATTAATCGGATGATGAATAATTAATCAATGGCGAGCTCGGTGCCGCCGCTGTAAATAAAACAGCTTTGACACCAACGCTCGTATTCGCAACGGCGCATTAAAACAGCCATCTAGGGAAGTACGTCCACCTCACAGAAAACCGCGGCCAATTAACAACTCGCTGGAGTCGCTCAGGTCAGGTCAGGTCCCCAGTAAGCGTCTAAGGAGTTGCTGTGTTAGCAGCTGAGGTGGCATCGCGCGAGTAATACTTAATGTATTACCAGCGTTCGTAGTCTACGGTAACCACTTTAAATCAGGTGGACCGTCTGCTTGATTGCCTGCTGACGATGTATAAGAAAAATCTATATCTTAACGCTAGGTCTCACGCGGGTTAGGCAGATTATTAATTAATGTCATATATTATTATTGGCACTCAGTCTCTTACTCAGTAATATAGACCAGCTAAACAAAATTGTATGCGTTACTCTCTATGTCATTACCTAGTACTCAAATCATTACCAAGAATAGTTTAATCATATTAACATCTACTTTTAGCGGAAAATATACTCAATATGCAATTTATTTAGATATCATTGGAATACGACTCATATGTCGGGAGGGGCCGCCCAAGACGCACACATATAGATCAAATTGGTGATGTGTTGAAAAAAGGCCAAATCAAAAGTACCCAAAACCGAAGAGCATGCATGAAGAGGTTGATGAATGTGGAAGAAGCGAGAGCGGTATGTTTGGATCGGTGCACCTGGCGTTCTATAGTCTCTGCCTACCCCAATGGGAGATAGGCGTGATGATATGTATGTATGTATGTTACATAGAAATCATATTTTTCTATCAAGTTTGCTTAGTCGAAACGTGAAGAAACACCTTGCATGGTAGCGTCAACTGACAGGACATTGTAGTCCTTTGTCAATTGCCGCTGCAATTTGGGCTCCTCTTTTCGCTTACCAAAAGGCGAAGCGGAGCCGCTACGCTGAGCCAATATAAAAAAAAAACGGATTGCACTTCGGGAGTGCCGGCAGAAGTGAAAACATGAACATTAACGTTGTGCATGTTTGAATATTTTGAAATGGTTAGGAAATATTTTAGCACGAATTGATTTATTTATCAGTATAAAAGTACTATCATGTATGTGGTAAAATACAATATTCATTTATTGCACAAACATGACAATTTATATTACATTAAAAATTTAACACTTCAGAGCTATTACAATTATTTTACATTAAAAAGTTTATCTCAGAAAAATTAACTTTCATCCATAATTTCAACGACTCTTTCACCATCATCATTACCAGTATCATCATCGCCAATCTCTAAAACTCAAACACACACGCGCACTCGCGCAAGCGCCCTGCGCCGCTTAAACCAAACAGCGATGTTGATAAACTACGTTGAACGAAACGTGTAAGCGCCAAGAATTTCATGGCGCTTACAATGTTTTGGTCGCGAGAAAATAATGCCCTATGAACGATCTAGCGCTTCATGTTTTAATTGTTTAATTAGAGGTAACTAATGTTTTAGCGCTGCAGCGAACTTAAGTTCTAATTCTCACCAAACTCTAACGTTCCGGGTCACATGTCCTGACGCGAGCACAACGCCGCTAAAGAAGTTTTCACTTCAAAAAATGTTTCCTATTTCTGAGAATCACAGCTTTTACTTTCACTGTTTTCGTATTAGAGAACAGCAATCAAATACAAGTTATAGAAGGGGATTAAAGACAAACATCAGGAAAACAATAGTGCAAGCGGCTAACCATTGACGAATCAAGTTTCAAAATGATATACAAGTTTTATTTTTTTATGTGTATTAGAAATTTATATGAATTAGAAAACAGTTGTCATGTATATGATGACGTTAATCTGAAATTCTAAGATGATTTTGTATTCTTATTAGTGGCTCATATTTCAACTGCAAAGGCAGAATATATATATATATATATATATTTATACCACTAAGGTGGCAATCAAGCAAACGACCTGCCTGATGGTAAACAGTCACCGTAGCCTATGGTCATTTGCAATACTAGGGGTGTCACTCATGCGTTGCCAACCCTCTAAAAACCTCTTCACATATTTCTTGAAGAGCACCATACGCTTGGAAAAGCCTCTGGAAAAGAGTTCTCGGAAGAAAACTTCTCTGGAACCGCATAGTATGCGAGGGAAAACTCCCCGCCGTCGGCGAGCGGTGCGGTTATAAAAAGTAGCTGTCGCCATCATATCCAACAATTCTTCAGAACACAACCCGTTGTACAATCGGTAGAATACACAAAGGGGGGCAAAATCTCTCCTTAAACATAAGGATTCAATACCGTGTGTAAGCTTAGGATTGCCGACAATCACAGCTCGTCTCTGAATCGAATCACATGGTATTCAGGTGCTCCCGAGCAAAGAATGTTTTTTTTATGATGAATATGTTTCTTTATCTAATGCTTTAAAGAGCACGGTTATTATATCGCCTTGTCGCAAAGCTTACTAAGAAGTATAAGGAGGAGGTCTTTAGTGCTTGTCAATCTGGTTTAACAATAGATGGGAAACTAAATTACCAAAAGCGGACAAACATGTCTACGTGCGAAAAAAAAAATAAAGAACATACATACATATCATCACACCTGTCTCCCATTGGGGTAGGCAGAGTCTATGGAATGCCAGGTGTACCGATTCAAACACACCTCTCTCGCCTCTTTCTTACTCAACAACTGCATCTTCACGCGTGCTCGTCGGTTTCTGGTATCGCTATGGCGCTTTTTTAGAAAAAAAATCTCCGCTATACCTAGAGTTTTCTCAAATAGTAGCAGTTATCAAACGGAATTTACGCAAACTGTATGTTTTTATTTTAAGATTAACACACTAGGTCACGTAGTTCCCAACTTATTATAATTTTCTCAAGAATCCGATGTGTCTGGGTGGGTAGTATTCAAACTTTATGAACTAGATGCACGATTTGTAGTCTTAGACCTTACAAAGTTAGTCTTGGCTGTATACGAGATTTGATAACTTTTTGGAACGGAAAAAGTAATAAGGTGTAAGTTTTGGCAGCCGGCAGATAAATAAATACATGTTACTTTATGGTAACAAAAGAAGATTATTTCGCAGAATAAAATAATCGCGTCGTTTCATGGCATGAGAATATCTAGGCGTCAAATTAATATGTCATGTCGGGAACAAAGGAATGATGTGCTGGTAATTTCGGGTCGCTTAACTTGTACCAATTCTTAATCAAAATTGGAAATGCTCTATTTTTTCTCTTTTTGTATATTTCGTTTGAAAAACAAGCACCCGGTTCGTCTGATGCCTGTCCATCAAACGGTAAACCATGAAAAATCGGGGGCATGAGTTTCGTACCTACGTCGGTGGTTGTCCATGAGAACTTACCTTGTGGGGAGCCTTGGCTTCTACCCCACGTCAGTGGTGCACCAGAAGACATGCGACTCACCGACAGCAAGGGTTGTAAAGAGATTTTTTTCCTCGACTGTTCTAGGCCGGTAGTGCTTTTTTCCCCTCTTGGTCGATACCTTCGACGAAGTTTGCTTAGTCAATAATTCATAGCTTATACTAAAGCCGATATTGTACTAGAGACCGAATAAATAAGTAATTCCTCTTTGCAAATATCTGTAATTTTTGTTCAGGGAAACAAAAGTCAAAATGACAGGTAGCGTAGTCGGACTACCTCCTCTACATCGATATATTCACTGTTTTCAAAACCAATCTCACAAAATAATTGGAAGTTCGTCTGGGATGGTGAAAACCAACGGATCACGGAAAGTCAACGATGAAATGTACTGGTACCGACAGCTGCCAACGGACGTATTCCAGATGTAAGGGTTTCCGTTTCATCAAAATTTGTCTTCAGTACAGTGCGGTGCTTCCCGGTTGGGTCGTCATCAGTGTCGAGCATCATAGATAGTAGAAGAGCAGGTTAATGAAACAATTAGTTTGTTCAGGTACTCGAATAATAATCCACCTTATTAATTCCATCAATCTCTATATATACAAGATGTAATGCTGACAGATACATTTCCTAGCTCTCGTACAAAACTTACTATTATTAAGTAATAATCTTGACGCCTTTTAGGGAAGGCGATAATTATGGAGTTGAAATGTGGATAACCTATTTCGAAGATATTGTTTCATTGATACAATAGACTGAAATAGAAAAAATATTTTATTCTAAACGACTACTTACAGGGACTGCTCAATTATTCTTGCGGTCATTAGGAAGCAAATAGTCCTGGGACGACCTGCAAAATTTTGTTGAGAGCAGAATTCGGGTGTAAGTTGAATAATGCCGCAATTTATAATAAATTACCTATGCGAAAAATGAAGCATTGTGAAACTCACCAACAATATTTTCTGCTTATGACTTTACTGGGAGCTATAGAAGATAAAACGTTAATTGAACAAGTTACCCAGGTGTTCCGCAAGGAAGTGCTCTAGGACCCATGTCTATATAAATAACTTTTCAAATTCTATAGTGTTTAGCGCACAAAAACGACGCATAAAAGCTATATGCAAACATAAACTGAAAGCAACAATGTTATGTTGCTTTTAGTTTGTTTAAGTTTACATAATAGAATACTTTGTGCGCCAGAAATCGAACAACCTTAAAATATAAAAGTAAATTATGTATGGCTCCAAAACATAACAGCTACCTATTATTTTTTTTTATCCGAATATCGAAACATTTAAGCAAAGACTGACAAGTTTGTTGATCGAAAAGGCATACTGCAATACTCAGGATACTCCTTAACTATAAATTATGATACATTTATTTTTACATTTATATTATATTTTGTTTTTTTTTATTCTATTTTTATAATTTTTGTTTTGATTAGTTTTTATTTGTTTTTATTGCTTAACATTATTTTGAATTTAGAATCATGTTAGTATTTATCCAATGTTGCATATCTTGTTAATATTAATAAATTTCTAAAGATTTTTTTACAATCATCAGTACTTACCCATATTCGCAATAAATATATTTGTATTTATCGATGGAATATTTTATTTACCAATTTATTCTCAAAGAAGAATTACAAAATTCACTTATTATAAAAACAACACTTAATACAAAGATACTCGTTGGTGGAGCGCACTCGAAACAACATTCATAACGTAGAAACACTTCGCGGGGTAGAAAAATAAAAAGTTTGTTTACATTCACTCGCCGCGTCACAGCGGTCGCAGGCGCAGATAGTCAAAAGTAGTTGACGCGACAGTGGGTAATGAAACACAGATACAAAGTATCTATACTGGATGTGCTACAAGTGAGTACGACTGCGTTAAGATTAGTATCGCGTAGTTATTTATTGTATATAATTATATTTAACTTTTATATCGCACTGATTTAGTAATTTAATAGTAGTAATAAATTATTACTATTCAGTGTTTTCGTTTACTTTTAGATACTATCTATTTATTTAATTAATTATTAATATTATTATTTATTTATGTATTTTTTACTACGGAGATAGTGTTTTTTTTTTCTATTGTGTTGTAGTTATTATTGTTTCATTAAAATTTTAGTATTATAATTTTAGAATACTGGATATAATCATATAAAGCTATTTTATATGGTGCTACTCATATTAAAGAATGAAAGGAGAAGTTAGATTTGCATGCTCAATTTGCGTACGACATAAGAATAAGCGACCCCATCTCAACCCGTGAGTATCGTAAACGGACAGACGGGCCAACCCGCCTGCTAAGAATGGTGAAACTATGGCAAACCCCCCTTAACCCTTCGAAACCCGTGTGGTCATATATGACCGCGAAATGTATGGGAAAAGGTATATAACGGGTTCTGAAGGCTGAATACAAGAACGAGACGACCCCTTTAGGACCAACGAAAAGGTTGTAGAGCTGGAAAAGGAACTAGGCAAGTTGTATTGGAATATAATAAGACTGTCCGAAGTACGGAGACAGGGTGCGGACACGGTAATTCTTATATCCGGCAACGTGCTTTACTACCGGGAGGGCGATCATCTGCCTCAAGTTGGTGTCGGGTTTAACGTCCGTAAGCCCCAAGTCAGCAATATACTAAAAATCGAAGCTGTGTCGATGCTGGTTGCGTACCTTACACTCAGAATTACCGAATAGAGTTCGTTGAAGGTCATGCAGGTCTACGCACCTACTTTGACACATCCCGATGATTAGGTAGAGACTTTTACATCGTAAACCATGCGGTGCCTTTGAAAGAACAAAATTTATGTAAATTTGAAACCCGAAGTTTTGAAAATCGAAGTAGGAAGTAAAACCTTAGGTCCCTCTCCAGGAAACTTTACCGTACATTTGTGTTTAAAATTTCACGCCAAAGGCTTAGTCTTAGGTGTGTATCCGAATGCTTTGGAAATTCTGAACGAAGTAACAGATATCCATAAATCGTCTATACATAATAACATAGAGCTCCATTAAGAATGACACGAGTCGTATAAATCTAACACATTAAAATGTTCATTTGAAGTGCCAGAATTGACCTGTTTTAAATAGTTAGTTCTTTCCAATGGACCTTCGATTTTACCGTCAACCTGTGAAATCGAATCTCTCGAGGATATGTGAGCACATCTCCAAAGCTATACATGTCCCTAAAGCTGATTACACGATGCTGATGGTATTTCACTGTAAAGCCGGGCACGAAACTGAACAAGAAGTTGAGAGTGGGACAATTTGGATTAAGTCAACGAAACTAAAGGGGGTAACTGTAGGTCAATTTCAAGGAGGAGGGACTCTTTATGTTGAATTCCTTCTTCTGAACTTCTGAAAGCGGGCGGAAAGCCGGTACTTGTTGTTTTTCAGTAGCTATTCAATTCCTTCATTTTCACCGGAGTATATGAAGGAATTGAAGTCCTGCTGTTCAAAAAAAGGGTAATAAGACCCTATTGAAGATTTATAGGCTGGTCTTTTCTGAACCGTGCTTCACATCAACGTGCACATACTTGATGAATTCTAGCCTTCCGAACAAGTCGTATTCCGAAAGAGTTGCACTGTAGATCACATATATAGTGACACTTCTGTATACTATATGTTGTTAATAAAGAAAATATCTACGAGTTCATTGTTTTCAAAAGCCAATCCCACATATACATAGTATTTGCGATCCATCGTTTTGGGCAGTAACATCTTCCACTGATTTCGGAAGTCAAAAATTATAACGTATGACCAAAAGGCACAAGGAAATTGTTTCAAAGATATCTCCAAAATAACAAAAGCTTAGATAATGGAATGAGAAAATGGAAATTAAATTAGAATACAGAAGCTAACTCGTTATGAATATTATTTTGTTTATATTTATTATCATAAGCATTTACCTATTTACGTCCAGAAGAATTTTGTGCATGCTCACGTTGAAAATTGAATTTGACTAATTCATTATACAAGTGACGAAGGTAAGTTACGATACATGTGTGATAGTATACTAGGTCTAGATAGATTCAGTGTTTATACAGAAACCTGGCAAAATTAAAATTAAAACAAAAACTTTGAAAAACAAACATAATAAAAACGACAATAATTTAAGCAACTTCCCTCGACGAGTGTTTGTTTTTATTCGAAGTAGGTTATGTATGAGTTTGAACGTAATGAAAATATACGGAAGCTAGGAAGTTAGGAATATATACTGATGTTCCTGAGGTCGAGATTGCTATTCGTTTCAATTAGGTCATTTAAATCATTTAAAATATGTTAAAACTTGTGTACAATAGTTCCGTGATTTTTTTTATTGTTACTTTGGTTTTGGTTTTTATTATTGTATTATTTTGGTGATTAATTCCCATTGTCTCTAGGAGTGAGTATAATTTTCTAGATTTCCATTTTTTGTAACGGATAACGATAATAACAGTTTTACAAGGTCGGCAATGCACGATCCCTGATGTTGAAGGAAAAAAAATTCTCGTTAATTGTCAGCCAATGTAAGTTACAGCAAGCGGACTCACGTGGACTCAATATACGTGACGTGTTAGAGCTCGGAATATTTATTAAGGGTTTAAAATATATATTAAGTTCTTATTCGTAGCCCCTATTTAATTTAGTAGGGCATATTTATACCAAAAATAATTGATTTCGCCAGTTACCTGTCATTTTTAAATGAGTACCTACGTTATACGACTTCTATGAACATCAAAGTTGAGCTACGATTTGGCTTACTCCGACTATAGTCAGAAGTTCTAGCTTACCACTAGGCGAACGGTGTGTTTGTATAGTAGGTACCTCAGTTTACATTAGTATGTCTCTAACCCTAGTGAAAGAAAATATTTATAAAAATTGTTATCATACTAAAGAATAAATTCACAATGTAAATTAAAACGAAGATAAATAAATCGTCGACATAAATTAAAAGGAACAAGCCGATTCGCAATACTGTGAAATTGCAAAAAAGAAAGCTCTCTTCCAGTGAATTAGCTTAATAAAAAAAAGAGGACTAGGTATACAATCTAGAAATGCCTTCAATAAATTCACAGTGCATAAAAAGAAATATTAAAATTGTTTTTTCCATGAACGCCCGCCGGCTACGCCCGCCGCGCCACTCACAGATAAGTAATAACGATTAAAGTTGGTTTGAGGTTTGAGATTTAAATATTGTGGAACGATAAAACCAATTTTTGAGATATTTTATCTTCTCTTTATAGTTCTCTGTGATTCTCTGTATAGTTGTTGTATTAAGTCTGTTTCACTTAAGGTAACTTTATGCTATTATAGTGTTTATAAATAGTTCATGAAAAGAGCTATGAATGTCACAGAAGCGAGTGAAGTATGCAAGGACCGCGTCTTATGGCGCTCGGTTCTCTCTGCCTACCCCGCAAGGGACTTGGCGTGAAGATATACATACATACATAAATATGATAGTCTAAATTCTATCCTCAATGCTCTAAGATTTTATCTATCTACCTATATAAATAGTTTATAGTTTTATATCCTCACGCCAAGTCTCTTGTTGCGTAAGCAGAGAGATCCGAGTGCTACATGCCTCGGTTGTTACATACTTCACTCGCTTTTTTAATTTTCTGAAGCTCCTGACATTACTTTCTGATAGTTTTATCGACCAATTATTTCATGGTAGGTGGGTGCTTTGTCTTTCTCGGTCTCTTTGTCTCTCCTACATGCTTCCACATTCGTGTTGTGTATCTGATTCGTAATTCTTTCCTCACTTGTCTTCTTATTTTAACACGGACACTACTCGCAAACTAATATATATATATATAATGTTAATTATGTACGCACAAAGTCTTCCGGTCTACTTTTTATTTTATACGACGTCGTCGTGATGTTAAATAGTTACCGTAGGCTATGAATGCTAAGTATCACTCGCGCCATGCCACCTCTGCTACTAACACAGCAACTCCTTAGAAGCTTACTGGTGACCTCACTCACACACAGGAACAAAACAAGCCTCTAGGGAGTTGTTACTTGGCTGCGGTTTTCTGTGAGGTGGATGTCTCCCCTCTCTTTAAAATACCCAGACCAAGACAACAGACATGTTCATACACAAATATTTGTCCTATGAGAGAATCGAACCACGATCGTTGGTGTCAAAGTCGCGTCATTCACCACTGTGCGCCACGGAGCTCGTCAAAAAGATGTCTTCTTCTTCTTAGCGTTATCCCGTTTCCAATCCATTAGGATTGGTGTAGTCCGCTACCTACCTTAGCCAAAGGATTAGGCGAAGATACTGATTTATACATGGAGCAACTGCCATCAGACCTCTACAGCCCAGAGAGAAACCCAGACCCCTCTTAGGTAAGATCACACGTAATATAATTTCTTGGACGTACGGATTTCCTCACGACATTTTGCTTCAGCGCCGAGCTAGTGATAAATACAAATATGTATATAAATTCGAAAACACGAATCAAGTGGCACATGCCAGGATTTGAATCGGAGACCAGTTGTTTAATAGATCGGTTCCTTAACCATTGCGCTTCACTGCTTGCTAATAATATATATATATATATTATTATGTATGTTACTTCCTACATATATATATATAAATGTAGGAAGTTACATCAGATATGATAGTTATGGCAGGTGTCCGTCCCTCTTCTGTAATAGCCCAGTACTAATAATCCCTCCAGACCTCATTTTAATAGCCCAATAGTTTGCAATAGTCTCAATACCTGCCGTGACCTGGTTCATGGGTATATTGTCACATTGATATCCCCAAGGACAAGGTCACGGCGGCTATACAATATTACATCAAGCTTCTCAAAGGGGCCTCTACGCGTTGGATCCAAATCCCCGCGCACGCCTATCAAATGACCGGGATAAACCCGTGATATAGGAAATATATATATATCATTGCTGTATTGCTAATATCAATACACATGTAATTAAGTACATATACATGTCTTTAATATTTTATGTATGGAGATTAAAATCAATAACAAAACTTAATCATATTTAACGATGTACGAGACTCTATAGATAAAATGTCTTGACACATTTCCTTACATTCTCAACGCGATTTGTTACATTACATTAGCTCCCTGTCAACTCAGATGATCTGTCACGAGACTGAAACAGCAGCTAAAACTGCCGACATGCTCATTGTAAGAAATTGCTGAAAAGTAACTTCTTATAATTAGCACCAATTTGCGTCGTTTTTTTTAAGTACGAGTGTGAAACCTATCACTGAATTTTATACTGTACAGAACAGCCTGACTTAAATAATTATGAAAGTTTTATTTCGAGCTGTTGAGAAAAACGGCTGGCATCGATTAAGGATCCCATACTGTCGGATCTAACACCAATCAAAATGTTTCGTCATTGCTAAATAACCAGATATATAACCAATATTAACTAATATCAATTAGTATACACTCCATTTATTCATAAGAACAACAATTTTTTATTTTATTTTTAAACACGGAACTGTGAGTTGTATAAAATATCAATCAATGCCAAAATTCTATTTCGTCTTCTTTTAGCGTTATCTCGTTTTCTAATATATTAGGAATGGCAGCGCTACCTAAGCCGAAAGATTTAGCGAGGATACTGATTTTATCATTTTTTTTATATCAAGTCGGGAGCATACAAGCATACGGCCCACCTGATGTAAAGCGGGTACCGTAACCTATTAACGCTTGCGATATATTAAGTATCACTCCCGCGATGTCTCCTCTACCAATTACACAGCAACACCTTGGGAGCTTACTGGTGACCTCACTCACACGCAGGAACAAAACAAGCATCTAGGGAGTTGTTATTTGGCTGCGGTTTTCTGTGAGGTGCAGGTACTTCCCCAGACGGGCTGCTTTTATGCGCCCTACCTCTCTTAAAACATCCAGACCAAGACAAACAGTCCATGTACACAAATGTTAGCCTTGTGTGGGAATCGAACCCACGAGCGTTGGTGTCAAAGCCTCGTCATTCACGACTGAGCCACCGAGCTCGTCGTCAACATGCTGCTACTGCCATCTGACTTCCACAATCCAGAAATGCCTCTTAGATTAGGTCACACATCTTTAGTAATATAATTTCGTGGACACGCGGGTTCCCTGACGATATTTTTCATCACCGCCGAGCAAATGATAACAAATATGTTATTATCGTTCGACAATAATAAATATGTTATTTTCATTTGACTTCTGCTGCTAGTAGTCTATTAGTTATCTTGTAATCGGTAAGCAATGTCAATATTATGTAACGAACATTTATAATTACCTGTTACAGATTAAAAATCATAATCAGCTTGAGAGCTAACAGTAATATAAAATAACAATAAAAACACTTTTAATTTTATATTACAGTGGGCTCTGAAATTAAGCTGGGAAAAATTGGATGTCATATGGTTAACATTGATTAATCAATTTTTGGTTTTTAATATTTTGTTTGTACATACACAGAGATTTCATAAAAAAATACACGATCTAAAATAATTTGTGCAAATCGTTCAGTAGCTCTTATCCTAATAGACAGAGATAGAATATACCATCATATGTACTAATATGTTTCTCGTTTAGAGACAATATTGAAGGCATAAAGAACCTTGCAGCCTTAACAAAACGTAGAAATCAATATGTAACAAAAAGCATGTACCATAAATACACACGGATGACTACCCGAGACGGTTAACAACCTAGGGTTATAAACAATCTAGGGGTGTCACCCGGGATTCACAATAGCCCTACTGGACCCATATAGGATAGCAAAAACATTTTCACTTTCCAACTCCTTTAAAAATTCGTAAATGAAACTGTATAACCTCTATATAAATATGGAGAAGCTCGATATCATAGTTGCGTGTTTCAGTCTAAAAGAACACGTAAGTTAAGCATTTTCATAGATTTTTCATAGTATAGATTGATGTGTACGATACATCATAAGCTTTGAAACATGGCATTGTCGCCGTGGACATTGATTTAATTTTTGGAACAAGCCGAGCTTGTTACTCCTTCTTCATTCGATGTGCTATGTACCTTGTTCATTAACTATGACATAATTAGGTGTTGCATATAGCAGTGATATCTCAGTGTATAAAGAACTAGCCTGTTAACCCAACCCTTGTTCAAATCCTGGTATTAGCATGGACCACTAAAATCGCCTTTTAGGATTCATGTATGTATTTTTAATTAGCACTTGCTCGACAGTGAAGGAA
Organism: Pyralis farinalis; assembly: GCA_947507595.1. NCBI lineage: Eukaryota > Metazoa > Arthropoda > Insecta > Lepidoptera > Pyralidae > Pyralis > Pyralis farinalis. The sequence goes on along the minus strand of OX382265.1, from coordinate 12,861,398 downwards.
AACACCGTGAGGAACTTCGAACATCCAAAAAATTCTATTTCAAAAGTCCTACGACCTAACCTAAGAAAGGTGTGATTTTCCTTCTGGGTTGTGGGGGTCCGATGGCGGATGCTCCATCTCAATATCTGCATCTTCGCTAAATCCTTGGGCTTAGAGAGAGGAACCCGCCAATCCTAATGGATTAGGAATAGCGATAACGCTAGGAAGAAGATTGAGAGATAGAATTAGGTTTTGCAATCAAGAAGTATCAGAACAATCGAATCGCACCATTGATTGACAAATGAGAAAATCTGACAAGATAATTGAAATATAAGTATATGTTTGAAATGTGTTGTCTTTATTTTCAATATTTATCTTAATTATTTATTTGCACCTCCGTCGCTATTGCAAGTCTATCTATTTGTCTATAACTTTACGCTAAGTACATTGCGGGGTAGGTAGAGAGAATCGAGCGCTACATAAATCGGTCCCTACACACCTTATTCGTTTCTTTAACATTCATAGCTATTTTCATTCTCCATCACTTTGTATAAGATAAAGAAAAGTGAAAGATATGTGTATTATGTTGTACCAACAAGTTGGTATCTTTTGAATTGCACCAGTGATAGTAGTAAAATAAATCATTAAGCTTTGTATTTCTGATTCAATTCATACTGGTACAATTCATATCAGTAAAGACGAAGTAAAATCCCATGCTGACGTTGTTAAATATTGACGTATAAATATTCTCAAGGACTTACACGTTAACTCAGGCACTTACATGTCAACTCAAATACTTACACGTCAACTCAAGTCAATGTTTATCAAGAGACGTTCTCAAGCAAAACCAAATTAAGTAGGATGCAGGTAGCTTAAGATGCTCACGAGACTTGAAGCTTCGTGAGAGTTTAGATGAAGCAATATGTAGTATGGCACTCCACTAGTGTAGTATCTTCAGGTTAGACAACAATCGAACAACTACTCAAAGGGCTATTGAGTTACCAGGGAGATTATCAGCAAGCTACTGTTGATACGGAACTCATTGTACTGCAGGCGTTTATAGTCTACAGTAAATACTTCATATCAGCCAGATCAAGAGCTTGTTAGTTATACATTGCATGATGAAATGGTTCAATGATTGCCTACTTCTTCAGAAAATAAAAATTAATGAACTACCAATACATGATTTAGGTGTTAATGATGATGATTGATAATGACTCATGACTAGCACTTTATGGAATGAAAGATGATGTATTGACAAAAATTGAAAAGGATTTAAGAATTAATGACAAAAGAGTTACGAAAGAAGTGTATCAGGCAAGAGTGAATGGAGATTTCGGGAGGGGCTGCCCAACACATATAGATTAAATTCGAGATGTGTTGAAAAAGGGCCAAATCAAAAGCAGCCAGAAGCGAAGAGCGTGCATGAAGAGGTTGATGAGTGTGAAAGAAACCAGAGAGGAATGTTTGGATCGGTGCACCTGGCGTGCCATAGTCTCTGCCTACACCAATGGGAAACAGGCGTGATGATATGTATATTAAATAAAAAAATAGCGTTGATAATAGAGAATGAAAGAAGACTAGAGTTTCTGTTTCGTTTTCTATCTAGCCGAGCAATTAAGTGAAACAGGTCTTCGTATGATTTTATATTTATATACATGTTCCGCCTTTCTATTTAATTCAGCCCAAAAATAAAACCTTGCGTACCAAGCGTATACTGCCACTCAACAAATTACTTAGCACAAACAAGACTCATACGGCCGGTTTATATTATTTGTTGTAATACTTTACGTTTGTTACATGTCCTGAAACCTACAAAAACCTACAAAAATACTGTTACATATGCAAATCTTGCATGTGTGCAGATCTTGTATGTGTGCAGATCTTGTATGAGAGCGTGCGAGCGTGCGTCCGCGCTGCCAGCTAATTGTGACAAAAAATCTGTGTGCAACTAACTAGTGCGTTTGCTAGTATGTACGTACCTACTCCCGCGTCCTTGTACATATGTAACACGTACGTGTTATATATGAACAAGGACGTGGGATAAAGTGTTGGGAACAAGTACGGTTTATAATTTTAATAATTGTGTACTAAAAAGAAATAAAACATAACAATGTTAAAATTTTTAACCAACTTACAAGCATCAAATCTACTACTCGTAGATAAATAAATTGTTGTAACCACAAACTTGAATAATTTTGTTAGGATAAAAATCTGTTTAGATCATACGAGTAATATAAAGTCAACATGAGAGCAGTTTTTTTTACATTACATTATGAAACAAAATAAACTAAACCTATATAATTTCTTACTAATTTAACAGCCTCAATTATTGTTGCATCGTTAATTTATTTTTGTATACTACACAAACTAGTAATTTATTACCGGAATCACGTTTAACTTAATTTATCAGTAGAAAATACAGCAAAGACTCCTAACATGACTTCACTATCTAAAATAATGAACACTTGACAATTACCAATATTATCCACCCATGATGATATGATTTCTTTATTGAAACAGTATTTTATAGAATAAACAAAATTGTAAATAATAATATTCAATCCGTTATAAACTGTAAAATATTTCTATCAATTATTCACTTAATGAATTAAGGTTACATAAATAATGTTAATGTTAAAAAACCGATACCCTTGTCCACCGAAATATAGTGAGTTCATCTTCAAAATTGTAGTAAAGTGTTTTTTACATCAAGAATTAATGAAAAATTTTATAGCTGTTTAAAATATGTGTAACCTACATATTTTCGAGATATTAAAATTCTCAATGCGCTATATCACACAGTGAAAAATTCTAAATCCAACTCAATTTCGATAAAATACCCTTTATATTAAATGATATTTCCATAATTGATATCCTATATAACATACATACCACAGTATATATATATATTACTACTTAGACATAGTTTTCCATTAGCAACCTTCGGGAAAGGAACCCTAAAAAACACTTGTGAGACCTCAGTTCGTAAATAATGATTAGTTAACGTAGTAAAATTTTCGCAATAATAAATTCAAAAGTGGTAGACTTTGAGGGTCGTTTCGAAGAATATTTCACAATAAATAAAAATATCTACACTATTATACTTGTTTAAAGGTGCACAACGTGCGATGGAGAAAATCACGTTGGAGTTTCCTTGCGAGATATATTCTAAGGTGAACACATCCGTAGCAGAACTGGAATTACCGACGTAGCTCTAAGGATTAATAAGCTGAAGTGACAACGGGCGGACCACACAGCTCGGAGAACTGATGGCCATTGAAGAAGGAAGGTTGTCGAATAGCGATCACGAACTGGAACTGGAACAGTGTAGGGCCCCCGTTGCACTAACGATCTTTTGAAGATTGTAGGGAGTAGACGGACGCAAGCGACACAGGGCCGATCGCTGGAAGTCTAAGGGGGAGACCTATGTTCAACAATGAACGGTCCTTCTGTTGAAATAATGACGACATTTTTTTGTGTTTTTATGTAGCGTTATACCGTTTACATCCTCAACCCAGAGGGAAAATCAGACCTTTCTTAAGTTAAGTTAGGTTAGAAATACAATTTCTTGAACGTCATACGTCGTACGAAATGTAATTTCTTGAACGAACTGGTTTCCTCACGATGTTTCCCTTCACCGCCGATCAAGTAATGTTACAAATATGTACATAAATCTGAGAATTTAGTGGTAGGTACATGGATTTGAACCAGGTTCTCAACACGTTAACAGGTTGGTAATAAATAATATCCAATAGGTTATTACTGTTATATCTCTCCATGCTATTATCTTGTGCAAGAGACGCAATCACTAGACCTGTTTGGAAGAGCACTCCCCCGGGTATCGAGGGATCGTATATTCGAGCCCCACCTACATAGTTGGCAGAGGCGACTTATTTATTTTAATATTTAGAAGAGAATAAACAATGTAATTATATAATCATTACACATTGCGGTCTACCGACCAGGGGTCGACTATCTTTGTTTAGGATGACCAAATATGTCCAGCAACTTGATTAGTGCCACCACAAGGCCTTTCGATGTATGAAAGCGAGTTTCACTCTAAAGTTACCTGAAATGTAATGTGCGGTATGATTTGAATTGAAAAATATAGTAATGTATGTATGTATGTATGTACGCCAAGTCCCTTGCGGGGTAGGCAGAGAGTAACTGTAACATTCATAGCTCTTTTCATGCACGCTCGCCGGTTCCTGGGGCTTCTTTCCTTTAAAAATATAGTATTGTAATGAAATATTAGACGCGTGATTGATTTTGGACGGGGTAAACATTAGATTTACCTCTGTGTCTGTGGCTGTGAGTATTAATTTTAAGTTTTCACTTCTATTGACGATATAAAAAACGTTATCATTCGTGCGCGTAAACGTGTCTATATCTCTTGGTCTGGTTATTTTTAAAAGAGGTAGAGCTCGTCTAAATTATAAATGTATGTCCACTTCACGGAAAACCGCAGCCAAATAATAATTCTCTGGAGGTTTATGTTCTTGCCAGTAAGCGGAGTTATCAATAAGCTCCTAAGACGTAGCAGGGGTGGCATGCGCGAGCGATACGGTAACCTCTTTACATTAGATGAGCAAATGCTTGTTTCGGCAATCCCCATAACTGCTTATTTTATTTTAATATATTCAATAAAAGTAAAGTCACTACCAGAAATAAGAAGTAAGATTAAGCCGGATCTTGTATACTATTTATTTAGTATGGTTATAATTCCAGCAGGTGAATTTTATTTCAACTAGTTTTATTCTATAACAAAGTGATTTTATCAACGGAGAGTTCGGCAATTTTGAAATGTGAGTAACGTATCATTACACTTGTTCATAAATAGCCGCGAACTTTTATACTTGTATCTCAAATTACACGAACCCAAAATCCAAAGAATTCAGAACAGATAATTTGAAAACTTTGCTTACTGATGAATTTATTGCTTAATAATATAACCTATTTTATATAAAAATAGGTGGGTAATTTTATTACCATTACCAAATATCATAAAATATTCAGTTAAAGGTCTGTTTCTAACATCATCATTGCGATTACGGTATACAAGCGTTACGCCATAAATTTTGCGCAATGTTCGCATTTCGACCGCGTTTATCCTACTTTTATGCTCTCTCTGCCATATCCAGCTCTCACTTCCATACGTAAACATTGGGACCAGCACTGCATTGTGTATAGCAAGCTGTGCCTTCAGGCTCAAGTTTTTACTGCCAAGAAGTTTTCCCAACGCTCCATTTACACTATTCCCAGCACTCACTCGTCTTCCACATCTGCGGTATACCTTCCATCCTTGCTGAAAGCGCATCCAAGATATATAATCTCATCCACTTGTTCCAACAATTCATCATCAACCGTAATCCTTACATTGGTTCTGGTTTCTTCGCTTTCAAATACCATTATCTTTGTTTTCTTCGCATTCAATAGTAGAAAGATTTTTTCTCCATATAATCGTCTTTCATTATTGTGACCAGTGTTTGCAGTTCAGATGGTGTTTCTGCTAATATCACAGCATCGTCTATATACAGTAGATAGTTCAGCACTAGGTCACCCATGCGCAATCCTACATTCGTTGGCTTATACTTTGCAGATAACTATCGAGATGCAGAATAGCCTAGCAGACAGAATGCAACCCTATTTGACACCAATTTTGACATCAAACATGACATGCAAAGCGTTCGAAACGTCAGGTTTCAACAAAATAAATAAAACACGCGATACTTCCGTTAAAAATAGTTTAATTTCAATGTGTAACAATCGCGAAAACCTAAGACAACCTTTGTCATGTCATCTTTAACATCAAGGTTTTATTTATTTTATATAGATGAACATGACCTACTTTTGATAAGTGCACGGGTACCAGAAATTTCATTAAATATTTACTTGCAAATTTCTTTATAAAATTTATGTGAACAATAGTGTACGAAAATCTTAAGGCAGTACTGCTTAGAGGGATGCATTCCTAGTTTAATAGATTGTAAGGAATCAACGTCCAGGCATTAGTGTACCATTACATTTAAGCTCGAGTGCTCTTCATGCTGTGTTTGCATCTAGTATTAAAAGTGTTCAAGTCGCGCAAGCAACTTAATGCAGGAACCCTCTTCAAAACCTTTTGATAAACTTGCAATGACAGCACTTGTTCAGGTTACTCGCTATGCGTAAACGAGTCATCCACTTTCGCAGTCCATCTGATCCTCGTAAATCATTCTGTAAGGTAAACATAGAATATTAAAACAGCTTGATGCGAATTTCCCATAAAGTCGTGTACATACAAGCAAGTAAAATGTTATTTGCGAATAAATCCAGTAGGTATGTTTGTGAATATTAATTTGTATTCGGTTGTTATTGCTTTTGCGAAATGATTGTATTTTTTACTTGTCGTATTTTATGTCTCATTTGTTTGTTCAGCTGGCTTTAGTTTAATTTAAAATGAAAATTATATTGCATTTATTACGTTTCGTAAATGGTTATTGTTGTTGTACAGTATGATACCGATTACTTACAAAATGTTATTGAATTACTACTTTGACTGTTATTATTTTTAGAGTTCCGTACGGAAAATAGAGGAACGAAGTCCCCCATGTTGTTACTCTGCTAGTTGCTTTTCTATAAAATATTATTATACAAATCTCAAGTTCGTTGAGTAAATGTACATTTAGGTAGTTTTATTACTACCAAATGCTAAAATCAAATTTTTATCAACACTTTCATACCAGGTACATAAAAAACGGTTACTGTAGCCTATGAACGCTTGCCATTAAGTACTCGCGCAATGCCACCTGCGCTGCTAACTCAGCACCTGCTTAGGAGCTTACTGATGACCACAGCCACACACAGGAACACAACAACTCTCCGGGGAGTTGTTATTTGACTAGGATTTTCAGTGAGCAGAGGTACTTCCCCAGAGATGAGAAGAGCTATGAACGTTAAAGAAGCGAGTGAGGTGTGTAAGGACCGATATCGTGAAGTTGTAGATAGATGGATAGACCTTATTAAAGTCGTCTTCTATTTATGTCATATCTTTACTAGCGTTGACTATAGAACTGACTGAAGTCAATTTCAGTTCTATAGGTACTCGTATTTAACATTTTTTTTGTAACTTATTTGCGATTATCAAATCGAATCACACGAGTAATGTGTGTAATGACCACGTATTAAATCGCTGAGTCCCCTCTGCCTACCCCGCAAGTAATCTGGCGTGAAGATACATATGCATACATCAAATCAAATTTATACTGAATAATCAAATAATCCGTGGATATTGAAACAAAAACCAATCATAAATACAAAAGAAATAAACGAAGTTGTTTTTTGAAATCTCTTAAATACTTCGTGATCATCAAATCTTCGCTAAACTCATAGGTACATATATATAGACTCTTTATATATAGAAGACAATTTAAATTATCCAAGTTATGCTGTTCCTAATGTATCGACGAACGACGAATAATTGTCTAATAATTAAATAATTAATTAATTAAATATTTAATTATTAGAGGTAAATATTATTTAATAAAATAATATATGCAACGAACATAGCACCGCTACATATTTTAAAGTCCAATCAAAAGGTATGAGATAATTGTAACTAGATAAGCTACCCATTAACGTATAGAACCGTAGATTACTGAAGGATCCATGAGCAAAAAAGTTTTTAATAACTTATTAAAGGTGGTGAAAAGGAAAATACAAACGAGAGGCTATTAAATTTGCAAATCCCGTATCAGCAGTTTTACATGCAACGTATATTAATACATCTGGACGGATGTAATAAAAAATAAAAGTAGGAAAATGAATAAGTGTATATGAAAATATTAGGTCGGGGAAAAGCTTTTTTGTATTTTATGTACGAGTCAGGATATTTTTTATCATTGTTTATTTACATTTTATTATGTTATGATATATATGTGTCATTTTGTTTGATAACTTGTTGCCTTTTTGTAGATATTGACATAATCCCATTGTTGTTGTTGTATTTTGAGGGTGCAAGGTCTGGGCTATGTGGTGGACGTATTAACACTTCCGAACCTTGCTCTCTCAATATTTACTGAGTGGCCAAAGATGTATGATGATTATGTCTGATATCATCATGATAAAAAACCACATCAATTCTGTTGTTCAATTACGGCCTTTTGTTTGTATTTCTTGCAGTAGAGACTCGAATCGATGGTTTTGACAAGTGGTAAAAGCTCATAACCCTTCCAATCTCACCATACACACAACATCACCTTATTTCAAGTTGATACGAGTTTCGCAATAATCTGTGAAACTTGACTGCCCTTTCATCATTATCTTTTTCGAACGTTCTCGTCGTAAATAATTAACTTTTCATCAGCAGTGATCAATATTTTCAAAAATGGTTCGGCTTCATTACGTTTCCATAAAGAATCGCAATTTAGTACACGATTTATAAGGTTTCTTTCAGTGAGCTCGTGTAGCACCCAAATAGAAACTATTTGGATGTTCAAATGGGTCAAAACTGTTTTGTGGTTAACCCCAAGGTCCTCCGATATGCATTGCTTTGACTGGCAAGGAATTCATCAGACTTTGCATTGCTTTGACCGACGGGTGATCCTCCAAAGTCTACTAAATGCATTCCACCTATTGGGGGCTGAAAAGGTGGTTGACAATTTGTATGGAGCAGAAATATTTTTTGAAGTTAGTGACTTGAAAATTTGTATAGATACTCACTATTAGAATCCATAAAAAGTGATTTCAGCGTTTGCAAAAATTCCACCCCTAAAGGGTGTACCTAATGGGAGTCAAAATATTTCTCGAACTAAAAGTGGAATTGTTAAGAATTTGTTTTTTTTAAGTGAGCAGCCTTACACTTTGTACGTATACTTTCAATCAAGACGAAAAAAAAGTTATTTCAGCGCTTTTTAAAATTCCACCCTTAGAGGCTGAAAAGGGGGTTGATAGTTAGTATCGAGTAGAAATATGTTTTGAAGTTGGTGACTTGAAACTTTGTACAGATACTCTCTATTAGAATTCAAAAAAGTGATTTCAGCTTTTTCAAAAGTTCCACGTCTTAAAGTATATAATGGGGGTCAAAATATTTCTAGAACAAAAAGTTGAATTGTTAATAAATTGCTTTTTTTCTAAATGAGCTTCTTTAGACTTTGTAAATATGCTCTCAATTAAGACTACAAAAAAGTAATTTCAGCGTTTTTCCAAATTCCACCCTTAGAGGGCTGAAAAGGGGGTTGATAGTTTGTATGGAGTAGAAATATGTTTTGAAGTTGGTAACTTGAAACTTTGTACAGATACTCTCTATTAGAATCCAAAAAAGTGGTTTCAGCGTTTTCAAAAGTTCCACGTCTTAAAGTATATAATGGGGAATCGAAAATCAAATATTTCTTGAATTAAAACTTGAACTGCTAAGGATTTGTTTTTTTTAAGTGAGCTACTTTAGACTTTGTAAATATACTCTCAATCAAGACGTCAAAAAAGAAATTTCAGCGTTTTTCAAACCCTTAGGTAACTGAAACGGGGGTTGACACTATGTATGGAGTGGATCTTTTGAAGTTAGTGACTTAGTACAGTTATGTTTTTAAAAAAGGCTATGTTGTGTATTTAATAAAGAGGTGCTTTGAGTGTATTCAGTCAATATCAAATAGTTAATGAAAATCGAACAGCTCGTGACATAATTTCATTACTACACAAATAAGGATATTTGGTACTTTTACTAACTATATAATGCTGACTGTACCAAAAAATAAGGACTAAAAGAAAAACAAGTGCGAAGCCGCGGGCATAAGCTAGTTTTAAAATAAATTTATACTTTTCATACGATTGAAAGTATTAAAGACTAAGACATAAACAATACCTACAGTGCTTTTCTTTGCACTTCTTATTATACGAGTGGCGTATCCAGGATTAGATTAGTATATAGGTCCGGTGGGCATTACAAAAAAACTCATTCTGTAACTTATGGACCGAGATGAACCGAGACTGAAAAAAATTTATAGGTAAGACATAATAATTAATAAGTAAAAAATAAAATTAATTAAAAAAATATTAATGCCTGCTTTTATTAAATAAATGTAAAAAATAACCATTCCTAACAAGCAGTTACATAATGAACTGAAAGTATTAAATTATTTTTTTAAGCCACTTGTATGTAACTACAAGTATAAGCTTGGGGCGTTCAAGTTTAAAATGTTTAATATAAAATAAGTGCGGTAAAAAAGATTACAATATGAACATTCTTACTAATTAATTCATTAATTTTGGTACACATTAATTGCGTTTACTATATATCCTCGGTATCAAGCATTTACAAAACTTCGGTATACTATACAGTTGTATAACATGTATGTATATCTTCACGCCAGGTCCCTTGCGGGGTAGGCAGAGAGAACCATGCGCTATACGACGCGGTCCTTACATACTTCACCCGCTTCTTTCATATTCATAGCTCTTTTTATGCACGCTCGCCGGTTCCTAAGGCTCCTGACATCACCTTCTAATAAAACAGGACCAATATGGTCATGGTAGGTAAATCTTGGTCTTCCTCGGCTCCTACATCCTTCCACTTTCGCATTGTACGAGTATATCTGTTTCGTCATTCTTTCATCTTTCTCTCACGTCACATTTACGAACGCGGTCAACAGGAGTTATGCCACAAATTTTGCGCAATGCTCTCATCTCAACCGCATTTATTCTACTTTCACTCCCTTCACTCTATTCACGTTATTCCATGCACTCACTCGTCGCTCCACATTAGCGGTGTTCTATCGCAGCTAAAAGCGCTTCAAAGATATACAATCTCATCCACTTGCTCCAACACTACATCATCAACTGTAATCCTAGTGTTCGTTCCGGTTGTTTCTCTTTCAAATACCATTCATACGTTGTAACTAGTGTTTTCAGTTCGGGTGGTGATTCTGCTATTAATACTGCGTCGTCTGCATAAAGCAGGCAGTTGACCACTGAGTCACTCAATCGCATTCCGACATTCATATTTCTTATTCATTGAAGACAATACAGTACCCGCATTCCTGTCTGACACCAATGTTGATATCAAACCAGGGCGACAAGCTGCCGTCCACCCGCACATATGCTGTACAATCCGCATAAGTAGATTTGTGAAATCGGAAGCATGGAGCAGGTCATCGTCAATCCCATATCTGGGCAAAATGTTACAGAGATTCTTTCGCACGACCCTATCATATCTAATTGTATTGCGTTAGGTCATATAAAACAATTACCATACAAAAAAAAATGCAATTGTGTTTCGATATGTTAATTTCTGTATTAATTTATTAGACAATACATATAATAAAAGAAATAAGACAAAGTGCAATACAATTTTATTACTACCATCGATGAATAAGATACTCAAATCTAAGCGTCCCGAGCTTTTACTTGTAGATACATTCAAGTGGCTTAAAAATTTTATACTTGTCGGTTCATTTTGTAACTGCTTGTTAGGAATGTGTATTTTTTACATTTATTTAATAAAAACTAGCGTTATTTTTTTTATTAATTTAATTTATTTGTGGCTTGGGTCGCATTTCTCCTTTTTTGTAATAAAACTTCAAAATTTATCGAGTTATTTCGCTAGATTCACCATTTAGGCGAACAGAAAACCAATAGAAAAATGGCGGAAATTCGATTAAACTTTTAATTTTTCTATTTTAAAATTGTCACATATTTAACGGTATCAAAACCAACGTGGTACAAACAACACAAACCAAAGAGGTTTTAATGCGACTTTTTACTTATAAAATACGAAAAAGCTTTTGCCCCGACCTATTAAAATGATGTTGTTTATGAGCTAGTCTGATGAAAATGATAACTTTGAAAAGTAAAAGTCAAAACCTAGCTAATAATTTCGAATTATTGTGTACCTAAGACAATTTGCATAAAACCGACATGGTTGATATTGCCATATTATAGTGCCTCTATTAGGGTATTATAAATAATTTCAGGGGACGACTAGTTGCACAATAATGGCCATTGGCTTGAGCCAATTGTAGTAGACTCATTTTGTAAAAAGAGTGATACTCATAATATAAATACTAGATATAAGCATAATCTTGTGTTACATGCAAGCCGTCTCCACAAAATAAGTAATTCTTTTATGGGGCAATGTATACGGTTCTATAACAAACTTCCCAGCAATATAAGAGAATTGTCAATAAACAAATTTAAAACTACTATTAAAGCCAAATTGTGTAGCAGGGCATATTATAAAGTATCTGACTATATTAATGATAAAAATGCCTGGAATTGAGTCGATCCAATTATAATGTAATTAATAAATTATGTAAATTTGTTTGGATACCAAAAGAGGGATGCCTGAGTTTTTTGGCAGTATTTTTATCAGTGCTCACCTAGTCATGAACTGCACAGTAGGGAAAAAAAATTGTGACGATTCCAAACAAATGTAGCCATTTTTACGGAATAAAAAGATTTTGACTTTGACTTGACTAAACTGCATTGCAGTTTGTCATTTAAGGTGTATTTCATATGTGTATAAGTACGGCAGCAAATTTAGTGTCTAATTCTTAAATGTAATGTTGTTCGATGTCATGAGTTAGGATGTGAATACTATTACTTCATATAATGGTACTAAATATATATACATTTGAGTCCATGAGGAAATGGCAAACTCGTTAACGTTTTTCCGGAACAAAACAGCTCGTTACTTTGCCAAAAACTAATCCTAACATCCTACAACACATAAAAAAAATTCACACCGGTACATCTATCTATAACTTCACGCCAAATCCCTTGCGGGGTAGGCAGAGAGTGTCATGTCATGTCATGTCATGTCACAAACATGTACACCGGTACATGTTTGTGACATTTTGTTTAGCATACTGTTGCCTTCAGTGAGCGTTGTTTGAATGTGAAAGAAGACGACCGAAGAAGCAGATATATATATTTTTTATTTACTAAGTAGTAATTGAGAAATCTAACTGAAAATATGTCGGGCTTGCGTTGAATTCAAACCCTATAGCCGTCACTGCTATGATTTTATTTTATAATTTACAATGCACGTCAATATAATAGAGTATTTTCAATTGTCAACAACTTTTTTCAACAAAACTTTGCCCTCAACGAAACATATCCACTCAAAGTCGCTAACAATGCCCCCAAATTACATTACCTACCTACGTGTCTTTTACTTCCGCAGTAATTGGGGTTGAGATCGAGTTGGGTTGTCCAAGTTACGAGTATATACGTACCATGATTTATTATTGTACTTTAGCCATTCATTCATTTTAGATAAGAGTAACATTCTATTTAACTTTTAAAAATATTGCTAATGGTGTTCTTTGAGATAGAACAGTTTTCCCCGACAACACTTATATATATTTTTTTAAATATCTGCCCTGTCTTTTTCTTGTGCACCCAGGGTTTCGGCTCTAAAAGTTATAATAAATTACTTAAACCATAGCAGTAATATCATATTCAGTGAAGGTAAATTTGGTTCTAACGATGTCGAGTGGATCGACAGGATTGAGTTGCTCTGAATTTAATATGATCTGAATAGACGAGGCTAATTTTGGAACTAGACTAGTTAGCATCCTGTACCCTAGTTAGGTCTAGTTAGTCGTCGTTAAAAAACGCTAAGCTCTCAATGCTCATTCTGGAAGCGAAGGGTATTGACCAGAGCGGTTTGGTTTACTTTAAATTTTAATAACTTTTTAGTTAATTCGAAAGTGGAAATATGCAGGAGCCGAGGAAAGCCATGACTACCTACCATGACAGAATTGGTCGAGTTTTATCACAAGGTTATATGCCCTAGAAACCGACAAGTGTGCATGAAAAGATCTATGAATGATGATGAAAATCTATTTGGCCAATGATATTACAGATTCGCGAATCCTTTTGCTTTTTTAGTATTTACTGCACCAAATTGAAACTAACTAACGTACTCTTCGTAACGCCTGGTTTGGTCCGGTATGTCAAATTATTGACGATTTTGCATAGCTGATCAGATTTATATACTTCCAGCTTGTACTTTGACAGAACAAATTTTGTTTTGGACAATGTCTTCCCTATTTTGTAAACAGAAAAATTTTGATCTATTCGTGTGTTCAATGATATAAGGTAACTCACATTCGACGCAGGAACTATTATCTACCTATTTCCTGACTTAAGGTAATCGTAAACATATGCACGGTTGTTCACTGTCGGTAAGAATACATTGGTTTGTTTTGGAGTAAGAATCATATATATTACGTACTATATTATGATATATTATATTATATAACTCCAGTGAAGAATAGGAAGTTATAGTACATAAAAAAACAAGGTGCTAAACTTTTCTAGTGTGTAACAAATCAAGGTTAAATGGAAAAATATATAGTTACCACAAATATCCTGTTCTCAAGATAATGCAAGGTATTGGGATCACTTCTCACAATGAAAATAATGTTACTATTGTTTCATGGACGTTATGGAAGAAGTGGTGCAACCAAATTTTCAAATTTCTAGAACAAAAAGTTGAATTGTTAATAAATTGCTTTTTTTCTAAATGAGCTTCTTTAGACTTTGTAAATATGCTCTCAATTAAGACTACAAAAAAGTAATTTCAGCGTTTTTCCAAATTCCACCCTTAGAGGGCTGAAAAGGGGGTTGATAGTTTGTATGGAGTAGAAATATGTTTTGAAGTTGGTAACTTGAAACTTTGTACAGATACTCTCTATTAGAATCCAAAAAAGTGGTTTCAGCGTTTTCAAAAGTTCCACGTCTTAAAGTATATAATGGGGAATCGAAAATCAAATATTTCTTGAATTAAAACTTGAACTGCTAAGGATTTGTTTTTTTTAAGTGAGCTACTTTAGACTTTGTAAATATACTCTCAATCAAGACGTCAAAAAAGAAATTTCAGCGTTTTTCAAACCCTTAGGTAACTGAAACGGGGGTTGACACTATGTATGGAGTGGATCTTTTGAAGTTAGTGACTTAGTACAGTTATGTTTTTAAAAAAGGCTATGTTGTGTATTTAATAAAGAGGTGCTTTGAGTGTATTCAGTCAATATCAAATAGTTAATGAAAATCGAACAGCTCGTGACATAATTTCATTACTACACAAATAAGGATATTTGGTACTTTTACTAACTATATAATGCTGACTGTACCAAAAAATAAGGACTAAAAGAAAAACAAGTGCGAAGCCGCGGGCATAAGCTAGTTTTAAAATAAATTTATACTTTTCATACGATTGAAAGTATTAAAGACTAAGACATAAACAATACCTACAGTGCTTTTCTTTGCACTTCTTATTATACGAGTGGCGTATCCAGGATTAGATTAGTATATAGGTCCGGTGGGCATTACAAAAAAACTCATTCTGTAACTTATGGACCGAGATGAAAATGAATGATGAGTTGCTCTGAATTTAATATGATCTGAATAGACGAGGCTAATTTTGGAACTAGACTAGTTAGCATCCTGTACCCTAGTTAGGTCTAGTTAGTCCACTTAGTCACATTGTCGTCGTTAAAAAAAGGCTAAGCTCTCAATGCTCATTCTGGAAGCGAAGAGTATTGACCAGAGCGGTTTGGTTTACTTTAAATTTTAATAACTTTTTAGTTAATTCGAAAGTGGAAATATGCAGGAGCCGAGGAAAGCCATGACTACCTACCATGACAGAATTGGTCGAGTTTTATCACAAGGTTATATGCCCTAGAAACCGACAAGTGTGCATGAAAAGATCTATGAATGATGATGAAAATCTATTTGGCCAATGATATTACAGATTCGCGAATCCTTTTGCTTTTTTAGTATTTACTGCACCAAATTGAAACTAACTAACGTACTCTTCGTAACGCCTGGTTTGGTCCGGTATGTCAAATTATTGACGATTTTGCATAGCTGATCAGATTTATATACTTCCAGCTTGTACTTTGACAGAACAAATTTTGTTTTGGACAATGTCTTCCCTATTTTGTAAACAGAAAAATTTTGATCTATTCGTGTGTTCAATGATATAAGGTAACTCACATTCGACGCAGGAACTATTATCTACCTATTTCCTGACTTAAGGTAATCGTAAACATATGCACGGTTGTTCACTGTCGGTAAGAATACATTGGTTTGTTTTGGAGTAAGAATCATATATATTACGTACTATATTATGATATATTATATTATATAACTCCAGTGAAGAATAGGAAGTTATAGTACATAAAAAAACAAGGTGCTAAACTTTTCTAGTGTGTAACAAATCAAGGTTAAATGGAAAAATATATAGTTACCACAAATATCCTGTTCTCAAGATAATGCAAGGTATTGGGATCACTTCTCACAATGAAAATAATGTTACTATTGTTTCATGGACGTTATGGAAGAAGTGGTGCAACCAAAGATCTTAACTAGCTTTTCATAGCCAAATATGAACCCAATCAAATAAGTGTCTGTACTATCTTCTTTTGAAATTTGAAAATCAGTAGTGGTAATTGTTTACAATTTGATCATGAATTTTGGCTGCAAACGATACTGTGAACGCTAGGTTTGATAACATATTTCTAATATTCTTCACTAGAGATTCAAAAATGCGATGGAAGGTGCGATGGTGAAAGCAAGACGCTTGGAGTTTCTCTGCGAGATAGATTCAGAACTAAGCACTTAAGAGTTATTTATGTGGCTCTGAAGTGGCAATGGGCACGCTACATAATTCGGAGAACCGACAGGTAGCCACTGGGGCCAAAAGGTGGACCGAGAAGCCACTCAATGAAATGAGGACCTTTTCAAGATCATAGGGAGCTGATGAATGCAAGCGGCACAAGACCGATCGCTATGGAAGGCCTATGTTCAGCAGTAGGTCTACTTGGTCTGAAATGATGAAATTCAAGGAATTTGCATTTGATAGTTTCAAATCTATATTGCGTTTTTAAAAGTTTCACAATATATTTATATATATACTAGCTGACCCGGCGAAATTCGTACCGCCTCAGAATCAATAAATGGTGTGTTAATTTATTAGGTGGTATAAATTCTGTTTTTTATTAAGACAAAATGAGTTGTCAAAATTAATTAAGTATAATAAATGTTAAAAAATATAAATGTAAAGTATCTTAATTATATTGTAACTAATGGAATTCACATGGCGGCAAAGCATTAGCTTGAAATAAGCGAACGAAATTATTCGCGTACCATTGTTGTACTATTTTATATTAAGCTGTTTGTTGGATGGGTTGCATTCGAGTCGATTTCCTTCGGTAATTGACTACCGAGCTAACCTTCAGTTGTAAATTGTGCGGGGGCAAGTCTGGCGGATCCAATAACTTTAAATATTTAGTTGTATAGGTGGTTGCTTCGTCTTGGTTTGTTACATAGTCTGTAGTTTTGTAGGAATGCAGTAGACCAACGATTTAATTTTGAATTCTGAAGTTTAAATGTTCTACATTTTTGTTCTTTGCCGCAAGAATTACTCGTTCACTCAACCAATTGTGATTTTCGTGGTATAATCATTGTCTTAAAACATCTTAGAAATCGTCCCATTAATCGTAGACATTTATTGTTTACAAATTAGATGCGCACGGCTCGAGCGACTATTATAACCAAATTTATTTCTCTCCGCCACAGGACGCTTATTTCAAAATCACATCTTTGCACAGCACCATTTGGCATGCAATAAACCCTTAAAATATATGAATATATTTACCATCAATTGTCACCACTTTAAGCTTTACTATGCAAATTTTATTTCATATCCACATACCCCACTACACAAGCTTACAGACAACGCCATGCTTCCTTCCATGCTAAATAGATACCTACCCGACAGAATCAATTGAATTTTCTGAATATGATAAGCATAACAAAAAAAAACACCCCTTCGATACAGCCCCAAGATCAAACAACAATCGCTATAAAGTTTATAGGTAGGTTTTTGTAACCATAGGCTACCGTTACTGATGTATCATTACAGTTAGATTAGTCGCCAGGACTGCGGCCATTACCGACAGTCAGTAATTGCTTGGAGAAACCTGCAACAGATGGATCGTTTAGCAATGCAACTCGCATGTTTCAGCCGCCAGCTGAAGTTTCGTCTCATAGCGCCACAGAGACGATGATTTAGGGCAAGCGTTTATTTCAATGGCAGCGGTCGATCTAGAAATGGCTGGTAGTATTTAGCGGAAATCGCCAGACAGTAGAATCATTGCGCCTCCAAAACATTTCGACTCATTGCCCAGATCGTTAGATACGCGTTTATGCGCCATTGTGTATTTATCCCTGATGATAATTTTACTTGTTACGAAAACTTTGGTCCTTGCTGAGTGTTTTGCAATGTTGGATTACGGTTTTTCAGTCGTTTCAAGGTTTAACGATAATTCCAACACTGTATGAGACGTTCTGCGTCCGTTTAGTAACATAACCGCTATCCCAGAAGTAGCAACTGCAATTTCGGACATTTTGCGAAAAGTGGGCAAAGTGGACAAATTCAATGCCCGTCTGCCTAGTTCCACCGAGCGCATCGAGGAAAAGTAAGCCATTAACATCATCAATTGCCTTCGTTAACATATCGCACATTTCTTTCTGTTGGGGGTTCAACAGTGGTACGTTCGCTCCAACCGATTAGTTCAATGCATTTCGAACATATTCACGTTCACATTCCAATTTTGACTAAAAGCGACGTTGATTCCACGATTTGGTAGTAGCATTTCTTAACTTCACTAACACATGATGTACCACATGTCTTCGATTAAAAGCAAAGCTTTTATCCCTGAACTGGATTCCCTGAACTGACACGAATTCGATGTAAAATGTCTTATGACATACATAATATATGTTTTTGTACTACAATTCATGTGGTTTCCGTGGGAAGCACTTGGAAATATATCATCAGCTTCAGCTATTATCATGTCCCAATGAGTATCATTTTCAAGCAAATTGACCATAAAATATTTGGCACACTACACATTGACAGTTCGAAGTGATTCAAACGGTGTCGGCCGACGAACGTTCACCAGCAACAACTGCAAGCAGAAGCATTCGTCACTCTTTGAATAAACTGTGTAAATACGACCAAAAACATCAGCACGCAGAACGCACATGATCAGAAACCATATTGCTTTGATCCTGACGTTGAAGTATGTGAGATGAGCGTTCCAAGTGTAATAACGTGGCATATCAGAGGCAACGTTCGTGTAAATAAGTCGCCTTGGCGAATCGTAAAGAAACTGGTTAATGTTGCTGGAGGTGTTTCAGCTCTCACCAAGACGAACAAAAAAAATATTCATTGAAATTTGTCGATTCATTCTTGAAATATCATAAAAAAGCATTTCATATTAAATGTATGAGAAAATTAATTTTATTCATAATAATTTTTTCCTTGTTTTAATAGCGATTTTGCCATTCGGGACGCACACAAATTCAACAAAACGAAGATCATAAAGTGGACCGACTTTATGATTTTGATTTTGTCCCCGAGCCGTTCTCGAGTCGAAACAGTGTAACTAACCCGACTATATTCCAATTCGTCCTTGAGATATCCAAAAAAAAAGAGTTTCATATAAAATGTATGAGAAGTAGAATTTACTTTATATATTTTTTTTTTGGTTTTTTTCCCATGTTTTAATACTTATTATCCTATTCCGGACGAAGACGAATCCAAAAACACAAATATCATAAAAATCGGTCCAGCCGTTCTTGAGTTATAAATGGTGAACTAACACGACTTTGTTTTATATATATAGATATATATGTGTATGTAACTTGTCTGGCTAAATACTGTTACATAGATACTTTCCTTTTTTTCAACTCTTTAATTATTTTAAATTTGGAACGCGTATATTATGTTAAAAACTTGTTTCGATTTTCCGCCGTTTTACATATTTTTTTCGTGTTTATTATCCAATTACCAAGTGGTCGAAAAGGCACAACATGGTCATCATTCTGCGTCTGTAATGGTTTGATGGGGCGTCTAATCAAGGAGTCACAAAGCTTCATTTTTGTGAAAAAGGAGAATTCAGTCAACGTGTATCAAGAGACTGTCTTGGATCGTATTGTAAAACCTCATAGCGATACACTTTTAAAACATGTACAGTGGACTTTCCAGCAGGACTCTGCACCTGATCACAAGGCAATATGTCTGCCTAAGCCTGGCTCGAAATCAACATACCGGACTTTATAAGAGATGAATACTGCCCTCGCCTAGCCCAGATCTGCATCTCTCAGGCTACCAATTATGGTCAGTTTTAGAGGGCATGACATGCTCGAAACGACACGCCGACATTGTGTCTCTTAAGAAATCTCTGGAGCAAGCAGTGGCTAAATTTCCCATGGAAACAGTGCGTAAATCCATAGATTTGTAGCCAGACAGATTAAAGGCTTGTATCAAAGCCAAAGATAGGGATTTCGAATAGAATTATTTTTTATTTTTGCTGAGGCTTCCATAAGTATGTATATATAAGTCTTATTGACATTACATATTAAAAAATAACTGCATATTCATTTGTAACAGAACTTATGGCCGGACTTGGTATATATATGGAAGCATATTTTTATACTACGTATAACTAGCTACTCGCCCCGGCTTCTCACGAGTGATCTGATCGTTACCAAACTTCACAGGATCATCCGCTGGAGTGATCTGAAGATTCCCTGAAAATTTCATCAAAATTTGCCCAGCCGTTTTTTAGTCCATACAGGAGATACAGACAAACATTCATTTTTATGACTATAGAATTAGATTTATTTTGCCGCCATATTGCAATAAGAGAATATGAGTATGTTCTAGTAAATCGATTCACCTCTATGAAATAATTTTTATTTGCAAATTAATCAAAAGTATCTACAAGTTCTCTCTAGTTACAAATAAAGTAATTAATGTCAATTTTTTATCAAAATAAAAACAGGATCGTTATAATTTATACGCGCGGTAAAAGTTTAATTCTCTTAATAAGGTGTCAAAAGTGACTCTGTTTTGTAAACACTAAATCTGTCCCCAAATAATTCAATAACCAAACAATTGTCTTAATTCTTCTGTTTCGGATTTTGTTACCAAAATATTGAATTTCATTAATTTTTTTATAGTTAATAATAAGAACAGGTCTGTGCAAACGTCAATTAACTCGGTCGAGTAGAAAGTGTAAGTCAACAAATGACACTCACCGGTATAAACACTACACACTAAACACTGTCTAAAACGTACAGCTTAAGAGAAGGCTCTATTGCAAACATATATTGAGAGATCCGATATTTTCAATCGACTTGCTTGTTGAAGGGTCTATTCAGATGAAAACTAAGAGAGAATGCTTGGGAGCATTATCGTGTATTCATTAGCTGCAAATCTTTAGATGATAGAAAAATCTCTTAGCTGCCAGTTTTTTTATGGTAATATTTTGACTCCTACTTTTTCATTAAGGAGCTATTAAACTATGTTCAAATGGTCAGTTATCGGTATTATACGTACCTAAAATACCATATAAATAAGATAATAACATCGTAAAAACAAATAAGTAGGCCGACTCGAGCCCCGAGCGAACGATAATATCCTAAACACGTAGGGATGTCGCTTATAGTTTATACAATCATTAAAAATGCGTAGTCTATCTATATACAAAACAATTTTCCCCTGTAGGGGAATCATCAGAGATCTATAATACAAAGTGTTTTTAAATTATTTTTTGTATAAAGCTGACTACAATTTTTTCATTACCTACGTCATGTTACCTGTTTAGTGATTTGAACAATTACAGTCGAAATAGGATTAATTCAAACGTGGCTTTACTGAATTATGTATTTATTATTCAAATAAAATTTAATGTAATATGTAATATTAAACTTTTGAACTTTGTAAAAGTTTCGTCACTTGATTCAATATAATTCCAAACACCTACGTACCAAAAATATTAAGAAGTAAAGCAACATAAAAGTGCTCCGACTTTCATAAAAGACGCAGGAAAAGTTGCAGATTTCAAATATATTTAAGTAAATTTCGGCGAAAGTGTCGCTGGCCTCATTTTGCCTTTCCACTGTCGATTGTATTTCGAGTCGGACATATTTTCCATTACAGTTAATATATTTTCTTTTAGCTGAGTATACTGCATAGTGTCTATCATAAATTATTTCTGTGTTCATTTCGCATTGTATTTTGTGTGTTGATTATTTTTTTTATTAGGCGATTTAAATGTCTATGGGCATAAAAATATGCCCTCTATTAAAGGCCTTTTAATAGAGGGCATATTTTTAGTCTAGGCGGTTGTTTGTTTATCAAGAATTCGTTATGAGATATTCGAAATTTACGTATACCCATCGTGTTCGATATTTTCAGATATGCAATACGTGAAGTACTCATTGGTAATAAAAGACATTTTAATATGTTTTAATTTTATACAAAATTCGATATGTTCTTAATAAGTGACGATATTCTATCCCTTTCTTTAACGTCGTACACGTCAATACTCTAACTCTACATAACAGTGGTTTACTCACTCACAATAATCCTGCAAGGAGTTGTTATTTGACTGAGGTTTTTTATAAGGAGGTACTTTTCCAGATTCCTTTGATGCGCCATACTTCTCTTAAAAACATTCAAACCAACACAAACAGACATGTTCATGCACACAAATGCTCTGTGTGGGAATCTAACAAAGGAGCGCTGGTGTCAAAGTAGCATTACTAATAACTGCGCCACCGAGCTCGTAGAAAACCTACCAGTAACCTCCTAAGGTATCGCTGTATTAACAGCAGAGGTGGCATCGCGCGTGTGATACTTAATGTGTTATGAATTAATGAAATTTTGCACTTACCATTAATTATCTAAAAACGCGCTCTACGTCTATTAAAAACATCTAGACCAAGACAAACAAACATATTCAAGCACAAAAATGTCTATCTTGTGTGGGTTGTTAGCTAAACAATCCAAAAACCCAAAGAACCGTAACAGAAACTGTACTAATGCAATGTATTATGAACAGATGAAATATAACACGATTCTAATTTATAATATAAACTTTGAAGCAGTGAGTCGTAAGAATTGAATTAACTGATACTACGTGAGTTATATTCTCTCGGCGCGCAAGTAACACGCTACAGTTGCGTTACCATTCTTCCAGAGAGCAACTAACATACTATAGTAAAGCAGTACAATTATATATAACATAATTGTTCAAAGAATGCAAATAATTTATTACTTGGAGTTTTACTCGTCCCGTGATTGTTTCTAGAAATAATTCATTCCCTAGTGATATTCGCAGGGAATATATTCTTTGGTGCCTTATTTAATTAATTTTTATAAATATAATTCCTCTAAACGTATACATATCACTGAACATTCTTTTTGACGTGATAACGCCTTATAAATCGATGAGCGCCGATTGCATGCACGATAAAATGCATTTGTGCGTTGTGCGTTCCGCCTGAGCCGAGCGTGCAAGCGCGAGCGCGGAACAAGCGATAGAGAGGCACGATCGGCCTAAGCGTTCGGCTTGTGACGCATCTATCTCTCTTCCACTCCATCCGTCCGAGTAGAAGGGAGACAGCGGCAGCACACAACCTACACGTGAACTGTTTTGTCAACTGTTGAATGTTTTCTTATGATGTTATCACGTAAAATTATCGTCCGTAAACCGACTTTACAAACAACCAATTTTGTTATTGTAGAACGTTCGGGAAGCATACAAACCCACACACATGATGTGAAGCGATTACCACAGCCACAGCTTTTGAACGCTAGTAATACATTAAGTATCGCTCGCGTGGTGTCATCTCTACTACTAACACATTGATATGCAACCTTAGCCAACTATACGTGAACAGGACCCATAGGCTACGGCTGTCTCACACCACGAGTTCAATGATTCGTCCAATCTAGTCTCGGCCGTATATATATATATGAACTTGGTTGAATCTTACAAGTAGTTGGGTTTTGAATGATCGTCTAGTTTATTTTACTTATTTGAACTCAAAGTATTAACGCGTAAATTTGCAGCATGTATGCTTTTCAACGTTGAATGAAATAAAGTCCTAAACAAAACACCTAATTGGCTGAGCCAATTTCAATGAAATGTTGTGTGTGTGTTTGAGTGGATCCCTGAATGGTTTAGATTCACAATTGTATCGAGTAGAAGACATTGAGATCAGGATCTTTTTTGATGGACACCTGAAGAAGATTTTCAAGTTTATGGAGTATGAACCGATGTACCGTTATAAAACTTTGTACATGAGATTTTAATGCCATTGTGATATCATCAATATGAGGCTTGTGCCATTAATCATCTATCTGTGACGCTGCAAGTCAGAGGTGGTGATAGGAACTCTTCAATATTTTAACGTGTTTTAATAATACAGAGTGCTTTTGTGGTTTCTTTTAACTATCTTTATTGTATCCTCCGTATTCTTAACCTCTGGACAATATGGAACTTCCGGTGTGGACCTTTAATTTTAATAACAACTTGTTTTATTTTCTAAATGAGACAAAAGCCGTGCTTTTGTGATATTAGTTTATGGCATAAATATTACGCACTGATACTTTTTTATTAACATAAATAACATAATATTTTAAATAGACACAAACTTTAATTTGTTTAAGCATTAAAATATTACTTTTGCTGCGAATACATACTCTTGACCCAAAAGCTTGCCCCGATTGCCCCTTCAGGTGCAACATAAAGGACGACAGGACTTCACATCCGTTGGGAGAAAATTCCAAAGCTGTACGTAAAAGTGTGCACAGTAAATGTTTTGATATACAAATAGGAGGCAGAGATAGGAATGGCTTTAAGAAGATTATTGCTAGACCGAAGCCCGAAAATTTTGAAAAGGATATTAAAAAGAGATAATATGGTAATTACAAGGTTGTTTTATTATCCGTTATTTTCCTTTTCAAAAACCTTAAATGAAATCTTCATTTGAACATGTTTTAACTTGTTGAACAACTCTTTCGAAGGATCCCAATACACATTCTCATAATCAATTTACTTTCTTGTTTCTTTTCATGAATTATATTTTTTCCAATAGAAACACCGTTTCTTTGTGATGTTGCCTTAAAAGCCTTTTACATACGATATTATTATCCTTTTACCCTTATACCCAGTAGACAGTTTCAGTTGAACATGAGTCCTATAAATTCTCGTTTTGCAATATCGCATATCGAAATCCAATGGTTGGTTTCGAACGACACACCGACGTGGGAGATATTTTACATCGACTTTTCATGTCCTTTTAGTTTTCGTTGCCTGGATTTATTGTGCATTTCATTCGTACGCTTGTTAGGTATTTGAACACTTTGTGATACACGGAGGTGACACATAAACGAATAACACAATTAGCCTGTTTTACTGAGGCATTTAAACCTAACCTAAGAAAGGTCTGGTTTTCCCTTTCGGTTGTGGAAGTCTCACGGCTGTCGCTCCGTGTAAAATTTATACACCAAATCCTTAGGCTTAGGTAGCGGATTCCCTACCTAAGCCTAAGGATTTGGTGTATAATTTCATCCAATTAGATTAGTAAGCGGGATAACACTAAGAAGAAGACGACTGAAGCATTTAATTTGAAAATAATTTATTATCATTAAAAATTTAAAGGATTATTATTATTATATTATTAATTTGATACAAATAGGGAGTATTCATATGATCGTAGGTCTGAATATCTTATATAACTGTTTCGTATTGTCCGTAGGCGGTGGTAGTTGTTTACTATCAGGAGGCCTATTCTTGTCTTTGTCACCATAGTAGGGTACATAAAATAAAATAAACGGCGCTCGCTGGTGTTTGTACAGCCGTAGCCAGGCACAATGTTGCTAACATTTTAATTGCGTCGACTCCAACTGTATTTAGATATAGAATCCTAATACAGACAAATATAATACATATAGAAGTAAATAACAAGAAAATGTACTTTAAGTCGAAAGTAAAAGAACATTTAAATATATTTTACAAGGTAGAGTCTATTTGGTAGCTATGTATAGTTTGTGGATAATAATTAATAATGTATCATCATGTTGTCATGTTAATTTCTTTTCTATTTTTTGATATAAAACCTAAAAAAGAACATTCCTTACATACAAACGTTCGTACATCTTTACGTCCTGGAATCATATTTTTTAATTAAATACTTTGAACGATTCATTCATGTACAATATATGCATTTTAATACAGAAATTCAGTAAAGTTATCAAAATCTCATTTTTTCCAAAATTTTTATCCCAAATTAGGTCGTTACTCGTAAATTATAAAAAAAGAAAAAGATCTGTATATGAATGCAACATTTGATGAAAATCCTAAATGACTATAATGTTTTATACGAACTTATCAGACTTTTTACTCACCTATTTCTTGATATCAGTTTTATGGTATTTTTCTGCTGATTGTTCAATGAAGCTCGCTGCGTGACAACGAGATTCTGAACCATTTCCGTCTTGAATGGGAAGGACCTTCTTAAGTATCAAACTAAATATACGAGCGAAAGATATATATTTTTACTAATATATTATAAGTCTGAAATAGCAATTGCTGCTATTTCTCTGTTAAGAGATATTATTTACTCATTAAAAGCTATACAAAATAATGTTCAGTTGTTAACACTCAATACTGTGATGAATTTTAATTTCCTCTTCTTACACAATAAGATTTTGTCTTTTAGCTAATAACCACTTGAAAAACAAGCATTAGCATCCTAGCATCCCTACTGCGCTTTCCGAAGCAACTAATTGTAGCATACTATAGTAAAAGAAACACTTAAAGATTTTATTATTTAGCTGGTCCTTTGTAAAGGGAGGTAGTGTACCGGTAGAATTGCTTCAAATGAAGTGATAACTTAGGGCACAATGCCCTAACTATCACTATAACGTATCAGGAACAAGGCTCTCGAACTTCTGTCTTCTTATCTGGGCAATAGGATACAGAAGGTCGATGTTAATGGTAAGAGATCTTCGGGGTCCCCTGTAGTTATGGGAGTCCCACAGGGGTCAATTCTAGGTCCATTCTTATTTTTAGTATATATAAATGACTTACCTTATTATGTAAAGGATAAACATGAGATTGTATTGTTTGCGGATGATACCTCTTTGACATTCAAAATTAATATAATATATAATGATAAAGATAATTATGACGAAATTAACGATGCTCTCTCTAAAGTTATGCATTGGTTTAATGTTAATAATCTGCTTTTAAATGATAAAAAGACAAAAGTAATTAAGTTCTCAACACCTAATGTAAGACAGGTGACTACCAATGTCAATGTTAATGGAACTACTTTAGCCCCTGTGGAGACAACTGTGTTCTTGGGTATAACAATTGACTCCAAACTACAATGGGGCCCACAAATTGAAAAATTATCAGGAAAACTAAGTTCTGCAGCCTATGCAGTGAAAACTATTAGACGGCTCACTGATGTTGATACGGCTAGAATAGTTTATTTCAGCTACTTTCATAGTATTATGTCATATGGAATTCTTCTTTGGGGTAACTCCGCGGACATTAACACCATCTTTTTATTGCAAAAGAGAGCCATAAGAGCTATCTACAAACTTGGTCCCCGGGAGAGCCTTAAAGAAAAATTCAAAGAAATAAATATTTTAACAGTCGCATCGCAATATATATATGAAAATCTTTTGTATGTCCATAAAAACATAGACTCATTTTGTAAAAAGAGTGATACTCATAATATAAATACTAGATATAAGCATAATCTTGTGTTACATGCAAGCCGTCTCCACAAAATAAGTAATTCTTTTATGGGGCAATGTATACGGTTCTATAACAAACTTCCCAGCAATATAAGAGAATTGTCAATAAACAAATTTAAAACTACTATTAAAGCCAAATTGTGTAGCAGGGCATATTATAAAGTATCTGACTATATTAATGATAAAAATGCCTGGAATTGAGTCGATCCAATTGTAATGTAATTAATAAATTATGTAAATTTGTTTGGATACCAAAAGAGGGATGCCTGAGTTTTTTGGCAGTATTTTTATCAGTGCTCACCTAGTCATGAACTGCACGGTAGGGAAAAAAATTGTGACGATTCCAAACAAATGTAGCCATTTTTACGGAATAAAAAGATTTTGACTTTGACTTTGACTAACTTTCTTTTGCTGTAACGATATTGGTGACGTCTTGTTCGTGGTTAGATTATTCTCATTTGCACAGCTACTTTTATATTGTATCGTATCGGTAAGGAAATTGTTTCTCGTCATCTCATTCCTAGCCTTTAATGAAAGTTTACTTTTGCGATTCGATTAACTGGATTTGAGTTTATTCTTGTCTTATCTTGAAAGTTGCTATTGTGATACGCAAAATGAACGTAATTACGTTGATAGGAGTGTAATTTTAATATTCTCTCTCCAAGTTCAACTGGTTTATAACAAAGAAATTACTGTTGTATTGGTTATGAAATACAGTTTATCTTTGAATGAATGCCGTGTAAACTTTAAAAGTCCTCTGCAGCCTTTTTAAATATTTAATCAAAACTCTTCATTAAATATTCATGAATTCAACCCTGTTATTTGGTCCGTTGCTATTGGCGCTGGGCGCTCTATTTTCAATGTTAAATAAATCCTTAGTTACTATCGCAGTTTACTATGCTTTAAACTAAATAAAGCAAGAAAGCGTATATGTTTCATTGAGTAGGTATAGTCGAGAAATCATATACTCACGGTGTGCATCCATTCATCTTTCACCAATATTTTGACTTTAACAGTCAATAATATTCATACAAGCCCACCTACTATGTAATTTCATAGCCTGTTTTACACTTTAAACTGGTTCACATCTAGTAAGCATTGATTTTGGTGACATTGTAGTCGATTGGTATCAAACGTCTGTAATAAAATGTTAACCGATTATTTGAACCTCAGCGGACAATTATTTAAGCCAAGACAGAAAGCTATAAATTGTCATATTAAAATAGGAGCTTTCATAACTTTCTTTGCTTTTCTTTGTTCAGAATTTCATTTGTACTGATTAATTCACGTCACGTAATTTTATATAGAGTTCAATAGATCTCAATAAATTCTACGAAATATTTTATCTGATTTTCGAATAATAGTTTAAGGTTTTTCATAATAAAGTCACGAAATGCTCACTTAATCATCAACTTTAGAATTTTATATGTTTAGTCAATTTCAAAATATATATATATATATATATATATATGAACATAAGGCTTTACCAAGATATTTAATTGTTTTCATGTTAACGGCATTAGATGACGCAGTTGAAAAAACATACTTAAAGTAATAGTTTCTTTATATAATATTCATTATATTCATTATAGAACTAATGAATACAGATTCACCAGAAAAAATATTTGACACTCGTAAATAACGGTAAAAGTATTCCTATTATGTAAATTTTAAAAGCTTAGTTATCTACTATATTATATACATATGTATCTTCACGCCAATTCTCCACAATAGACAGACGAAACCAAGCGCCACATGACTCGGTCCTTTCACACCTCACTCGCTTCTGTAGCATTCAGTGCTTTTCCATGCACGGTCACCGTTTCCTAATGCTACTGGCACTTCATTCTGATAACGCACGACCAATTTCTGATAGGTGAGTCTTGGCTTTCCTTCTTATACGCTTCCACTTTCGCGTGGTATATTTCATTTACTTACAAAATTAAGGTATAAATGTACATTATTTCGATAATAATGTTTTTGAGTCTGGCCATTTCGCTCTTTATTCTTTTACTCCAAAGGAAATGTAATTACGTAACAATGACGGATACTTTGTAGGAATTTCCGATCATTTCCGATGTCTATTAATATCAGAACTTTCTTGTTTTCATGCTTCGATAAGATAATAATAAACTTTTCGTAAAATATATAACATTAAGGATAAACCTTGTATGGTTTCTGACTTGTTTTGTTATAATAAAATACAATGTTTATATATTTTGAAATGTAAGTGACTCACAAAACAAACAAAGTATATACATATATTATATAATATGTTACTTATTTTCAAAGATGTGTCCCCACAGAATCAATACTCTTCATCTAACGATTCAATACCTTCTATATAATTATTTATAACCCTCTAGAATAGGCACTGGTTTCTTACCATTATCTCTCTATTAGAGTCTGATTGTACTTTTCCTCCTAGTTATATAGAATATTTCGTCAAATTTGGTCATGGCAACCGCGTAAGTATGCACGAGTGCATTGCCCTGTTAGAAAAATAATTTTGTATTAGTTAAATACTGCCCCGTAAAAAAAGTTAAAACGGTTATTAAACATGAGATAATATTTATCGGTAACAGTTTTACCCTAGAAGAATTAATGGGGATTATATTTCGTGAAAATCAAAAATCTTCAAGTTTGTGATATAACCCTTCCATTCTGTCCAGGATTCAACATGACGTCTCTTGTGCTTATACGACCACAATGAGACAACATGTGAACTTGGGATTGTGAAGCCGTAGGAAAATATACACATACTATTTGTAGAACTTTTGTTTAGTTTCTGTAATAATCGTCGGCCAGTAATCGTGTTGGTTGGTCGAAAAGCTAATAGACATTAGAACACAGAGTTTATTAATTGGCAGTATGCATATGCCTCTATGAAAGATGATTAAGCCCTTGATTAATATTAACGATTAAAACGAATTTTAAGATGAACATTCTTTTTTTAAACAATCATAACCTCGATCCATCAATAAATAAAATCAAAATAGTGTATTTTGCATACCTCGTCAACAGCTTTAACGATATGAATCAAATTTCGTATTTCTTTTCAAGTTTAATCCAGATTGACTAAAATAGTCACACAAACATACATAGCACAGTTCCACAACCCAGTTCGTGGAACGAGTATTATTAAGCTATACTTTTATTCTTCGCTTAATAATAAAGTCTGAAAATGATCACGCTAGACGTATTTATTAAATTGTATATTTTATTGCATGGAGCAAGCAACTCTATGCAATAAAATAAACGATATGAGACATTGACATATATTACAATATATTACTCCATATTTAGATATTATGCGTATATAAATGCGTATGGAAATGGAGATTCTGGTAACTATAATACTCGTAACTTAACTCCGAAAGTGCCCTAAAGCGTTAAAAACAAAATTGTCGAGATGTTCAGAAGTTGAGATAAAATCGATTGGGACTGCTCGGGACGTCGATATAATATGCCACTATAAGAGAAAGTCGGGACTATTGTGCAAAATATCAGTCTCCAAATATCGGTTACGAACTGTTTTCGCGGTGTGTATGTACTAAAAAAAGTCTAGGTATGTTAAGTTATACGAATTATTGGCTACGCAGTCGAAATTCAAGCATAATTTACTTCATTTTCAGTTATTACGATATTTATTATATTACGTAAGCTGTTTTAATATAACTGTGTTACGGTTTCAATATAATAATATGTTACAAAAAGTGCTCCCTTTTTTTAAACTACTAATGTAAATAGACGAGAGAAAGATATATCATATTGCATTTTACATTCATGTTCATTCATTCACAAAATATTTAATCTATGCATAAAGTAAACGATACAGGTTTTATTTCAACAATAATGTATGCAGGCTCTGTAGCTATAATCTGCCATCCGACGACTTTGATTTTATCCTTTTTTGATTTTATAATTTTAACTATGTCAAGTGGCAAATAAACTTACGGCTAAGCTAAGCTCACTCCCAAAACATCACGCTATATTCCTGGTGATTTTATTCACTGCGCATTAATATAAGAATCCTACGAAGAATTAAAATAGTTGTGCCCTACTTCTGCAACAGCGTCATTTTTTAATTGACAGAATGTATGCAGGCGTTTTTGCCGTTGCCGACTCTATAAAAACTTGTTTACTATCTCTTTGAAGGACCTCAAGCTGTAGTCTGGCTGGAAGTTGATTCCAGAACCACAACGGTTCTCGGACTAAAAACCTCATAGTAAGAAAAAGAACTACACAGTACGTGCAAATTCTAAAAAGCAAGGATGAATTCTCTACCAATGACGAGCGACACCGTTGTAGAAGGAAGTTGCAGTCGTTATATCAAACAACTCCTCGGAATTCAACTCTCTTCACAATCGGTAGAACACACATAGGGGCGCTGAGTCTTCTTAGACAAAGCTTAGGATCTTCAATAATTCTCACGACTCGTCTTTGTACTATATCTAAGTCCCAAAGATAATTACAATTTTTGTAGTCGAAAAGACTACGTTTCTTGGACGCAAGTTTAACCTTCGCCTTCAGGTGAATTGAGGTTACGCTTGTTTAATACAGTTTAATACACTCTATCGTACGAAACAAAGTACGTAAGAAATATTTAGGAAAAGTTAATATGAGGAATCTTTTTGTACGCGTGTTACACAAAAATTACTGCACGAATTTGGATACAATTTCTACATGTAGATACTGGTAATCCTATAATGCCAGCACAGGTAAATAGACACTTTACAGTTCCATATGATCGCATAAAACATTTAAGCAAGAAGATGCCTTTGAATTACTTGCGGTCTTGTATGAGGCGCTCTAAATTGTTACCCGTCCGTAGAAAATATTCTAATTTCATATCTGTCAGTCGTTTCGCTGGAGAGCAATGAAGTGCTGACACACTGACAAGCGAGTGTCTCGCTGTGTTACATGAGATAGCGGTCTATTCTCATCATCGTTTTGGTTTTTGCTGGAGTTGACTTCAATAACTCTGTTTCAAACTTATATTTAAAAAGTTATTATAGCCATCAATATACTACGTGAGTATATTTTGTTAAGTTAGGATTAGGGAGTTAGGATTAGGGATTTTATCGAGAAAATTTTTCACGTATTTACATGCTAGGTATATTACAAGATAAGAACAAAAGCTTCTTGATGATAGTTGAAGCGTATATCAACTTAATGACGCTGCAATGATAAGAGAAATTATGTTACTAGATACTTGTAGTACGTAACATAATTTATACTACAATCCGGCTAGTTGGGTTTTTATACGTTGTTATGTTACTAGATAAAGAAAAGGGAGTACTAAAAGAGTTACAAATTTATTTAAGGCTACAGTATATAATATATATAAAAGTTCGGCTAATGAAGGTCTTTAAGAAATCGAGATCTTTAAATTGTCTAACCCAATTATCACTGTTTGTTTCACTGGTGAATGCAGTAAGTGGCCGCCGGCTATAGTGGGCCCGACGACTGTAGACAGCAGGTTAACGTACTAGCCAGCACGCAGATCCCGATGAAGAAGTTGGAGAAATCGGTGGGGCCCGCCTTGCGGTACCCAACACAGCAGGGTGGTGGTGGGCAAGGTGGGGTGCTAATAAGATCTTCCAGCTTCAGAATTGAATGCTGCCCTGTTAAGTTTTCGACGCAAAGGATTTGAATACATAACTACTACAACATAGCGTTTGATGTAAAACACTTTTTACAAGATGTGTACGTATGTAAATGGCTAACCTGGTTTTGGTACCGCCAATTAAGCTTACTATATTATAAGCTGTTTGCTAGTTTTCAGTTGCAGTTAATGCAGTTATAAAAATCAATTCGTAAATACTGACATGTTAGAGATGCTCTACTTAAATAACAGAATATGTGTTCAGCCAGGCGTACCAAAGTTGCTCACAGATAGTGCATCCACGAGTATTCGAGAGTATTTGTTTGAAAAATGTATTCCTAAGAAAGTAGTAAAGGATATTTTCGATTTTATGCATGTCGTTACCAATGCTACATAGTTTATATTTCATATTTCTGAACTAAAGACTAGGTATACTATGTACATGTAATGTATGCCGTGCGACACAAGGAGTCTTAGACATAAATGTGGAGGACATTGAGATAGGGGAAACTGAAAATGCCTAAGTGTTTTCGTGATTTCCGATTTCTATACATAACTATTTATTTTATGCTTAATATGGTATATGTACTCGTATCTGTGATTATATATTTAAGACATATCAAGCCTGTGCCGAAAACAAAAATGTAAGGTCGTTGCCTGGTCAATGCGATTTATTAAAAAAACGTTATATAATACTGCTGACCACGTTCGCAACGATAATGTAAGGAAGAGAGTAGAAAGAATACAGAATGAAAGAATAACGAAACATATATAAAATGCGAAAGTGGAAGGATATAGGAGCCGAAGTATATCAAAACCTACCATGACATTTGATCATGATTAATAGATCGTTTTTTATCAGAAGGTGATGTCAGGAGCCATAGGAATCAGCAAGTAGCATGAAAGGAGCTATGAATGTTAAAGAAGCGAGTGCTTCATTAACTTTGCTTAACTCTGTAAGAGATCTGGCATGATATTATGGTAGTACATTATGATCATTTTTATAATAGAAAAGTAATTTAAGGCAAGTAGAATGTACACCCGTATCGCGAGATATGCAATTTACTGTGTTGATACCATTGACTAAGGCCAATAACATGATACGACTTTATATTGATAGATCTATTTATAACACGACCAGCTATTCCGAATATTTCGACTGTATTTCATCGAATCCATTTGCATCTCATTTGGAACATGATTTTATGAATAAGATTAGATGAGATAAAATATATATTTGTTCGGTTCTAGCCATTTGCACCCCATTTTTTCTTTCATTTATATTATAAGAAGTAAACGCATCCTGTGCATAGTGCCAAACTGATTCTACATACGAATCAGATCTCTCTACAGTACGATCTAACTAAATGTTCACGCCAGGGTCCTTGCGGGGTAGAGCTCACTGCGCCATAAGACGCCTTCCTTTCACATCGCCCGCTTCTTTAACATTTATAGCTTTTACATTCGTATCTCTTAATTTACTTCTATAGTGTGATATATCTAAAATTTAATGAAAGGTTGTTAGATAGATAGTAATTTAAGTTTTCGTAATGTAACTTTTCTATTCAAAGCAAAATTTTTATCACACATGGAAACTTTACTAAGCAGCAGTGATAGCCCAGTGGATAAAGAACCGGCCTAGTTACAAACAGGTCCCCGGTTCGAATCCTGGTATGTACCACTAATTTCGTGAGTACGGATTTATGTGGATATTTGTAATTATCATTTGCTCGGCGGTGAAGGAAAACATCGTGAGGAAACCCGCACGCCCTAGAAATTATATTTCAAAAGACGTGTTACCTAAAACTGACCTGGTTTTCACTCTGGGTTGCGGAAGTTTGACGGCAGTCGCTCCCTGTAAAAATCTGTATCTTCCCCAAATCCTTAGGCTGAGGTAGCTGACCCCCCCCCCCCCAATCGTAGTACATTAGGAAACGGGATAATGCTAAGTAGAAGAAGAAGACTTTATTAACATTACATTGCTCGTTGATTAGTATAATTTAATAGGCAATTTTCATATTTTTTCTCTTACTATTATTAGCAGTTTTGTTTGCATAGAAGCTCCTTCGTCAATATTCAATCATTGGTCGTCGACAATACAGACATGTTTTCATTGAATGTTGTGCTATCAAACGTTCTGACCCAACTGCCATCAAAAGCGCGATCACGTCACATAACAATATTCGACGTAGGTACGTACAATTTTGATCCTGCTACTTTAATATGCATAAATTGACACATTTCCATAATCTCACGAATTATAATAAGTAATACAAATCCGATACAAATTAATGTAAATTTCATTTTGAAAATCTCCGTCAGCAATCAAACCATTCGTGCGTTGCGGACGCATTTTCACAATTGCGGAATCGAAACAAAACAAACTTTTAAGTTATGGTAACAGCGCACACACTCATTTGAACGCTCAACTGCGTTGTGAAAACAAATATTTCTTTACTTTGTTTTGCGAGATTAGAACATGAACCGTATTGTTCGCTCTTTTAGGGATGTACATACACTTGTAAATTTTTACATATATTACAAAAAAAGGAGATCTATTAATTCGCCAGTACATTTCTTTGTGGGTGCACTCATTGACTGATAGGTAATTCTTGTATTTGGAAATACATAAAAGAAATTCTTACGTGGTCAGAATTTTGATCATTTCTGAATACCTACTGCATTATACATGATATATATTATTTATCTCTAAACTATAATAATAATTCCTGATTTCTTATTATGTATACTTTGGGGATGTAATATAGGGTGCTCTTTACATGGAATATATTTTTTTTGTTAATTATATTTGTTGATTAATAATAAAAACCATTTCGAAACATCGACCTATTTGTCCGGTAATATTTTCACAAAATTTCAATCAGTTGTAATTGAAATAGATTTTCCAGATACAAAGATCATTACGTTTTTTTTGTTCCATATTTACCGAACTGTTTATCATCTGCTACTATCCTGCACAAAGTTAGTTGTGCGGTATTTACGGAACCTATGAAACGCACGAAACCCTCAGCACGTAAGTCCGACTCGTAGTTGGCCGGCTTTGTTGTTATTATTATTATTAGAAACTGTTTACAGTTTTGAGTTATATACAAGTAGGTATGGTTTTCAAAACAGAAAGTGGAAAATAACAGTACTACTGCGGTTTTATTGCGATGCAACATTTTGCGAGAAATCAAGTAACAAGGATAGATGGCGCAGTGTAGAATGCGAAGTATATACCTATATATACACAAATTATATACATATAAAGTAAATATACACATTCGACGAGGCTAATAGGACAAAAAAGGAATAAAATTAGTGGACTCAAAAGAAATTAAGCGATGTTTCAGCTCAAGGCAAAAACTTGTGATTGTACATCACAACACAAGTTTACGCCTAGATACAAGTACGGTCTCACATCAACTGCACTGTTGTCGCTTGAGGGTGATGGTTTTGATGAGCTCTGTGAAATTAACTTTCAGTGGCTTACTACAAGCTTTATGGGCAATACCAGCTTCACCTGCACTTGGTGTACCCTGCCTTGTAGTTAATGCCGATTAGATAAGGCGTCCGTGAGAGATACCCTACTGCTTATGGACACAAAATACACACGAGCACATTACATTTTAGCATTGGAAGCAGTGGAATCCGGTAACGCATAATGCAATTACTTCACGTCAGGCTTATGGATGTTTGGAATAACAAAAATGTGCCTGTCTGACATAATGGATACAGTCTTTTCTGCAATCACACCGCTTGCATTTGGTGGACTGACGTCATTAACCCTTGAAACCAAAATAGTCACATACTGTGAGATTAAAGAGAGGTATATTACAAGATCGGCTAATTCACGTAGTAGATTAAACTATACTGTAAGGCACTATAAGGCGATTCCATATCTCGATAGTTACTAATAATCATATTACTGTTACCGTAGCTATACAAGCGTTTATTGGCGGCCTCAACTACTGGTCATCTGGAAGGCAGTCAGTACGCTTGTATACTACTTTAGTGACAAAAAAATTGTTTTTGTTGTCCACCATCCAGCGATACTGTAGTTCCGAAATATATGGTGCAGTATTATTAAAAGGGGAATAGAAAAACAAGACAATAATGATTTTCTGTTTAGTTACAAAAACTTGTAGACTTAAATCAATGTATATATATACACATACTCATATATTCAAGTACAATTGGTTTCACATTTACCATATACTAACAATTGCTTAACAAATAATTCGTGTTTTAATTAATACCAGAGATGAGCCTGGTGTCTTGAAGCCTATATACGAGTACCTACTAACTACGTACATTATATGGAGTATAACTTATTTCAAGCGTCAGTCTTTACATTTAGCGTAGAAAAATCTAGAAATGTTTAAAAGACAATTGTAATATGTGTGTAGAAGATACAGAAATTCGTAATTTGTTAATATTTCCGTCGACAATGATATAAATAGTGGTAGCAGTTATGCCGCGTTTATAATTGTAGCGTTGCGGCTTAGTTCAATACTAAACGCTGATGGTGTCCGATAAACGGCGATGGGTCGCGGTCAAATTGGATGTGCCTGGAAGTAGGTCACGTTGTACATTAAAGCACCTTCGTTAACTCTTTGGGGGGTGCCGCATAAGGTTAACAATAATATTTACCGTATCTTCACAGTTAGTCTCTAATAAAGGCTTAGCTGCAGATATGTAATTTAACCTGGCTTTATTATAACTACACATGCATGTATACAGTAGGTAGCTATTGAAGGAATTGGAATCATCAGTGACCCAGTGACTACTGCAGGCTCGGCTCGGTTTAATTTTTTTTTCATAATTAAAAACTTATACAAAGAAATCTAACGTAAGAGCACAAGCTTCACTTTGTTTGCAGCTAGATGTCGCCGTGTAATTTCTACGGACATATTTGTTTAATACTTGACATTCTGTTTCTACTATCATGATGTTCATTTCGCCACATTGGGCATTTAAGGCATTTTCTATCGTGTACAGTAATGTTACGGAGTCAACTTACGCCAATGGTGTAACAGAACAAATGTAATATGAGAGTATTCATGAAGAGGGTCTATGCTTCTCTCAAAAGGCTTGCAATGTACTCGTAAATTGAAATAAATAATAACTGTTTCTTTTTCTGCAGTTTGGTTAAATTAAGACTATTTTATATCATTTATGTACTCTGCAACAAAGTCTAATAACATTTTGTATTATTTTCAGGAACACCGTTTCTATATGAATTTATATGTTTGTCTGTGCGTTTGTCTGTCGCTTTTTTTTCGAATATTCGAATTTTGACTTCAGATTCGGATTCAGCATAAAAAAATAGAATAGGAATGTTCAGGTTCCTATCTCTTAAGGAACATGGTCAAAATAGCCGACAAATTAAAAAATATATATTTTAATTGTTATATAATTGACGAGCCTGGTGTTCCTCTGGCAATGCAAGCTTGCGCATTCTCAACTGATTTTAAATGTATTACAACACATGGTTATTTTGTTTACTTGTGATACGATTTCGAATTTGATTGTAAATTACCAGTCCAGTTTTATAGGTATATTAAAATTTTGACTTGTACTAATGCAGGATTTATATCCCCACTTGCATTTTTGTGGTATTCAAAAGATCGGGGTAAACGCGAACCCTCTGACAGGTATAATTTATCACAGCTATAAACGGCGAAAATAGATAATAGTAAGCAATATTAGAACAGAGTCTTTCGGAATATGAATGTGCGACAATCACGAAAATGAAACTAACACAGTTTTACCAAACGCAATTAACATTTTCAAACCAAATAAGACGCGTCGAAATGAAAATAGTAAAGACTGCTCTTTAATGATTTACGTATCCTCAACATTAATTAACAGTAAATACAAAAAAATGTGACCTGCTTGTTGCCGCCAGAAACGTTTATACGAGATTAAAGAGGAAATAGAGATTGATAACTGTCTTAAATTTTCTACAAACATGTACTTTTACGTACCTATTTAATATAGATACAAAAATCCTGACAAAGCCTTCTTTCCCCGTACGTGAGGGCGCGCTCACGAAAAAACACGTAATCAGCCTCCGATTGTGAGTAAGAGTTACATAGTTTTCTATTTTTCAATCCACAATATTAAACTTTTTCATTCAAAACGAACCGTCAATACGCTATATGTAGCTGTGGATTACCAGCAGTTGATTATTTGATTCAGTTAACCTGTTTACCGCTAGTATCTGGTATTATACGTGTGAAGACAGAGCTACCTATGTCACACCTAAATGGTTCCTGTTTTACCATACGGTTACGGTACCCTAAAGAAAAGTAGCATGACAAATAAAATGTCACCAAAATATTCGTATTATATGAAATCAGTCATCAAAACTGATACGACTGATTAAACAGAGTGATACCTCTATAAAATATTTCTTTTCTTTATTTTCACACTTCGTCGAAATATAAAATTGTAAGGACGCGTTTATACTAAAGACGGTTTATTGTCCTCACCGCCTCGATGGGCACTCTGTTGACAATTACGACCCTGGCCCTGTTGCGAATCATAATTCCATGACTTTTGCAAAATAATATTGCTTGTCGCCTATAAAAAATATATGTAAAATGTTTTTTACAGATTTGTAATATTGTTCATACCGACAACACTGAATTTTTATAAGGCACAAAAATATATTAATACTTTCATCTTATACTGAATAAAGCGTATATAATGACCGTTATAATTAATATAGATGAAAGTAGAATACATTATTTTATATAGAAAAAATATGATAACTTTCGTGATAATAAATTTAATAATTACTTCAAAATCCTGTATAATTTCATGAAAAAGATGAAATTACTTTTTCTGTTTCTGGCCTGAACTATTAATAAAAATTATAAAAAGTATATTAAAGTAATATATCTGTTATTGAAATGAGAAAGTAAAGTCTTGGAATGAAAAAATTAATGTCTTGAACTTGACTGTCGGCACGGTGCGTTCAGTAAGAAGGAAGTAGGAATATTATATTCGTGGGACACTCAGAAAGTTTTGGGAAAAAAAAAAGTGTTCTATAGGTAAATATTTTTTTATTAAATCTTTTCAAAGTACTTTCCACCAGCCTCTATACAAAGTTACTTGCGTCTGAACCAGTTTTCGAAACACTTTTGCAGTTCGCCGCAGACCTCATTTACAGCCTGCTCAAACGCTGATAGTGCATCTTTCGGCGGCGAAAATTGTATTTAAGCAGATTTTTATTTTCGGGTATAAAAGGAACTCACACAGTGCTAGGTCAGGGTTGCAAGGAGGGTGACCCAGGAGTTTGACCGGCGTGCTGTCCAGGAATTCCCTTGTTTTAAGCGCGGGGTTCGCGGGCGTGTTGTCGTAATGGAGCAGCAGCCCGCGGAGCCCTGTGTTTGGTCGCTTATTGCTTACAACAGAGAAATCTTCTGCCAAGCATTTGGGTATACATTCGGCGTTGACGCAGCTTTGGTTTCGTTCTGTAAAGAAATTGACACCAGGTAGTCAGTCATATTGAAAAGCTTTCGATCAAAAATTTTACCCCGCTTCTAGATCGCTTTACTTTGGTAGGCGTTGATTCGTTTTGAAACACAAAATCATAAAAAAATTTAAAAATATAACATGTTTTCTATCGTACTTGCTAATGTGCTAAATTTCCTCGTTGTTATTCTTAATCCCCTCTCGACTTTCTTTAGGAATCCCTGTAATTATATCTTGGGTGTTTATTCCACAATGTGAGACTTTGAGGAAGAAATTCACTCTGAAATTGGCCAGCATTATTTTGGTTCCAATATGGAAGGATGACCCAATGATACGAGCGTTAAAAGAAGCCTCCTTTATATTTATTATATTTACCCATGGTAAATATAATCAGCAGAACAAAGGGACACAAAGACTTTCCTTAGACTGACGGACTTAATGTGTTATCCATGCGTAAGTTTGGGGGCGTACGAAATTATTCCTCTCTCGAGAAATTCACAAGGCTCAAGATGATATCCAGATGCTATGTCGTCTAAAGGTCACAAACAAAATTTACAAAGCACGAGGTCACGCTCGTAGCTTATATGGAAGTTATAGCCCCCAGGGTTAAGTACTGCTTCGCTGTGTTTTTTGTTTACGATCCCCCAAGCGACTACGGATTGTTATTGGAATTTGACACTAATATACCCAATGTTCTTGGCAATAGTAAGGAGCTTATACATGAATTGCTAGATTTTTAAGCAGGTTACGCCTAGACTTGAAGCTTGGAGGTATTGAATCGAAGTTTGGTCGTCTAACTATCTATCTACTTGTTCTATCAGGGGATGTATTGTTACACATATGTTCAGTGTTATCGTCCGCATGGCAATGAATGTCATCATTATTATCATTAATGTTTTGTAAGAATGGTATTGGGTTCAACACAGAAGCCTGCAAAGCATAAATGTTGACGGAGCTTACTGGTAACCTAACTCATTGACAGGAACGCAGTAACTCACCAGGGAGTAGTTATTTGGTTACGATTTCAGGTACGGTGGAGGTCTGAATCGGACAGCTTGGATGCACCCCATCTTTTCTTAGTATTAATTTTTGTTTACACACAATATAGAATGCCTTAAACAATTTGTACACGCATGCGAGATATTTTGATAGTCATCAAAATATGCTCCTAGTAGATAACGATAATAAACGAAATCAATAATGACCTAACGTAATTGATAACGATGATAAACGAAATCAATAATGAGTTCAGATAATAGCGAATGATTTTTCAAATACGGACTGTTATCGTTTACGTCATTACTTCGATAGTGATATGAAAGCCAGTTACCAAAATTGATAAAATAATATTTTTTAATAACTGGTTATGAAACTTCCGATAGTGTGTGAGTTAGTGGACGAAAGCAATTAAGAACAGACAGCAAATATTTTTGTATATTATATTTGAATATTTGTGTACCCATATGGGACAAGACTACTCGACTGAAGCATCGGCGCCAAAACATATATTACACCAAAACACTATGTAATGTATAAATACTCATAGTATGGTACGTCCGCATGTTGAGCTTTATTTTTAAGTATTTTTTAATGCTATGTGATGGAACGCTGTGATCCGTTACGACGATGAGACAGGAGCGTATTTAAATTTAATTAAAATGTGCCCACTATAGGGCTATCAGTCTGATCAGCTTAGCAGCTAAAGTGTATGGGAAAATTATTGAAAGGAGAAATAAGGTGAAATCCGATGGAATGCTTTGGGAAGCACAGGATTTCGAAGCGGCAGAGGATGTACGGATCAAGTGTTTTCACTCCGCAATATCGTGGAGAAGCCTCTGGCTATAGACCAGAAGGTTTTCTGCGGTTTTGTGGATCTTGAGAAAGCATTTGATAGGGTCGTGTGAAAGAATCCCTGGAACATTTTGCCCAGATATGGGGTTGACGGTGACCTGCTCCGTGCTGTGCAATCCATTTATGAGGATTGTCAGCATGTATGCGGGTGGACGGCAGCTTGTCGCCCTTATTTGATGTCAACATTGGTGTCAGACAGGGATGCGTGCTGTCGGTAGGTAGAGAGAACCGAGCGCGACTTGATTCGATCCTTACATCCCTCACTCGCTTCTTCAACATTCATTGCTCTTCTCATGCACGTTCGTAATGATAACGTAATAAAGAAAGTTAGTCTGAAAGCGAGTGTCGGTGTTAAGATGAGAAAAGGCATGCTGAGTTTGTTCGGATATGCAGAAATAATGCAGGATGAAATAATGATGAAACAGATATATAATGCGAAAATGGAAGGATGTAGGAGCCGACCAAGACTAACCTACCGTGACCAAATTGGACGTGTTGTAACAGAAGGTGATGTCAGGAGTCCAACGAACCGGCGAGCGCGCATGAAAAGAGCTATGAATGTTAGAAGCGAGTGAAGTATGTACGGACCGCTTCTTTATGGCGTCCGAAGAATAAGAATTTTATGTACATACATACGTGCATAAAATTCTTCTTCTTCTTCTGGAATACAATAATAGAGATCACACACTAATGATTGAAGTCGATGGTTGAGGTATTGTATTTTATTGTAGTTCACATTTGTGTATGAACAGTGAATAAACTGGACAATTTGTGTCACCAGCTACGACGTGGTACAAAGATGTTCATCGGTTACATATACGATAGCTCCCTATCGTAGCTGAAAGTACACGCAATCATTTTAGTGAAGCTGAAATAC
The DNA here is from genome assembly GCA_947507595.1 of Pyralis farinalis. Classification (NCBI taxonomy): domain Eukaryota; kingdom Metazoa; phylum Arthropoda; class Insecta; order Lepidoptera; family Pyralidae; genus Pyralis; species Pyralis farinalis. The sequence continues at coordinate 12,817,982 of OX382265.1, read as the reverse complement.
ATATAAAAGTGATTTAGTTTTTGAGACAAGATGTGTACGTGAGACAATTCTCTGCTGTTAATTGGATATACACTGATAGCAACGCGACAATAATGTGGCAAATAATAAAATATAAAAAATATTTTCTTGTAATTTGATAACCCTAGCGCTGATTGAACAATGCTTGTCCAGCCCTACCCGCCAACTACCATGAAGTGATTCATTATGAGCTAGCAAATTGAATTATTGTAGCACCAGCCGCCGCGCCGTTCCAATATACACACGATTGAACAATACGGTTTTTATTATCTGTGAAAAGTTTTTATGGGATCTATGGTACGGGTTTTCATGTGTTTATGATATTAAGAAAATTACAAAACTATCTTAGCTCGGCCTTCTGATTTTGTTTATGTACAGTGCGAAAAATTTCTACGTCTATTTTTATGTTTTATTTACCAATCTTTACTTTTCATTCATATCCAAACAGTTCATTTTAAATCTAAATCGATCTACTTATTGTTTATTCCTAACTTCACAAAATGTCATTTACAATTTCACAACGTTATTCAATATTTATATTAACATAAATTGGGGAATCTAGCGCGGGCGAACGACAAGGGACAACTGGAGCCGCGTACGCGTGGCAACCGGCTCGCTGTGCCGAAAGTGCCGAAAGCATGCTCCTTTCGTACCGAGTCGCCAGCCCGCTACATGTATTTCAATATACATGTTTTTACTATTTGTATATTAATAGCAAATATTTAATTGTAATGTTGGTAGCTATGGTTGGTATAAGACGGTACCTAATGCGGGTCTAATAACAGTATTTTAACATAACATACAGTCGTATACGTCAATATTGTTCTTAAATTCTATAGCGGGCATGAGAATAACAATGAAGAGTATAGTTAAACTGAAATGCCGTCCGTGGGTACACCAACTGTTAAGGCAAGCAAGCGCTAGTGATTCAACTGTTTAATTTCAAATTTGATTCGTAAACATTGCTGATCACTCTGCAATGTTTGCGAATAAGGGTTATCACCTGGACTTTGGGTTCGATACTTGTTCATGACAAACAGACATGTTCTGTATTTACAAAATAAGCTTACATGGCAGAAGGAGAAGAACAATAATGGATACTTTAGACGCTGTATCCTACTTGTGACGCACTATTGTCAGCTACTTAAGTTCAAAGTGGATAATCCGCAGGCTTTACAATGACTTTTTTTCTACGCCGGGAGGCATAAAGGCATACGGCCCACCTAATGTAAAGCGGGTACCGTAGCCTATTAACGCTTGCGATATATATATATATGTCATGACGGTCGTATGGGCTAGACCAGAACCAGTTACCAGTGCACGTACCTATAAGTAAGCAAATTAGTAGAGTAAGCAAATCCAATTTATTATGCCTACGATTTATCTAAACTGAAGAGCTTTTCATATACCAACACACGAATCCGTTAAATATTGATTTCATTGTCACGTCCTGTATGTTAGCAAGAATAACACCAGCGTTAGACTTTATCTTCAATCAGTCATTCAGACTTCTCTTTTATAAAAGTTTCAGTTTCGTTTTTGCCATAACAGTACTTGTCTTTGTTCGTTTTTCTAATATATTTTTATTGACAATGATAAGGAGCATACTACTATCAGATTTATAACGAGTTCCTACCTGAGAGTGGGAGAGGACTTATTTGTTCATTTTATGAGCTCTTAAGGGATAGCTATAAAAATGTTAAATTAGTACAGTTTGGTTAAGTTAATAACTGTGCCTAAGCAAACATACTCAAATGTTGAAGACTTCATTTAAATTGTAGATAGCACAAAAAGGGTTTGTTACGTAACCCAGACTTCAGTATAGACAAAGAAAATATACTCGGCAGACTTTGTTATGGATGGGGAAAAATGTACTGCAATTATTTCATCGTACCATACTGTACATTGGTCAAATAAATAACTTACAATATTGTATGAAAGATGAGCAAAGAACACTACACCCTTATTCTTACGGAACTCACAGATGCACTAAATAAAATGAAATAATAAAAACAAAGTCTTAAGCAGTTGAATATTAAAAACTAAGAGAATCATTTGTAGAATTACAAAAAAAAAACTTTCCACTCTGTAATACGGGGTCCAGGCCATCATTCACGAACTGTTCAAGGAAACAAATAGCATCACTATTTCATCTCGGTACCCGTATAAATGAAAACATAATGTACCTATACCCGTAAAGGTTTTAAAAATTCTGCGAACATTTTAAAAGCTAGATAAGTTATCTTTGCTCTTTGATCGCCTTGTAAAGGTAAGCTTTTTGTTACTAAAAGTATTCGATTCTATAATGAATTCCTTGAAACAGTTCTGTCCCTTCCGGACAATATCTTCAAAAGGCATACCAACAATTCTCTTTGTAAAGAAGGTTATTATAGAATTAACGAATTTCTAATTGACTAATATTGCAGGAAACGATTCATTGTGAATATCTTTAATTAAACCAAATCACATCGTCACTAGCCAATGACATTTTCCGGAATCCGGGTTGATTAAAAAATAAAAACAATAAGAAATTAATACGATAGAGTAAGATTATATTAAAAATATATATATTTTATCTTAAAAACATTAATTCAGTTAAGAATTAGATGTCTTAGCAAGACTTAGCAACTTGCCTATGAGCAAAGTACCATCTCGCATACATTACTCTTGTCAGGGGAAATGAGCATGTGGGTCACGTGATGGTGAGTAATCGGCACCTGTCATAACCATAAATGACCTCAAACGCAATCTGTTCTCACCCAAATTTATTTTTTATTATAGCCGTTTATTTTCTAGGTGCGTTGAGGTGATTACAGCATGGTATATTCAAAACAAGCGTGAAGATGTTTTTACAGTACTGACGCGGGTGCTGCAAGTATCGTAAATTAACTTTAAGTATGCGCTGTAAGAAAAGACACAAAGAAAAAAATATGATGTTTGGATCAGAACATTAATTTATTTCCTTAGAATATGGTAACCATGTTTTAATGCAAGTCAGGATTCAGGTCTATATTATATTATTAGTACAAAAATTGTGCCTGCCATGATGTTATGACGTACAAATGTAAATTTATAGGTTTTACAAACTAGTCCTTAAAGTATTTCTATATCCACAAACAATACAAAATTCATATGTAACATGTATAATTAATTATTTTGAAATTTACATGTATCTCATAGTTGTTATAATGTCAGTCTTAGTAGATAAAATCATTAACTGATTTAAAACTGTCTGTTAGCTAGCAGTTTGCTTGTGAAACATCTATGCCCAATTTGTTTCTAACGTTACGGACCTTAAACGAAACGGAGTTCTCACATTTAGTGAGTATTAATTCAATGATTCAATTCAACAAGTGTCAGTGAAATGCTATTATTTAAATGATACCTTTTATGTAGATAAGAAGATGGCCCATGCTTAGTAGGTTTAGACATGTAGAGAAAACATGTAGATACAGCGTGAAAGTGGAACAACCTAGGAGAGGAGGAATACCAATCAATTATGAAGCCTTAAAAACTGGTAAGGGTGCTTGAAAAAGCTATGAATTATAAATAAGTAAATGAGATGTGTAAGGACCTAATTATGCGGCGTTATGTCTGTCCTGCGATAATGAACTTGCCAATAAAGGATAATCAGCGAACTTAAAAAGCAGATAATTGATAGATCTTGCATATATTATATGAGAGAAAGTCTAGTCCTTTGATATTAATTTTTGTATTTCACTAGGTTAAGTTTAATTTTGTTTACACTCGCAAAAGAATCAAGAAGTCAATTTAATATACAAAGTTTTCGATGAGATGCAAAAACCCCATTGAAGCTATTATTCGAATATCAGCAATTAAATCTATCTAATGTGTGTAAGATCCTAAAATAGCAATCTATGTTCCTGTCAATATTATTTATTACACTACGACATCAAAGAGCTCGCTAGTGAGGCGTCGTGTGCCTTCGGGCGGAATACTATTCATATTAGTGGTTAATTACGCCCAGATACTTAAAACTTAGTGTCAAATGAAATGTCTGTTGCGATATTATTTTGTTGATATACGAATAATATAATTATAACATCCAAGTAGGTTGTTCATGCTGCTTTGGCAGCACGCAAATTCCGTTGTCATGCTTATAAGTTATCTACGTTCATTCTTAGGTGATCTGGAAGCATGAAGACTGGATTACCTCTACTAAATCTTATTACAGTTAGGTCTGGGGGCGAGTAGTGAAAAGATAACAAACACAGAGAGTCTATCGTTTGTATGATATTAGTGTGGGTTTCTTCTACTTCCCTGTGTTATCCCGTTTCCTAATCCATTAGGATTGGCGAGATTCACTACATGAACCTAAGGATTTGGCAAAGATACTGATTTTTACATAGAGCCAGTCATCAGACCTTTCGTATGTTATTTCATGGTCTTGGGGATTTTCTTACGATGTTTTTATTCGCCGTCGAATAAGTAATAATTATATACACAAATTCAAAAATATGAATATAGTGGTATAATATATAATATAATATAATCTTATACAATACTAGCGGATCCGACAAACGTTGTCCTGTCTTGCCTGAAAATAAAATCAAACTGAAAACCCGATTGCAACCCCACGTACCTACTGGTTTCTATAATGAATATTCATTATAGAAATTGGCAAACTATCCAGCGGCCCACCCAAACATACACAAAATATTCCAACATCAATCGGTTTTTCTATTTAGGAGGAGTTCAAAGATATACACACAGAATACAGAATAAATATAAACATTCATACATTTTGTTTGTTACTTTTTCCAGCCCACATATAGTGGACGAAGTACACGTAGTTTTCCCCTTATACTTGTCTGCTTGCACGATATATTTCATGATAGAAATCTTTCTGTTTTACAGCGAAATCTGTATCTTCGTTTTAATAAAGTTCCGTCAGCTGCAAAACCTTTTTACGTCCTTCTTCTTTTTATGGTAATGCACTTCGTATATTGTAAAGCATTTAGATCAGTACTTTAGGTCTTAGGGATATAGGTAGCTTATTCGTTATCATTAATATAAGGTATTTTGAGGTATATGAATGTACTTCTTACGGATTTGCCGTAACACAGATTGTCCAATACTACAATTGGTGAGTACGTGTCATATAGTACATATTAGGTACATTGTGCATGAAGTGCGGAAACCTACGAATTACAAGCGAGATGGTATATTGAAGCCTATTGGTAATTCCTATACGTACTGATTATATTAATATCCGATATAATTGAAATCAATATAGTACAACATTGTTGTTGCTTAACAGAACGACGTATCATGGGTAATTAATTCTGCATATGTATTATCAGTTTTTATATGGCATTTCTTTGCGTGACTGGTCAAGTACGAATCTGGTACTATGCGTCGATAGGATTTAGGACACGCAAGGAAAAATATGTACCTGTGCGAGTATCAAAACGAATAATAAAGGTTTGCATGTTTCATTAAAAGATAGCTTAGCATGTTTACTTAGTTTTCTTTATATCTACCTTCTACAACGGAAAACGGTGAGTATTAAACTCCTTTTTAAAGAAATAACAATATGTTATTTAAAAACAACAATTACGCATATTGAATGGACAACGAGTTGAAGAATCGGCCATAGTATTAATCCGATAACACGAATTTAGTAGTACATGCCAGAATTCGAACCAGGACCAGTTAGCCATTATCCACTAAGCTAGCACTGCTGCCAGGAGGCTTATTATGTATTTAGCTTTATGTGGTAGTATATATCACGTCATTTCTCAGTTACGCGGGTGCGTCGCTCATTACCTATTTACTTTACGGCAGTAAAACCAAGCGAAGCCTTTATTAAACTAGACTAGTTTAATAAAGGCTTCGCTAGTTTTAGTGAATCGTGTATCAAATTCATGTAGTGACTTAAAAAGTGTAGTATGTTCAATAGAATACTTGCTACAAAAACCATACGATGAAACGTCGACAACAATTTGTCGTCACCCTTTGCAATCGAAACAGTCATGCACTGTGCGGTTTCAGAAACTATTAATAATGTGACACTTTAGGTTGTGAAATAAAGTCCCTGCCGAGATTTATTCAAGATTTAACAACATGGAGTTTTTAAAAGAATGCGAGAAAAGGATTTTACTAACGGTGTCGGCAAAGGCGAAGGGTCGTGTGATGCATTTGATGGCGTTCATGTGGGATCTACCTGAGTACTATCACACAGGACTTATTATTGTTATCGCCTTAAAGTAATGAAAATAGGAACAACAAAATATGTTCCAACATTTGGAAGTTTTGTAGGTAACGTCAGAGTCATTAGTTAAATTGACTGGTAGTACCTACGTGAAGCATCAAGGTGTTGTAGATTAAATTTTAATTTATGAAAAGTGGTACGAGAGGGGAAACTAATGGTTGGTATTTTAATACAACTTTGAGAGGCATATAGGCATACGTTCTATCTGATGTAAAGTGGTTACCGTAAGCTCCTAATGCTTGCAATATATGAAATTTCGACTCGTGACTTGTTACCTCCGCTGATAACACGAGGAGCTTACGGGTAACCTCACTGACATGTAGGAATACCACCACTCAGCTAGTTCTCATTGGTCTGCCTTCCTCAAGAGGTAGAATTAAAACCCAAGTCGAGCTTCATTGATGCCGATGCGCCCTACCTCTCTTTCTCGAGATCTCTGTTTGTTAATTAGAACAAAGTAGAGAAGAGTACACGCCATAGTTATAAAAGTTAGCTTTGTGTCTGAAGGTAATAGTAAGCAATTTATCTATCTATCTTCACCAAATCCCTTGCGAAGTAGACAGAGAGAACCGAGCGCCATATGACTTGCTCCTTACCCACCTCTCTCGCTTCTATAACATTCATATTTCTTCCCATGCACGCACGCCGATTTTTAGGGCTCCTGATATCAGCCTCTAATAAAACACGATCAATTTGCTCTTAGTCGGTAAGTATTGACCTTTATGTACCCTAAAATTTAACTAAAATTGTACTAAAATCAGAACAGATTTTTCAAACACTCCACACACATGGCGTTGGTATTCCAAGCATGTTAAACATTTGTAGAGACAGAGTCTCTTTAGCCAGACAGCTGATCTAGCTTAGACCTATCTTATCAAAAATCCTTAGGACGCCGACAATTCGAACTGATCTACTTTGTTCGCAAGTAAATGGAGCAGCCAAATACTGAGGGCCGAACCGCCTTTTTATATAGATGAATGCAATACTGGTGTATAAAATATCGGCTTGCAATATCAAGCATACCAATTTTCTTGGAAGCCAACATCACTTTTCACTCCAAGTGAAAGTAACCGAAACTTACATCATTCGGCACGTAGACATGAGTTTAGGCGAATGCGCTTTCCAAACGTAAAGTTCCGGGCAAAAGGAGTTTTTTTGTGGCAAACGCACACACTCGTGTCTTGAAGAATTTCAGATAAAGTACGTCTGAATATCAGAGATATTGAGATATCCCTTGTCTAACTAGTTACGAATTTTACTGGTGTATCGTGCACCCATTGTGTTCTATACGAGCTCGACGGTGTAGGTAATGGTTAGCAATGCTACTTTAACACCAACGCTTGTGAGTTCTATTCCCACACAGGACAAATATTAGTTTGCATAAACATGTCTGTTTGTCTTCGTCTGAGTATTTTTAAAAGAGGTAGGGCTCATCAAAGTAGCCCGGCCGCTCCACAGAAAACCGTTGTGGTGTTCTTGCGAGTGAGTGAGTTTCTAAGTGAGCCCCCAAGGAGGTACATAATTCATAAGTTACGGTATCCACTTTACATCAGGTGGGCTGTATGATAGTATATTTCCCGACAAAGTATAAATAAGGATTGCTATTGTTAATTGGTTCTATTGTTTTTCAGTATTTATGATCTCGTGTATAGTTGTTACAAGTAATTATTTAAACTAAGTCGCCTATTTGTAAATTGTTATCATTATTCACGAAATTGGGTAATTGAGTTGTCTATCTATCTATAACTTCACGCCAAATCCCTTTGAGGTAGGCAGAGGGAACCGTGCGCCACATAACTCAATCGTTACAGATATCACTGGCTTCTTTAACAGTCATTGTTCATCTCATGCACGCTCGCCTGTTTCTAGGGCTCCTGACATCCCCTTCTGATAGAACACGACCGATTTGATTATGGTAGGTAAGTATTTGGCCTTCCTCGGCTCCTACTACCTTCTACATTCGCTTTGTATATTATCCGTTTCGTAATTCTTTCTTCCTACATTTCCGGTAATTAAGTTATCACTATATAATAATGTGATACCATTCAGTCGGTCTGATGATGGATGTCGAAGGTTGAAGCTGCAAAATAGAATTTCAAGAAGCCGAATTTCAACAAATTGTAATTGTTACGCCATCAAATACTTGGTAACTGAGTGTAGTTGAATAATTTAGTAATATTGTATCTTAGAACTGATATCATCATGGATTTCAGGTCATAAGACCGATGACCATAAGTACTCTTCAACGGTTAACAATAAGTTAACTTCCTTTAAATATAGTTAATTTTCTTACGCCGACAATATTGGTGTATGTCTATTTTGCTATTTGATATGAATAGAAATATTATGTTAGAATACGCAAGCCCCACTACAGGTTTAAGTGAATCTGGAAAGAAATAAATTAGAAATCAAATTTATAGGAAATTATACTCATTTCAATATTTTTTCACCACTCTCATAGTTTTTTTTATACTACGACAGATACCAAACAAGCACACGGTCCGCCTGATGTAAAGTGGTTACCGTAAAAAACTAGATAATAGTTATCACTTAGATATATATGACTATTCTAAAAGTAGCGTAATTGTGAACAATTTCGATAGTTTAACATTGTTCTATCAATGGTATTTCTAGTGTGAAGTAAAGGAATCGATTCAGTGGCCGGACTGCTGTTGCGAGTATGTATAGGCCCGGTCTTAGCTAAGAGGCACCAATGAATAAGTAATAGAATACAAAACATGTGTTTAATAAAGCGTATGCAGAATTTTTCAATGATGTCTTTAATCAATGATGTGTTTAGATACCCTACTTGAAAAGGATTTGAAACCGCACCTTAAACTATCTACATTGTAAGGAACTATCTCTTTCGATTAAATTTTTGGCTAATACTATGCACCACCCTTTGGCTTATGCACTCTTTCCCTTATGGCTGGTAATGAGGGTCTTATCATTCAACGTGTTCCAGTAACATACAAAAACACGTTAGCGCACACGAAACACCTATGCCGGAATCTTAAATCGCACCAAAATTGTCTGAGAGCGGTACTTAATCGAATGGAAGAAAGAAATACAACAAAGGATTTTAAGGTTAAAAGTGGTAAAGTTGCGAATTTCCCTAGAGAGATACGGAGGGGATTTGCAGATGTCATTGAAATATATTGTAAACTATATGTGTCTAAACAACTTACCCTTGCTAGCATTATATGCTACATATTTTGTATCGTAAAGAGTATAGGCGTAAAAGCTTTTTGTCCCTGGTATGTAGTTTTTCAGCAAGTATACAGAATAACTGTTGACATTATGCACATAAATTATAAAAAACTGGCACAAAAGCATTCAAGGTTACTAGAATAGCCTACTTATTTATTGTCTGGGTACGTTTAACTACGTTTAACTAACAAGTCTATCGGGCTTGCAAAAGAATTCTGTACATTCCAGGGAACTCAAAGAAGAAAAAAGGAGACAGAAATAACAAAGAATGTCTATAATTTAGCGTTTCATTTTAAGTAATTTTGTATGTAATCAAGTATCTAAATATTAGCAGTACATAGCTACTATGTATAACACTCAATTAAATATTGAAGTAGTATTTTCTGTATGCTACATGGTACTGTATAATGATTCATTAATACGTAGCTTATTAATATTGTTTGTATAATGATAAATTTCATGAAGTCCTCTATCATCGTTGCGTACGCATTTAGCAAGCGTTATGCAATACAATAGATATTGAGGAAAGTTCAATGATATTATATACTTTGTTCTCTCTTCGTCATATTCAGTTTTCACTTCAGCGAGATTACCTTCTGTAAAGAATATATACACTAGCGCAAAAAGAAACGACACTTAAGCATGTGTGCTCATTAAACCGCCCACGGCTATGTGTGTACGTACGCACATCGGGCAGTCGGCTGACTGCCTCAGCTAGAGCGTGTACTAGAGTGTCTTTCCATACTGTAGTTTTTTTTCTACTCACATTCTCTCTAATTAGACGTGTCTATGTGGCACTCGATTCTCCTTGACCCGCCGGACTTGGCGCTCCGTGGAGGCTCTAAACATGGGTGCACTTAGTATTCAGTGTATTTGATGAGATAACTATTCCTAAGTATATGCTTTATTATGCTTCATGTTTTATTTTTTTATAATACTATTGTTTTTTTCTACTATCAAATCTTCAGCCTGAATAAAAATGTATAGCGGGACGTGTAGAGCATTGCCGAGTCATGCGTTAAATAAGTAACAGCCCTCGCGGCATTCCTAATATACTTATGATATTATTTTAGATGTGTGGCACTGCATACTGAGGCGTGTAATGAACGCACAAATCTGATTGTGGGATAAGGCAGGTAAAGGTGCGCTCCCACGGGCTAAGACGGCCAATACGAAATTAAATTGATCTTTTAACGAAACGAAATTAATTGATAAAAGAAAAATAAATGAGGTTCTTCAAATTTCTACTAATGCATTAGTTAGAGATTTCTATAAACAAGACGGTTTGAACGATATTTATTAAGGTCAACCTGTATGTAAATGTTTCCTTCTTAGCGTTACCGTTTCCCAATCCAGCAATAGGATGAACGGGGTCCGCTACCCAAGTCTAAGTATTTGGCGGAGATACTGATTTTCACATGGATCGACTGCTGTGAGACCAGTATGTAACTATGTACTTAACTTCAACAAATTCAATTTATCGTATCATAGAGAAACTTGGCAATTTAGTGAAGTTCAGATAAAACAATACAATAATTTGGTAAAGTGTGTGTAATTAACTACGATGCTCTTAGCATATTTAGGACGAAAGTTTAAAAGAAGGTATGGTTTATCCTCAGTAATTGTGAAAATAACAGCCTACAAGATGTGTGCCAAGTCAATGTTACATGACACAACCATAATATTAAATTGTTAAATATTCAAAAGGTTGAAAGCGGTTACACGCAATTTTCTTACCTCGCCAACATATGATTTTGTTATACAACGTAGGGAGGCAAACAAGCGGTCCAAATGATGTTGGTCCATAAAGAAAATGCTCAAAAGATTAGTGGTAACCTAACTCACTTCCAAGAATATAACAACGCTCCAGGGAGTTATTATTTGACTGCGAACTTCTGTGAGGTGAAAGTACTTTCTCAGTAGAATCTTTCTCTCAATCGTGCATGTATGTGTTATATCGCGACCGAAACTTCATTGTTACGCGTGAAAATTGTAATGTTATTGCCGGTGTTTATACCACGTCGTCGGTTGGAAAACAAACACACGACTTCCTGATTTGAAGCAGTAACTCTAACACTGTTATAGATATTTACGAGATTTAGTATTGTTTGCACGTTACCGCTGCTGGTGCGGCACTCATTTCTTAGTGGCTTCATTCACTCGTAGGAAAAAATGCAAACTGCCAAGAAGTAATTTATACATGCCGAAACTCGGTAGAGCAGGAGCCATTGGCAATCATAAATGAATTGACTTGGTCAGCTTTACCAGGTAGGAACTTGCATCTTGGCATTACATTTTGTGAAACCTTTTATAAATAGTAATGGAAATATTTTAGGTATAACGTTCAGCTAACTAATCAGTTTATTTTCCCAGCGTACGATGAAACTGACATATTTTGTAAAAAGTGACGTCAATATCCCTTACCTTACCACTAACTCCCTTAATTCATCTCCAGATGCTGCTGCTGAGTTATTAAAGGAAAATGTACAACCTAGTGTGGAATTTTTGCAGTTTACACATATTGAACCAATTAAAATTATTAAAACTGTTTAAACAGTTGAATATTAACATCTCAGAGGATCACTGGGAAATGTCTATTAAAGTATTTTATTGTATTATCGAGGCAATAGCTCCACACTTGTCACGTATTTTTATTATATGTGTAGATATGGGTGTGTTCCCAGACTAGATGAAATTTAGTAAACTAGTTCCTTTATTCAAGTCAGGTGAAAAGAGCAAGCTGGGGAATTATAGACCCGTATTAGAGATATGGGTCTGCCAGTTGTGAGTAAAATATTCGAAAGGATAATGCTTGGTCAATTGCAATTCGTTTGTAAGACCATTGAAATTTTTCATGATGCACAATACGGTTTTACAGCTGGTAAATCTACTATGCATGCATGGGTGGCATTGGTTAGGCATATCTTAACGCATAGGAGAGATCACAGGATGCTATTGGGGTTTTCTGTAATTTCTCTAAAGCTTTTGATTGTGTCGGCCATTGTTACTCGAGCTGTATCTTATTTAAGTAATAGATTGCAGACAGTTGATATAACTGGGATTAAATCTGTGTTGTGTTGAAATGTTAATATCGGGGTGCCCCAGGGTTCTATTTTGGGTCTATTTTTATTTTAGTATATGCGAATGATCATCTGCCCTATATGGTGCAGAAAATGGCGGATATAGTACTATTTGCTGATGATACCTTTCTAATTTTTAATGTAGCCCGCAGGTGTGAAAATATTGACATGGTAAATGGTGTTGTGTCTGCTATTTTAAAACTGGTTCACATGTAATTATATTTTGCTAAACTCGATTAAAACCAAATGCATCAAATTTAGTCATCCAAATGTGACTTCTGCCAATACAGAAGTTCTCATTCGAATAATAAACTAGAATTGGTTAATAATACTGTCTTTCTTGGAATTATAGTAGACTCCAAATTACAATGGCCCCACGTAAATAAACTTGCCGGTAAGAATCAGGCAATTGACGACAATTGCCTGATCCTCCTAACTGCATATGCAATGGAGCTGAGCTTACCGGCAAGTAACCAAAACCGTATGTGGCTAGTGTGCGCGTAGTTCATTTCAGCTACTTTCACAACATTATGTCGTATTGTATACAGTTACAGGGGAACGGCGAATGACATTGACACAATTTTCATTTTACAAAAAAGAGCCATTCGTTCTATTTATAACATGGGCTCCAGAGAATCCCTGAGGTTCAAATAAATAAATCAAGTCACTGTTACTTCTCAATATATTTTTAAAAATGTCCGTAAAAATTTCATTTTCAAACTTCATCGATAAACTTAGAAGTAGAAATAAGTTGTGTATGCCGGTACATCGGCTTGCTAGAACTAGTATATCTCTTCTTTTAAATTGTATTCGATTTTACAATAAGTTGCCAGAAACAGATCTTTCCCGTCCTGACAATGTATTCAAAAGCAATTAAACTTACTCTCTGTAAAAGGGCTTATTATAGAAAAGAATATATAACAGACAAGATATCTGGAAATAATTCAGCACAGATGACCTATCCTTTATAATCTTTAATTCTACCATTTGATATTGTATCAATATGCTAATGTGAATTTATTGTAATATCTAGGTGTCAATTTTAAAAGAAACCTATATTGGCAAGGTTTTTTCGGCATTACTTCTTCGCCAATGGTCATTTTCGAAATAATAGGAGATTGAAAAGAAAACCCGTTGAGAATGCGCAAGCTTGCATTGCCAGAGGACACCTGGCTCGTCAATTATATAACAATTTAATTTTTTTTATTTTATTTGTCGGCCATTTTGACCATGTTCCTTAAGAGATAGGAACGTTGTTCCTGAACATTCCTATTCTACTTTTTTATAGCTGAATCCAAATCTGAAGTCAAAATTTGAATATTCGAAATACAGCGACAGACAAACATATATTTCATATAGGAACGGTGCTCCTGAGAAAATACGAGAATTGAATAAGATACGATAAGACTATATTTTAAAAATGTGAAACGTGCTGAAGTGCCAGCGAGAACCCTATGGCAATACGCTACCATATCCATATTTTATTGTTACAACTGTCAAATACTCAATTATGTCCTCATAAAATTTAGCAATTAAGTGGTAATCGTGACAATAGAATAATATGCTACCATCGGACGGATACGATAGGGGTATCTAAGCGTTTTGTGCCGAATAAACTGACTATGAAATAAAGCGACTACTATTAGATCTCCACAACCCACAAGGAAAATCAAACATTGGAGGTTTCCTCAGGATGTTTTCCTTTATCTTCCAATAAGTGATAATTATAAATATGTTCATGAATCCGAAAACACGAATTTAGTGGACATGTAGCACGCCAGGATTCGAACTGGGGACCGTAGGTTAATAGATTCCTTATCCACAGAGCTATCGCTGCTACACAGTGCTCCTGAAGGGTTTGCATTAAATTCAACGAGTTGGCTCATTTCATCTATCTTATTGGGCATTTTGACAATCCGGTATATTTTTAAATTTGCCGAACTGTACTAATTCCATCCACGAGCACGTGTCATCTTTTGGCCTAATGATATAAAACTTATTGTATAAAACTCTTCGAAATATATTGAAAGTAGAGGACGGAACGCTCAGGTAGGGCGACCAAACTTTACTCGGCGATTTTTATATGTTTTGTGCAAGTTCGCGGACATATCAAAGGCAAAACTTTAGCTAAATACAAAATTTGACCCAAATCGTTAGAGTCGTTTGAGAGATACACGATATTTTATATGTACATATATATATATATATATATATATATATAGGTTCAACAATTGCTTGTTTAAATAGGATTGTTAAATCGACAACAGATATTCATTTACTATAGTTTTATTAATATGTAGAGATAGTTCTGCCTTTCCATCCTCAACTATTTAAATAAGACAAAGTATCAGAATTTTCCACCGACCGAAACACGCCGGTAATCTTCTTGGGAGAATCTCCCCAGGGAAACGCGTTCTACGCACGACCATAATAATATGCTAAATTCTATAAAATACATATACATATTTCTACGCCAAGAAAACTTGTATTAAATATATTATACAGTATGTACTTTTTGATTAGGGTAACATTGAACACTCAAACAAGACTCAACACGAGAGTAAGGCCGCCTACACCAAAACGTTATATGCTATAGTTATATGCTTACTATCACGAGCTTGGCTGAGCTTAATAATCGGCTGTTGAGAGTCTACCATTACGCATAGCGTATTGTTAGTTCAGTCTGAACGAAAATTTACAATGTACGGTAAGAAAATATAATGTAACCCTTGCTTGTAAAATTCGTGTATGTATTATTTAACTACTTACAAATATAATGGATTATTTTTTGGTTTTATGATTATTTTACTTCTATTAGAATTTATCAATGAAAAGACGAATTAATGAGTTTGTTTATCACAATTCTCCAATCATATACGTCAACTTGTATTTTTAATTTTATTAACGACGTTTTTCCTATGAACATACTAAATTTAAATAATGCGATAATTGAATTTTGCTAACCTTATGTTTATTTAAGAACTATCTTTAATTCAGCTTTGTTAAATTTTCATTAATCAAACAAAATCAAACAATGTATAAACAGACGGAGTTCTCCTAGACTACAATGATCATTCACAACGATAAAAGATGATTGTGTGGTTATGGTACGGATAAAGTTTATAAAAGAAATGGAATCAGAACGATTTCAAGGATTACCATTGATGGTGTAGTGGAATAAAAGAATGTGTTAAAATAACTTGAATATGTTTTAGCGTGATCGCTGACGTTGAGTAAAGCAGGACGAATAGTGAAAACAATGCAGGGTTGGGAAAACTTCTAGGCGGCAGAAACCTAAGCTGGCACAGCTCGCTGTACACAAGGCGGTGTTAATTCCATATGTTATGAAAGCGAGAGCTGAATATTGCATAGAGAGAGAGAGCAAGAATGTGGAATAAACGCAGTCGAGTTGCGAGCCTTGCACGAAAACTGTGAAGTAAATCTTGCTAACAGCTTTCTTCGTTGGTCTGAAAGAGGGTATCGGTATTAAGATAAAAAATAATATTCCGTTAATGAATTAAAACTTTTAAAACGCGAGAATGTAAGTAGGAGCCGAGTAATCGATCACAGCTGAATTGTTCATGTTTAGAGATGATATGGAGCCTTAAAAACTGGCGATCGCCGGTGAAAAGAGTTATGAATTGTAAAGGTGAGGTGTTTAAGGGCCAGGTTATGTGGTGCTCAGTTCTCTCTGCCTACCCCTAAAGAACCTGGCGTAAGGATAGTTAGAAAACTAAACTCGAAGAGCTTGATGATTTCAATCAAAATTGATACGAAACCACAAACTTATAAAGTATGAATATGCAAAATATAGGAAGCGTATTTATGAAGCTAACGCTAGTATATTCTTGTCTCATCTTTTTATTCCTAAACTGTCACATCCAACAAAATTGAATCATACATAATACACTTTTATGTTCAATTTCGTAAGAAATTGTGTACAGCTGACGCGAACGTCCGCTTACATATTTAATGTACCTCTTTTACAATGAACTTGTCCTCATTTCATAAACAGGACCTCTTTGAATTAAGCTACTTTGATGTTTTACTTACACTTAGCGCAAAGCGTTATCCGTTGCGGTCCTTGTTAAAATAAATTGATATTTCAGAAAGTTATTAATATTTTGTAACTCTATTGATTTTGTGACTCGACCAGTTCTAATTGATGTGTCATTAACTTGGCAACTAAAGAGCACTTGTGACAACTTAATAACTTTATTTCTATCGAGCTAGTCTAACGATAGGCGTCAAATAAGGCTATTTTAACACCGACAGTCTCAACACATTGCGAATGTGTCGGTGTTAAAATAAGAAGAGGCATGCTCCGTTGGTTCGAACATATAGAAAGAATGCACGAAGATAGATTTACGAAACAGATATACAATGCATAAGTAGAAGGAAGTTGGAGCCGAGGATGGCCAAGACTTACTTACCGTGACCAAATTGATCGTGTTTTATCAGGAGGAGTTGGAGTCCTAGAAACCGGCGAGCATGCATAATAATTGCTATGTATGTTAAAGAGGCGAGTGAGGTGTGTAAGGGCCGAGTCATGCGGCATTATCGGTTATCTCTGCCTACCCCGCAAGGGATTTGGCGTGAAGTTATATATAAATAGATGGGAAATCCTAAATTTACTATGCATCTCTCATCTTAGATTCCATTTAATTTTTGGTTACTAAGAAATTAAAGAAACCTATACTTTACTATATGGCGATGTGTATTGAAATCGTTGATACCTTCTTCTTCTTCGCGTTATCCCGTTTCCTAATTCATTAGGATCCATTAGGTATGCTACCTAAACCAAAGAATTTTGCGAAGATACCGATTTTTACCCAAAGGGAAAACCAAATCTATCTTAGGTTAGGTTACACACGCCTTTCGAAATATAGATTCTTGGATGTGTGGGATTCCTCAGGATGTTTTCCTTCACCGCCGAGCAAGTGATAAATATGTACATAAACTCGAAAACACGAATTTAGTGGTGCATGTCCCCGCCCGGGATTCGAACTAGGAACCAGTTGGTCAACAGACCGGTTCCTTAGCCACTGAGCTATTACTGCTCTTCATTCTCTATTGACATCGTATATAGGCGACATAGCCTAATATTTAACAAGTGGATGAGTTTGTATATCATGGATGCGCTTTCAGCAGGGATGGAAGGTACACCGCAGATGTGGAAAGACGAGTGAGTGCTGGGAATAGTGTGAATAGAGCGTTGGGAAAACTTCTTGGCAGTAAAAACTTGAGCCAGAAGGCACAACTCGCAATACACAATGCAGTGTTGGTCCCAACGCTAACTTATGGAAGCGAGAGCTGGGTATGGCAGAAAGAGCATGATAGTAGAATAAACGCGGTTGTAATACGAGCGCTGCGCAAAATTTGTGGCGTACGGCTTGTAGACCGTATTCGCAATGACGATGTTAGAAATAGAGTTGGTCTGAAAGAGAGTGTCGGTGTTAAAATAAGAAGAGGCATGCTCCGATGGTTCGGGCATGTAGAAAGAATGCAAGATGAAAGAATGACGAAGCAGATATACAATGCAAAAGTGGAAGGATGTAGGAGCCGGGGAAGGCCAAGACTTACCTACCATGACCAAATTTTTTTTTTTTTTTTATTCTACTAAGGTGGCAATCAAGCTTACGGCCTGCCTGATGTTAAACAGTCACCGTAGCCTATGGACATTTGCAACACCAGGGGCGTCACTCATGCGTTGCCGACCCTCTAAAAACTTCTTCACGCATTTCTTGAAAATTGGTCGTGTTCTATCAGAAGGTGATGTCAGGAGCCCTAGAAACCGGCGAGCGTGCATGAGAAGAGCAATGAATGTTAAAGAAGCGAGTGAGATATGTAAGGATCGAGTCACGTGGCGCTCGGTTCTCTCTGCCTACTCCGCAAGGGATTTGGCGTGAAGTTATAGGAGCTTAATATTTAAGTTTTAAGATTCCTGACCTCGTGAAAAGGCTACAATATTATTACTACGTTGGGAGGCATACAAGCATACGGCCCACCTGATGTAATGCGGGTACCATAGCCTCGGAGCTCAGATGGAATCCCGCACATGTACGTAGAATATACGTGTAGTTTATCTGTATATACGAGAACATTGTACGGTTATGATGCCCATTTTTACTACTGTTTGTAAGATTCTAATACAGTCCTCGCAAGTTCTATTAAATTTAATATAAACATGTAGTTACTACAAATCGCCATACTCATCGCACTGTATAGATAGTTTAGTAATGCTTTTTTATATAACGTAAAGTGGCATACAAGCATACGACCCATCTGATATAAGACGGTTACTGTAGCCTATGAAGGCTTAGAATACATTAAGCTCGAGTGCGATGCTACCTCTACTGCAATCTCATTTCAATAGAAGCTTACTGGCGACCTCACTTGTCACTTGCAGCTATACATTTTAGATATATTTGTTTATCATCAGCTGTTTTAGTAGAAAGTGCTTCAACTGACAGACAAGATAAATGCAACACAATCATCCATCGATATATACAAATTAATAAAGCCTTATATTACACAGGAAGCGTGTGAGTGAGGTAACCAGTAACCTCCCAAGGAGTTGCTGTGTAAGCAGTAGAGGAGGTGTCGCGCGAGTGATAATTAATATATTGCAAGCGTTAATAGGCTATGGTACCCGCTTTACATCAGGTAGGCCGTATGCTTGTATGCCTCCCAACGTAGTATAGAGGGACCACCAAATTACGGAAAACCGCAGCCAAATAACATCTTCCTAGAGGGTTGTTGTGTTTCTGCGTGTGAGTGAGGTCGTCAGTAACCTTCTATGGAGTTGAGATCGCAGTAGAGGTAGGATCGCACTCGAGCTTAATGTATTGCAAGCGGACATGAGCTACAGTAACCACTTTATATCAGACGGGTCGTATGCTACTTTACGTTATATAGAAAAAAAATATCACATGCAATTGTATTACAAAATTAACTATACAGTGCGAAAAGTGTGGCGATTTCTAGTGACTACATATTTATATTAATTGAATTAAACAATTCTTAACGGAAGTATCGCGTGTTTTATTTACTTTGTTGAACCTGACGTTTCGAACGCTTTGCAGCGTCCGTGGTCGCAGGAAGACTAAGGTGATATTTGTCTTACATTAGTTATTCAATTATCACCATAGTGAGTGATTTTTGTGTGAATCGGAACAAATATAATTAATCCATCCATATCGGTAGATGTAATAATTGAATAACTAATGTAAGACAAATATCACCTTAGTCTTCCTGCGACCACGGACGCTGCAAAGCGTTCGAAACGTCAAGTTCAACGAAGTAAATAAAACACGTGATACTTCCGTTAAAAATTGTTTAATTCAATGTGTAACAATCGCGAAAACCTAAGACAATACTATATTTATATTAAATTTGATAGATTGTGAGGACCGTATTTAGAAACCTTACAAACAGTAGTAGAAATGGGCGTCATAACCGTACAATGTTCTCGTATGTACAGATAAACTACACGTATATTCTAGGTACATGTACGGGATTCCATCTGAGCTCCGAGGAAACGAGTTTCCTGCCTGCCTCCGCAACCTCTATCCTGTAATTTTTATAGTAGCTGTTGTTACAGCCGTTTTCAAGAACGGAATTTTGAAATGATGTCCTGTGATTTTTCCTATTTATATTGCGTCGAATGACAAAAAACAGAAACGCGTGATTTTTTTATATTTTTTTTTTTATACAACGTCGAGAGGCATTCAAGCATACGGCTCACCTGATGTAAAGCGGGTACCTCAGCCTATTAATGCTAGCGATATATTAAGTATCACTCGCGCGATGCCTCCTCTGCTGCTCACACAGCAACTCCTTGGGAGCTTACTGGTGACCTCACTCACACGCAGGAACACAACAATCCTCTAGGGAGTTGCCATTTGGTTGCGGTTTTCTGTGAGGTGGAGGTACTTCCCCAGACGGGCTGCTTTGATGCGCCCTTCCTCTCTTTAAACATCCAGACCAAGACAAACGCACATGTTCATGCACACAAATGTTTGCCTTGTGTGGGAATCAAACCCACGAGCGTTGGTATCAAAGTCGCGTCTTTCACGACTGAGCCACCGAGCTCATCAAAATATACTACTTATGTGGTGGCCTGAGCCTATTAAGCAATTACCATAGCCGATGGAAAATTTCAACTCATGCATTACGACGGTGTAAAAACCTCTTCACCCCTTTCTTGAAGATCCCCATACCCCCTTCCCCTTCCCCTCCCTTGGTGAAACTACAGCTGGAAGTTCACTTTACTACTTGAGAGTTCTCGGAAGAAAACTTCTCTTTAGTCGCACATTACTCAACCATTGCGGCTCCAGTGTGTTAAGGGTGAACTTCTTGCCGTCGGCGAGTGGTCCGGCTGTTCAAAAAGAAGCTGTCAGCATCATATCGAACAATTCTTCAGTACACAACCCGTAGAACACACAAAGCGAAGGCATAGTCTCGCCGTAAACTTAAGCGCTCAATACCGTCTGTAAGCTTAAGATCGCCGACAATTCTCACAGCTGGTCTCTGAACCGAACTACCGCCCAACGATGACTACAGTACTCCACGTGCGGTCGGGACTTGTGACTTGTAAAAGTAATATAAGTCTTTATTCTCCACTGAAATACTGTTTTGCTCTTTTGAGCGCACCACGTTTCGCGTAGCTGTTTTCTTCTGTAACATGGAGGTACTTCCCCAGTTGGATTTAACAATTACAAAATGTGGTGTGCAAGAGTGATCTTGCTATGCGGCATGACGCACCACACATAGGTGATACTGACTGTGGATCTAAAGATTGTTAAGTGATAGCCTGGAAGTGATTAACTGGACCCGGCTCAAGTACTGACACATACATTTACCACTAAATTCGTATTTTCGGATTTCTGTACATAATTGAAATTATCACTTACTCAGCAGTGAAGGAAAACATCGTGAGGAAACCCGCACGTTCAAGAAATTATATATCGAAAGATGTGTGACCTTACATAAGAAAATCAATATCGTCGCCAAATCCTCAGGATTTGGTAACAGACACCGCCAATCATAATGGATAAGGAAACTGGATAAACTGGTTAAAAAGAAGAACACTTATGCTCAATTAATTTGATTAATTTTTGTTGATTTTAAATGATGAATATAAACCTCGTTCGTTTTAAAATTATTATTTTCTTACAATGTGAAAGTTTATTTTAGATAGTCCCTAAAATATTTTGTTTCATTTAATTACATCTATTTCCGATTTTCATCTCCCAAAGTAAGTTGGACGTACCCATATTAATTACTGTTCTTGTAAAATGAAAAATATATTTATTTCCTAAAAACACATATTATTACAATTTAAAAGTACAGTAATGTACAGTAATAAAGTGGATGTAGATTTAAATTAAATAAACAAGATTTGCATTGGTTTCTCCACTAGGCAAGCCTGTATCGGAGAAATCTTTATACCTGTTTAAACTTTTATAAATATAAAACGTTCGCCTCAGCACTTACAGAAACTTATGCATAAAATAATATACTAAAATTAACAATGAAATGAAAATTAGGAAATAATTTTCAGCATATCCTCTGTGCTCTTGTATGATAGTGACTTTAACCATGTGCGTATGATATCTTTTGCTTCAATAATATTTTTATTTTTAATGTTACATGCCTTTATAACAACACCATAAACCTTTGAAAAGCTTTGAAATAATTATTCCTTTTAAATTTAATATAATTATGTAGTTTTTACAAATCGCCTGTTCTGTATTATTATTAAAAAATATAGAATTTATACATTTATTTCTTTACTTGTGTTAAAAGATGTCTCTCCATGACAATTTCAGTATTATATCAGTATGTAGTGACCACTATAGACGTCCCTAAGTAGTAAGTCGGTAATTGTAAAATCCTAATTTTACTGGAGAAATTATTTATTGTTTATGTTTTTTGCCGATCGGCAACAACTCATTGCTGAACTAGGTTGAACGAAACGCGTAAGCACCATGAATATGACGGCGCTTTTGACCTTTTGGTCGCGAGAAAAAGACCCCTTAGAAGTGATTTAGTGCTGTATCTTCGAATCTTTGGGATAGACATCTAAATTATTTCAGCGCTGCAGCGGACATTAGTTTTAATTATTACCAAAATTGACGAACAAGACTTTTACTTTTTTTTCAATATGTAAGAATCACAATTTTACAAAGTATGAAGATGCGAAGATACGGGTTTGATTTAAACTAAAACCCTAAAGAATGGATACGCAAATGGTAATTAATTTTGCAGAAACAGCACTACTACTACTAATATTTACGGCAAGTCCCTTTTGGGGTAGGCAGAGAAAACGGAACGTCTCATGACTCGGTCCTTACACACCTCTTTCGCTTCTATAACATTCATGACTCTTTTCATGCACCTCGCCTGTTTCTATGGCTCCCGATGCCACCTTGTAAAATACGACCTTCTTGGTTCCTAAATGTTTGTTTGTAATTACGCGTTGTGTATATGTTTCGTGATTCTTTCCTCATGTCCGATGCCAGATACCACCCAGTCCGATACCAGCGGGGCATGACTTTTTTACTTTAACCCCGACACTATCTTTCACAGATCACTCTCTTTCTCAAATCTTCATTTTGAACTCGATCTACAAGCGGTACGCAACAGATTTCCCCTAACGCTCGCATCACCTTGGCGTTTATTCTACTTTCATGCTTTATTTGCCAAATCCAGCTCTCGCTTTCATTTGGCCAAATCCATTCATAAATGAAAGCGAGAGCTGGATTTGGCAAGCCTAGAAGTTTCCCCAACGCTCCATTCAAACTATTCCCTGTACTCATTCGCCACGTCTAGGTACTCTCCACATCAACAGTTTCCATTCCTGTTAAAGTGCATCCAAGATATACAAATCCATGCACTTATTCCAACACTATAATCATCAGCCGCAATACTTACATTCGTTCTGGTTTCATCTCTTTCAAATACTATTATCTTTGTTTTCTTCGCATCCAGTTGTAAATTTTTCCCCATACAGACATTACATCATTGTAACTAGTGTGTGCAGGTCAGTTGGTGTGTCTGCTATTAGTACTCGTACAAGATCGCCTGCATACCGCTAAGTCATCCATGTGCCTACATTCGTAGATCTTCTTCTCTGTACGCAACCCTGCTTTGACACGTATGTTGACGTCAAAACAGGGTAACAAGGTGCTGCCCACCCGTAAACATGCTGTACAATCCTCATAAGTAGACGGTTCAGCACGTAGTGCACCATCAATTCCACATCGAACCCACGAGACTCAGTGTTAAAGTAGCATTATTAACCACTCAGCTCATTAAAAAATATCTGACCTAACATTAGTTTATTCACTATTAATTTTAGTACTAAAAGGATAAATACAGTAAATTGCTCGTTTAGATAATAGATTATTTAATATTAGGGTAAACAGTTTAACTTTTGAATTGAACTTTGGACGGACGGACGGAAAATTAATTGGTTAACGGTTATTCGGAAGGTACCACATAAATACAGACTGTTGTTAAAGCGACCCTTGGTATATTCGGTTCCCTTCCGCTTTAACATAAGTTATTTAAAATATTCGTGAATAATTATCCCGAATAGATTCTTCCTCAGTTATAGTCTGTAGATAAACTATAAGTTGCAATATATGACGTAAATAGGTTGAGTGTCTTGTCCACAACTAAGTTAAAATAGGTTTTTTATAAAAAGTCGGAAGACATACAAGCAGGCCCACCTGAAGTTAAGCGGTTATCGTAACCTATGTACCTCTGCTGTAAACACTTAGACTAAGGCTAAGACAAATGGACATGTTTATGCACACATATGTTTGTCCTGTGTGGGAATCTAATCCCACAGCGTATCAAAGTAGCGTTACTAATTACTGCGTCACCACACTCATCAAATTATATTTGCAATCATAAATTTCTAATATATAATAAAACATAAATTACTATTTGCAATTAAGTCAAAACACGCATGTATTGTGATCAATATCTTAATTTCTTCTGCATTTCACACACATTTATACAGTCACGCTCAATCTTACTAACACACACATGTAAACACACTCACTCATTAATTAAGTTTAAAGTATTCCTTTTTTATTAAATGCCATACAGGTATTATGTAATTTCTCCGCTCGGGGCGGCAGGTGGAAAGATACGGAATACTATAACACAGGGTACCTACATAAATACAGATTCTACTCCCTCTCAATGACTGTAATATTCAGAACTATAATTATAATATTAAGATACATGTACGCCCTGTTGCGCCATTGTCAGAGACAATAAAGTCTATAGTTGCAATATACAGAGTAATACTAAAGCGAAGAAAGGAAATTTCTTGCTTCGTCGTTGTTCCCTCCTCTATGTCTAGTCTATCCTTCGCATGGTACGGGACGTGAGGAAACACCACTAGGGACAAACATAGCCGAACCGAGACAATAAACCGAGTCTATGACAATAATCGCAATATGCTAATATTAATTTGATTGTATTTCTCAAGTTACTCATATGTCAATTACAATAGTAAATAATTGTGCGATAGACCGCAAATTAAATAATATAAAATGTATTGAAATATTGTACAGACAGTTTACATCCATAATTTAATTACACCGCTTAATAGCTAAAGAATCATATAATCGTTACTTTGAGTGTGACACATCACGCGCGGCCGTGAACGACACCGGTGTAACTCTGCCATGTTTAGATCATTTCCCTGCACAATAAATTTCCTTTCCTTTTATTTTTAAATTTCATATTTTTTTTTTTATTTCGCTTACTTCCGTTTACCAGCTACGAAGACGTATTCACGTAAAACCCACGGCCTTGTCAAATAACGTTGTTAGCAGATGAATTTGCCGATGCGCGATCCCTGTAATCCTAGGAAACCATATTCTAACTTATCCATAGTTTCTGATTATCTCTAAGCAATGTCACTCTTACCATGTGCCGGCGCAAAGCTTAGTTTTACCAAATCAAATTCTACCGTGATATATGAGCGTCGCGTCCTATCTCTCTTCGAAACGTAAATCCCACTATTTGTTAAAACATAAAACTTTTGGAACAAAACTTATCAAGGGCTACTGTAGCGACCCATGGTATCAACAGCTTTGGCTAGGTATGTGTTTATTTTTTAGTAGCTCACTCCTTAATTTGTTGGTATAATACTAATCCTAAAATCAATCATATCTTGCATGTGATCAGTACGACACGTCTGTCACACTTCTCCTGCCATCCCTTGGGAGTATTATAATGCAAATTCTGCATTACAAAAGAGCTTCGGTGAATAAATTTCAGCTTTCTGACTTTAACGGTTTGGACTGTACTATGATGAACTCGTGAGGTTATTTATAATATTATGTCATTTCAGAATTGATGAAAGTACTCGTCAAAATATAGTAACTAAGAAAAGAAAACTACTACATACTAAGAAAATTTTATTTGTGTGTGAAATAACGTAGGTAACATATATTAAGAACTTTAAAGCGTAATAGTTTATACGTACACAATATAATTTAAGATTTGTGTATTTAAAATTAATATATTGCGATTTTGTGTTTAAATGGCTGCTGTAATAGCCCAGTGGATAAAGAACCGGCCTATTGACATGTACCATGTAATTCGTGCATGTACCACGAAATTAGTGTTTTCGGATAAATGTACATATTTGTAATTACGATTTGCTCTTCTGTGAAGGAAAACATCGTAAATAAACCATCATGAAACAACCTAAGAATGGTCTGGTTTTTCCTCTGAATTGTAGATCGTTTCATGTTAAAAATCAATATATCTGCCAAATCCTAATGGATTTGGAAACAAGATAATGCTAAGAAGAAAAAGTCATAAATTAATTTATCATGACAGTGATAACCCATAGATACAATATTAAAACTGATTATCCAAAACGCTGCTTATCATCGCATCACTTTACTTTGGTTTCTCCGTTGTAATGTAATTAGCTTAATTATAAGAGAGTAAATGACTTAAGAGCCAAAGTTTGATACGAGAGTAACAAAATTTGATCAATCTTGCGCTAACGCGGCCTATTTACACTCGCAAAAGAAGTAAACAGTTTCTACCCGGGATTTTTGCACGCTTAAGATAGAAATGTACCTACTTAAATCAGTGGCTACTTGTTGCCAGTGATAACTTACGGCTCCCTTGCAATGGACCTCATACGGAAGCTGAAGGTTGCAAATCGGGCGATGGAGAGAGACATACTCGGAGTTTCTCTTCGAGATAGATGACTTCAGAAATGCGGACATCCGTAGCAGAACAGAGCAGAGGATCAGCAAACTGAAGTGGCAGTGGGCAAGCCACATAGCTCGGCGAACCTATGGCTGTTGGAGCAGAAAGTTTCTCGAATGGATGGACAGACGATCTTGTGAAGATCGCAGAGAGGTGTGTAAGTCTACAGGGGAGGCCCACGTTCAGCAGTAGTCGCCCTCCGGCTGAAATGATAATGACGATGATATGATCTCTTGGTTTACTTGGCGATAAATGGACTAAATAAGCGCTAGTACCTACTTCATCATATACATACATAAAATTTGAAATTTTCTTACGGAATGAATGATGATTGTTCAAATAAGACTGTTCGTACGAAATAAGAACACGAAAGTTGTGCTGGTGCCGCAACTTAGGCAGCGTTGGCTGCTTACAATCAGCAAAAATATTGGTAGTTTATTTTTCTTGATCCTGAAATAATAATAATAACCCCGCAGGGCAGCTTGTGGCGAGCTGTTGGTGCGTAACGACACCACGGGTACCCGAGTGCTCCAGAGAGTCGATCAGGGCCTTCGTCTCCGACGTGTCTTCGTCGATCGGAGTGAAAAGTCAAGAAGGCCCGCAGGACTCTCAGATCTGGCTTGCCTTCATTGGCCGTCCAGAGAGGAGTCGATAGAGTATATTGCTCTAGCAGGTGATATGCTCCAGGGGTGGAAGTGTTAAAGGGCATAACGCCGCGAGTAACTTCGGAGAAAGCGCAGCACACCTCTCAACACCCCTGAGTCACTCACACCCCCGTGTTTTGTGAGTGTTGCCCCCGGTAGACTATCTCTGTCATTTCGGGGGTCCATCTAGTGAGTGGCGAGCCACCGCCTGCCAAAAGTAACAGTCAGATATGATATTTATGGCAGGTGTCCGTCCCTCTTCTGCAATAACCCAGTATCAATACTCGCTCCAGACATCATTACAATAAACTAATAATTTCCTACACATATCGCAATAGTTCCAATACCTGGCGTGACCTGCTCATAGATATATAAATCTAACGATATTTTTAGGAGCGGGTCTCGATATCGTGATAATACCAGTGAATAAAAATAATAAAATAATAATAATATTGTCGGACAAATTACACAGCGCCAACTAGCCCCAAAGTAAGCGAAGCTTATGTTATGGGTACTAGACAACTGATAAACATACGTAAATACATTTTTTTTTGTAAATACATACTTATTATACACAGACTGTTACCGTAGCCTATAAACGCTTGCAATACATGAAGTACACTTGCGCGGTACCACCTGTGCTGCTAACACAGCAACTTCTTAAGAGCTTACTGGTGACCTCACTCACACGCAGGAACAGAACAACCCTCTAGGGAGTTGTTATTTGCCTAAGATTTTCTGTGAGGCGGAGGTACTTCGCCCGACGGGCTGCTTCCCCAAATATACCCCCATAGGAGACAAGAGTGGTAATATATGTGTATGTATGTATATAAACAGCGACCCACAAATGCATCCTCTCACCCTTCGGGTAATTCGAGAGACAGTGGTTATGAACTTCCATGAGAATCCTTGCGGCCGACCGCACGGTTTCTGTCAGACTCTTTTTACTAAACACCGCTTGGAGTTGGTTGGCTTGGCTTTGAAGGTTTTGACGGAGTTGATCGCCCCAGGCAAAGCAAGGCGACACAAATATAAAATGAATATATACTGTTTAATTAATCCATACCAATGTATAAAGCAGAATGTTTATATGTATGCTTGCAAATGCTTGTCTGTGCTTCGGAGGGCATGTTAAGCCGTCAGTCCCGGCTGTTGTCGATAGATGAGAGTCGTTAAGCTAAGTCAGTGGTCCTCGGGCGGCTTGAAAACACTGACCTCCGCTAATCCGCATTTGAGAAGCGTGATGGAGTATGCTCTAAACCTTTTCAGTTGAGGGAGACCGGTATCACAGTAGTGGGATGAGTAAGGGTTGAACCCAGAGAAGTCTAGGCCCTACCAAACAGTACTCTCTTACACCAGCACTGGTGTGACCGTCCCAGTCTACCCCAGATCATAGGGTCATCATTCTGTCGGTGGCGCTCTGCTTGAGCTTAGTCTGTCACACATAAAGCATCTATATGTCTCTCATTCATTACGTCTATCAGTTCGTTCATCTTATCATTCAATCCAACTTTCACGTTCTAACATGTAGCACTCCGCACTCCTCGACCCGCCGGAGTTGGCGCTGCATGGTAGGTGGCGGCCCCCAACTGCCGTATGCACCTACATTCGCCTCCGGGGGACCTAATACGCACATCGGTGCACTCTTAGTAGTAGTGGCAGGGGTTGGCAGCACGCTTCTGGCACATGAGCCCCTTTAATAAAAAATCTACATTTGCTTTATGGAAGCTACTAGTCGAAGGGTTGACGCATATATACACATAACCATAGTCACACACAATACATATACTAATAGTACACATCACACACATATAAAATATTTATTAATTTTACCAAGTATTTTTTTATACCACTAAGATGGCAAATAAGCGTACGGCCTGCCTAATGGTAAGCAGTTACCGTAGTCTATGGGCATTTGCAACACTAGAGGTGCCACTCTTGCGTTGCCGACCCTGCAAGAACCTCTTCACGCCTTTCTTGAAGAACCCCATATCGTAGTCTCTTTGGGAAAACTTCGGCAGGGAGCTCATTCCGCAACTTAATAGTTCTCGGTAGAAAGCTTCACTTGAAGCGCACAGTGCGCGACCATTGCGGTTCCAGTGTGTGCGGATGAACTCTCAGCCGCCGGCGAGCTGTGCGATTGTAAAACGAGGCTATTGGTATAATGTCAAACAACTCCTCAGAACACAACCCATTGTACAGCCGGTAGGACACGCAAAGGGAAGCAAAATCTCTTCTCAAACTCAATCGCTCAATGCCGTGTGTGAGTCCAAGATCATCGATAATCCTCACAGCTCGTCTCTGTACCGAGTCACAAGATCCTAGCTGGTATCCAGATGCTCCCGCCCAAAGGTGGCTACAGTACTCCATATGCGGTCTGACTTGGGACTTATATAACATAAGCCTTTGCCCCGCGCTGAAGTACTGTTTAGCTCTATTGAGCACAGCGAGTTTCTTGGACGCCAGCTTGACCTTCTCCTCCAGGTAATGTATGTTATATAAAGTCTTTATCTATTATTTTAGTACATATGCACTTAGCTTTAGTCTTTTCCATTGTTTGCAGTGTAAGAGCGGCGATTTCAAACACAAGCACTGTTTTCGTTAAATGGAGTTTCCGGACGACACTGTATTGTAACTTTTTTACGGAAAAGAATAAATAAATAAATAAATATATATATATATATTTATTTATTACATATATTATTTATATATTATTTATATAACATTCATTAATAGAAGTCATAATAATATAAAGATAAAGACTACCATGTCTATCTCTGTGTGAATTTTGTACTCTTTTTCTTCCGCGTCTAAATCACTGAACAAATTGTTATAAACTTTGGTACAGAGGTGGTTTGGGACCCGTAGAGAGTCATTTTTATCGCAATAATGGGATTTTATGCCAAGATACGATCAGAAGTTATTACCAACCAAATAGGCTATGATTTCCTCTTTTTCATCACAGAGAATTAACCTCTGCGTCCATGACGGAAATAACCAAATAGGCAGCTGATAGAACGATTTTGCTTTGAATGAAGCAGAACGCCCAACTCTAATTAGTTAGCTTAATGATGACATATTTAGGTGCTAAAATTAGTATATACATATATATTATACTACGATTCGTCGTTTCACCACGTTACGCATTTAAGGCATTTTCTATCGTGTACAGTAATGTTACGGAGTCAACTTCCGCCAATGGTGTAACAGAACAAATGTAATATGAAAGTATTCATGAAGAGGTTCTATGCTTCTCTCAAAAGGCTGGCAATGTAAATTGAAATATTTTGTTTTTTTATACTATGTCGGGAGGCATACAAGCGTACGGCCCACCTGATGTAAAGCGGGCACCGTAGCCTATTAACGCTTGTAATATTACGTATCACTCGCGCGATGCCTCCTCTGCTGCTTACACAGCAACTCCTTGGGAGTTTACTGGTGACCTCACTCACACGCAGTAACACAACAACCCTCTAGGGAGTTGTTACTTGGCTGCGGTTTTCTGTGAGGTGGAGGTACTTACCCAGACGGGCTGCTTTGATGCGCCCTACCTCCTTTAAATCATCCAGACCAAGACAAACAGACATGTTCATGCACACAAATGTTTGCCTTGTGTGGGAATCGAATCCACGAGCGTTGGTTGGAGCCATCGAACTCGTCAAGATAAATACATATATATATATTTATAAGAAGACACGTATAACTAAACTTCATACACACTTATAACTAAGTGACATAAAGGTATACTAAAAGAATTAATATCTATACGTTTAGAAATAATAAAATGCGGGTCCAATTTCAGAAAGTTAATTTAAATAACTATTTATTACATAATAATATTATTGAAAATATAATTACACAAATTGAAGTATGTTTGGCATACAGAAGGTTTTGATGCATGCACAAAGGAGTGAACCAAATAAATTGAACGTACTACGTATTTTGGACACAGATGTGTCGATAGCAGAGACCGCCAATATCATGTATAATGGCTAAACCTACAACATCATTAGATGTAGTTGCATTTGGCTACGCAAAAGAAACAAGTTGTCTTACC
The DNA here is from genome assembly GCA_947507595.1 of Pyralis farinalis. Classification (NCBI taxonomy): domain Eukaryota; kingdom Metazoa; phylum Arthropoda; class Insecta; order Lepidoptera; family Pyralidae; genus Pyralis; species Pyralis farinalis. Next base: position 12,786,479 of record OX382265.1, on the reverse strand, counting down.
CAAAAATATATTTGTTACTTAAAATGCTTTTAGATAAAATAGTTTACTAAATCACTCATCTTGTATGTATACTTTGCTTTACTTTTTTGCAGGAAACTTTGTGTTGTACGATCTTCACAGATCCCAACAGTGAATATGGAATAATTGTAGGTAAACATAAGTCCACGATTGCTTATTTATTGCTGAGCTTAAATACGGCGGGCTCATATCTCATTCGGATTCGTTGGACTCCTTTAGTATTCCACCATGATTAATTGCTGCAATGTCAGCAATTTCGTCACTTTTTTGTTGTACATTAGTTATATAAATGCCAGCTAAAAGCTCTATATCAGCTTTGTACCCTCAACAATAGCGGTTTGCAGTGTACTGTTGCAGCGATATTATGTTTCCGCGAACACTTTGATTCCTAAGAGGATATTCGCAAAAGACAACGTGCATGTGGTTCAAAATAGTTGTGATCGGGTTTATACAGGGTCAGCAACACGCGGGTGATGTCCCTACAAACGTCCATATGCTAACTGCTTACCATAAAGCGTGATTGTTTTCTCCCATGGCATGTATGTATATCTTCATGACGGATCTCTGCGGCGTCGGCATCACATCCTTCAACTTTTGTCACTGTCTCATCCGGTATTCTTATTATAATTTCTATATGCCCTAACTAACGGAGCATGCATTTTCTTGTCATAAACATATGTCTTCTTATTATTTCTGCCATAGTAACCATAAAAAATATATCGAACTATTTCCAATCTGGCAATTAAGGATTATTATTAATTATTAGAGTACAAATATATTCATACTTTGTTGAATGTATAGCATAACGAAAAATTTTGAGAAGGATTTTGTATGAAGTATACAATACTTAAAAAAAATATTTTACAATGATATTATGCATGTAATACGTAACCTCTAATTTCCATAACTAAGTCTCTTACCTGCCCTTTACAAAGAGAATACATTATTTTTTTGTTGCTTGCATATAAATACCCTATTAATGTATAAATATTTTTTACTGGAACAGTATGGGGAGACAATTTCATCTACCTAATTTGAGATAATAATTATGTCAAAAATAGTAGGTATTATATATCTTTTGTGAATTTCGCACAAAGATAACTCTTTAATTACAGAATAATACAATATATAAACTTAACTAAAATTAAATAAATACTATATAATAATTTTGTGAATTGACCCTTTAAAAGAAAATATCTACGATTTTGTATATGATATGTTTCACGTATGGATCAATTCATAGTATCGTACGAAAGTAATTCAATAAATTAAAGTCATTGATGATGATGTAAGAATGAGAGTTGGTCTGAAAGATAGTGCCGGTGTTAAGATAAGAGAAGGCAATCTTCGTTGGTTCGGACATTTGGACAGAATGCAGGATGAAAGAATGACGAAACACATATACAATGCGAAAGTAGAAGGATCTAAGAGCCGAAAAAGACTACGATGTTTAGTTTTATCAGAAGGTGATATCAGGAGCCTTAGAAACCGGCGAGCGTGCATGAAAAAAGCTATGAATGTTAAAAAAGGGCTCGGTTCTCTCTGCCTACCGCAAGGACCTGGCGTGAAGATATTCATTAAAATCAATTCAATTAAATGAATAGATGTAAAGAACAAATGCTGCATGCCTTAGCAACCGGCAAGCGTGGATGAAAAGAGCTATGAATGTTAAAGAAGCGAGAGAAGTGTGTAAGGACCGCGTCTTATGGCGCTCGGTTTTTAGCCATTAAAGGTGTACAGAAATGTCGCACATTAAATATTACATTTATATATTAGTATCCATTAAAAATATATTAACGACATTTTTTGAATTTTATTGTTTGTTATTTGTTTCATGCATAACTAATAATAATTATAAGATACCCGTACACAAACTTGAAAACGACTTCGGGAGCTTAGGTTCTACACCATGAAATAAAAGTTTTAGGTTTGGCGCTAATTTAACCTTGGCTACGGTTGTTAGGAATTCACGACATGATGCAAACTATCGTCGGGTCAATAGTCACGGAACAACGGCAAAAATTATCTACCTACTAAATTTTATATTACAATATTTACTCAAAGCAACAAATGTTTTATTGTACGTTCAAACGTTGTTTATTGCTTTACTAATAAAATTATGAATAAACGTTCAATAAATAAATCTTTGCGATGGAGTTATAAGCCAATCGGAAATTTTACTACCACGTTTCTACATAATAAATCTGTTAATGTCCAATAAAAAGTCACCTCACCGGTTGGCCGAACCATATGTAAATCTGAACTTACGACCGGAACTTTGGTTTTTTTATTTCAAAGCAGGCACAGGAAATTTTCATCCATGTGGTAACTTAATCGACAGATTCATTTTTCTCATAAATTTACGAGAATTAATTAATACGTACATGTACTTTTTACAATGATAGGTACTTAAAAGAAGTTGCTGCTCGTGTATATTCTACATGTTTTAGGTTTCAAGCTACAACTACTTGGTGTACTGCATTCCTTCAAATCAACCGATTATGTAACTAAGACGAAACAACCACCTATACAACTGAATGTTTATACTCATTGGATCAGCTTGCATAATTTACAACTGAAGCTTAGCTCGGCAGTCAATTCAATGAAGTAAATCGACTTGAATGCAACTCATGCAGCAAAGTAGTGTAACAGTGGTACGCGAGTCATTTCCTTCGCTTCTATAAAGCAATTGGATTGTTGCCATGTGAATTATGTTTTTGAAAACTTATTATAACTTAATTCATTTTGACTATTCATTTAGTCCTAACAAAAAAAAAAATTAATTCAGCTAATAAGTTAACACGACATTTATTGATCCCGAGGCGGTACGAAGACGGGTCAGCTTGTTTGATATATAACTATTTTACCGTAAAGCAATTTGCTGTATTTTGATATCAATTTTGACATACTCGTAATGTGCGAGATAGTGTTTTGTCACTAGAAAAATATTTCGTACCAACGGTATAGGGAAAAAACCTTTGGCTGCCATTTATTTTACACTCAAACAAAAAATGCTCGTTCTACAAAAAATATATCTTTTATTTAATATTTCTCCCGTATATAATAATAATAATTCGTTATTCGTGTCGAATATCCGAACCCCCATTCAGTATATCATTATTTAGTAATTACTGTAGCAGTATGATGTTTTCCCAGAAGATCCTCTTTTGTATGAACATACATAGTATCTTATCGAAGAAACTGATTTAATATCTTAATAGGTATCTTAATACTATTTGCTACATATACGAGTATGTATGCAACGTCTTAAGATATTACAACTTTCTTTAATCAAAGAATGTATTAATCTCGACTGGATAGTGGGAAATGTAAGGAACGAGCTAGAAACTTTGAGAAAACGTTGAGCATTGGACAATGATATATCACTCAAGTGAGCGAGGCAGTTAACGTCGATTATTCGATCTCAATCTTCGAAAGGCGAGACAATGCTGAGAATATAGAAAGTCAAATTTACAAGTCCGTATTCATCAACCCGCAAACATGTTGATACAGCAATCGGCAGGTGAAGCTTTCTCACAATCCCAGGAGGTGGATAAGCCCGAACTGCGCTAGTCTTACTGCGCCCGATAACGTTACTACGAAGAGAATTACGGGAAAATACTATGATCGCCACGATTACTGGTTGATTTTTAATTAAGTGATAATTATTTAAGTCGTTACATTTTTTGATTTATATATTCATTTCTGCAATGGTCTAGTTATCAGATTATTTATGAAATGAGAAATACGTGTAGTTGTTCTTGGAATTCTATAAAAACTGGGCCGTTACGAGAATTTTATGAAGGAATAAACATCAGAATAAGCACACACTAGCTCGTTGTTCGATTACTATACGACACAAGAAGCACGGTGGTGGAATGGTTAGCAATGTCTACTCTAACGCAAGAGCCATAGGTTCGATTTCCGCACGGAACACACAAATTGTTTGCATGAACAAGTCTGTTTGACTTGGTCTGGGTGATTTCTATGTATCATAAACATATTTGTAGTAGGTATTTACAAAATAAAAATATATATACGTATGTTTATCAATTGTCTAGTACCATATAACACAAGCTTTGTTTAATTTGGGGCTAAGTGGTAATATCTCAGGAGATATTCATTTATTTATTGCTGCGACTAGCTAAAGAAAAACTCCACAATCAATTGATTTTTCTATACTTGAAGACCTCTGTGTAAGTTGTTTAAAAGCACTAATTACTTAAACACCCACTTGTTTACTGAAATATCCAAACAATGTTATGAAGAAAAGCTTTTCAAGTTTTAACGTACACATTTTACACTTTCTTTAGGTATCTAAATTATATTTATATATAAATTTGTGTATATACATATATATATATATACACGTATATTTATTATTCATTAATTTTTTCACGGGTTTTATTCCTGGTCATTTCATAGGCGTGCGCGGGTATCTATAAATTCAATGGGTAGAGGCCCTTTTGAAAAAAAATATGTAATGTTATATATCCGCCGTGATCCGCTTCTGGAAATATCGATGGAACAGTATATCCATCAGAAGGTCTCGGCAAGTATTGAGACTATTGTTAATGTGCCGGAAATTATTAGACTATTGAAATAAGATCTGGAGGGAATATTACAAAAGAGGGACAGACGCCTGCCATAACTATCAGATGTTACATTCAGCAGGCGGTGGCTCACCACTCACTAGTTGGTCACCTGAAATACCAGAGAAAGTCGGCCGGGGGCAACTTCCTCCAAAGTTACTCGCGGGGTTATGCCCTTTAACACTTTCGCCCCTGGAGCATATTGCTATATCAACTCCTCTCCGAACGGCCAATGAAGGCAAACAAGAGGTGAGAGTCCTGCGGGCCTTCTTGATTTCCTATTCCGACCGACGAAGAGACGCGGTAGACGAAGGCCCCGTGGTGTCGTTAGGCACTAACAAGTCCTTGCAAGCTGCTCTGCGGGGTATATTACATGTTATTATCATTTTCAGCAATATGTTAATTTGGCTGCTACACTGTTATGATAATCACTAAAATGATAGCTTTGCTCTTTGGGTTTATTTTCTTTTGTTACATCAAAGTGAACATTTGTATACAGATTTCAGTTCCAGTTAAAAATATAATTTAAAATTGTGCTTTCTAATTATATGATTTACAAGGTTTATCGCATTCATATTACTTTAGGTTACTAGAAAAAGGTACCAGGCTTTTTAGTGACAGTGAAAACATGATGATGCATCTTCATTTCGCCATTATTAGAAAACAACAACATGCTGGTGGCAAACAAACATAATGGCCCATCTGATACACAGGTACTTAATGGATGTATCTTTATTTATACCATATTATACCATAGCGTGAGTGAATCCCAGGAGCGAAACAACAAATAAAAAGGGTTTTTATTTGTAAGTCTACTGGTGGTCTTAGGCTGCTACTCACCTATAAAGTAATACTCTATTTATAACTTTACCCCTAATTCCTCGCGGGGTAGGCAGCGTGTACGATCCTTATACATCTCACTCGCTTCTTTACCGTGCATTGTTCTCCTCATGCAGGTACACCGGTTATGAATAATACTCGTCAAGATCATTTACTGTTGTTTTGGTGTGGGAATGCGAAGAATACACTTGAAGGCAAAATTATTTACTTATTAATAACTATGCGCATTTTGTTGCCTATTCTAGACGTCTGAAAGATTTTTGAGTCCAGGATTTGGAGATATTTATTTCCTCTAATTACCTACCTACAGCATAATTCTATATTTGTACAAAAAGATTTATAAAATTGGTTATGTAGATACCCAATCAAATCTCCGCTAACAGAGTTAGAAAATCATGAAATTTTGCATAGGCCAATTTGTGTTTACAGTGTGGGATCTGTGTATATCTTCACCAACCCTCAGTGAATATGTAATTCTCATGGAAATACAAATTGGGTTTGTTCAGAGTCGAAGGGTAGAGCTAGGAAAGTTTATCGAATTTCTGTCTAAATTGTGATCATGCTTAAAATAGTGATTCAAGCTCTCAAAGTACTACACTTTATACACATAGTAGTAATTACGCTCCATGTGTAAACCACCAGCCTTTGAAGTCGACGAAAAGATGATAATCCCGTGAAATTGCTCCTTTCTAGTTCGTTTCAAGAAGAGAATTTGTTCTATCTGTTAATATCATTATAGATTAAAAAATGAATGTGGAAATGCGAAAGGGGAAGGATGTAGGAGTCAATGAAAACCTACCGTGACTAAATTGATCGTGTTTTATCAGAAGGTGATGTCAGAAGCCCTAGGAACCGGCGAGCGTGCATGAAAAGAGCTATGAATGTTAAAAAACAAGCGAGTGAAGTGTGTAAAGACCGCGTACCCTGCAAGGGTACGCGGGCGGTATACATGTAGTAAAACAATAAGTCCTGTAACCTGATCGCAGCTCCACTTTCTTGGTCCAATTTTGAGTCTAAACCATTTTCGAATCCAATTAAACACACCCTAAAACTTCATCAAAATCGGTCCAACCGTTTAGGAGGAGTTTAGGGACATACACACGGATAGAAGAATTACATATAAAAATATAAAATTTTACGTGAACTTAGAAAGCTGCAACACTGAATGTGACTTCCAAAAATGATTAGCTATTAAATTGATCAGCCTAACCACCTTATTATTACCTTAATGCGGTAATAACTGTGTAACATTGTGTGTAACATTGGCAACCCTTTAGAATAGTAAGCAACCTTAACAACCCGCTAATACCTTCTTCCGAATACTGTCTTGTAGGTCAAGGTCATTCCCAAAAGTGTATTGTGATTTCTTGCCCTTTCTCATCGTCTAAATGCCTTGCGTTAGTCTCACAAAAACTCGACAATGGTGCGGCCGATATAAACAATTTTTGTTATGTTCAACACATTACCAGGAAGATTTTGAAAGAAAAAAAATGCTTACAGAGTCTCGGATATTAGCGAGTTACGTACAGAACAACCCATTCTTTCACTTGAATTGCGAATCGATACATCTGTAGTTAAAATGAAAAGAGAAAAAGTATTTCCTTTCTTCTTAATTAGGTGAGGAAGGTTAGGTTGTCTTCAACTCGGGGGAAGCAATTCTAAGTAATAAAACATTAGGTCTTCCAGTAAGCATAAAAATCTACTGTTTGTATTACTCATTAATTTGGAAATACCAACATGTGCCTAAAAAAGTCAGCGTAGTAAATGACTCAACATTATCTTAACTTATCCTACGCTTATTGCAGCCAATCGATATTCTGGTAAAATAAAGATGGCCGCAATGACATCTAAAAATAATTACAAATAGTTACTGTACGTCAAATAAAAAAGGAATTCCCAAAATCAGTATATAGATAACTACCAAAGATAAATAAGTATACACAAACATACAGTTAAATGGAAAATTGTAAACACTTAATTCCGTGCAGGGTTGTACAAATAACACAAAAGACTGAGATCATCAGCAAGGTTCGAAGTATAAGCGTTTAATTAGTGATGGTTATACATGAGCGATATTCTTTGTATTGCAAGCGTCCCCCCAATGGCTATTTACAAGCTAGATACTAGCTTTACATTGGACAGACGGTATACGTGTTTGAAAACGTAGTATTGAAAAAAGGGGCTCAGACATAGAACCCTTTTAGGAAAACTTTTTACAATGTAAATAACGAAAGTTAATTGGAAGGAAAACCGACGAGTCTAACTTTTGCAATATAATATTAGATGGGAAAGTTAGTATTCAATCGACGCCAACGACGCGGAAAGCATAAATATGCTGAATGTTAAATAATATCGGCAGTTTCGTCATTATGTTTAATATTTCCTCATTACATATAACAGCTTGGGGTGAGGTGAGGGGGTTGTGACTTGCTATCAGTTGCCGCGAACACAACGTGCACATGGTTTACAATAAAGGAATAAAGGCTCTAGAGACGAAGAGATGAGGCTAATAGATATTTAAATTTAATGAGAAGCAACGCAGCTGGGGATGTAACTGCTACCAAATAATTCAATCAACAACGCAATGGAACGTTTTCATGCCAGAGACTAGGCCCATATCTATACTATCAGTACTTATTCTTATAACCTATTTCTTTTTAGAGTTCCGTACCCAAAGGGTAAAACGGAACCCTATTACTGAGGCTCCGCTGTCCGTCCGTCCGTCCGTCCGTCCGTCCGTCCGTCTGTCACCAGGCTGTATCTCATGAACCGTGATAGTTAGACAGTTGAAATTTTCACAGATGATGTATTTCTGTTGCCGCTATAACAACAAATACTAAAAAATAGAATAAAATAAATATTTAAGGGGGCTCCCATACAACAAACGTGATTTTTTCGCCGTTTTTATAGATAATGGTACGGAACCCTTCGTGCGCGAGTCCGACTCGCACTTGACCGATTTTTATAGATTATGGTACGGAACCCTTTGTTCGCGAGTCCGACTCGCACTTGGCCGATTTTTTTTTATATACAACGTCAAAATGCATACAAGAATAGGGTCCACCTGATGTAAAGCGGTTACTGTAGCCTATCAACATTTGTAATACATTAAGTATCACTCGCGCGATGCCTCCTCTGATGCTAACACAGCAACTCCTTAGGAGCTTACTGGTAACCTCACTCCCACGCAAGAACACAACAACCCTCTCGGGAGTTGTTATTTGGCCGCGGTTTTCCGTGAGGTGGTCCGCAGACGGGCTGCTATGTTGCGCCCTACCTGTTTTAAAATATCCAGACCATGACAAACAGACATGTTCATGCACACAAATGTTTGTCTTGTGTGGGAATCGAACCCACGAGCGTTGGTGTCAAAAGTCGCGTCATTCACAACTGAGCCACCGATCTCGTCAAAAACTTCGCAGGAGGTTGTACAATAGCCTCATTTACGATAATCATTACGGTCTAACAACCCTAGCTTTTGATTATAGATCTGTCTAGATATCATAATAGATTTTAGCAATATATTTTCGCCGCTGAGATTGAGCTGAATCATTAATTATGATAAGTCATTTAGGCAGCCTCACGCACAATGCCTACTATGAAATCAAATGAACATTTCAAACGACAATTAAATTGATCCAAAGGTATTGTACTATATACATAGAACAAATTAAATTAATTATGATGTTAAGATTACAGTATTCAGCCTTAATAGCTTTAAGTTTAAGGAGAGGCTTTGCTGGCCTTTGTGTGTAGTACCCTTGGTGCAATACCAAGGGTTATTTGATATGAAGTCCAAAGAAGTTTTTGTTGTAGTTGTTGTTGGAAGAAAGAAGTTTTTTCAAATTCGACTGGTAGTTCCAGAGATAAACGCGTGCAAACAAGCAATCAAACAAAAAAGCATTCGCTATATATATTAGTATAGATTATAATTAGGCGATATCTGCGTACATAGGAGGTATTTAAGAAAAAATAATCCCAGGGGTCTTATATATACATATATATAAATATATGAAACGCTAGCTGACCTGACAGCTGATGATGTAAGATAGAGAGTTGGTTTGAAAAAGAGTAAAAAAGCATGCAGGAGGAATGAATGACGAGACAGATAAACAACGTCAAAGTAGATCAATGTAGGAGTCGAGGAAGGTCAAGACTCTATTGCGTGTGCGTTATAAGTAGGTGTCGTCTGGGCTTGGAATCGGCGAGCGTGCATGAAAAATGCATGTTAAAGATATGAACAGATGCGTAAAGGTCTTGTGGTGCTCGGTTCTCTGTGCAGCGGACCTGGCGTGCAGATATACATACATATGTTATCACAGATATAGAATATATTCTGTATTAACATATAGACTGGTTCTTATTTCGATGGTGTTTGTGGTCCCTGAAAAACTTGAGAAGCCAAACTCCACGCGAGCAATAGTTGCGGGCAGCAACTAGTAATTAAGTTAAATGTCAATTAGTACAGTCAAGCTCGCGTCTTCTACTAAATATGTCACGTATCTAATGTTTTTAAGACAGGTATGGCGCATAAAGGAAGCCCGTCTAGCGCAGCAACCCTCCACGCCACAGAAAACCGCGGTCAAATAACAACTCTCTTGAGGGTTCTGTTCCTGCGTGTGAGTGAGGTTACCAGTAAGCTCCTAAGGAGTTACTGTGTTAGCATCAGAGATGGCATCATGCGAGTGATACTTAATGTATTGCACGCGTTCATAGGCTTCGTTAACAGATTTATATCAGGTAAGCCGTATCCTTCCTGACGTTTTATAAAAAGACTTTTATTTTAGTTGTAATCTATAAGTACAATAGTCTATATATAGGTATATTTGGAAATTGTTATCATTTTCTTGTAGACCGTGTTCGCAATGATGATGTTAGAAGCAGAGTTGGGCTGAAAGAGAGCGTCGGTGTTAAAATAAGAAGAAGCATGCTCCGTTGGTTCAGACATGTAGAAAGAATGCAGGATGAAAGAATGACGAAGCAGATATACAATCGCAAAAGTAGAAGGATCTAGGAGCCGACAAAGGCCAAGACTTACCTACCATGATCAAATTGCTCGTGTTCTATCAGAAGGTGATGTCAGGAGCCCTAGAAACCGGCGAGCGTGCATGAAAAGAGCAATGAATGTTAAAGAAGTGAGTGAGGTATGTAAGGATCGAGTCACGTGGCGCTTGGTTGTCCCTGCCTACCCCGCAAGGAATTTGACGTGAAGTTATAGATTGATCATTTATAAAAATAATTATATTCCATTATTAATATTAATGTCTAGTTTGCATATGCATGCCCCTTTTTAGGGCGCGTATTTGTCGTAGTCTGTTTAGGCTAGGTTTACTCAATGCCTTGGGCAAGATTATTTTGTACACCGTCGAGAAGCATATCCAACTTACAATTTGATGTAAAGTGGTTACCGCAGTCTATACAACGCTTGCAATACAAGAAATATTACGTTGCTACCGCTGCTCCTGACATAGCGACTCAGGAGCTTACTGGCAACCTCACTCACTTGAACACCTCCATCAACCATCAACCCTCCATGGAGTTGTCATTTGGCTACTGTTTTTTTTTGGGCGTCTCTCTTAGCTTAACGACTGGCATCTGTCAAAAACAGCCCGGATCAAAAACTTAACGTGCTCTCAAAAGCACGAAGCGAGAATACTAAAGCCATTCGTATACAACCAAACAGCGTCAATTGCGACGCTGCTAATTTTGTTGACTATACGGATCGCCGTTATTATCACCTATCGACACGCTATCGCGTTCCTAAAAAGGTTGGGCTTGAATTAAGCTTGGATAACGATAATATATGATAGATTTAAGTTAAGCATGACTTTAATTCAGGCTGTGGTTAGATTGGATCCAGGTCGGGTATTGGTTAAGTTAGTTTCTGTCCGGCTGTTTGTTTCAACCCAGCTTAGATTTGGTTCAGTTTTTGCTTAGGGCTGGTTTGGGCCCGGGGTAGTTCCGATTTAGCATACAGTTCCTGTAAAAAGTTCTTTACGCCATTTTCGAACATCATTTGATGTAATTTCTTTGATAATTCACGGCAATGGGCTCAAGCAATAATATAGTAAGCTCTGTAAACCGGTGCAGTTTTTCAAATTAGTTTTTCTTTGCTGGATATTAATAATCGTTCGTAATATTATATTAGCATGTAGAAAATAACCTATGAAGCACCGATGACATCGATATTACACAGTAACTCAATGCACCGCTGTGGATCGAGAGGTAAAGTAGTATTATTAACATACAGGAAATAACCTATGGAGAAATAATCTATCTATAACTTCACGCCAAATCCCTTGTGGGGTAGGCATAAAGAACTGACAATTAATGAGATATGTATTGTAACTCAATTACCGCTACGGGTCGAATCGTAAAGTAGAAAGCGCAGCTAATATTGATTAAGGATGAACATCGCGGAAATTATGGGCTTATTGGTTAAAATGTTCTGCCATTAGTCAGTAGACTCGAATCACTGAGGGCACAAAAGCACATTGTTTTTGTGAGCCCAGGATGCGTTCATCCATAGTGAAGTAGTTTATTGGTTACCGAATACTAATTTGAAGGTACACCTAGACAACATAAACCTTTCAAATTAAAAGTAGGTACTTGAAATTCTGACGTGTTTCTCGTAATGTTCATATAAACAGTCAGTGCCAGATTCTCAACAGGGAGTTTTAAATAGAATTCCATTTATTTCAGTATTCCTTATAGTTTATTCGCTCTATATAGTTTTGTAGAGTAGATAAATGAAACGGGTCAAGCACACTCAACTCAACAACGTTGGCTCAACATACCAACAATTTCACGCACAGTTGAGAAACTGCTTTGAAGCTTGTTTTTAATTGTACTAAATGAAGGACAAACAACTAAAATTTTTCAATCAAGAGTTATTTGACTGGTGTAGGTGCGTGATATTGCACTAAAGAACGAATGGGAACGTAACAAATGGGCGTCATAAACGTAATGCTACAGAAACAGATGACGTACACTGAGCCTCGACTCAAGCGAGTTAGTGTGTAAAACGTGAATTCCCGTTTTCTATATCCTTGTGTAAGCGAATCATGCTTGTGTATGCACACAAGCATGATTCGCTTACACAAGGATACAGAGTTCAGACTTATCTTACATTTCTTATAAGATAAGTCTGAACTCTGGTTCTGTCCCCGACGTGTATTCGCAACGATATCGCCAAAACAAGTTATTAAAAGTTCACGATCTCCGCTCTTCAGCCGTCAAACCATGGATCTGGAACGTGTGATGCATATCCTACTAATATTATAAATGCGAAAGTTTGTATGTATGGATGTTTGTTCCTCTTTCACGCTTAAACGGCTGAACGGATTTGAATGAAATTTGGCACGTAGATAGATTATGATCTGGATTAATACATAGGCTACGTTATTTGACTCCACGCGGGCGGAGCCGCGGGCAGCAGCTAGTTTAATATATAATAGAATAATATTAAAAAAAATACAATCGTAAGAACTATTCTAGGAAATAAAGTAAAAGAAAATGTGTTCCTAGTGCCAAATTTAATCCGAGAATACATTTCTATGGATCAATCAATCTTAAAATTAATTTTGATATGAATAGCTATAATAATAAATGTAGTTATCAAACCTTCGGCTATCATTCCGTGACTTTAGATCATTGTATCAAATAATATAATACATATTAGATTATTGTATTAAATAATATAATTTATGTTATCTAATATCTTATTTGGTTAATGTTTTGTTTGTTTCAGCGTCTGCAGTGAAAATGCCTATCATCCAGTCTTGCTGTTGCTGGCGGAGCCTCCGCAAGGGCTGCTACGCATCAGCTCTGTACACTATGGTATTACTTATTTTTATTTAACGTCTATTTAATTTAAAGTATACTAATCAGACAGAAGAAGCGTTCACGGTATTCCTTTATATAGAGTATGCCCCCTTCTTTTCGCTCTCAGCAATAACTTACCTGCTATGACTTACAACACTAAGATTGTAATAGTGAATGGCGTATAATCGTGGTGTTACTACTACTACTATAACTTCACGCCAAATTTTGATATAGATATAGGCGGTAGGCAGAGAGAACTGAGCGCCACGCGACTCGATCCTTACATACCTCACTCGCTTCTTTAACATTCAATCATCGGGGTGTTACTAATTCGCTATAACCTCATATAATCCACACCACATAAAATCAGTGTACAGGGTGTTAACAATTCACCTGTAAAGCCAAATCAAATATAAATAAATAATAAATATTGTCGGACAAATTACACAGCGCCACCTAGCCCCAAAGTAAGCGAAGCTTGTGTTATGGGTACTAGACAACTGATAAACATACTTAAAAACTTTTTTTTTTGTAAATACATACTTATTATACATAGAAAATACACAGACCAATACAAACAGACATGTTCATGCACACAAATGTTTGTACTGTGTGGGAATCGAACCCACGAGCGTTGGTGTCAAAGTAGCGTAACAGCGCGTTTCACCACTGCGCCACCGAGCTCGTCAATATACCTTAATGTGGTGGAATTATTGATTTATTAATTGTTAGGTACTGAAAACGATCATGAAGTTCAAGCTGAAAGCTCGAGAGGTTTTAAATCAAGGCACGAGATGGACGGTACATATGAGTTTAGAGACCTTTAAACTTTATGTTAAGTTTCAATATGCCTCTTATCATCTGGTATTCGCTTCTGGTTTTCACTGTGTTGGTTACAAAGACATCGATGTACGAAATTCGTTGTGTTCATGGCGCGTACCTTAGTTCTATAGTAATTTTATGCCTATCTATATAGTGTTCTGACGAGCTATGTGGCGCAGTTAGTAATGCTACTTTGACATCAATGCTCGTGGGTTCGGTTCTCACACAGGACAAATATTTGTGTGCATGAACATGTCTGTTTGTTTAGATCTCGGTATTTTTAAGAGAGCTTCAAATCTGCCCATATAACAACTTCCTGGAGGGTTGTTATGCTTCTGCGTGTGAATGGGGTCACCAGTAAGCTTCTGAGGAGTGGCTGTATTAGCAACAGAGGTGGCATCGCGCGAGTGATACTTAATGCATTTCAAGCATTCATAGGCTTCGGTAACAGCTTTACATCAGGTGGGCCGCTTTACATCTACATCTTTGTGCTCATGGTCGTTAAGAAGTTCCATTGTGTGCTTTCGTTGAGCCCAAGTCCGGCCCAGTTTAAGACGACCTTGTTCGTAGTAGTTACCTACCATTTTTAAGATTGTCAATAATCTAACAATACCCAGTCTCTATTAATATACTATGTTTTTGAGGATTTTCCTGGTGTATCACCGAATTCGAAAGTCCAGTACGTATGGCTTCAAGGCTAATGAAATTAAAATGGGATCCATTTTAATTTCATTAGCCTTGAAGCCATACTAACCCCACCGAAAAATAAATTATTGAAATCGGTACATAAACAAAGAAGTTATGCCCGAACATACACAAAAAAAATGTATTTATGCAGACGAATTGATAACCACCTCCTTTTTATGAATTCGGTTCAAAATAATGTTAGGGCAGAGTGATAATTTATACGAGTTACTGCAGTAGCATCGAGGCCCAGTGTTAACGCGCGGGCAGTTGTATTGTAAGCATATATAACCCACGGTAACGCGTTATGATGGACGGTCATTGCCATAATTCGTGCACGTTCTCTTCGTATATTTTGTACATTCTTCTTCTTCTTCGCATTATCCCGTTTCCTAATCCATTATAATTGACGGGGTCCGCTACCTAAACGTAAAGATTTGCCGAAGAAATTATTTTTTACACGGTTAGGACACACGCCTTTCGAAATATAATTTCTTAAACGTGTGAATTTCCTCAATATGTTTTCCTTCACCACCGAGCAAGTGATAAATATGTACATAAATCCGAAAACTCTAATTTAGTGCCACCGCCTGGATTCTAACCGGGAACCAGTTGGTCAATAGGCCGGTTCCATATCCACTGGGCTATCACTGCTCTCTTACAATACTTAAATTACATTTTTTGTCATGTATTATTAAAATGCAATCCAAATGCCACAACCTTTTCTGGTTATTTTCTCTGTGACCTTTACCCTGACGTTAGAAGACTAATTTTCCACACATTTGATGTGCATTGACATTAGAAACTATATATAAGTACGATATGTCTTCGAGACTAAACAAAATCTATATTTAGGTTTCGTTAACGACGCAGCCTAGGAGGTATAAATAATTTTATTAATCTATCTATCTATCTATAGAGAGAACCGAGCGCCACGTGACTCGATCCTTACATATCTCACTCGCTTCTTTAACATTCATTGGTCGTCTCATGCACGCTCGCCGGTGTCTAGGGCTCCTGACATCACCTTTGGCCTTTGACATGTCCGAAATTTTATTAATAATTCAATTAATATCAGAAATCCTACGGCGAAATTCAAGGGAACATAAAATCGAATTTGTTAGTAGCAGAGGTTGTTGCTGTTTCAAGTTAAAGAACGGTAACTGTAAAAGTTAAAGAGAACTGCAACTTAGCAGTAAAATAAGGCGTTCGTTTAATCCTTTATATATTGTATGTAGGTATGTATGGGCGTAGATTATAGTTTACCAAGCTGGACGCTTGCAATACTTTATGGCAACGGCTGTAGTAACCGTTTTACATCACGTGGGCCGCGTGTTTGTAAACCTCCCGACGTTGTATAAAAAATTATCTTCGATTATTTAGTTAAACCCTATGTACATCGATTTATTTTATGTATTTTAGCCCCAGACATTTCCTTTGTGTTGGTAAGGGACCCACGTGGGTAGATATTACTAAATTAATATACGCATCCGTGTATCATTATCATATCATAAAAGGCTGTCACAGGTACAAACTTATTATTATTGCTTAAAGGTCGTATCCATTTTTGGACAAGTTAAGTTTTGTCAATAGGTTAATGCTATTATCATATATTATTGTATCTACGAGTATATCTCTTAAGTTACGGGTGTTTAACCCGGTCATTTGATAGGATAGGATATGACTCCAAAGCGTAGAGGACCCTTTGAAAAGAATGATGTAATAAATTATAGCCGCTGGGACCTGCTCCAAGGGATATCAATTGTACAATATACACATGAACAGGTCACGGCACTATTGACAATATGTCGGAAAAAATGGGTTACTGAAATGAGACTGGAGGTATTATTTGAACTGGACTATTACAGAAAAGGGACGGATGCCTATCATAACTATCATAATCTGATATTACTTTCGGCAGGCGGTGGCTCGCCACTCACTAGATGGACCCCCGAAATGCCAGAGTAATTCGGCCGGAGGCAAAACCGAATGCCTCAGGGGGGTGGATAGGTATGCTAGCTTTCTCCGAAATTACTCGCGGCGTTATGCCCTTTAATACTTCCACCCCTGGAGTATATCACCTGATAAACCAATATAATTATCAGCATGTAGAAAGCCTTTAAATATAGAACTACATTTGGGCGCAGTTCGTGGGACCCTTACGTCGTGTATTAATATTGTTACCATCTATTATTACAATCTCTTCGCAACATTTTCGCTTTCTCTACATTATAAATAATATATATCTTCTTATTGTTTCTTAAACTTCCTGAGAGTGACAAAGACGTAGAATGAACTAATCCCACATATACGTAGGTCACACTATAAGTTTTGCGTAACTTAAAAAAACAACATGTTGGTTATACCAAAATATTATGTTTATTGCTTTTCAAAATACTCTCCTTTACATTTTAAACATTTTTTCATGCGATCGAACCGTTTTTTAAAACAGGAGGACCACAGATCTGCAGGCATGTTTTCTACGTGCTAATTGAGCGCTATCACTGCCTCTTCGGAGTTGGTAAAAGTGAAACCTCTCATCAAATCTTTGTTTTTGGGGAAAATACAGAAATCACAGGATGCTAGGTCGGGGCTATGCGCAGGATGGGTAACGAGTTGTACTTTTTCGGAAGTTAAAAATTACTTTGTTTTGCTGGCCGTGTGTGAAGAAGCGTTGTCATGATGTAGGAGAACGCGGCTTTTTGGTCGTCTTTCGAGAATCTAATACCCTGGGTAAACAAATGGTAGAATACCACTCGGCATTAACACTCTTTTGATCTTCGAGTGGAATTGTGCAGATGGAACCCGTAGCTGAGAAAAAAAACACGATAATTTTTTTACCAACGTTTCTCGCCTGCCTCACTTTTGTTGGCCTGTTCTCATTTTCAAACACCCATTCACAAGATTGCTGTTTTTTTTCGGGTTCAAAACAATAAATCCACGTTTCGTCTCCTGTGACAATGTCATAAACAGCATTAGAATGTCCGTGGTCGTACTTCAGTAGCATCTATGAGCACCATTCCACGCTAGCCCGCTTCTGCTCGGCTGTCAGTTCATGAGGGATCCAACGACAACAAAGTTTCCGAACTTTCAATTCTTCGTGTAAAATTTTCTGAATTTGGCTCATACCAATCCCCAATAGTTCTCGAATTGTCTCATAGGTAATCCGCGGGTGTTTTTCAATTAGCCGCTTAACAGTAGCTACATTATTTACATTGACGGCAGTTGAAGGCCGCCCTTCACGAAATTCGTCATGTAAAGAAACTCGACCTCTCTCAAATTCAGCAAACCATCGCCTCACGGTGCTCAAAGAAGGTGCTTCTCTCCCAAAAGCATTTTGAAGACGAGCAGCACAGTCTTACGGAGAGAGAGAACTTTTAAAATCATAAAAAATCATCGCTCTAAAATCTTTTCGACTCAATTCCATGTACGTAGAACTTTGATGTGTTATAAAAAACAATTCACAAATGATTTCCCGCCAATTGTTTTTTTTATTACTTAGAAATTCAAATAGTTCCGATTAGCTAGAAGTGCAAAACTTTTAGTGTGCCCCATGTATACAAAAATTACTCGTTTATATATGTAAGATAAAAAGCATAAAAACCACCAAAAGTAAGATACGTGACAGCCCTCGCCTCAAACAGAGGAACCTACGAATACTACGAGCAATACCGACACACTTCTGGATCCTACTTTAAAATCAGATTAAATACCTACTATGCTTGCTTAAACTCTTGAGTCTCAAGACTATCGACTGTTCGCAATTTATAGACGGAGACTAGGAACCGAACAGTAATAGCTAAAGCCACTTTCTAAAAAACAGCAGTCTCGGAATCTACATCGCGACATTTCACCAACTTATCATTTTCAACCTTCATGCCATGCCATGCGGAATATCAACAATTATTTTCTATCACTTCGACCAGTCTAATATCACAAATCGATCTGACTGTAAACAAACATCGTTGACGTTGAATCTGGCTTGACTATTTTCGAGAACTTGCAGTGGGCTGTTCCTGTTGTATGGCACCTCAGATTCCACAAGTTCGTATTTCAGCGTAAGCTTAAGTTTCCTACCTTTCTATACCTGTGCTGATATTCAGATTTAGTAAGCATATTACAACTGTAAACAACATATCTGAGTGACTGTATGACTGATGTATTTTCTATAATGATCTAGTTTCATAACTTTGTTTTATATTGCACCTTCTGTTTCCCCAAAAAGGTCCAGAAGTATAACCAATGCACTGAAGCTACTTACTCAAAATCTGGATAAATTAAATCTGGATAGTTTAAAGCCCGGTGAAATAGGCCGAGCGGCAACGTTTTACCCATAATATTACGAGTAATCAAGATCTCATCACTGTATACCCGAAACAGTAATGAGGTTCTGAATACTCATACCAATAGGATTTACCGATTTACTTTTAAACTTTCATACATTTCAAACATACGAAACTTATTAAAAGTATATGGAGATACCTAAGTGACTCTTCTGAATAGTGGTATGTTCTCACCTTTGTATACCTTTAATGTAACAATTGTATGTGTAATAATATGCAATAAAGAATATATACAAAAGTAGATAGTACCATTCTTTGGGAAATATCTTCGGTATTTATTTGTATTGATAACTTCATGCATGATTAGACAAACTAAACTTAGTTCACTAAACAGTAGTTCACTACTATGTATTAATTTTCTTACGGTTTAGCAAAATTAATAATTATCACAATAGGTGCATTTGCAAGGTATTCCTGTGAAGATCTGGTTAATGGACAGAATAAGAACAAATAGTCCTGTAAGAACCTGTAGTGTGCTGTTATTACTTTTTAGTGTTATCGTTTTCCAAACTTTTTTTTAAATTGACATGAGATAGGTATTCATTATAAAAATCACGACAGATATTCTAAGCCTCAAGCCAACCTGTGGCTTCTTTCGCGTAGAATTCGAAAATAATAATAATAATTTATTTGACTCATAAATGTACACAAACTTATTGCTAAACCAACATTAGCCATACAAACACGTACAATATTGCTGCCGGTGCTTAAATTAGGATTAACCTGTGCTATAAGTACCGGCTACCTTTCAATGACACTGAATGAATTAGTAATACGAGTACATTGTTTGTTTATAATGTTACTCGAATTAAAGTGTAGGAATTATAATATCGCAAAATTATGCAAATATATAGTCTATGGCGTTTTGTGAGGATATGTGTATGTGTTCGTGTGTATGCCTTCTGTGTGTGTGTGTATAAATTAGTAAAATAGTATGTGTTTATAAATTTTATTCTAATAACATCATTTAATGATCATAATTAGATTTCCAGTTTCATCAAACGATAGTTTTAACAGCCAATCAGTTAGAATCCTTTTACACTCAAATCTGCTTTTTGGATGTATGCTTACTATATTATTTATTTTATTAAATAAATAGCTGCCAAGAAAGTAGTAAAACCGCTGGCAAAAGGAAGTCTTGCAGACTCTGCTACAAGTCACTTTATATTTCGCATTGAGCGGGTTTTGGAGGGACGCGGGAGACCCATTTCGGAGCTCTCAGAATGCTGCCTCAAGACTATTTGAAGGACAAATATTCGTAAAGCTCTTTCGTTAGAAAACGGAAGGGCTTGTCTGTCACTATCTTTAGTACAGCTCTCAGCGCGCTTTCAAACTTCAACAGATTACTTTTATGAGCGCCACCCCAGGATGATATGCAATAGCTGATTAGGGACTGACATAAGGCAAAATAAGCAGTTTTTAGAGAAAATAGTCCTTACCGTTCCCACGGTTCAATTCTTATTATCTAATTCATAAAACTGGTTCAGAGAAACTCATAAACCGTGATATTGTAGGTAATTTAATATTTGAATAAATTTGACAAATTTACAATCGCCCCCGTGTTTTCAGGTGTACTTCTCAGTGACAATAATAACGATGGGGCATTTCATCGACGTGGAACAACGGTACTTAAACGGAGCCATGGAGGAACCAGAATCGGAGAGTTTCCTAGAACCAGACAAAATTACACCCAGTAAGTATATCATATTTTTATAGCAATCATAAAAGGTGTGTAAAGAAATAAGTAAGGATTATCTTTGTGGCAGAGCCAAGGTTATGTTAATAAAAGTGATGTAAGTAATGGCATTGCATTAAGAAAGTATATTGCGTTTACTTACAACATGTATGTTTCATATGTCTGAAAATTAAAAAAATAATATTCTATATTGATTTAGTCGTAGCACTATAAGCTAAATTAAACGTGATATGGATATTTGGAGTCCAGAAATATTATATAACGAGCTCGGTGGCTTAGTGGTGGAACGCGCTGTTACGCTACTTTGACGCCAACGCTCGTGGGTTCGATTCCCACACAATACAAACATTTGTGTGCATGAACATGTCTGTTTGTATTGGTCTGGGTATTTTCTATGTATAATAAGTATGTATTTACAAAAAAAAATGTATTTACGTATGTTTATCAGTTGTCTAGTAGTAGTATAACACAAGCTTCGCTTACTTTGGGGCTAGGTGGCGCTGTGTAATTTGTCCGACAATATTTATTTATTTATGTCTTTGGCTTAGCTGAAAACTTAAAACTTTGTTTCGAAAAGCGCAATAGTTTGACACTTGAACAAATTAAATGTCTACCAATAGCATTATACAACGTGAAGCTATTGATATTTTAGGCTTACATTATTTATTTTCAATACAATTTTATTTTTTTCAATCCTCACAAGCAGAACGTAGCATAATCCGCTACTAGTTCGATAATTGATTTCGTTGTTGTTGATTATTATCATTGCCTTGTCCAAATTGGTGGTGTGTTATCCCTAGAAGTACCCTAGGAACCGGCGAGCGTGAAGAGCTATGAATGATAAAGAAGCCAGTGACGCCTTACTCGTTTCTTTATCACCGAGTGTTATGGACCGAGTCATGCATTGCTCGGTACTTTCTGCCTACCCTGTAAAGCAGATAGCAGTTTTGAAACAATAACTTTATTTATAGTGTTCGTTTTAGTATGAAATCAAAGTTCATATACAATGTAATTTTATAAAATATAACAAACTCGTATAGACGGCTAAAATTTAGAGAATTTCTTTGTGACCCGTTCTACTTTTACTTCCTTCAATTAATAGCTTCCATTTGATACCCCACTCCATAGAAACACAAAAAGCCTCGACCGCAAGTGTATGTATAAGTTGCCACTGCTATTCAACTACTAAGTGTGTTAAATTATGAACCTAATAGTAGTGTATTAAAAATCAAAATGGCTCGACGATGTAGTTCGACTATAAGGATTAATGGGTAACATAAAATTATGGTTTAATATTTAAAGAGTTTCTGATATTGTCCCCGTTTTGGAATATTATACAAGATTCATTAACTAAATTCCAATATAGCTCAATCGCTACTTAGATAGACTTTAGAGTTAAGCGACAAGTGTCACGTGCCGCGTGGACGTCGCACGATTTTGCTGTTGTTATTGGTACACGTGGTACCATAGTACCATAGTACATAGTGGCACTTGCAGCTCGATTACATGACAAATGCAGTGCGCGTTTCGCGAGGTTCCAATTACATTTGATAGAAACGTACAGTAAATATTTTTGCCATATGACGTTGTTGCGAGTGGCTCCAAAGAAAACATCACAATATCGTAAGAATTTCCCTTAGTCCATCCAAAGACGACCATCAATGTAACATGGACTTTTGGACAGAACTTTTTTTGAAGCATTTTATTAGGACCTATTATACTTTTTCTAATATCATGTCTATACACAGTTCATATTTAAATGTAAACACAAAAACCCTTTACTGAAAGCTTCCAGATTTAGCAAAATGTTTCCTTCGAGTTTCTGTTTCTTGTGCATTGTATTAAATCTGTGCAGCGAGAGGATCACAATATTTTTATATACTGTAACGAATAAGAGATTTATTAGTAGCTCGCCTTAATACGGGGTAAATATCCATCCACAATTGCCGTTGTACCTAAATTACATTACATTACTTAACACGAGAGCAATTAAATTGTGCAATTTTAATGTGCATTTTTTTTAAAACTTTATTATAGCATGGGGGCCTAAATTTATGCATGATAGTTTTATGGCATGGGCCCTATTTATAACATGCTTCTTGTTACATCTTGTGTGTAAGTAGTAGAGAGTAACAGCTGATAAGTCGTTTTAATTGTAGCAATGTTCGATCGAATCTTATTTGAATCTTATACTTCTAAACAATAAAAGTATTAATGGTTTTCTACCTAAACGTGCATCGTGCATAATGAGCTGCTGATGTTACAAGCATCCATAGACAGCTGACCACCATACTTATTTGCGGCCTTTGTTGTATAACAAACATGATACTACTACAAAAAAGCGTAGTGCCAACGGGTAAAATAAAAATAAATTCCATGAGCCTGGGATTTCGGGACTTGCTGTGATAAAGATATATAACCTGCTTATTTAGTGTACCTTGGACGCTACCACTAAAACAAAATATATAACAGAATACATGGGAGTAGGTTCAGTGAGGGGTGTATTCCTGAATCGCGGTTGTGAATTTTCCAGGTCACTTGCACTCATATCTGCCTCACCACGGACGTTAAAGTTCGTTTTCACTGGTACGTTTTTGCACTTTGTCTGACGATGTAATAGACATATCGAAGGGTATTTGTCTAGCCATACGGTAGCCAGTATAATGGTTATGATAAGGGCATCACCAGTACGCAATAGTATAAACCGGTTGTCAGCAAAAACAACTCTTTTACTGCGTTTTACTAGCTCCTCGGCATCATACCAAGTATTTTATTTTGTAAAAAGCATTTAATACAATCGATGGCATCGTTGCGCATGTTATTCTAACTGAACAGGCAACCTGTCTATAGATGGGTTTACACATCTCGAGTTTCTCCGTCGGAGAGCCGTCGGTCCCGGCTGTTGTCGATAGATGACAGTCTTTAAGCTAAGTCAGTGGCTCTCGAGCGGCTTGAAAACACTGGCCTCCGCCAATCCGCATTTGAGCAGCGTGGTGGAGTATGCTCTAAACCCCTTCGGTTGAAGGGAGACCCGTATCCCTGCAGTGGGATGAGTAAGGGTTGATGTGAATTGAATACCATCTAGAACTAAGCTTCTTAAGCCATAACTTGTGTGGCAATATTCATGAGGCACCATGTCAAAAATTTCGACCATGTTGTAATGATGATTGTCGTTATGATTATTTACATTATAGAATACCTCAGAATATTCTGTATTCTGAGTAGAATACGTATGCGACGCGACATGATGAGAACCTGGACAACGAAGCGTCATTTCTCGCATGCACACATTGACGTTACATTTACAGGCATTCTCACGCAGTCTCAAGCGGTGATCAACCGAGAGTACCGCGAAGACAAGCGTAGCACTCTTCACATATGCTCAAAATTAATCAGCGGTATTATTACGGTTCTAGTGTAGGTATTTCATGATTTAAAACTACTAAACTGTGACGACATGATGACGAGCTCGGTGGCTCAATCGTGAATGACGCGACTTTGACACCCACGCTCGTGGGTTCAATTCCCACATAAGGCAAACTTTTGTGCGCATGAACATGTCTGTTAGTCTTGGTCTGGATGTTTTAAGGGAGGTAGGGCGCATCAAAGCAGCCCGTCTGGGGAAGTACCTCCACCTCACAGAAAACCGCAGCCAAATAACAACTCCCTAGAGGATTGTTGTGTTCCTGCGTGTGAGTGAGGTCACCAGTAAGCTCCCAAGGAGTTGCTGTGTTAGCAGCAGAGGAGGCATTGCGAGTGTAAAATGTGATTTGATCTTACCTGTACATTGAAAAATCATAATATTTTCTTTCGTATCTAAAAAAACTCAATATTCAATCTTCATGTTAATTTTATTATACATTATATTTTTTTAGAAGGTATATAATATATATACTTTAAAAAATAAAACAGGTAATATTTTGAATTAAACAATTTTTTAACGGAAGTATCGCGTATTTTATTTATTTTGTTGAACCTGACGTTTCGAACGCTTTGCAGCGTCCGTGGTCGCAGGAAGACTAAGGTGGTATTTGTCTTACATTAGTTATTCAATTATTACATCTACCGACATGGATTAATTATATATGTTCCGATTCACACAAAAATCGCTCACAGTGTCCGAACATTTTTTAGACCAGCCAAACCATTACATCCGGTTTGATAAACCACAAATCCTCGCCAAGGAGAATCGCTACATGCCGAGAATGTTGCGCGAGGCTATTGAAATAAGAAAACACCCCAATTTCAATAGAGAAGATGGTTGGCAAGTACCACCTGCTTGGGATCCAGTCCTAAAAATAATCAAATCCCAAACCCAAAGATCTAAAAAATGTTCGGACACTGTGAGCGATTTTTGTGTGAATCGGAACATATATAATTAATCCATCCATGTCGGTAGATGTAATAATTGAATAACTAATGTAAGACAAATACCACCTTAGTCTTCCTGCGACCACGGACGCTGCAAAGCGTTCGAAACGTCAGGTTCAACAAAATAAATAAAATACGCGATACTTCCGTTAAAAAATTGTTTAATTCAATGTGTAACAATCGCGAAAACCTAAGACAATACTAGGTAATATTTTGAAAGTAAATGTCACACATCATGGTGCCGGTTATTTAATAACTTTACTAAAACATTTGTTCGTTATGAGACCAATTGAACATGGAATGTAGACAGTAAAATATTCAAAACGATGAGTAATTCCGATTCAAATTTAATGAGATAGCATTCTATACCAAGAATATTTATGGCATCATTTGATAAAAAATCAAGGATTTTTTTTTTATATACTACGTCGGGACGCATACAAGCATACGGCTCACGTGATGTAAAGTGGGTACCGTAGCCTATTAACGCTTGCAATATATTAAGTATCACTCGCGCGATGCCTCCTCTGCTGTTTACACGGCAACTCCTTGGGAGCTTACTGGTGACCTCTCTCACACGCAGGAACACAACATCCCTCTAGGTTGTTATTTGGCTGCGGTTTTCTGTGAGGTGGAGATATTTCCCCAGACGGGCTGATTTGATCCGCCCTACCTCTCTTAAAGCATCCAGACCAAGACAAACAGACATGTTCGTGCACAAAAATGTTTGCCTTGTGTAGGAATCGAACCCACGAGCATTGGTGTCAAAGTCGCGTCATTCACGACTGAGCCACCGAACTCGTCAATATATGACGAACGGATATGTCATTATAGTAGTTTAATACTTGTGTGCTGGAAGCTCCATTCCTAATAGTTTATATTCGTTGTTCTACTTGCCGCTTCTAGTATCCATCGACGCTGAAAGCTGCTGCTAATTCCCAAAGATTTTAGAGAAGCATTACCATTTTTTTTTCTTTTGCGCTTTTGTAATTGTTCGATGACGTTATTATGAAACTGTCATCTCGATCCTTATTTGCTTCTGGCCTTCATTTTGTATTTCTGTTACATGTAATTTTATTTGTGTTTCTGGTATACGTAATTTTATTTTGAGTATCTTTGGACACGTTTTTTATTTGCTGGAGTTGAGCAGTTTTTTGTTCTTGTATATTTTTTTCCAATGAGACATGTTCCGAAAGTATCCGCTTTCCTGGTTCGCGGATGCTAATTTTTCTTGCAAGTTATTAGCTATTTATACATTTTTTTTTAAACGCGGACATTGTATATTTGAAATCTTTTATATTTAGAAAGTTTCTAACCAAAAGTGAAGAATTCAATCAACTTTCTTCCTCATTATCAACTATCAGGGTAATAATGAGAGAGATATCATTGAAATCGCTAGCTTATTGATCATTATTTATTTCTTGATTGAATCTTCCATTTATGACAGATAATTGTTACATTTCATTGTCAGCTTAAAAGTGATACCGAGGTATTATTTTATTTTCTTTATTATAATCACTTATTATTAGGCGAGAGAAATATGTATAAATCAGAATGATAATGATGACAATATACACAATATTTGCAAGTGAAACATTGGTTTTATAAAAACGTTAACTTTTATAAAAACACATACAGCACATGGCGGGATAATTGTTTAAGTGAAGCTGTGTTCCAGTTGCCACTT
The DNA here is from genome assembly GCA_947507595.1 of Pyralis farinalis. Classification (NCBI taxonomy): domain Eukaryota; kingdom Metazoa; phylum Arthropoda; class Insecta; order Lepidoptera; family Pyralidae; genus Pyralis; species Pyralis farinalis. The sequence goes on along the minus strand of OX382265.1, from coordinate 12,759,602 downwards.
AACCAGTTCTAGTAACATCGCGTATCAGTCTAATCAAATACGCAAGTTAAGCTAAGTTAGTGGCCTTCTCGGGGATTTAATATAGCCGGCTCAATTATTCCACAATGGAGGTGCATAGTGAAGCATGGTTTAATCATTCATATGAAGAGAATGAGGAGCATTGGGATAAATATGAGTAGATGTAGAACATTGATATTGATAAAATCTAATATACATGGGGCACACTAAAAGTTTCTAGCTAATCGGAACTATTTAAATTTCGAATGTTATATTTTTTGAAACGTTGCAACCTACTTGTCAATTGTTTTTTATCACACATCAAAGTTCTACGTACGCAACGAAAATGGAATTGAGTCGAAAAGATTTTAGAGCGATGATTTTTTATGATTTTAAAAGTTCTCTCTCTCCGCAAGACTGTGCTGCTCGTCTTCAAAATGCTTTTGGGAGAGAAGCACCTTCTTTGAGCACCGTGAGGCGATGGTTTGCTGAATTTGAGAGAGGTCGAGTTTCTTTACATGACGAATTTCGTGAAGGGCGGCCTTCAACTGCCGTCAACGTCAATAATGTGGCTAATGTTAAGCGGCTAATTGAAGAAAACCCGCGGATTACCTATGAGACAATTCGTGAACTATTGGGGATTAGTATGAGCCAAATTCAGAAAATTTTACACGAAGAATTGAAAGTTCGGAAACTTTGTTGTCGTTGGATCCATCATGAACTGACAGCGGAGCAGAAGCAGGCTCGCGTGGAATGGTGCTCACAGATGCTACTGAAGTACGACCACGGACATTCTAATGCTGTTTATGACATTGTCACAGGAGACGAAACGTGGATTTATTGTTTTGAACCCGAAAAAAAAACAGCAATCTTGTGAATGGGTGTTTGAAAATGAGAACAGGCCAACAAAAGTGAGGCATTCGAGAAACGTTGGTAAAAAAATGATCGCGTTTTTTTTCTCAGCTACGGGTCCCATCTGCACAATTCCACTTGAAGATCAAAAGAGTGTTAATGCCGAGTGGTATTCTACCATTTGTTTACCCAGGATGTTAGAAAAAGTTCGCGAAATACGACTAAAAAGCCGCGTTCTCCTACATCATGACAACGCTTCTTCACACACGGCCAACAAAACAAAGTCATTTTGAACTTCCGAAAAAGTACAACTCGTTACCCATCCTGCGCATAGCCCCGACCTAGCACCCTGTGATTTCTGTATTTTCCCCGAAATCAAAGATTTGATGAGAGGTTTCACTTTTACTCCGAAGAGGCAGTGATAGCGTTCAATCAGCACGTAGAAAACATGCCTTTAGTTCGATCGCATGAAAAAATGTTTAAAATGTAAAGGAGAGTATTTTGAAAAGCAATAAACATAATATTTTGGTTATAACATGTTGTTTTTTTAAGTTACGCAAAACTTATAGTGTGACCTACGTATATTTGGAAATTCATGTAATGTGTTTCAGGAGGGATCCACACAGGAAAATAAACTCATTTCTTTTTTTCTGTTCTCTGAAATTAGACTCTTTACGTGTTATGTTCAATAATTACTCAAAAACTATTAATTCGATTTTATCAAATGTGATGCCAGCTGTTTTGTCTTTATGTAAGTGTGTCATATGGTACATTTTTTGGAAATAATACTATATTTTTAAATACGAAGAAAAAATATTACTCGTGTTTTATAGTAGCATTCGATAGAGTTATTTAGTAAAGATCAAATCTCTATAGCTAGTTGTATCTAAAATTCTCTATTTAAGTTATTTAAATTTTGATGTGAAATAGTCTAATCTTCTATAAGATTGATTGGTTTGCCTTTATAAAATATGGGTATGCCCTAGGGCTTAGATTATTAGATATCAGTGTGAATCATAAGCAGGCAAGGTTAGCTTCGGCGCCAAAGACGACAGTAGATTGATGTATGTGTGTATATCATCACACCAGGTACTCTACCAATGCAACAAGGAACCGGGCATGAATCGAGCAACCGAGTGCTATAGCGAATTCGCTCGCTACTTTAACCTTCGTCAATTCCCAGAGATCTTATCACCTTCTGATGACTTCTGAACACACGACCAATTTAGTCCTGGTAGATGAGTCTTGCTCTTCCTCGGCTCCTATATCCTGCCACTGCCTACACATTATATATCTGTTTCGTCATTCTTTCATTCAACATTCATTCTACATACCCGAGTCAACGGAACATGCCTTTTCATATCTTAATACCATGATCTCTCTTTCGGACCTACTCTCTCTCTTACAATATCATTGCGAATCGGTCAGCAAGTGTTACGCCACATATTTTACGCAAAGCTAGCATTTTAAACTTCGTATCGACCATTCAATCTCATGCATGGAATATCTTCATGGTACGCTGACACTGCCGAGTCCATCACTGACTCATTCACAATGTCAGTGTCCTGGATGTAACAATAGATTTCTTCATAACATTCACTTCACTGTTCTATCATTTTTTGAGTGTTACTCAGCATTTCCCCAGCTTGAGACTTTATCTTGTCTATTCTGGATGCTGACAAACCACCCTGAAATTTCTTTACCTCTTTCCAGAAGAGAAACCTCTACATCTTATCTTCTCATTCGGAGTAATTCTTTTACGCTTGATTTTCACAAAAGCTTTGATTTTATTCTTGCATCGATGGTATATTTCGCTCTTCTTCTGTTTCATGCTATCACTCTGGTGTAAAGATAATGCATAATCCAGCCACGCTTTCTCTTTGCGCGCATGCTCCTTGCGGATCCACATGCTTCTTTCGTACTACAACAATACTAACACCTTCATCATGATCTACGATCACTAGGTAGTAAATGTATACGTTACTCGTGTCTGTATACATCATATAATTGAAAAAAAAATGTGGGTCCTAAAATAAGTAATAGAACTTGAATTGTATTACATCAATCTTCTCGAATGGGCCTCCGCATGTTGGATACTTACCTCCGTACACGCCTGTCTAATAACGGATTTTAATTAATTTAACACTTGATATAGAGCAATAAAATATATTACAATCAATTTAGAAAGTTGTCTCTTTGTAACTCTCTTTTTGTTTGTTGCCGCTAATATTCACACCGTGTGAAGTTTAGTGAATCTAACATTTAGTCATTATTTTAATTAAAATAGGTGTAATTAAATAAAAGACTTATACGAAAGAGGTATACGAAAGCTTATAAAAATAACAATTAATAACAGATGCAGAATGTAAACGGGAACGCAAACAAATCAATTTCTATTCTATGTTTCTCCATGTTATTCTATGTTTTGACATCGACCAAACTTTTAATAGGTCAGTTAGTAGCACGGCAGCATTCATATTGCATCACACATAGCGGATAATCCGGCTCACTTCAAAGTTAGTTCGTGTCAAAGTAGTTGAGCTAAATACAGATACAGCTTTTGCGTCGCGTTTAGATGAATAGGCTTATGAGCAGATTTATATTCAAAATAAAACCGTTATAACTTACATACGAGCTCGGTGGTGTATTGGTTAGTAACGCTACTTTGACACCAACGCTCATGGGAAACGTTAGGCAGTAAGTAGCCTTAGCCTAACGACGATCATTAGGCGAAAATCAGATTCAAGTGCAAACCCATGACCAAAACCTTTAATTTGAATAAGAAAAAAATAAACGCTTCGGCAGAGTATTATACAAAATTGTTCCTTTTTAACTAGTTCATGTAACGAAAAATCGCTAAATGTGATATTTCATATTTTATTTTTCGAATGTCATTTGAATAATTTGTGGCCGTGTTCGATAAAAAGTCGATTGCAGCTTATTTATTCGTAGTTCTAGCTTCAATCAAAGCAAGGTTTTTTTTTGTTACAGTAACGGTGTCTTTGAACATCACTCTTCTGGCTTGCAGCACACTCGGACTCGTCGCATGCATATTACTAATTGTGGGAGTATACAAGGTAAGTACTGCTATTTATAAAAATGATTTTTTATGCAACGTCAGGAGGCCTACAAGCAAACGGCCCACCTGATGATGTAAAGCGGTTACCGTAGCCTATAAATGCTCGCATTAAGTATCACTTGCGCGATGCCACCTCTGCTGCTAACACATCAACTCCTTAGGAGCTTACTGGAGAACTCACTATATGAGGATAAACTTGTCCTTGTATTTTGAATGTCAGCACGTAATTTTCGCGCACAATATTTGTTGTACCGAACGATGTCATTTAAAAACATGAATTGTGTATGTTTGCCAAAAATGTTTCGAATCTCTTTTATTACCTGATACCAAAGTTAATAATGGTTAGGCTGGTTAATGCAATTCCGGCAATTTAAATTTTCCACTCGCACAGCACATTCCAGGTGATTCATTCTTAAATTTAAAGGCACTGCAATACATGCATAATTTATCAATTTTTCATATACTAACACTTTGATGAACATTGTAATCATAATTAGGATTGTAATTGAATACTCCAAGATTTAATTCAATGTACTGAGCGTCTAGATCGAGCAATGCGTACTCGAGTGATTACTAGTCTTGTCTCCCGCTGAATACTTCCTTCGGATAGACGAGTTTGAACAATGTGTACTCGTGCTGCGTTCAGTCTTACTTCTCGTGGAACGTCTGTTTCAGATGAACGAACTTGAGCAGTACGTACTCAAATGGTTTCCAATCTTACTTCCCATTGCTCGTTGGTTTCTGAAACTCGTGATATCTTTTTACGTTTTGCTTGAGCTGAAGATCGGCCAATCGCTCTTCGTATCGCCGGCATAATTAATTTTCCGACAATAAATACTGATTTTCACCACAATAAAGTTACACCTTTGACAGCAAATACTATAAAATCCGGGTATTTTAAAACGACGTACGTCTCGACGTTGACGAACAAAATATTTTTGATATCTATCTATTCTTTGTAAATAAAAATATTTGTAATAAATAGAAAGATACATGCCATTCCGTTTGTCTGTTTGATTATTGGCATTTCGCCTACAACATTAAAAATAAAATAAAATAAAATTACTTTTTATCTACAGAGATAATTTTATTTTATTCACCCACAACTCCAAAATATCAGTAACAAATTTCTTTTTATCTATAGAGCTAGTTTTATTATATTGACGTATTTTAAAATATGTCTCTTTTTTTTCACTAAAGCAAATAGTTTCATGACAAATTTCAATTACATATAGATTTTTTGGGCCAGAAACCGTCCGAACATCAACCGTCAGAAAGCGTCCCCAGAATACTCTACCCAAGTTTCATCACAATCTTATCAATGGTTTCGGAACGCATAGAGGAAAACATTGATTTTTATTTATATAGATAATATTGAGCATGCATGCATTCATTCAACGATTTCATAAAATAGAAAACAACAAAATCTTTTAATAAAATTTGAGATTTGAACCTCGCACTCCCGAGCGTGGCGATAAGTTTGAGTTGGTTTTTTTTGCCATTTGACCGCAACAGTCGGTAATAGAATTGGTGAAATTATAGGTGTTATACATTAATTGATGTATCGATAGAATATAGCTATCTCTGTCGGTGCTGTGTTTTATTCGTCAATTTCTCGGTAACGTGTAACGTAATATAATCAACGATTGTTATGTTATTTATGCAAGTGTGTGCGTGCCAACCAGCCACCAGCGTGTACCGAAGATTTCTTCCGCTTGTTATATACAGATTTTTGGCGTGGACGTACCACTAAATTCTTGTTTTAGGATTTATAATACAAAGATAAATACATATTTGTAATTGTCACTTGCTCGGATGGAAACTTGATGGATAATATCGTGAGTAAACTCGCACGTCCTACAATTAACATTTAGAAAGACGTGTAACCTAACCTAAGAATGGTCTGGTTTTCCCTCTGGAAGTCTTAGAGCAGTCGCTCCATGTCAAAATCAGTATTTTCGCCAAATTCTTAGGCTTAGGTAGCTGACCCCGCCAAACCTAATAGATTAGGAGAAGAAGACATTAATTCGAAATATGAATTTTAGTTATACATGCCTGGATTCGAATCGAGGACCAATTGGTCAATAGGCCAGTTCTGTATCCTCTGGGCTATCACAGCTCCTAGATCCAAATAAAATCAGTTGAGAATGCGCAAGCCTGCATTGCCAGAGGAACACCTGGCTCGTCAATTATATAACAATTCAATTTTTTTTTATTTGTTGGCCATGTTCCTTAAGAGATAGGAACGGCGTTTCTGAATACATATTGTTCATGAATAAATGAAACAAAATACATGGGAATAAATAGGAATGCCTATTCTACTTTTTTATGCAGAATCCGAATCTGAAGTCAAAATTCGAATATTCGAAGAAAACGCACACACAGACAAACATATAGATTTCATATAGGAACGGTGTTCCTGAATATATATTGTTCATGAATAAATGAAACAAAATGCGATACCTACCGAAGAATAATATAACGGGCTCACATTCAGCGGCATCTTCAATCTTTAAAATCGAAGATTTGGGGGTGGTAGAATATTTTGGTGTTGAAACTATTATTAGAAACTTGGATAAGAACAGCAGTTAATGGTAATACGCAATTAAAATGGTACCTCATCCTCAATTAAATTATTATATATGCATTTAAAATTAAATGAAGCACGAATAAGTTTCTAACGAGTAGAGGTGTTAATACCATAGGTACCTCAGACGTAACGTAGGAACTAAAGATTAGAAAGACAGTTAGCTAGTTCGAAGGCAAAAGTATTGTGAAATTTATGATTTTAGAGATATTGTAATCTGAACTAAATGCACTGCACAACATGTATCTGTACAAGTTCAAACTTGACCTCACTCACCCGCAGGAACACAAATATACCCCTGGGAGTTGTTATTTCGCTGCGGTTTCTGTGATGTGGTACTTCCCAGACGGGCCGCTTTGATGTGATCTCTCTCTCTCTATCGAATATCCCATCCCAATCCCCCATAGCATCAAATATCCAATCATTAATTGACCTGGGTGGCTCTGTTGTGAAAGTAATGAATATCGTAAATGGGGGCGCACACAATATTTTATCACTAAGAATTTTACAATTTTGTTTTGACGCGGTCAACAAAATTTACCATATTTTAACTTTTTACGGTTATATGAAGGAGTTTTTGACTGGCGTTAAAATGAGGAACAATCAGTGACTGCACGTGGCCTGTCTTATCACATCCTATCCAGCTCTATAGCGTGTTAGTTGTATGTGAATTTGCTAGAAGTTACTTGCGTATTTCACATAAATGAAACAAAGCCATCATCATTCATCTCATCGCAGCTCTTTCATACCCCTGACGCTACGGTTTTTTTTACAACGTCACGAAGCAAACAATTATACGGTTCATCTGCTATAAATTCGTTACCGTAGCCTATGAACGCTTGCAATGCATGGAGTGTTACTCGAGGGTGCTCATTTTTTCACTTTTTAAGCCCTATTATATTTAGCATACCATTTCATATCATAATACTAATGATCGAAACCCATAATCATCAGAATTCGTAATATCTCTAATAACAATACACCTGGTTTATACTAATATCTATTTTCAGATATTTCCTTATACTAATGATGATCTCAAATGATCTAAAATCCTAATTATTCCAATACATAACGCTAATATTCATAAATTTGTTTCATGCTAATATTTGCTTTTATATATTTCTTAATCATAAGTGTTATTTATCCGCATTGGAGTGTTAGGCAAAGCTGCGAACCTACAGCGCGTAAAAATATATATGATCACTGACTGTTATAAAGGAAACAGTTCTGAAAAAATATATGTATTGAAACATGTTCCCAGTAATGACAGTATTAATAAAAAAATATGATAACTGTCTGTTATGAGTTTGGTTGGTAGTAATAAAAATTTAAGTTCACAAAATTATGAAGAAAAAAAATATGAAAAGTGATTATTGTGAACTATTTTTATAGGAGCCGTCCCGTCGGAACGGACCAGTCACTCGCGCGTCGCCACCCGAGCTCCTTACTTAGGAACTTACTTGTAATCTAAATTACTTGTATGAACACAAAAACTATCTAGAAAGTTGTTATTTGGCAGCGATCTTCAGTGAGGTGGATGTACATAGCCAGGTTTTGATGCGGCCTACCTCTCTTTCATCAGAATTACGTTTGGTAATTAGCGCGGTGCACCACGTGCATATGAAGCTGGATTTGACTTCAAAGAAGATATTGAGCTACTTAAACCCCAAAACAAACAATGGTTCTATTTGGGATTTACCTATGTCATGCAGCGCCTATCTTTTGCTCTACTAGAATAACTTTACATTTGGCTTATACCTACAAATGTGTCCCAAGTTAAACTGTTTGAACAGTATAGAAATATTTATATAATACAGAAAATATTTCCCAAGTTACAATCTTGTTAACAAGTCTTTGGTCAACATTGGAAAAGCAGTGTGTTTTTATAGTGGTATTTTTTATATCAATAGGAAGGTCGTGGGTTTAATATATTAGGTATTATGCACCTTAGGGATGAGGAAGGTTGTGGAGTTGAATGCAAACAGATTACCCAGTAAGTCGGCTTTCTATTTACCACTATAGGTCTAGTCCATAGTGGAAAAGAGAAACGTCCACGCTACTCTTGTAAAAACCGGATGGCAGGCGCTATCCGGTTTTTACAAGGGTAGGTGGCCGGCCCACAAAAGTTTTCTTCGGCTGCTTTAGCGAGCGCTCAGAAAGCACAGGGAAGGCTAGCAAGTCGCAAGTCGCAAGCCGTTCGCCAACTTTACTGGCAAAATACGGAGTTATACGTTTACCTATGCGTTTAATTTTTTATCAAGGTGCTTATTTTTTTTCGGTTTACTGGTGCATATAAACTCCTATTTCTCTTTTTATATTATAGTTATATGATCTGACATATATTTCTCTTTCGCAATTCCTCTTAATTGATGTTTACAATACTTTGAAGTTGAATTCGATGAAACTTGATATTAAATCGGGTTTATGCTTTTATCTCATCGCTGAATCAGTTAGGGTTGTCAATTTATTTGTATTGTACGAAATAAGGAAATTGTAACGTACAAGTCTTTGACTTTAAAAAAAATGATACTAGTGTAACATCACATTTGTGACGAAATTATGGATCGAAATTGTGTCCATTCGACAGTACAGCGACTGTTCTAGTCGCTGTACTGTCGAATGAACACAATTGGCTGCGTTTTCTTATTGCAATGCAATACTACATTATTTGGCGACCGATGAACTATATTTCTTTTATGGAGCAGTGATAGCCGAGTGGATAAAGAACCGGCCCAGTGACCAACAGGTTCCCGGTTCGAATCCATGTGCATTCAAATCCAAATGCACCACTAAATTCGTGTCTTCGGATTTATGTACATATTTTTAATTATCACGTTCTCGACAATGAAAGAAAACACTGTAAAGAAACCGGCACGTCCAAGAAATTATACGTGTCGTGTGTCTGTTTTCCCTCTGGGTCTGATGGTAGTCGCTCCGTATAAAAATCATTATCGACGCCAAATCCTTAGGATCAAGTAGCGGACTGCGCCAGTGGATTAGGAAACGGGATAACGCGTGGAAGAAGAAGAACTAGTCTTTTTGTCTCTAGAGATAGAGACCAGTTTCCAAGAAATGTCTGAACGAAACTTCTTCCCACAGCAACGCCATAGTCCAAATGTTTCGACTCCAAATGGTATCAACATGTATTCTCCTAATAGGTATTAATTTATATGATGTATGTTTTGTAAATATGCTATTTTATTTATTTATTTAATAGCATGTAGTTGAAATAAAAATGACACGTTACTAAAAACATTAAGAAGAGAACCTAAGACTATGCAAATAGTTTGCATTTGCACTGTTCAATATTGGTTAATAAAGTTCAAATGTATATAAATTAGATGTAGTTAGTTTATACTGATTGTAAATGTGAATTTTGTGTGTTATTTCTTTGTCCTACAACAACGAGAACTTTAAAATACCTCACGGTCTGGCGAGAATACAGAAATAACAAATGGTGTATGAAAAAGATACATCGCAAACATGTTACTCACGAAAAAAAAAAGCCTATGGATCAAAATAACTAGTTTGAAAGAAAATTGATGTTTATGTTGATTATGGTAATCGTTTCAGTGCAGATTTCATATTTCATTTTGTGACTTTCAGCAGGGTCCATCCAGGTTTGAATTAGCTCAGCATAGAGTTTTCCCTCCTTATGCTAAAAATAAATATTCCCTGATACATACCAGTGCACTATAATATCCATAGTACGCCAGGAATAACCATAAAAAGATTTACTATTTTAAGCGTTATGATTTCTATCATGGGTCATAAAACATACTGTTAAGTGGCACCCGTTATTCAACTTTCCCCGCTTAAATAATGACTTGCCTACGTTGTTTATCACCCCTTAATATAACGGCAAAAAGTCAGATAAAACTGGGTTACTGTGTTCGTCAGACAAACAAGTCAATCAATTACCGCCTGTCATTTTTCTATATATGGGTAGGTGATTGTAAAAGGTTTTTCAGTTCTTGTTTAACATAATTTACAATATAATTTACATAAATTGTAATCAATATATTCCCTCTGACATAAGCTATATTAAATTACAAGGTGCAAGTACATCTGTTGTTTTTTTGCATTAATATGCGCGATGTAGATAATGTAAAGGGTGGTCTACTACACCAACCCTAACTCATCCCACGGATCTATTTGGCTATTTGTTTTGGTACTTACCATAGCTTATCGTACATCATTCTACACGGCTAATCGCCTGCTACCTGTAAATACATAAAGCAAATACATTAAAGCATACTCCACCTCGGTGCTCAAGTGCCGATTGGCGGTGATCAGTGTCAAGCAGCCCAAAGGCCACTGATTTATCTTAACAACTGTCATCTATCGAAACAGCCGTGACCGACGTGCACTCCGAAGCTCGAGTTAGATAAACTCCCATAAGATAGGCTGCGGTCGCCATTGCTTAACCTACGTGTTCCCCATAGAGAATTCAGTATCCTAATCTTCATAGGTATACTATATTTTGCTACCATTTTCTCCAATATTTTCAGTATAAATGACTCATTGATAGACATTGTTCTATACTGACAATGTAACCTTTACTATATACCTAACTTCTCTGAACTATAGCTAATTGTTACACTGTGGTATGTGGTAAGTATCCCTACACCCAGTCTTATCCTATTCAGTTTAAGCAGGGTAATATTAGGATTTCCGTATTAGAAATAAATACTACGTTTAACTAAACCCTATTTGTTTTGAACACGGATTTGTAGTAATTTATTTCAGTTGCTCTTTATAGCAATCTCATATAGTGATTTTTTAATTTAAATAACGAGATTGTTTTTAATAGTTTAAACTTGTACTCCAAAGTTTAAAGCAGTGACATTGTAATAAAAAGGGGTTGAGGGACTTCCACTATTCAAATTAGAATCTAGGAAGCAAAACGCTTAGTGTGCAAATAGGTGCAATGTCAATATTCTATAACATTTGTGCGTTTTCGTTAACCTGTAAAGCCTGCTTAGCCGTAATAGTTTTCCCTTTAAATTCATTATTTGGACTACTACCACGATTTTTTTTTACATTTCTAAATACAATTAGATTTCTAAATCACTGTCATTGGACATTTGGATCTAACAAAAATTTACACTTTTTATACAAATATCGGACTACTACTACTATATCGAAAAGTGATCCATCACTCTAAATGTTTTTAAAAACCTATCTAACGACACCCTACAGCATAGGGTGGGCGCGAATAAAAAAAAAATCGGCCAAGTGCGAGTCGGACTCACGCACGAAGGGTTCCGTACCATTATCTATAAAAGAGGCAAAAAAAAACACGTTTGTTGTTAAGGAGCCCCCCTTAAATATTTGTTTTATTTTAATTTAATTATTTATCCTTAAAGTGAATATATAACTAAATATTCTGTGAATATTGTAAGCCTGCAGAACCCGTTATATACCTTTTCCCATACATTTCGCGGTCATATATGACCACACGGGTTTCGTCTACCTGTTGCCGTTATCAATATCGAGCAAAAAAATCACGTTTGTTGTATGGGAGCCCCCTTAAATATTTATTATATTCTACTTTAAAGTATTTGTTGTTATAGCGGCAGCAGAAATACATCATCTGTGAAAATTTCAACTATCTAACTATCACGGTTCATGAGATACAGCCTCAGTAATAGAGTTCCGTTTTACCCTTTGGGTACGGAACCCTAAAAACATTCCCACTTTGCGTGTACGGGACCTCCCCTACCACAACGAAATATTTTTAAGATTTTGTTCTGCCACTTTGTCAGTATAGTTAATATGTACATACATGCCAAAGTACAGCTTTCTAGTATCAAGCGACTCTGAGCTAGGCCGCGGACAGACGGACGGGCATTGCGAAACTATATGGGTTCCTTGTTCACTACGGACCCTAAAAAGGAGCATTGTTTCAATCACCACAAACGGTGTCAGTAATAATGACATAAGTCAAGACATCCTGCTATCAGCCCTCGAATGTATTACGCCAGTGATAACTTTTCTGTCAGTCTTATGTATTGCCATCAACAAGCACACGTCATACTCTTTCCTACAATTACGATCACGATGTCTTTTTTCCACTATCGACCTCTTACTATTCTATCATTACCTATTTTTTGCGGCTCATGAACCAGCTTTATGTCTATATATCTAGTGACAATCTTCTCGACTTCCATGTTAACATATTAGTGATAGCGCGCATCGTGCATTTAACTAACTCATCGTCTTCAATTTTTTTTTCTCTAGAGTTATCCTAGCACAAACACCGTTAACTGTCATTTCATACTTACGTACCATATAAACAGTATGAACTTTAACCCCTTTGCCTGCATTTGGATCATTAGTTTAAATTAACTTAAAGTGCAATCTGTATGACTTTTATTGCGCTTAATATTGCTATATCAATCGTAGAGTGTTCTATAATATTTAAAGTATTTATACCAGTAACTAATGAAAAATGAATAACTAATTGAAAAAGGTATGCTGAGATGGCTTGGTCATTTAGAAAGAATGAATGATAAAAGAGTTACGAAAGAAGTGTATCAACTAAGAGTGAATGGTGATGTCGGGAGGGGCCGCCTTAGCCTTAATTTGTGATGTGTTGAAAAAGGGCCAAATCAAAAGTACCCAAAACCGAAGAGTATGCATGAAGAGGTTGATGAGTGTGGAAGAAGCGAGAGCGGTATGTTTGGATCGGTGCACCTGGCGTTCTATAGTCTCTGCCTACCCCAATGGGAGACAGGCGTGAGGATGTATATGTATGTACACCAGTAACTAATAAACCACATGACGGCGTATATAATATACCCTTACTCACCAAAATGTAATGTTTCATTGCCTAAATACCTCACCGATTCGAGCCTACGCAGCTACGGTCTAAAGGGAGGACATTTTAATTAATAAACCGATAAATGACGCTATATTTATCCGCGAACCAACCAAAAACAGCTGCGCGGACATATAGTTAATTATTTATAATAATTTTTTTTAATCAACCAATCTGTAGCTTTAAGTACAAACTATTTACATTTGAGAATTGAATATTTGTTTGAATGGTGCTTGATAAAGTGGAATCCAAAAAATATGGAAACAGTAAATTTGTTAAATAAAATAAATAAACGTGTTAAGGAAAATTACACAGCGTACTCTATTCAGCTAACTCCCAGGAGGGTTGTTGTGTTTTTGCAAATAAATGAAATTACCACTAGGGTCTTGAGGTTAATGCGTGGACAGCAGGGGGTACTGCGAGCATTCCTTGGCTTCATCACCGCTTCACTGACGGGGCTATATGTCACCAGATGTAATATAAATAACAAAATAATAATCACTGCGTGCATCAATGTTAGTAATATGTGTCAAGCCTGGCTTGGTACGTAAACAAAGTCATAACATCGATAACTAGTCTTAATAAGCTGTCGTGGCACACCGTATATTGTGGTGATCAATAATGACTCGTGGCCAATATGAGGGCAGCTGCTAAGGGATCAGCAACACACACGACCAATAAATAAACAATTAATTAAGCCCGACTTTCAATCTATTCGCAGTGCAGCTTTACGTGCAACTACGAGTACAAATATAATATTGATTATTATTAACGAAGAACTTGAGCAGTGAAAGCCCAGTGGATGAAGAAAATGCCTATTGACCAATTGATTCTGGTTACGAGTAATGGCATATACCATCAAATTCGCGTTTTCGGATTTATGAACATATTTGTAATTATGTAAGTGAAGGAAACTTCGCACGTTCAAGAAATTACATTTCGATAGTCGTGTGATCTTACCTGAGAAAGATCTGGTTTTCCGTCTGCCTTGTGGAGGTCTGATGGCAGTCGCTCTATGTTGAAGTCAGTATCTTCGCCATCGCCATCCTTAGGCTTAGGTAGAGGACCCCGCCAATCCTAATAAATTAAGAAACGGGATAACGCTAAAAAGCGTATTAGTTAAGAACTTGTTTATAGACTCTTAAATAGAAAGAACTAGGTTTAAAACGCTTGAATTATGGTGCTTTATGGCGATTATCACATAGAGGTATTGTTACAATATCTTTACATCAAGTTTTTTGTGAGGTAGGCAAAGAGAACCGAGCGCCATATGATACACCTCACTCACTTCTCTAATAGTCATAGCTCTTTTCATGCACGGTCTCTAGTTTATATGACTCCTGACAACACATTCTTATAAAATACGACTAATTTCGTTGTGATAGGTGAGTCTTAACCTTCCTGGACTCCTACATTGATCCACTTTCGCGTCGTATATCTGTTTCTTCTTCCCTATTCTATTTTCCCTACATGTCCGTATTGTCCGAACCAACAGATGCGTGCAATCTCTTATCTTTATATCGATACTCTCTTTTAGATCAAATAGAGAACGTGGTGATTTTGCGTAGGTAATGGTCGCATCTTCACCGCGCTTACTTTATTTTCATGCTCTCTCTGCCATACCCTTTAGCTTTCGCTTCCATGCGTTAGAGTTAGGATCAGCACAGGGTTATATATAGCAAGCTGAGCTTTCTGGCTCAAGTTTTTACTGCAAGGAAGCTTCCAATCACAATGTTCCCTGCACACACTCGTCTCTCATTACTCACATTAGTGGTGTATTTCTGTTAAAAGCGCATCCACGATTAATAGTATCATCCACTTGGTCACCACTACATCACCGATTTTATTTGTACAATGAATTATTAAAGTAAGCTTATAGATTTTTTTAATGCCGTAGTTTTTGAGTAGATACTACTCATTTAGCAGTCAGAATTATATACGTTTTCCCATACATTTTGCGGTCGTATACGACCCCGGGTGGGGTTTCGAAGGGTTAAATGCAAAAGGGCCACAATTCACAAAGCTCCCAGTAGCATCATTGCGAAAACGTAAACTTACATGTCGATACTCTCTGCTTTACTCAAATGATATTAATACGAGTATGAAATAATAATAAGTTATGAAAAAATAAATGTGAAAAATCTTCGAGAATACCCGTTTTAACTTTTGTTTTACTTTTTACTGTTAAATGATGAAAAAAAAAAAAAAATGTGATGATTCCAAACAAATGTAGCCATTTTTACGGAATAAAAAGATTTTGACTTTGACTTTGACTTTGAAATGTGCTAATTTCGAATTGTGGCGCTTTTGTATTTAATGCGTGTTACATAGGTAGGTCATTACGCGGATATGACTGTCTTAAATGCCGGAATTCAATTACCTAATGACACTGTGTTGAAGGAGAATTAGAGACCAGTGTAGGTTAGCTGGCGACGGTGATATTCTGTATCCTACTTTCACAGTTGACTGCTGCTGATCAAATATTCGCTATATTTATCTTTGGTAATAACTCAGTAATTCATTGGTTAGTCAGCGGGTGCACAACGAGCAGGTACTTAGTGTTTTAAGTGTTGTACTCAGAATATAAAAAGTAGTTGTGAAAGACATCATATGAATCTCAGTTCTCTCTGCCTACCCCGCAAATGACCTGTCGTGATGATATAGTATCGTGTAGTATACTATCGTACCGTACAGTACGGTACGGTACGCTACGGTAGGGTATAGTACAGTACAGTATAGGATAGTATAGTGTAGTATAGTATAGCATAATAAGGTATGGTATATAGTATAGTACATTAGCATGTATTAGTATAAATTTTAGTATTGCCGTGAATAAAATCCATATCCATATTATGATTCCGTAGTGAATTCAACGGCATTTGACATAGGAAATCTCTATATATTCCCATATGTGAGTTCTTGGAAATGTGTGACAACCACAGAAAAAAATCTTATTTTGCCTTAGTTTATCGAAAAAATGACGATCACATTTAACAACAAGACGTTTCGTCCATTTTAGTAACTAAATTTTCGTAACCAGTTACAAGAGAAGATTTTCTTTCGCTGTTTGGTAACTAGTTGTGAGAGAAGAATTATTTTTCCACTTTCTTAGATCAAATTCTTTCCATTTTTGTAAACCGAGATATTTTTTTTATAAAAAGAAAATAACATCGAAATAATAAAGTGTTTTATACATAACTTTTAAGTAGGTACTATTATCGGAAGTCCGAAAATATTTCTCATGCCATTTAATAATAGGTACGACGACGAGCGAAGCGGGGAGGAGTGTTAGGTAGAACTGCGACCTTACAGCGCGCAAGCCGAGCGAGCGAAGCGAGCGTGCCGCGGAAGCGGCCGGCGAAGCGCCAGAACCGAACATTGTCTGTTCACGTTCTGAACATCCACGTTCATAACTATCAAAAAGTTACAAAAGTGGAAAAATAATTCTTCTCTCACAACTAGTTACCAAACAGCGAAAGAAAAATCTTCTCTTGTAACTGGTTACGTAAGTTTAGTTACCAAAGTGGACGAAGCCCAACAAGACATTAAAGATGTCCCATAACCAATAAGGTATTATAATTATTTTATATAAATAAAATATTATGTTACGAATTCAAAATGTTTTCATTATTATTTGCTTATTTAAAAATAATTTAATTTTAATTAAAATAATTTAATTTTAGTGAAAAATTAACAATACGCTAAAATACAAATAATACAATATAATATTTCAGGTGTAATACGCAACTGTAAGATCACTCACGAATTTATTACTTACGCACGTATCGTATTAAAATATGCAAATCTTATAAGAAAGGTCAATTGAATGCTATAACTAGTCTGGCCAGCATAAATTCTGTTACGTAGAAACTTTTAATTTTTTCAACTATTTAATTATTTTAAATTTCGAACGCGTTTATTATGCTGAAAAACTTATTTCGATTTCTCGTCGTTTTACATATTTTTTTCGTGTTTATTATCACATTACAATATGGAATGGGGTGTTAAAGAAAATAGGATTTATGATTGCCTTGCACAAAGTGGGTATGGAGCCGTCGGTCTTATTCAAGACACTTCAAAAGATTGGTATCAGCCGTATGTTCATATATCGTACTATCTTCAGATATACCAACACTTCCTCTGTTGGAGACCATAAAAGATCGGGGGATACAAACGCTGTTAATGCTGTTAAAGCCAGAATTCAGAAACAAAAAATCTTATCGTGAGAAATTAAGATTCCCGTTAGAACTCTGTCGTGTATAATAAAACAAGACCTGGACCTCGGCGTTTATCGTCGATATACAAGACATGCCCTAAATCAATCCCTGCAGTTGAAGAGAGTGAATCGATCAAAATGCCTTTTGTCCCGATACGCAGGTGAAAGGCACAGAAATATTCTCTTTACAGATGAAAGACACGATTAAAGAGCACTACAACAAGCAAAATGACCAAGTGTACGCACACAGTTATAAAGGAGCTTATAATAGTGATCATTCTACGTCTCTAATGGTTTGGTGGGTGTCTTATCAAGGAGTCACAAAGTTTCAGTTTAGTGAAAAATAAGTGAAGACTTCAGCCAAAATGTATCGTAAGACTGTCTTGGATCGTGTTATGAAACATCTCAGCAATACACTTTTTAAAAATGTACCTGGTTCGAAACCAACGTTCCCGACTTTATAAGAGCTAAAAAGTGACCCTCATCTAGTCGAGATCTGAACCCCTTAGACTACAAATTATGGTCAGTTTTATAGGACACGGTCTGCTCAAAACGATACGCCTACGATCGAATACGATAACATTGTGTCTCTTAAGAAATCTCTGGAACAAGCAGTGGCTAAATTTCCCATGGAAACAATGCGTAAATCCATAGATTCGTGGCTTGACAGATTAAAGGCCTGTATCAAAACCAAAGGTGGCCATTTCGAATAGAATCATTTATTTTATTTTTTGCTCCATAAATATGTACTTTATTAAGATTACATTACTTCATAATAGTGTCAATTGTATTGCGTTCAGTCGTAAGAAACTTATAATTTTTTTTCTCTATTGGTGACAGTGCCGGAACTGGGGATAAGGGGGTTGACGACTCGCTAGTCCTGAAAATTATAGTATTTGTATAGTGATCCGGAGAGGAAATGTATCCAAGTAATGTATCATAGTCGTCATTGCCACATGTTTCTTAATAATTCTCACGAATGACATAAATAAGCAATATAGCTAAGCCAAACAGTAAATATAAACTAGCAGTGTGCGTGACTTTCTTCTCGTGACATATCTGATTCTCCTAAATGGTTGGCCTATTTCAGGTTTTTTTATGTTTAGATTTTATTAATTTTTGGGTAGGTCTTTCGGATCCGCTAATATGTATATAATGAGTAAAAGAGTCCGAAATCAATAAAGATTTGTTATTGGATGTAGGTAGTTTAGGACACGTCAGATAAAAATAGTTTATTTGAAAACACATTTAAAAAGGTGGGAACACCCCCCGTGTTGAACTTTCTATGAGTCAGATGATTGTTTATGAAATGGCCCGCTATAGAAAAACTTTTGGAAATTCATTCTTTTGTGTGTTGGTGTGGGTGGGTGAAGTTTTTTGTGGGATGGAAAACTTCGAAATTGAGTAGAAATATTGCAATATTGCTTATCTTAATATATAAAATTCAAAGTCCTGACTGACTCATCAACGCCCAGCCCAAACCCTTGGACCTAGGAAGCTGAAATTTTGCACAGATATTGTCTTTATGACGTAGGCAAGGAATAAGACGGGATTTTTCGAAATTCCCACGGAACGGGAATAATAAGGATTTATATTTTCGCTATAAAAGTTGGCCCTATCTCCGTTATTATATTTATTAGAGACTTGAAATTTGGCATATAAATATGTGATTGCAATCACTAAAAACCGTTTTTAGGATTTTTCGAAATTCCCTCGGGAACAGGAATAAAAAGGATTTATTTATATTTTGTCGCTTTAAATTTACCCTATCTCCGTAACCATATGTATTAGAAACTTAAAATTTGGCATATAAGTAGGTGATTATGAAAACAAAAAACAATTTTCAGGATATTTCGAAATTCCCACAGGAACGGGAATAAAAAAAGATTTACTTATATTTTCGCTTTAAAGTTGCCCTATTTCCGTAACTTTATTTATTAGAGACTTGAAATTCAGCTTAAAAGTAGGTTATTACGATAACTAAAAACCATTTTTAGGGTTTTTTGAAAATCCCTCGGAATATGATGAAAATCCTTGCTTAAAAGTTATATTGTTTGTTTTTTCTTTCGTAGCTATTGTTAAGTATAATAAGTGTATAAAATTATTTCCCCATTATGAAGTAGGCAAGGAATAAGACGGGATTTTTCGAAATTCCCAAGGGAACGGTAATAAAATGGATTTATATTTTCGCTTTGAAGTTGCGTATCACCGTTACTTTAATTATTAAATACTTGGCATGTAAGTAGGTAATTTTGATCAGGCTTCAGTTTTTTTTTTTTTTTTTTTTCGATTTTTTTTTTGATTTTTCGAAATCACCTCGAAATAGGAGGAAAATCGTTGCTTTTAAGTCATAAAACTAAGTTTTGCTTTCGTTACTTTTGGCAGGTGCCTACACTAAAAAAAAAACTTGATTGAATACGTATCTATCACACAAGGTTGATGCTATTGTTAAACAAAATTATCGTATTAGTCGATGAAAGTGTTTGACTTCAACGAAATGTTTGACTATAATAATAATTATATATGCGAAAAACACAATTTTGCATTTTATTCGTATTTGAACAAGTTTTTTCACCGTATATTAAAACTAATATTCGGATATTTATTATTTTTTCGTGGTTTCCTTAAGTAGCTTCAGCAATAATAAAAAAGTCGCGCACGCCAATCTCCCCGGAGCTCGGAGGGTATATAAGCAGCGCGAGGCGGCACGGCCCCACAACTCCTCCCAGGCCCCCTGTTAGTCCTTCTCGTGGCGATATTCAACGCCGCTCTCACGAACTGCAGATTTCCAGACTCCTGGAAAGATGCAGACGTAGTTGGCATCCCCAAACCAGGCAAATGCCTGAAGAACCCCGCCTCTTACAGGCCCATTAGTCTCCTCAAATGCCTGGGGAAAGTCTATGAACGCATCATAGCCATTCGCCTCAAAAAGTTCGTTGAACTTAGAGGCCTTCTCATAGACGAGCAGTTTGGGTTCCGTCCCAAACACTCGGCAGTCCACCAATTGCACCGCATCACGGAGCACGTCCTCTCCAATTTTCAAACAGGGCGCCATACCGGTGGCCTGTTTTTCGACGTCGCGAAAGCGTTCGACAAAGTCTGGCACAATGGCTTAATATATAAGCTACACCAAATGGAGGTGCCAGACAGTCTCGTGCACATCTTACGAGACTACTTGTCGAATCGCTCCCTCCGCGTCAGAGTCCACGGCACTCTCTCGAGGCCGCACCCTATCCGAGCCGGGGTCCCTCAGGGCTCCGTGCTCGGTCCTATCCTATACACGTTGTACACCAACGATGTTCCCAAGACTCCCTTCGTGGAGCTAGCCCTCTTTGCCGATGATACGGCACTTTACACTTCCGAACGAGCCAAATCCAACATATCGGATAGGCTCCAGAGAGCGGCTAACGCTCTAGGCGAATGGTTCCGACGTTGGCGAATCGAGGTGAATCCGGAGAAAAGTGCCGCAGTGTTCTTTTCTCGGGATCCACGAGGTCTTACGAGACCCGACTCCCAACATAGGACCGTACGCCCCATCTCATTGTTCGGCCGACCCATCCCATGGGTCGAGAAGGCCAAATACCTAGGTGTCATCCTAGACTCCAGAATGACGTTTGGACCTCACATCACCGCTGTTAGGAACAAAGCCGCGTTCTATCTAGGCCGGCTCGGTCCGATATTCAGGAATCGTAGAATGTCACTTAGAAATAAGTGTACACTCTACAAAGCCTGCATCCGCCCCGTTCTCACATACGCCAGTGTAGTGTTCGCACACGCTGCGCGCTCCCATCTGGCTAAGCTCCAGATTATCCAAAACCGGTTTGCCCGTAATGCAACCGCTGCCCCTCACTATCTCAGGGTCGCAGATCTCCATCTCGACCTTGAACTCCCTTCCATCATTAGTTTCATGAAGAAAGCGTCTAGACGCTACTTCGAAACTGCCTCCCAACACCCCAACCCATTGATAGCCCGTGCTGTCAATTACACCCCGCGGATCGACGCCCGGGGGTTCCGGCGCAGACCGCGAAATTCACTCTTTGATCCCGATGATCGCATTACTGTTGCGAACGCCCCCTACCTCTCCCCCTCCAACCCCAACACTCCAGACACACACCGCGCTCGGCGGCTCCGGGCGCGAAGAGTAAGGACTTCTGCGCGATACACCAGGTACCGGTAGCCCACGGTACCTGGGCGCCTCTCTCTCCGACAGGCCCTTAAGGCACGAACCCGCGTGTTCGATTTGTTTCGCCAGCGACGTCCTGAGCCGAGGTCCGACCCCTCTCGGGGGCCCTTAGGCTGTCGCTTAACTTTGTTTTCCTAGGCTGTGGCGCCTCACGCCCGCCTCTCTAGTCCGGTGACGTAGTGACAGCCCACTCGGGGCTAACTACATAGTCAGGTCAAAAAAAAAAAAAAAAAAAAAAAAAAAAAAAGCACGGCCCCACACATTATAATTGCAACATTGGTCTTAATAACACGTCCAGCGCAAACGCTGCGATAGATTATACCATACAAGTAAACTGTACTTTTCAGTGCAACACTATCTTTTAAAAACTGTGCTTTTCAGCACAATTCTTTGCTTTTCAAAATATTCTTTCTTATCTTTTAAAAATTGTTTTGCTAATCTTTTCCAAAAAAATCTATACTTTTCCAAATTGCTTTTCTAATCATTTCCAAATATTGTTTCCCATTTTTTTTTACTTTCATTAAGTTTATGATACTACTATTTTAATTGCCTTGATTCCTTAGTGCATAACTTTGCTTTTCAAAATATTCTTATCTTTTGCAAATTGTTTTGCTAATATTTAAAAAAAAACTATTCTTTTTCAAATTGTTTTTTCTTAATCATTTTCGAATATTTTTCTATTTTTTTTTCTTTCATTAACTTTATATTACTATATATTTATTTATTTTTTTCAAATTAATTTTCAAAGTATTCTTATTTTTCACAAAGTTCTTTTTTTATCTTTAAAAAAAAATTTTTCCAATTGCTTTTCTTTTCTAATCATTTTACAATATATTTTTTGATTTTTTTTTACTTTCATTTTGTTTATAATACTATTTAATTAGCTTAAATTTGTAAGTGCATAACTTAAGTACATAGTTTTTGTTCGTTATTTGAGTAGATTTTGTTTATTATCTATCACAATGACTGTTGAAACATTGCAAATTGATGGGGCTATGATCCCTCACACCGTAGTTCCTATAATTGGAGACGGAGCCTGTCTGTTTCGGGCCATCTCCTATATATTGTATGATACACAGGTGATGGCCAGGGAGGTGCGCGAGCAAATCATAGACTATGTGGTGGACAACTGGGAATCGTTTGCCATTATGTCACATGACAGTAACGGGAACAATTACTTCAGTGCCGCTGAATACCGCATTGACATGTCACGCCATTTTACTTATGGTAGTTTATGTGAGCTGGAAGCGGCAGGGCAACTCTTTCCATGGGTCTTTGAAGTTTACCGAAACGGTGAACTGTAAATGAGTTTTGGTACTACAGGTAACCCTGTGGGACGACTACGCTTTACACATGATCTGTCACGTGGCCATTTCGATGTTTACGTCCGTAGTGAAGTGACTGCGACAATGGCCGAGACCGCCTCCCCTTCTTCACTTCTCCCCGTCGTTGCAAAGAAGATTACTACGAGAAGAAATGAAGTGCCTACTAATTCACCGCCCATATTAGAACCAGATCATGACGTATCTCAGTATCAATCTCTTATCTTTCCTACTAAATGCTCCAAGAAACGTCGTGCCAGATGCACCGACGCTACTCGGAAAAAACAAATTCAAAACGCTTCAAAAAAATATGCGCAAACAAACCCAGCAGTTCACCGTGCTGCCGTGGCCAGATACCAGAAAACTCACCCTGAGGTACACAGGGCGGCACAGTCTCTTTATGAGCAAAATAATCCTGGAAGACGAGTACAAAGGAAAGGACGCTCCTGGAAAACCAAGGCTCACTCCGGCATGGCCTATGATCTTGATATAGAGTATGAGACGGACAGTACTGTATCCTTGGGTGCCATGAACAACAAGTGCCATTGGTGTAATGCTCTCAAGTGGAAGGAGGAGCCACCCGGCATGTGCTGCAGTGCTGGTAAGGTGCAGCTCCCGCCTTATGAACAGCTACCTGAGCCTCTCTACAGTTTGATAATGGATATACATCCAGAACACGACCATTTCATGAACCGTATTCGTAAATATAATAGTTGTTTTCAAATGACTTCTTTCGGAGCGAAACAGATAATAAAAGACGGTTTTATGCCAACTTTTAAAGTTCAGGGCCAGGTATACCATTTGGTGGGAAGCTTGCTGCCAGCTCCTCAAAAGGAACCACAATTTTTACAAATATATTTTGTTGGCGAAGATGACAGGGAAGTACAATTGAGGTGCAGTATCTTTCCCGAAGTAAAACCCGGCTTAGTCAAGCAACTGCAGAGAATGCTACATACGTTTAATACTTATGTAAGAGACTTGAAGATCGCCCTGGACAAGGTGCCTGAAACGTCTAAACCATTTAAAGTAGTCATTAATGCTGAGAAGAAACCGCCGGAGAGTCACAGGGGTCGTTTTAATGCTCCTACGTCAAATGAGGTGGCATTAGTAATAGTTGGTCAGCAATTTGAGAAACGAGACATTATCCTTGAGAGCCACGATAATTCATTGCAGCGCATTAGCGAGATTCACCGTTCGTATGACGCCCTGCAGTATCCGCTTTTGTTTTGCCGTGGTGAGGATGGGTACTCCATTTCTTTACCTCAGCGTGATCCTGAGACCAAATTAATACTTAAAAATACAATTTCAGCTGCAAGGTTCTATTCTTTTCGTATAATGATTAGACAAGGAGAAGATAATCACTTGGTGTATTTCCGTTCCCTTTTTAGTCAGTTTTTAGTGGACATGTACGCCAAAATAGAGACGGAAAGGTTGACCTATATCAGGAACAACCAGGCGCAGCTGAGGGCTGACAGTTATATACACTTGCGGGATGCCATAGGAAGGCAGGATGTTGATGTTCAGCAGCTAGGTCAGAAGGTGGTGCTCCCGTCATCTTTTACCGGGGGACCACGCTATATGCACGAGCGTACACAAGACGCTATGACATACGTGCGTCAGTACGGTCGTCCTGATCTTTTTATCACGTGTAACCCCCGATGGAAAGACATCACAGATATACTTTTACCTGCCCAAAAGTCACACGATCGCCACGATATTATAGCTAGGGTATTCCACCTAAAGGTGAAAAAGATGATGGCTCTTCTTACCAAAGGCAATGCATTTGGGGGGATGCGTTGCTTTATATACTCGGTAGAATGGCAAAAACGGGGTCTTCCTTGTTATGATATGATGAGTGTATTAAATAAAGAAAGAAGTACTTTTGGCAATAAATCTATTTTATTATATCTCTGACATAACAAGTCACATACCTAGTCCATATCCAAACCAAAAACCACACCAGTCCCAAAGAGATCGTATATAACCATTAATAGATAACATAACATGCCCCTCTTAAAAGCAAACTTAACTAATACAATGATTATTCCAAGGTACAAACTAAACTTACTTTAATAACAAGAACAATTTTATGCACAACAAAAACAATTGGGCTTTTGGACCACTCTTCCCGATCTAGTCCTTATAACATTGCCATTTTCTTCCCCTGCACCAACAACTTCATTATTATTTTTAACTAGATTATTCTCATCTGAAGTTTGACTTCTAGTACTCAAATAAGTCCTATTATCTATGTTTGTATCATCTGTAATAGTCTTAGGTATGTTAACTTGTTTTATTTGTTGAATATTCCTTCTAAAGAATTTACCAAATTCGTCTCGAATAATATAAGAGCGAGGAAAACAACTTAAAGCAGCGATAGTACCTTTATACCACATTCTAACATTTGGGTCTTTTTGGAAATAAACAGAATCACCAACATTTAACTGACAACTACTAGGTTTAGAATGTTGATTGTAATAATGTACACTTTTTTCCTTATTACTTAATTTCTTTTCTATGTGATTAGAAAATCGGACAATCTTAGGTTTAAAATTAGAAATTTTAGATGGAAGTTTAGTTCTTAGTTGACGAGACATAAGTAATTGTGCAGGTGAACTAAGGTTGCCTCTTGGAGTATTACGATATTGTAATAATCCTATATAGGGATCAGTACCCGAAGCTTCACATTTTTTTAGAATATTTTTAATAATTCTCACTGATACTTCTGCTAAACCGTTAGACCTAGCTAAATATGGACTAGACGTAATATGCTGAATACCCCATTCAGATAAAAATCTGTGGAAATCTTTTGAATTAAATGGGGGGCCGTTATCACTGACCAGCTCAATAGGAATACCATGACGAGCAAATATTGATTTAAGGTGGGTTATTATAACCTGACTACAACTTGTATTATTAAGCGAAGCAATTTCAATATAATTAGAAAAATAGTCCACGACAAGTAAGTATTTTTTATTATTAAAATCAAACAAATCAATTGCAACTTTTTGCCATGGAAATAATGGCTGTTCATGCGGCAAAAGAGGTTCCTTACTTTTGTTGTTCATAAAAGTCAAACAAGTTTCACATTGCTTAATTTTGTTTTCTATATCATTATTTATATTAGGCCAAAATACAACACCGCGAGCTTGGTTTTTAGTCCTTTCTATTCCCAAATGCCCTTCATGTAAAATAGATAAAATTTCGGACCTAAGAGAAATGGGAATGATAAGGCTCTGACTTTTAAAAACTAAATTGTTAACAACATGAATCTCATCCCTGATATTCCAATAAGGCAACACTATTGGATCAACCATTTGTTTACAATTTGGCCAACCATTTTTGAAATAAAATATTATTTTTTGTAAACAATTGTCTTGACTAGTATGTAACAGGATTTTGTCTAATTTTTCTTTAGTAATAGCCAAATTTGATGTAAGCAAATTAACATGTAATTCAACATTCTTATCCAAATCATCTAAATTGAAGATATCATTGTCAGTATATTTATCTATTGGAGCCCGGGACAGTGTATCAGATATATACATCTCTGAACCCTTGGTATAGCTAACAATTAAATGATATGCCTGTAAAGCAATCATCATCCTTTGAAGACGAGTAGGAACATCTATAAGTGGTTTTTTGAAAAGACTTACTAAAGGTTGATGATCAGTTTCAACATGAACCATCTTTCCGTATACATATTGATGAAATTTTTTACATCCAAAAACAATTGCATATAATTCTTTTTCAATTTGAGCATATCGCTCTTGACAAGGAGTTAAAGATTTAGATGCATAAGCAATCGGATTTTTACCGTGAAAAATAACTGCCCCGACTGCACTTTTGGACGCATCAACTGACATTCTAATTGGTTTTTTTATATCAAAATTCGTAAGCACAGGTGTTTGACAAATGATCGATTTTAAACTTTTGAATCTTTTTTCATGATGTTCTGTCCATTGCCAGTCATTTTGTTTTTTAAGCAAATCCCTAAAAATGTCTGTTTCTGTTGCTAAATTTGAAATATATGAACCAAGATAGTTAATCATTCCAAGAAATCTTTGTAATTCCTTGATATTACTGGGAGAAGACATATTCTTTATGGCCTCAATCTTAGATTTGTCTGGAGACACTCCATTTTTGTTGAAAATATGACCAACATAACGCACTTCTGGTATAGCAAACTGACATTTAGCCTTATTAAACTTTACATTCAAGTTAGCAGCACGCTCAAAGACTGCTTTCAGTCGTGTATTGTGTTCTTCTAGAGAGTTGGCGTATACCAGTATATCGTCGACAAATACGGTTACTCCTGGAAGGTCACCGAATGACTCAACCATTGTTCTATGAAAAATTTCACTACTTGAATTAATACCAAATGGAAGACGAAGAAATTTGTACCTGCCATCGGGTGTATTGAATGTACATAGGTCACTGCTTTCTTCATCTAACGGGATCATCCAAAATCCTGAACTAGCATCTAATTTTGAAAATATTGTCGAACCTGAAATCTGAGCGCGTAAATCATCAAAAGTGGGAAGTGGATAATGAGGACGTCGTATGGCTTCATTTAAATTACGAGGATCTAAACAAATGCGAAGTTTTCCATTTGGCTTTTCAACAATGACAATTGAATTAACCCATCTGGTAGGTTTTGTTACTTTCTCGATTACTTTAAGATTAATCATGTTTTGTAATTCATCTTTGAGACGAGACTGTAACGAGAATGGAACTCTACGAACTGGACTTACTCTCGGTTGAACATTTGGGTCAACATCTAGATGCGCTTTATGTGGAAGGCAACCTAGACCTTCGAATGTGAAGTCAAAATTTTCTAATATTGACTGTAATGACTCATGACATTGTTGTGAATTTTGTTCGTTACATGGTTTTTTAAGAATTGACTTTTTTGGTAATGTATTTGAAGACGTACCTGATTGTGATTCCCCGTCTAGTCATAAATTGAAAACTCTTTTCACAATACCAAGCTCGTTACAAGTTTTTCTACCAATTATTGTTTGGCAAATCATATCCGCGACTTCAAAATATAAATCAGATGTACAGCCGTTATTAAATTCACATTTTAAATAGCAACCACCTATTATTGGTATTGGTGTGCCCGAGAAAGAAAACAGTTTATTGTGTGAGTTGACAATTGAAATATTTTTTTGAAGTTCTTGAAGAGTATGTTTTGAAATAACATTTACTTCTGCACCTGTGTCAATTTGACATAGCAAATCTATGCCTTCACAGTTTACCTTTATTTTCCAGTCATTATTGAAAGGAGAATTTATAGTACTTACAATAAACTCTTTTTGTAGAGAACACTTATTTGAGTTGACAGAATCCTCCGAATTTACATTTTCAATAGTATGGATAGTTTTTCTTGTATTTTTGGAAAAACAAAATGCATCAAAATGATTTCGCCGACCACAATGTCTGCAAGTAACACCTTGTGCTGGACAACGAAAACGATGAATTTGACCACAGCGCTGGCATGTAGAGTTCTTTACAAAATCAACGTTATTACGATTGAATCGTGTTGATTGGCTCTCTGAAAATGGTCTAGTGGAACTCGGTGACTGATTACGAGAGCTGCTCACATTTTGTGTAGAATCGCGCAGAGATCGTACTTCATGTTGTTTATTCTTAATGTACTGTATTTCAATTAAATCTCTATTATTTTCAGTCGTGTTTAACTTATTTGACCGCTCAAAGGATAACTCGATATTTTTTGCTATATGCACAGCCTTATTAATGGTAAGATTTTCTTCTTGAAGTAATTTTTCACGTATTATGGATTTTTTTATTCCAATTACGAACATATCTTTTATCAGTGAATCTTTCAGCATGGAAAATTCACAGGAGTTACTTAAATTTGTGAGAACTGTAACATATTCATCTATAGTTTCGTCTTTCTGGTATCTGGTAAAAAAGTTGAACCTTTCCACTGTGATATTTTTTAAAGGGTTAAACTTTTCATCAAATTTAGCAAGCAATTCACTCAATGTAATTTCTTTTCTTGCGACATTGAATGAATTAAATATTTCCAGACATTCATCACCGATTAAATTCAATAGAATAGCTACTTGCCGACTATTACTGAGTTTATCCAATTCATTTGCTTCTGCGTATATTTCAAATTTCTGCTTCCAAGTAAGCCATTTTTGTGCAACACAGCCCTGAATCGTCATAGGACGCAAGCTGTTCGATTGTAGTATCACTTTCGATTCCGACATATTTAAACTTGCTGGAGACGCTTCTTGAGACATTTTATACTTCTGACACCATGTTATGATATGATGAGTGTATTAAATAAAGAAAGAAGTACTTTTGGCAATAAATCTATTTTATTATATCTCTGACATAACAAGTCACATACCTAGTCCATATCCAAACCAAAGACCACACCAGTCCCAAAGAGATCGTATATAACCATTAATAGATAACATAACATTCCTCACATTCACATCTTGCTATGGCTAGAGCAGCGTATCACCCCAGATAAGATCGACAATGTTATTAGTGCAGAAATACCTGACCCTGAGCAAGACCCTCTCCTCTACGATATTGTGAAGGCCAGTATGATACATGGTCCTTGCGGAAGTTTAAATTACAACTCGCCCTGCATGAAAGATGGCAGTTGCAGTAAGAGGTACCCTCGACCGTTTCTCAAGGACACCCAGACAGGAGACGATGGATATCCGCAATATAGGAGGAGGTCTCCAGCTGACGGTGGTAACACAATAAAAATTAATGAAATAGAGTTGGACAACCGCTGGGTGGTGCCTTACAATCCTGTCCTGTCACGTACTTTCAATGCTCATATTAATGTGGAGTACTGCAATTCTGTTAAATCTATCAAATATATTTGTAAGTACGTGAACAAAGGCAGTGATCAAGCGGCCTTTACTCTAGAGAATGAGAAAGATGAGGTAAAAATCTACGATAGCGGCCGGTACATAAGCAGTTCCGAAGCAGTTTGGAGGATCTTAAGCTTCCCCATTCATGAAAGGTTCCCCCCTGTCGTACACCTCGCTGTTCATCTTGAAAGCGGTCAGCGAATATACTTCACCTCAAATAATTTGTCAGAAAAGATAAATAATCCACCACAGACAACGCTCCTAGGCTTTTTTGAAATCTGCAAAACAGACAATTTCGCTAAAACTCTGCAGTACTCCGAAGTCCCTTCTTACTATGTCTGGAACAGCAAAAAATTTTCAAGGAGGAAAAAAGGGAAAGATGTTGAGGGCTGGCCCGGAGTGAAAAAAGTGCACGCTCTGGGCAGGGTCTATACGATTCATCCAAACAACACCGAGTGCTACCACGTACGCCTTTTGCTCCATGAGGTTATAGGACCGACATCCTTTGAGGACTTAAAGACTGTGAATGGTATCCTCCATCCAACATTTCAATCTGCGTGTAAGGCACTTGGTCTGCTGGAAGACGACAAGCATTGGGACACCACTTTAGAGGAAGCTGCATTATGCGATTCTCCTCTCAAATTGCGAGAGCTATTTACAATAATGTTAGTTTTCTGTCAACTCTCTGATCTTTGGGAGAAATACAAAGAGAGTCTCTCAGAAGACATTAAACGGCAACTGAAAAGAGAGTTCCAAGATTGTGTATCTGTTGTACACCTCACTGACGAGGTGTACAACAGATGTTTGATTTTGATTGAGGATGCAGTATTAGCTCAAGCAGGACAAAACTTGGCACAGTACGGATTACCTCAGCCAAAAAGATCTGCAGCAACTTTGGACAATAGAGAATATCTGAGGGAGACCAATTATGATCTATGCGCCCTAGGAGAGGTGGTGTCATGCAATGAGGAGTTACTGACGGATGAACAGCTTTACGTTTACCAGAAGATCCTTGGCAATATTGAAAAAGGAATAGGGCAAATTTTTTTCCTGGATGCTCTTGGTGGCACTGGTAAAACATTCCTTATCAGTTTGCTATTGGCAAAAGTTAGGAGTAATCGTAGCATTGCCTTAGCAGTCGCATCGTCAGGAATCGCAGCAACACTGTTGGAGGGAGGCAAGACAGCTCACGCTGCTTTCAAGCTGCCACTAAACCTTATCCATGTGGAAACTCCACTGTGCAATATCTCAAAACAGAGTAATGCGGCCCAAGTGCTGCGTGATTGTAAACTCATAGTTTGGGACGAGAGCACAATGGCGCATAAGGGGGGTTTTGAAGCGCTAAACAGAACACTAAAAGATATTAGAGGGAACGATGACATGATGGGTGGAGTCACCGTGTTGTTAGCTGGAGACTTCCGTCAGACTCTGCCGGTAGTGCCGAGGGGAACTCGAGCTGACGAAGTTAAGGCTTGCATTAAGGCATCAAGTCTTTGGCCCCTAATCAAAAAGCTTCACCTTAAAAAAAATATGCGGGTGCACCTGAAGAGTGATGTTTGCGCTGGACAATTCTCCGATCTTCTTCTTAAAATAGGAAATGGAGAATATCCAGAAACTGATGGCAAGATTACAATTCCATCAGATCTTGCCTCACTTGTACCGACCGTTGATGACCTAATAGCCCGAATATATCCAGATGTTCACAACCTACACAACAAATCCATGGAGTGGCTGTGTGAACGTGCGATTTTGACACCTAAGAACGATCAGGCTTCAGTTATTAATGACACTTTGTTAAAGTCATTCGAAGGTGTAGAATACAAGTACAAGTCTGTGGACACTGTAGTGCATACGGATGATGCTATACACTATCCTGTGGAGTTCTTAAATGCACTCAACCCACCTGGTCTACCGGTTCACACACTTATCCTCAAAGTGGGTGCTCCAGTAATGCTACTCCGAAACCTCAATCCGCCTAAGTTGTGCAATGGGACCAGGTTGCGTGTGAAAGCCTTACATAAAAACTTAGTAGAGGCCATTGTAATTACTGGCTGTGCTCGAGGTGAATCGGTGTATATACCACGGATACCACTTATACCATCGGAGTACCCATTCGAGTTTAAAAGGCTGCAGTTCCCTCTTAAGGTCTGTTTCGCAATGACGATTAATAAGTCTCAGGGTCAGTCACTAAAAACAGCAGGAATTGATCTTAGGGTAGACTGCTTCTCGCACGGTCAGTTTTACGTGGCTTGCTCGAGAGTGAGCTCTCCTAGCAGTCTGGTCATCTTAGCACCTGAGGGCAGAACCGCTAATGTAGTTTATAAAGAGGTACTATAAGTTTGGTATAAGCTCAAAAAATAGCCTTTCCCCTTTACACTGTGTTATATATTCTGTTTACATAGTAACCTCTTTTGGATTATTGATATACATTCTACCTTTATGATTTGCCGAATGTAAAATGTCACTCAATAAAATATCATGGATATGAGATTACGAATATTTATTGTGAATATAATATTGGCGACGAGGATTTATTACGATGACCTCAAACGAGCTAAGCAAGTATAAAAAATCGCGAAGTTGCATTCGCGGTTTGCTTACACGAAAAGAAAACCAATTACATCATGTAAGTAATTTACAAGACTACGAAATTTCAACTGAGATTCAAAATATTACGGAACTACAAAAAAAATACGACGAATGCCAAACAAATATTGAATACCTTACGGAAGAAGTACAATTAGAGACAGAAGTTGAAAATAGGTTCGAATTTCAAGAAGCAGTTACAAAAATACTTAACATGCTGAACAGTATGAAGAGATTAAGAACTACGATAAACCCTAACACGGACAACGAGAATACCAATATATCACATTGCCGTACTCCTAAAATTCAATTTCAACCATTTCAAAACAATTCAGAAACCTTCAAAAACTTCGTCCGGAGGTTAGAGCTATATATAAACCTAAACCAGGTAAACGTTGCTGACAAAAAGACACAAATATTACTTTCAATGCTTACACCTGAACTACATGAGAAAGCGTACGATCTATGTGCACCAGAAGACCCGAAATTAATGACATTCGAAGACGTAGCCAAGATACTGGATGATTACATTGACCCTGTCCCTGGTCCATACGCATTACAGCACAAATTCATATCACGCCTACAAAACGAAAATGAGACTGTACCTGTTTACGCGGCTACATTGAGAAAATTTACAACTAACTGCGGATTCCAATGTCATAATTGTCAGAAATCAATCGCTGATAACTTTCTCTGTTTGCAATTTATCAGAGGACTGCGAGATAGCGACATTAGAACTAAACTACTACAAAATAAGAAGATTTCAACTTTTACAGACATCATCCAAACTGTGACAGTACTGGAAATGGGTAAAACTGATAATGAAGCCATTTCATTTAAGAACCAGCCATCAACCGAACCCACTAACCAAATGACCACCTTAACGAAAAGACATTCAAATACTACAGTAGAACAGAAACCAAATACATTCAAGCAACAAACAAACGCCTCTTATTTAACCAAATTGAGACAATTACGAGGAAAATGTTTTCGTTGTGGAAAGAGTGACCACATGGCCAATGACTGCGGCATGATCAATGAAATATGTTTTAAATGTAAAAAAAAAGGTCACCTGGCTAAGGTTTGCCTTCAACGTAACATAAATACAAATCAATTAGAAGAACCACTATACGATCAAGATAGTTTAGCAGAAATTAACCTTATTAAATCAGAAACTACAGAGAAATACATGATTACAGTGGAAGTAGAAAACAGATCGTTACGAATGGAATTCGATACCGGTGCAGCATTAACTTCAATTTCTATGGATACACTCAAGAAACTCAACATTAGAAACAAAATACACAAAACTGATGTAACGATGAGAACCTACACCAACGAATTGATCAAACCAATAGGAGCCGTTTACGTAAAAGCGAAATACAAGAACCAGACTTTTCATGGAAAAATTTATATCATCGACAAAGCAGTTGATCCTATTTTCGGTAGAAGCTGGATGAAGGACCTGAAACTAGAATTGGCAAACATCAATACAGTACAGTTAGAAAAATCACCGAAATTAGATGAGTTACTGAAAGAATATGAATCGACAGTTTTCAAATCTACATTGGGGAAAATTCCAAAATTTCATGGTCATTTATCTCTGAAAGAAAATATACAACCTATATTCATCAAACCTAGAAGAGTTCCATACGCACTAAAAAAGAGAGTCGATGAAGAAATCGAAAGGCTGTGTACGGAGGGAGTAATCACTAAGGTAGAACATTCGGAATGGGGTACTCCAATTGTCCCTATTGTAAAACCAAATGGAAACATCCGCCTATGTGCTGACTACAAGGTTACGCTAAACAAAGTTATTAAGGACGAACAGTACCCAATACCCATTATTGAAGATATTTTTGCTGAAATGAATGGCGGAGAAATCTTCTGCACTTTAGATATTATGCAAGCTTACCTCAATATGGAGATGGACGACGAAAGCGCACTTCTTCAAACACTTAGTACGCATCGAGGTACTTTTAAAGTAAATAGACTTATGTTTGGAGTCAAAGTGGCACCAAATCTATGGCAAAAATACATGGACAGATTACTACAAGGCATGGAAGGAGTAAAATGCTTTTTCGATGATGTTATCATTCAAGGATCTACAGAAGATCAATTATTACAACGCCTACGAACAGTCCTAGAGAAACTCAAAGAATCGAACTTACGAGTCAACAAAGACAAATGTCATTTCTTTCAAAAAAGTATTAATTACTTAGGACATATAATCGATAAAGACGGCCTACATAAAAATAAAGAAAAGACAGCTGCAATCCGAAATACTACAAAACCTAAGAATACAAATGAACTAAGAACATTTTTAGGCATTGCCAATTATTACAACAAATTCATCCCACACTTAGCTACGCTTACACACCCTTTGAATAACTTACTTAGAAAAGGCCAGTCCTTCAATTGGAACGAACAATGTAACATCAGTTTCGGAAAAATTAAGGAGGAAATTGCTAGTGAAAGAATACTTACACATTTTGACCCGAACAAAGTATTAGTACTCGCAACTGATGCGAGTCCGGTTGGACTCGGAATTGTACTCTCACATAGACTTCGAAATGGATCTGAAAGACCAATAGCATTCGCATCTAGAACACTAACAGAGACTGAAAAAAAGTACAGTCAGATCGATAAAGAGGCAACAGCAATTTACTGGGGGCTTAAAAAATTTTTCCATTACTGTTACGGTAGAAAATTCATTTTGATAACTGACCATAAGCCTCTTACCGTCATTTTTCATCCGCATAAAACCCTGCCTACTATGAGTACAATGAGACTTTTTCATTATGCACATTTTCTATTCGGATTCGACTATGACATTGAGTATAGAACTTCTACGGCCAACTGCAACGCTGATTACTTATCCAGATTCCCAATAGAGAAAACACTAACAAAGGTGGACCAACATACTACTTTTCAACTTAGTCAAATTCATACCCTAACAATCACGGATACGATCATTGCTAGAGACACAAGTAAAGACACAGAACTATCACCAATCCTAGACGCGTTGAGAACCGGCCGCTCCGTGAAAACATTTGGTTACGTAGACTCAGAGTTAACTCTACAAGACAATTGCATATTCAAAGGAACCCGAATAATTATACCAAATTCTCTTCGGGACGCTGTACTAAACGAACTACATGCGGGCCATATTGGAATGCATAAAATGAAACTTCTAGCCCGTAGTTACGTTTACTGGAAAAACATAGACAAGGATATTGAAAATAAAGTAAAAGCATGTAGAGCATGCCGTTTACAACAGAAGGATCCTGAAAAAGCCCCTTTGCATCACTGGGAAGAACCAATAGAACCATGGCAAAGAATACACATAGATTTTACTGGGCCGATACATGGATACCAACTTTTTATAATAGTAGATGCATTCACGAAGTGGGTAGAAGTGATTCCCACTAAAACAATGACAAGCCCTTGGTGTATCGCTAAATTAAAAGAACTTTTCTGCATATTTGGACTACCATATATCCTCGTTTCAGATAACGGACGCCAGTTTACATCAACGGTGTTTGAAACGTTTTTAAAAGAACACGGCATAACCCATCGTACCTCAGCTCCATACCATCCCGCTACAAACGGACAAGCTGAACGTTTTGTACAAACAATCAAGAAATCCTTAAAAAGTATGGAGGACCAACCCGGAAACTTGGAAGATAAAATACAGACAGTGACAATTCAATTACGTCGTACCCCTAACGCATCTGGACACGACGCGTACTCACTGATGTTCGGAAGAGATATAAGAACCAATCTTAACGTCATGTTTGGAAAACACCTCTTCCAGGATCACAGGACTCCAACACGCGTAGAACAGTACACTGGCAGACAATTCACCGAGGGAGAGAGGGTTCAAGCGCGCTGCTACACAAACCCAAATCGCAAATGGGAATTCGGTACTGTAACCCGCCGACTGGGACGCTTGCACTATACAATCACCACCGATGGAGGTGAAATCTGGCGCCGACACATCAATCAAATGCTGCCCGCCACGCTGGTGCAGTCGTAGACCATAGCGAATTAAGGGGGGGAACTTGTTATATATTCTGTTTACATAGTAACCTCTTTTGGATTATTGATATACATTCTACCTTTATGATTTGCCGAATGTAAAATGTCACTCAATAAAATATCATGGATATGAGATTACGAATATTTATTGTGAATATAATACACTGGTTTTAGAATTTTGGTGTCTTTCAATCTGTATGTTATGGCATAACACAAAAACCACTGAATGGATTTCGATACAATTTTCACAATTTTGGTAGTTTGGGGGTCCATCTTAAAATCTAAGCCACGTATCATTTAATTTCGTTAAAAAAACAGAAGATATGGTGCATAGGGTGATTTATTCTGTAGTCTACGCGGACGAAGTCGCGGGCAAAAGCTAGTTAAATATATGAGGCGTCACTAGGCTTCACAATTTTATATTCCACGCGCAAAGTGCTGGTGGGAGGAATTGAACTACACACAACTACAAATTTTTACAACGGAGAATTCAGAGAAGTTCATCTAGCATACACATATTAAGTAGGTTGCACTTATAGAATTCATCTGCATTTTAAAATGTACTTTTGTGAACGCTTTTGTAACATATTGTGAACTCTCATTTTATGATAAGTATAATCAAACAAATCAATCACTCAAACACTCCGAGAATATCTCGCATGGGATTGCTTAAAGACTGTCCTAAAGAATTAATTTCTAGTCATGAGAATCGTTTTTTGATATTTCTTTTCACTAAAGTGTACAGAAAAGGGAAAGAAAAGGAGACATTTTTGTCTTAAAAGGTTTAGCGATTTGTTCATGAGATTATTATTTTTAATTCAAAGGATATTATGTTTACGTATAGCTGTTCTTTCCATCCTTTACCGTTTTTTAATCGGACAAATATGTACTATCGTTAACGTTCACGGTTGATCCTTTTTCATAAATATCCTTTGAACATGCTCACAACAGCTAGCCCATCCCCGTAATTTTCTTAACCAATAAGACAAGAGTTTAAATGTTTAAATCATTAAACTTATATCTTTACACTTTCGCCAGAACTGATAGCTGACCGATTGTCGTCAGTTGCATTTCAGATGCATCTTAGTCTCAGCATGTGACAAACAAACAATTAAGTCGTCAATCCGATCTACAAATCCGATGGAATGCTGGGAGAAGCATCTAGCCATATACCAGAAGTATTTTGCGGTTTTGTGGATCTTGAGAATGCATTTGATAGGGTTGTGCGAAAGGAACTGAGGTACATATTGCCGAGATATGTGATTCACGGTATACTGCTCCATGCTGTGCAGTTCTTTAGACTTACAAGAATTGCACAGTATGTGTCCGGATAGATAGCAGCATGTCACCCTGGCTTGATGTCAAAATTGGTGTCAAACTGGGAGGCATGCTGTTTATTCTCTATCTCGATAGTTGCCTGTAGAGAATAAGGTTAACGAAAGCAGGATTACGCATGGGTGACCTAGTGGTGTACTGTCTGCTTTATGCAGACCATGCCGTGTTATTATCAGAACCACCATCCAAGCTGCAATGAAAGACAATTGTATGGAGAAAGTCTCACTATTGAATGCGAAGAAAACAAAGATAATGGTATTTGAAAGAGAAGAAACCAGAGCAAATATAAAGACTGTGGTTGATGATGAAGTGTTGGTGTAGAAGGGCCAAATCAAAAGCACCCGAAACCGAAGAGCATGCCAGAAGCGGTTTATGAGTGTGGATCATGATAGGATAAACGCCGTCGAAATGCCAGCGTTGTGCAAAATTTGTAACGTAACACTTATAGACCCCGTACTCGCGATGATGATGTTAGAAATAGGTTGCTGAATGTGAGCGTCGGCGTTAAAAATAATAGGCATACTCCGTTGGTTAGAACATGTAGAAAGAATACAAGAGAAAAGAATTATGGAACGGATATACAACGCGAAAGAAGAAGGATTTAGGAGCCGAGGAAGGCGAGCGTTCACGAGAAGAGCAATGAATGCTAAAGAAGCGAGTGAGGTGTGTAAGGAAGAAAGAAAGAAATAAATATTTATTGGCAGAAACCACTAAAACAATACACATAAAAAAATGGTACACAAAGAAAAATGGGGGAAAATACATATAAAAATATGTGTATTACAATGGCTGCCAACAAGGTGCCTTCTCAGCATCATGTCGGAGTACTCGGGTGACCGTGTACTCCAACGCTGTTTTTCGTCAGGCCCTTAGTGACGCCGGATTCCGGACAATAGACAATTACTCATGCATAAACATAAAAACAACAAATGAATAAATTCCGACGTACACAAAAAAGAATTAAAAATACGTGACATGTGTGGCTGCCCTGCTCGAGTCATGTGGTGCTCGATTCTCTCTGCCTACTCCGCAAGGGATTTGGCGTAAAGTTATTGAAGTTATTGTTACTTTAATTTTTCACACGTCATATTTTGTGATGAAAATACTTTGGCCTATGTTTAAAGTTACTTCGAGCTGTTGCAAGATATAATCTTGCCTACACTGAGAACAGTGAATTCGGTAGATTTTCTCTTCATACAGGATAACTGCCCGATACACTCGTCACGCATGTCAATCAATGGATCCAGTAACAGCCTGATGTGTGGACAGTCTCTTGGCCTTCCCGTTCGCCTAACTTAAATCATGTAGAAAATCTAGGGGATGTTCCAGAAATGGGCTAACAAGAACAAGAGGACTGCAGCGTCATTAGTTGCACATGTTAACGAGGCGTGGGATGGATTCCCCGTTAAGAATCTCTGTGAAGTCCTTGTTAAGTCCATACGAGACAGATTCGATGCTATTTTTGCTGCTGATAGGGCCGTGACAAAATATTGAAAACAGTGAAAAGTATTTCAAAGTGTCGACAAGGCGTGAAAGATACCTCTTGTTTTGCTAGCATCTACCGGTTACTATTTACTACCATGTGTGGGCTATATTGTTTGTCACTCCAGTGGTATAAAATAATTCAGCATAATTATGTATACTTAACACATACATAACACATTATTTTGATTCGTTGAAGTCCTGAAAGTTTCTTTCCTGTTTTAAAACTTTTTTACTGTATATTATAGTTATTTAGGTTTATTAGTGTAATTCAAGCACTTACTCCTACTCGTTATCAAATAATTTGTTCCATAACTGTGTATTTATGTCATAATTTTTTAACGTATTGAATTTAGTTCTAATTTAGTTTTATTGAGGTAATTCAAACCTTTGCACTTATTTGTCGTCTAATAGTATATCTCATAATTATGATTTTTTATTTGTTAATAGAAACAAGTACTGCCATTTAGGTATCTATAATTTATGGTATGTAAGGATTGAAATATGTGTTACTCGGTTCTCTCTGCTTACCCCGCAAGGGACTCGGCATTAAGTTATTGATATATCTGATGTTAATATAATAATTTACTTGGATTCGAGATCAGTTTTTTCTCTTCTAAAACTTTTTACTTTGCACTTGACACATTAATTACGATACGGGTATTGCCTATTTTTTTTAGCATGCTCAAGCGTACAGTCGTGTTAATTATCAACCATTTTCAGGAACACCGTTTCTATATGAATTCTATATATTTGTCTGTGTATTTGTCTGTCTCTTTTTTTCGAATATTTGATTTTGACTTCAGATTCGGATTCAGCACAAAAAAGTAGAATAAGAATGTTCAGGAACACCGTTCCTATATCTTAAAGAACATGTTCAAAATGGCCGACAAATTAAAAAAATAAATTAATTGTTATATAATTGACGAGCCAGGTGTTCCTCTGGCAATGCAAGCTTGCGCATTCTCAACTGGTTACAAATGTGATACTTCTATGTTTAGTTAATTACATTTTTTCATTTGTATAAAGATAAGGATAACAAATGTTAGTAACTTCAGGACAATTGGTCTTTATTACTTTATGTGCATTCGCCACCAGTTAGTTAAACTAGCGCCGTCGATACTACCTTGATCCTACCATCTTACTGATAAGCACACAAAGTAGTTCAAATCAAAATGCCTGTAAATTTTTGGAACGGAATTATTTGAAACTTCTTAACTATTGTAAATTATCTACATTAGAAGCATGAAAGCAGGGTTAACGACGTAGAAATGAGAGGGCTGAGGAGTATGTGTGGAGTGAGAATATTTGATAGAATAAAATTAGCACGATATGGGAACTTTGTGGAAACGCTGAGATGGTTTGGTCATTTAGAAAGAATGGAAAGAATGAAGACAAAAGAGTTACGAAAGAAGTGTATCAGGCAAGAGTGAATGGAGATTTCGGAAGTGCCCGCCCAAGACGCACACATATAAATCAAACTGGTGATGTGTTGAAAATGGGCCAAATCAAACGCGCACAAAACCGAAGAGCATACATGAAGAGGTTGAGGAAGCGAAAGGGGTATATTTGGATCGGTGCACCCGGCGTTCCATAGTCTCTGCCTACCCCAATGGGAAACAGACGTAATAATACGATGTATCTACATTAGTGAGGTGTGCAAAGAACGCATCATGTGGCGCTCGATTCGTTCGATAGTTAAGTGTCACAAATTTTCACACGATTACGACACTTGAAAGTTTCATCTCTCCTTTTCAACAGACCATCAATAGTCGACAATTTAAAGTTTTGAAGTGCAAGCCACTTCACGAGTCTCAAAACTAACCTTAAAAATGTTAACAAAACTACATTAGAAAAAAATTTATTGAAATACTTAGTTCCTTATTCAATTTCGCTACACACTCTGTCAGTAGAACGTCATGGTAGTAATATTAGATTTAGACCAAGTCATGACTAGAGATATGATTTATTTAATCATAGAAGCAGAGGTGTTGTGGCGATGGCCTAATATTACGCAGTTCACAGTCCGCACCAGATGTGAGTGCGGAAGTAATTTACCTATTTTATACGGTGATCATTTTATGTTCAATATGAACATATTCTACAATCCATCCATCCATCCATCCACTTCAACTGTTACTCATCCCACTGCAGGGATACCTCCATTCAACCGAAGGGGTTTAGAGCATACGCTGCGCAAATGCGGATTGGCGCAGGCCAGTGTTTTCAAGCCGCCTGAAGGCCACTGAGTTAGCTTAACGTCTGTCATCTATCGACACCAGCCAGGACCGACGGCTTAACGTGCCCTCCGAAGCTCGGAGAAACTCGAGATAGGTAAACCCATCCATAGAGAGGCTGCGGTGGACGTTGCTTAACCTGAGTGTTCAGTTAGAATGACACGCACAACGACGCCATCGAGCTCTCTATTCTACAATATCGTTCAGTTTTATAATGATATAAATAATTGGTGCCAAAGTTCTGGACATTATTGTGCCTATGGCCACTATTTGGTGTAGGAGTGCCCAATATGTGTGTATAAGTCGGTTTACTTCTAAAAAACTGTAATAATATAATTGCTTATGAAAAAGTTTTATTTTTTTAATAGCCGATAATGAAAAAGCGACCACCAGTTTCACTTATATTTATAACTAGCTGTGCCCGCGACTTCGTCCGCGCGGAATAGTTTTATTATTATTATTTTTATAATATAAATAAAAATAAAAAAAAAATGTAAAATAAAGATTAGTCTTTATTAAGCCTTAGTTACTCCTTATTACATCAGCTACATATCTGCCAGTGAAAGTCCCGTCAAAATCGGTCCAGCCGTTTCAGAGATTAGCCGGAACAAACAGACAGACGGACAAAAATTGTAAAAATATTCATTTTGGTATATGTACCGTGTATATATCCATATGCAGTTAGTAAAAAGCGGTTATTTTAATATTACAAACAGACACTCCAATTTTATTTATCTGTATAGATTTTATGTACGTATTATATTTCAAATGTCTGTATTTCTTACTTATATAAATATAATAAAATAATAATACCATGTGCTTTTAGTAACAAAATTAACAAATATCTTAAAATGTTCATGTTACATGAAAAATTCATACAGTTTTCGAATATATGTGCATACATTCGAAAGCACGAAACTAGTGGATTAGTAAGTACACGCCTATATCAGGATTCGAACTAGGCGCCTGTCGGATAACAGGCTGGTTCTTTATTCACTCTTAAGACATGTCTTTTTTTAGGGTTCCTTACTTCAAAAGGAAATATGGAACCCTTATAGGATCACTTTGTTGCCCGACTGTCTGTCTGTCAAGACCCTTTTTCTCAGGGACAGTTGGAGCTTAGAGGTTAGCACAAGTAAAGGCAAAAATCTGAAAACCGTAAATTTGTAGTTACATAACAAAAAAACTTGCAATAATATTTTTTTACGGAACCCTCGGTGCGCGAGTCGGACTCGCACTTGAGAGCTATTTTTTATACAACGACCCACCT
The DNA here is from genome assembly GCA_947507595.1 of Pyralis farinalis. Lineage (NCBI taxonomy): Eukaryota > Metazoa > Arthropoda > Insecta > Lepidoptera > Pyralidae > Pyralis > Pyralis farinalis. The sequence goes on along the minus strand of OX382265.1, from coordinate 12,716,726 downwards.
GATGTAAAGCGGTTACCGTAGCCTATGAACGCTTGTAATACATTATCACTCACGCGCTGCCTCCTCTACTGCTAACGCAACAACTCCCTAGAAGCTTACTGGTGACCTCACTCACACGCAGGAACGCAACAACTCTCTTGAGAATTCTTATTTGGCTGTGGTTTTTCTGTGAGGTGGAGGTACTTCCTCAGTCGGAGCGCAATGATGCGTCCTACCTCTCTTAAAACTTATGTCTTTAAGTTAGATTCAACTGTCTATATTCTGTAACAGTCTATTATCGTGTTTGAAACTTCTATATGATTTGAAATGCCTGGACTATATTTCCGGTCACAGCGAAGTTGGAATACAGTTTACATACTGTCGCGATTGTTTACTGATACTATTCCTAACTTAAATGTGATTCCTGTTTCAAATAAAGTCCCTTGTATAAAGTCAGGGAGGAATGCAAAGTGGTTACTGTAGTCAATTAATGATTACGCGTTACCACCCTCATGCTAGAAATCAACCCCTTAGAAGTAAGCTTCTAACCTCATAGAGATGTTCAGTATCGCAGTTACCTGGAAGAGAAGGTCAAGCTGGTGTCCAAGAAACTTGGTGTGCTCAACAGAGCCAAACAGTACTTCAGCTCGGGGCATAGACTCATGTTATATAAATCACAAGTCAGAGCGCATATGGGCGGGGGCACCTGGATACCAGCTAGGACCTTGGGACTCGGTGCAAAAAGGAGCTGTGAGGACCGTTGATGATCCTAAACTCACACAGCATTGAGCCCTTGAGTTTAAGGAGAGATTATTTGCGTATTCTTTTCCTTCCTTCTAAAGTTGTGGAATAAGCTCCCTGCCGAGGTTTTTCCTAGGAACTACAGAATGGGGTCCTTCAAGAAAAGCGTGAGGAGTTTTTTGCAGGGTCGACAATGCAAGAGTAACACCCCTGGTGTTACAAGTGCCCATATGCTCGGTAACTGCTTACTATTAGGCAAGCAGTACGCTATTTTGCCACGTTAGTGGTATTAAATAAAAAAGCCTCACTCGCTCGCAGGAATAGAATGAATCTCGAGGGAGTTGTTATTTGGTTGCGGTTATCTGTGAGCCAGTGGTACTTGCGGTATGTGTTAAAACAACTTTAAACACAGACTAAGACAAGTAGACATGTTCATGCATACAAATGTTTATGTTATCCTGTAGCGAAATGATCTTATAATGATGACGCTCTCCCCCCATGCTACGCGCGATCCGACGCAGTCCTCGCTTAAAGTTACGAATTCTTCGATTCTTTAACTATTAAGTGGTGTAAGTAATTAAATTTCGAATGTAAACGATAGATGTGTAGCTACAAAACCAACCTATAATTGCCGCCCAATATGGAAGCAAATAATAGTATACGAAATGACTAAACAGAATCTTATAGCATACCAAAGTGATATTAGTCAATGTGACAGTAATAGTAGCGTTCTGAATCGAAATTTTTCAAACTTATGGCATACTTTATGGCTTTCACTAGGTATCAGTGAGTTTGTTCGTGTAGCTACCAGAGCCAAACTGTATACACTAAGGACTTATGATTAGACATAAATATAATCTTTTAATACGAATTACATTGCTTTGGTTTAAACAAGGAAATATACATCCGATATTTCAAGGAGTCCAAAGTCGGACATCCAAAAACAAGAAGTTTTTTTATTGGGTGGGGTATCAAATGTTAGCTTGTATTGAAAAATTGCTTCTCTAAAAAAGAATTCGAACAAACTTGGATAACAAAAAAATATCCCCCTATTTCTTAGAACAATGAACAGTAAAATCAAATTAAGTTCGATTGAACAAGTTTTAGATGATTTCAATATATTTCTAGCTTTCCTTGAAATTAGCAAGCAATTTAACTTCATGTATATAGGTGTTATTTTCGAAGTAAAACTTCTTTAGGCACGCTTGTCTTGGGGGGTAAGCTGGCGAATGCGTGACGAAAAAGTGTGATGGGGCGAACGAGAGCGTTACGAAAAGTGTGATCGGGCGAGGCGAATGGAAGTTGAGAGGGTGGTCTATGGACACTTTTATACTCCGTCGGGTGACGGTCGGTCGGTCGGTGAAGTCGGGTGACAACAACTCAGCCCGCCTAATGTGAAACTGTTACACAGCCTATTGACACTTATACTCCGCCGGGTGGCCTCACAGAAAACCGGAGCCAAGGAACAACTCTCTGGATGGTTGTTGTGTTCTTGCGAGTGAGTGAGGTCACCAGTTAACTCCTAAGGAGCTGTATTAGCAGCGGTGGTGGCATCACATGAGTGATATATAATGCAAGCATTCATAGACTACAGCAACGGCTCTACATCAGGTGAGCCGTATGCTTGTATACATCCTGATGAAGTTATAAAAAACTGTAAATCTAGTAATCAATTATAAACTCGTAAGTAGTTAATAAACGCTGCGTTTGCTGTTTAGGTAATATTATACCAAAAGTGGGACACAAGCATAGTCTGAAGGTAAGCAGTTAGCGTAGCTTATGGATAGTTACAAAAACATGAGTGCCATACTCATACGTGCGTAATTACCTCTTCACACTGTAAGTACTTCTTTACGCTTTTTTTGAAGAAACATATCTATGCCACCATTATGCCAACCAGCTTTCCAGCCAACCTTCTCTCATAATACTATTCACAAACATTCAGACATGTCAGTATATTATTATGTATAAAAGAATATCATATCGCGAATATTATAAGTATTTGCATTGGTAATACGAAGGTGATTTGCAAACACAATTTGGTCCGAAATGTATCGTGAGGTCGTAACATACATAATGAAACTTAGAAGTAATAATCGATTACCCAACGGTCCAAGCCAAGCTCTTGTTAAAGGATTATGTACCTTAAGGTTAGGCGCTAATAATCTATATAATGCTTATTCTATATGTAGATCGTATGAATGACTGGAAAATTTTCATAACATGATTTAAAAGTACATGAAAAGTGGAAACATGGAATTAGATGTTTTTTTTTTTTAATATTAGTTCAGCATAGTGACCCCTCTTGGCCTGATGGTAAGCGAAAGAGGAGCCCAAATCGCAACTGCAACTGACAACATACTACATCCCGTATCCTGTCACTTGACGCTGCCATGCTGCCCCGCAAAATGCTTCTTCACGCTTCGTTTAGATGTTTAGAAATGATTGTTACCATAATTTATAACTTCACGCCAAATCCCTTGCGGGGTAGGCAGAGAGCACCGAGCGCCACGTGACTCGATCCCTACAAACCTCACTCGCTTCTTTAACGTTCATTGCTCTTATGCACGTTCGTTGGTTTCTAAGGCTCCTGACCTCACCTTCTGATAAAGCACGATCAATTTGATCATGATAGGGCTTGGGCTTCTTCGGCTCCAACATCATTCTACTTTTCTTTGTTGTTGTCATTTTAATAAGCTAGCAATTGAGTATACAAAGACAAGTGTATATATAGAATTTGTTTGTTAAAGTTTGTTATGTTACTAGTTGAAGAAAAGGGAGTATTAAAAGCGATACTAATTTAATAGGTCTATTTTACAAAATATAATAAATATAAAAAAGGGTTCACTTTAAGTTCGGCTAAATAAGGTCTTTAAGAACTCGCGCTTTAACATTACAAGTTCATATATTCATCGTCATTTTAGTTTTCTGCAAACTAATAACATCATCATTGTCTCAGTCAGGTTCCACTGCTGAACACAGGTCTCCATCTTAGACTTATAAAACTTTCAGATTTGTGTTCCTGTGATTTGAATACATATGACAGATATACACGACCTGTATAATAAACGATCCCAGCGCTGTTGCTCGTATAGCATTTAATAGATTGTTTATTTTTAGGTTAGGGACTATATGATATATGCAAAGGTATATCCACCACACATCAACCCTTACTCATCCTACTTCATGGATACGGGTCTCCCTTCAACCGAAGGGGTTTTCAGCACACTCCACCATGCTGCTCAAATGCGGATAGGCGGAGGCCAGTGTTTTCAAGGCGCCCGAGGGCCACTGCCGGGACCGACGGCTTAACGTGCCCTCCGAAGTACGAAGAAACTCGAGATAGGGTGTTCGGTTAGAATATACAGAACAGTTAGAATAATAGACACGCGCAACGACGCCAACGAGCTCTCGTATAGGTATAGGTATATAAAAAGATAAAATGTCTTTGTTTGCCATTGGGCCCTCGCGGGCACTTAACCACGAATTACATTTTTTGAAATATAATCTTATTGTATCTTATTCAATTCTCTTAGGTTACTATTTTTTTTTAACCTGCTACCATTTCGTAAATTACCATTGGCGAAGAAAAAATGCCAAAAGAAACTTGCCAATTATTTTAAATTGCCAAACTTGGTCTCTTTTCAAATTGTTAATTAGATATTACAATAAATTCATGCATAATGGTACAATAATGATGTCAAATGGTAGAATTAAAGATTATTAAGAGAAGGTTGTCTGTGATGAATAATTTCCAGACATCTTAGTAAGTTATATATTATCGATTATATAATAAGCCTTTTTACAGAGCGCATTTTGATGTGCTTTTTGAATACACACACATGCCACGAAAGTACAGAACTTTTTCAGGCAATTTATTATAAAATCCAATAAATAAGTACACATACCAATTTACATAAATTTTATTTAATCTCCATAAAATTATGAGAGCTCGATGGCATCGAAGACTCAGGTTAAGTGACGTCGACGGTAACCTGTCTATCTATGAGTGTGTTTATCCAAATTAATGTACTTTTTCCCTATATTAAAAACAAACACTGTCAGACAACACTACATTCATAATACTGTTTTATACGCCTACACTTGGTTACGATCCAGGATAATCCTCTCAGGCGACAATGCAGATTCACACGATCTGTTTGTACAACAGAGAAAGTATAAGTATATAGCCCAGCTACGGACACGGTAGCTTTGCTATCTATAGAATATCTGTAATTTTTGTTATGATTTGATTTAGTTCTGCTATGATACCCTCTTATTCCTGTCTATCGCAGCTTATAATGTCTATCGCATCCTACACTATAGAGATATATCTATCTATAACTTCACGCCAAATACCTTGCGGGGTAGGCAGAGAGATCCGAGCGCCACATGACTCGACCCTTACAAAACTCACTCGTTTCATTATCATTCATTGCTCTTCACATGTACGCTCATTTCAAAGGTTCCTGACATCACCTTCTGATAAAACATGATCAATTTGATCATGGTATGTAAGTCTTGGCCTCTTCGGCTCCTACATCCTTCAAGTAGAAGTGCATTGTTTATCTGTTTCGTAATTCTTTCTTCCTGCATTCTTTCCACATGTCTGAACCAACGGAGGATGACTCTCCTTATTTTAACACTGACGCACCCTTTCAGCTAACTCAGTTTTTAACATCATCATTGCGAATACGGTATTAAATTATATAAGATATAGTGGAATAGAATTAGATAAGAGCCACATACAGTAACTAAAACTTATCAATAAAAATAATCAATTTGATGTATTGCGAAAGTATTCCGAAAAAAGAGTGTGCTTTAGATCACACGACTGAAATAAAACTTCTTTAGCTCTATAGTGTGATACAGAAAATAGGCCTGCACTGAGCCTGAGATATACGAAACTTAACTCGCTATGAGAGAAAGAGAGAAAGAAAATGTGTGCTAGCACCTCCCTCTCTTGGCCCACAGTAATATATGAAACGTAACTTTATCTCTCTCTTTCTATTTTCACTAACTTATATCTCCCTCTCAACTTCCGTTCGCCTCGCCCGATCACACTTTTCGTAACGCTCACGTCACGCATTCCGCAGCTTACTCCCTAAGTCAAGCGTGCGTAAAGAAATTTTACTTCAATAAATTGAAAATATGAACGTCACCAACAAAATACCAAAATATCGCTTCCTACTGAACTCTGTTTTGCAAAATAACAATATTAACTGCGGAGATTTTCTCCTTGTTATGAAAACATGTTACAGCAGATCAAAATTAATCTGAACATCTGTCTGTTTTTTTTTTGTATTGAGATTTTCTTAGAGAGAGAATATCCTATTTTTCCGATATTATACCAAAAAAAATATTTCATGGATACCTTGTGCAGACAATTATAAACATCGCGTTATGTGTAATTTTGAGTAGCAAGTTTGTCGGAATCAAACTGGTTTTTATGGTAACATAAAAAATCTACCAGTTTTAGTAAACCTAAGCTAATAGCAAATCGCGCTTGATACTCGAAGTGCGGTTGTAACTTTAATTACTTACGATTTAAAAACGGTACAAAAGTCGAAGTGTAAAGCTTAAAGTGCCCCTAGCTGTACTGGGTATACAATTTTACTACATGTTGAAAACGACCTTTTTACTAGTATACATTATGTTTTTATTATACGGCGAGGTAAAATAAAGATTTGTTTTAATGTTAACCGCTTTTCCCTATTACATCCACATAACATCGTATAGTGTACCGTTGTGGGGAAAAGTAGCTGAAATGGACTAAGCACGCACTTGCCAAATACGTCAATTGAATGATTTCCCTAACGACATATGCGGTGGAGCTGCGCTTAGTGGCAAGTTTATGCATCACTGCAATTTGGAGTCTACTGCAATTCTAAGAAATACAGCATCATTATAAATTCTAATTTATTGTTGTCAATGAAAACTTTTGTATTGGCAGATGTCATTTTTGAAATATAAAATACATTTCAAAAATACAATTCAAATTATATCAAATGAATGTCAATAGTTTCGTACCAAGATCAATCAATATTACATATTAAAGAGAATCACCAAATAGTACTACATCGGTCCATTTTCTGTACCTTATAGGGCAGATTATTCACGCGCAGTACCTTTGCATTTAGTTCATTTTTGACAATAATCTACATTCATTTCTATGTATAAGTTGCATTTAAATTTTGGGCTCTTTAAGTCTGTCTCCGTAATAGCGCAACTTGTATAATAATTAATGTCCGATGATCGTCACAATCAAAAGCTTTGTAGAGATCAAAGAAGACCCCAATAACAATGTCAACCCTGTGTCTGCAATTGCCTAACTCATTTCATGTGACTTGAATAATAGAGCAGTTTACCTAATATCATTAAGTCTCAGAATACACCCACATCATACATCGATTGATCGATGCCAAGTGCGGAGCTCGATTCAAATTTAACTTCAGTTTACAATTAATTCTTTAATTGGCATTCCCTAATGAAACACTAATGTACTTCACCTAATTGAATACGTGTAAATTGAAAATGTTCTACACTCTGTTGTACATTCTCTTTCAATAACTCGGTACCAAGATGTGATTTAAGGGAGTGGTAAAGTGAAGAAATCCTCGTATAGATTTGTTTAACAGTTGGTATATTTGATTGTTATGCCTTTAAGAGTACTCATAAACTCGCGGTATTTCTTTATTAACAAAGCAGCCTGTCTGGGGAAGTAATCCATCTCATAGAAAACCGTGTATAAATAATAACTCACATCAGGGCGTGGTCCTGGTAGTGCGTGAGGTTACCAGTAACTCCTAAGGAGTTACTGTGTTAGCAGTGGTGGTGGCATACTTAATGTATGCGCGCGAGCTATACTTAATGTATTGCAAGTGTTTATTAGCTACGGAAATCATTATTATATCAGGTGGGCCGTATGCTTGTATGTCTCCCGACAAACCGAAGTACAGACTGAATTTTATTTGTCGACTTCTAAATTTAATTTTTTTATATATCTTATCTGCATACAAATTAATAATTTTCATGTTACTTGACAAATTACATATATACCTGTCGCTGGTAAATCATTAAACTTAAATGTATTTGTATATTTTAGGATACATATTGGGTCTCGTTCTCGTTTGCCCATTTATTTCGCGCCTTATTGTTCAAATTTGTGCATTTGCCCCTATTCACAATACTCACTCGCCTTTTGACACGAGGCGACATTATTTTTATTATTTACTAGCTACCCACCCCGGCTACGCCCGGGTAACTAGATAACATGACATGCAGAAAATACCTATAGGGAACCGATAACACGATTTTGAGTATTAAGTAAAATCCCCGCTCCGGGTCCTGGTAAAGTAGAATGAGCAGCTCTCATTGGCACACGGATTAACATTGGTTAATATACTCTTGACTGGAATGGATTGGAATTTAAGCGCTAATACACTACTACTTTAATTTTTACGCAGATAGAAAGTTATTGGAACTATTTCATAAATAGAACGTGACAACGATATTACCTTAATTCTTTATAGAGCATTTAATGTTTGAAATAACAGAATGAATAATTATTTATTTCAGCCTAAGGATAGTCTAAGACTTATACAGTAAACGGTCCTGTACCGCTTCCATCCTGACTGAGAGTAGGGTTGTTCGCTCACACCGCAGAGGGAAATTACCATGTGCATAATCATTCTTGATCATAGAACTATTTTGTAGGATATGGAATCGTAACATGTTATGAATGTTATCATCTTTTGATTATTATCCGTGTGTTGATTGACTAATTTATACAAAAAACAGTTCTGGTTACTAAATAGATCGAAGTTAAATAGCATCGCGTACTTTTTAGTGTGTAAAGACGAGTACTATAAACATGTTATATGTTATTTTATATATCGTCAATAGTTTTCATAGCGTACGCCAAAGAATGACTTTGGTACACAAAGTTTTGATACGTTGGGTTACATAATTATAATTTTCGTAGGGATCCATATTTTTTTTTAATGAAAGCCTTTGTTGTGCGCTGATAATGTAGTTTTCTATTTGGGAAAGTATTTTTAAAATCGGTTAAGTATTTATTGAGTTTATCCATTACAAATAAACATAAAAAAGCTGATTTTTCCTCTTTATAATATTAGTGCAGATAAAGTACCCGTTCGCCCCTTGTGATAGTCATTTGTGTAAATCTGTTTTAATATCTTGATTATATGAAAAAAAATGGTGCAAAGCAAATCAGTACATTTACAAATTAATCCAACAATGGCAGCCTGTCCTGCAATATATCGTGTATTTAATTAGCCTGTCAGTGTTCTATAGAGGAGATTATTTTTAAATCTGTTTTATTAATCCGAATAATGATACATCAACAGTACCTTATATGCAAAAAGGTGCAATCCACTTATGAGGATATTACAGCATATGTGCGAGTAGGCGGCAGCTTATCGCCCTGGTTTGGTACCAACATTGGTGTCAGACAGGGATGCGTGCTGTCGCCTCGGTTATTCATTCTGTATCTGGATACTTGTCTTCAGAGAATGAGAAATATGAATGTGGGAATGTGAATGGGTGACTCAGCGGTAACTGCCTGCTTTATGCAGATGACGCGTTATTAATAGCAGAATCTGAACTGCAAACACTAGTTGCAACAATGAAAGATAATTGTATGAAGATGTATGATTCTTCAGGCTTACAATTGAATGCTAAGAAAACCAAGACAATGGTATTTGAAAGAGAGACAACCGGAACGAACACTAGGATTACAGTTGATGATGTAGTGTTGGAGCAAGTGGATGATTTTGTATACCTTGGAAGCGCTTTTAGCAGCGATGGAAGGTACACCGCTGATGTGGAGACACAAGTGAGTACAGTGAATAGCGTGAAGGGAGTGTTGGATAAACTTCCAGGCAGCCGAAATACGCACAGCTCACTGTACACAACGCGGTGTTTATCCCAACGGTAACTTATGGAAGTAAAAGCTGGGTATGGCAGCGTGAGTATGAAATAAACGCGGTCGAGATGCGAGCACTGCGTAAAATTTGTGGCATAACGCGTGCTGATTGCGTTCGTAATGATGACATAAGAAAGAGAGTTGGTCTGAAAGAGAGTGTCGGTGTTAACATAAGAAAAGGCATGTTCTATTGGTTCGGACATGTAGAAAGAATGCAGGATGAAATAATGACGAAACAGATATACAATACGAAAGTGAAAGGATGTAGAAGCTGAAGAAGGTGATGTCAGGAGCCCTAGGAACCGGCGAGTGTGCATAAGAGCAATGAACGTTAAAGAAGCGAGTGAGGTTTGTAGGGATCGAGTCATTTGGCGCTCGGTGCTCTCTGCCTACGCCGCAAGGGATTTGGCGTGAAGTTATAGATAATATGGTACGAGAAGAGCTATGAATGTTAGAGAAGCGAGTGAAGTGTGTAAGGACCGCATCTTATGGCACTCGATTCTCTCTGCCTACCCCGCAAGGGATCTGGCGTGAAGATATACGTACATACATAGAAGTCCTATTAGCGATCTTACAAATTGTGTAGGTACTAGAACAAAAACTTCTAATAGTTTTTTTTTGCGTTTATTTTATGCACTGAAACCAAATGAAAAGAGACTTCTTCGAAAAGTTATCACCTAAAAACGGCTACGGTAACTAATGTAGTATGTTGCGTTTCTGGAGAATGTTTTCCATTGAGATGCCGATTTAATTTTGAGATGATTTTTAGGCCTAGTAAGATCAGTTTGTTAAGTAACCTCAATTGCTTATTTATAGCTAAAGCCAAGGTCAACGTTTTGTTCTTTCAGGCACGACCGCGGGGAATGCATATGTGTTCGTATTACCGTTGAAATTGAGCATACGGACATTGAAATCAATAATTTTGCACAATAGTAAAGAGTGTATTGAAAAGTGGTTAACAGAAGAAAATCTTAGTATCGTAAGTCTACAGAGTGTCACTGAATTAAAAAAATGGCAAAGTCGAGTAACGGTAAACATGAGAGAAAATACAGTCTTTGAGAGCGTAACCTTATCGATTATTATGTACTACATTATATTGACATTTCGTTCAAAAAACATTTTTTACCTCAGTGCGATTACTTGTATCCATCCTGCTGCATCTCAAAGGATTTTTTTATTTAATACGACACGCAGTGTGCGTGTCGTATTAAATAAAAAAACGTTTATATTACATTATTCACTCCAACATACCTTGCCACTCGAATATGAGACGTGTACTCAAGGGTTGGCATTAAAAATATAATTTTTAACTCCAAATATAATAAGCTTTTTCCCCGAATACGATGAACCTAATTATCTCCTAGGACTCATTTTGCAATCTTGTCTGTAATACGAAAAAAGTGGAACACGTAGATCAACGATGGCAGACGTGTACTGATTAACTGCCTCATACTCATGAACATTAAATTAACTGCCTTTATTCATGGCCGTCATTCGAATGATGGTCTCGTAGATGGGAATACAGTATTTTTGACAAAACGTAGATCCCTGAACTTTACTTACGGTCGCATTTATAATGTCAGTATAAACTTTCTAGTAACTATATGTCTGCCGAATACAATAGGTAATATTAAATTGAACGTAATTACTACAGAGAATCAAATATGTTAGTATATGAATGAAAAAACAATAAAGAACCTACGTCTCTGTTAAGTTTTGTTATTTGTCGGTTTCAAGTAGCTGTTGCCTTTCCCATCGAAACCCCTGCTGCTAATCGAAATGCAAGAAAGGTATAAAAAAGTTACATTCGTCTTCACATAATATAGAAAAGGAAATAATTATTTCCTTTTTTTCTGGAAATGCAAAAATGAACAAGGATTCCAGCGATTACCTATATAGTTGTATTCTAGGCGCAGCGAAGAGTTTCTCCGGCGGACGAGTGATAAACTACGAGTACATTTTACTTGATACGCCTGCTCTGGAAGGATATTGTTTTTCGCGCGTATCTTCGTTTTTCATTATTATCCAGCATTGTGATGGACTTTGAAAACGAAGGTATAATAGATTTTGCTTGGCAACCCTTGGGAATGAGAAATGAGGGAATGAGAGAGGGAAATAGAAAACTTCAAAGCCTGTCGAGTGGGCTATCAACATTAAAGTTTGTATGTACAACTTGTATGATTAAAATTTATGCGGAAAACATTAATGTTAATTGGTAAATGAATTTTACAATCTATATCTTCACGCCAATCCCCTTGCGAGGTAGGCAGAGGGAGTCGAGCGCCACATGACTCGGTCCTTACACGCCTCACTCGGTTCATTAACATTCATAGTATTGCACACTTGCCAGTTTCTAGATCTACAGTAAAATTTACACAGCCATAAAAGTGAGCTATCATCGCAAAGGTTCTACGATGATTTCAGAATTTGTTCTAGCTAACATCTAGATACTCCCGCCCCTAGACGACTACAGTACTCTATACGCCACCCGAGACTAGCATAACAACAGCGCAAACCCCTATCTGAAGCACCGTTACGTTCTGCCGAGTGTACAACGTTTCTTGGACGCCAGCTTGACCTTCTTTTTCAGGTGTCTCCGAATTTGAACTTAACTCTTGGAGAGGCGTATTCTAGAAGTAAGGAACTACAGCGGCATGGTTTTCTTAGCGATAAATGCGCAGATTTGTGTCGGCACACACACTTTACTTAAATTACCCTAAATTTCAGACATAAGTTGATCGTCACCACCTTCATAAAGCCAGAGATTATCCAGTAAATTAATCTCTTCTTAGCACTGCAGGCCAACGGCCGTTCATCAACTTTACTCTCTAACTCGACAAAATCCAATTTTGCTCTAGCAATAACTTTCATATTAAACCTTGTGCAGCATGTTTGAAAAGATTAGCTTCTACATGGCCTATAAAACTATTGACATATCTACACTATGCCACTAAAGATAAAGATTGCCAAGCCAAGCTAAAGATTGTATTAAATTTGATAGTAGGTTATATTATTTATATTTCCATTTAATTTAGCAAATTTAATATGGTTTCTATAGTAGATTTTCTGCTGTATTTTTAATATTTTTAAACTGTAGATAAGTTTCGGTTTTTAGTTTATTTTTATTTTATTCTCTATTCTCAATCATCTTTCGGTTTCTTTAGTTCAGTTCTTATAGGTTGATTTTTTTCGCTGATGTGTTTCTTATTTCTTTTTAATTGCTTATTTTTATAGCATTACGACAATAAAAAATAAAATACTTGTTGGCAAATTAATGATTAACCCAAAATAGTACAATAATATAATTCATTATAATATGGACAAAAAGCGGTCTAGTGTTAGTGGGACCTCTTGTATATTTTATTAACGAGACGTACCCTATACTTAAGACGTTTGATTTGAACTGAAAAAAAAAAGAATTGTATCAGCAATTTCAAAGATTACCTTATGTGCAAGCAATTTAATATTAGTGTGGAACATCGACATTTTCATGAGATGAACTTTTTACTTAATCGTATATGAATGACTTAGTTCAATTTAGGTTGGCAATGGTATAAAAAAAACAAAAATATACGCTAGAATTTTAATACATAGTGTCGAAAAAACATTTCAAATGAGAAAATTAATCGGCCACTGCGACTCTCGTATGAGGTATGGGCGTCACGACCAACGACACTCCATTAATCTCATTGTTCCCCTCTTTAAAAGTTCTTGGGAGAAGATTGGTTAGGTAGGAGTGCTAGCGTACAGTAACGGTAATGTATAAAAAAATATGTTTCCTATTCTATTGATATATATATATACAAAACTGATTACACATAGATACATATGTTTGAGATAACTAACTGGCTGAAATCTCAAGCATATGAAGACACCGAAACACTTTTATGTAAAATTAAATAGATAGTTACAAAACTAAAATCATGATTATACCTAGTCTTGCCATAAATACTGAAACAAAGAAAAAAAATTGTATTGCAAATAACGTTTATTACTTTTACAGTGTGTTAGTTTAATACATAAATATAAAACAATTTAAAATATAAAAAGCTTATTCCAAGTGGTCTCCATTGGCTGCCATACAGTTCTTTAAACGTTGAGGCCAGTTATCAATAGAAGCACGCACTCTTTCCATGGGAAAATTCTTCACTGCCAATCGTACGGATTGTTTTAGGAACTCCAAATTATCATAGTGTTTAGAGCAAGCCGTACTCTCTAAAACTGACCATAAATCATCATCCAGCGGATTAACATCATAACTAGACGACGGCCTTCAGCTCTGATGAAGTCCGAAACGTTCGTTTCCAACCAAGACTGCGCAGACCGAGCTTTATGACCCCGACAGTCTTGCTGGAAGGACCATTCTTGGTTATTGAACATGGTGTTGTTAAGGGGCTTCACTACCTTCTCAAGAATGGTATCTTAATACACTTGTGCCGGTGTTTTGATACCTTTTTCACAAAAGTATGGCTCAGTCACTACTTCATAGCTAATACCCCACCAAACCATCACTGAAGTCGGATAGTGCCAACGTTGCACTCTGTCGACTTATTGGGAAGCTCATTTATCTCTTCCTTAGAGCTTTGAGCATAAACACGGTCATTTTGATTGTTAAAATGTTGCTCAATTGTAAAAATTTTCTCATCCGTAAACAATTTTTTTCTGTGACCTCCCTTTGCATACCGCTTCAGTAGTTGTTTCGATTTTACCACCCTATTCTTTTTTAAATTATCAGTTAAATAACCAGTACATCTCTTATAGGCTGCAAGTCCTAAGTCATCTTTTAAAATACGCGACATGGTTCTAGGTGCTATCTTCATCTCCCGAGATAAAATCTTTTGCTTTCGGACAAGATTTCTTCGAATTCTGTCCCTTACTGCTTTGACCACCTTTTTCGTACGAACACTACGTGGACGGCCAGATCTTTTTCTGTCACAAACAGAGGAGGTCTCATTGAACCTATTAATAGCCCGGTACACAAACATTTTACTAATACCAAGCGTATGGAGAGTTTTAAAAATTGCATTTGGATGAGCGTATGCACTGGACTGTGTGTATACGCTCAAGTGCTTACGCGCGTACGCGCACGTTATATTTTTTTTATTTAGGTATAGGAACTTTAATTGTCTGTACATAATACATCTTTTGTTGTGTAAGAGCGGGTCTTCTTGACACAGGTTTATATAAATGAATTAGTAAAATCCCAATCTAAGTCTAAAATAGGCGTGCGCGAAGATATGAACCCAACTATTTATTATTATTTTATTTATTAGAACTGGGCTATTACAGAAGAGGAACGTACGCTTGCCATAACTATCATAATCTGATGTTACTTTCGGTAGGCAATCGCCGCTCACTAGATGGACCCCCGAAATCGCAAGAGAAAGTCGGCCGGGTGCAACACTGGTGTGAGTAACTCAGAGATATATTAGACGAGCTCGGTGGCGCAGTGGTGAAACGCGCTGTTACGCTACTTTGACACCAACGCTCGTGGGTTCGATTCCCACACAGTACAAACATTTGTGTGCATGAACATGTCTGTTTGTATTGGTCTGGGTATTTTCTATGTATAATAAGTATGTATTTATAAAAAAAAAGTGTATTTACGTATGTTTATCAGTTGTCTAGTACCCATAACACAAGCTTCGCTTACTTTGGGGCTAGGTGGCGCTGTGTAATTTGTCCGGCAATATTTATTTTATTTATTTATATCGTGAGGTGTGCTGCGCTTTCTCCGAAGTTACTCACAGCGTTATGCCTTAATTGCTGAAATGAAGGGTTTTTTTTAGTTCATACTAGCAGTGGGTTAAATACAGATCCAAAGATTCTATGAAAAAAGAATTGTATTCCGTATACAGAATATTAAATTTTTTTGATATACCAAATCAAAAAATTCTAATTTCTAATTCTAAAGTAAATATTCGTAATATCTACTATATTACGAATCTTTAATTTAGTATTAGAAATTATACAAAGATGGTATATATTAGTTGATTAAAGATACCTTCATAGATGTTGTCAGTTTTGTTGTAATTTACAAACAAATTTAACTTGTAGTACCCTAGCAATAACTACTATCTCAACACGAAGTGTCCCAGTTTCGTAGTTTTTAACAGACGGGCCGCTAACAGGGTTTGTTTAATTTGTCTCGATCTCAGTGACTGTCCGTCGTAAGTCTAGTTTATTACAAAAGTAGTTTCACATGTTTTACGTAATTACTAGCTTCGCCTGCCCCTGCCCTAGGCTTTGCCTGCTTAATCCAGATAAAAATTGTCTGTCTTCTACACATATCGGATTACTCTTTGCCAATTATCGTTACGATCAGAAAAATCAGAAACGAACATTGACTTCTATTAAAATTAGTACTATTTATATATTCAAGTGCGTTTGTTGTAAGTTCCAAACCATGAGTCTAGAATTTATCACAAAATACTGTTAAAAAGCCGGGTCAGGACGGTAGAGATTTCATTACACCTTCCGGTTGCCATCTACGGCCAATAGTTTTCTCAAATGAGCTTCGATATATTCGCATCTATTTCAAAGAAGAAGTAAAAAATTGGTATTGGGTGTTTCACATACTTGCACCGAGACTGGGAAGTAGTCTACTGGCTCTAAATAAAAGGATGTTTTTAGAAAATCATCCGTTTAAAAAATGAGTACTATTAAAGTCATTCAAAAATCTCTGGTTTTTGGTGTAAAAGTTTATCTCTCTGGTCGTACACACCTATGCATAGTAGGTTCAATTCACAACATGTACTCTATCATCATTCGTTAGTTTTCTGCTATTTTCAGTGAGGTACAACTGTACAGGTACGGAAATTACGATTATTTACTGCACATACTCGTATATACCTAAAGCCAGTAAAAATGTCTATGTAACTGATATCGTATCGTATATGTCATAGTTAGATTATACACAATATCATGACATGAATGGAAGATATCTAAATATGAACATTTATGGCCAGCTCGAAATGTGATTCTACTAGTAACAGTGCAAGAGGCAAATTACAGCATTTTGCAATCTGAACGTCGTCGAGCGATGCATTGTGGCATCGGGATGTTAACAAGATTATTTGATAGGAACCAGAACTAGCGTAAATATATTAAAGTTACGTGTGCATTGAAGATTGCTTCTTCGGGTATTTGTGCCTTTCATAATACACGAGCTTTGACTCGAAGTGTTCGAATCAATATTATGTAAACAGATATTAAACATAAAGCTTGTCTCCACAAAATATTCAAAAAGTTGGAAGTATTCTATTATTCTATATTGAATTTATCTATGACAGAATACACAGACGATACGTGCTTTTTGCTAGTACTACCTACACATTACACAGATACATCCGTTCCTTTCACTGAAGTGTCTCTCATATACTCAGAGTTAACATCAGCATCCACCATTATAGCAATAAACAACAAATTACATTGCCGCCTCGGGTATAAAGTTATGGCTGGCTTGGAACCCGCAACAATTTAATCATAATGAACTACAATGAAGGGTTACAGAACAAGAAGGGGTACAACAATTTAGATGTGACTTCCATCCTAGTCAGTGTGAGAGACAGCAATAATACTTAATGGCATCAATAACCTTAAACTCTTTAAAGCTACCCAAGTGAAGCTCAATTTGCTAGTACTACGGATAATTATATAATATTAGATTATATAATTATTTATAATACACGGTAACAGTATACATGATGCAATAGATACAGAAAGAAGGTTAATAGACGCAACGCAGTAATCACCACAATGTTGCCCATCAAATTACACAACTAAAAATATGCCCGATTTCAGCTAGGCTCAATTATATTCCAAACCGATAAAGTATATATATAACAGGGAGGCGTAGTAGAATCACAGAACTACTATTTATAACACGTCTTTATTAATTTTGAAGTAGATATGGAAACAAATCATAAAAGTCGAATATAACTAACTTATAATTTTGTAAAATGGCTCCCGGATGTATCATCGGATTAGTTTATAGAATTCTTCAATGACTACTATCCCCTTGAGTTTGGATTAATTTGATTTGTTTTAACAAGTGAATACAATACACTGGGTGATCAGTAGCTGATGATGCATATTGGGGGTGGATAGTGAGACTATTTATTGGTTGCTAGTAAACCCCTTGAGTTGGGGATCACTTGGCTTGTTTTCTATTCGAATATATCAGGTCAGAACCCGCTATATACGTTTTCCCATACATTTTGTGGTCGTAAACGACCGCCCGGTAAACAACAGGTTAATGACGAGGGTTTGATGGTCCATGCTGGAGGTGGATAGAGGAAGTCATTTGTTTTGGCGAGACGAATACATTACACTTGATCACGTCAATCTGATGATGCATCCTGGAGGTGGATAGTGGAAGTCTTTAATGGTTACTTACTAACTGCGTCGAATGTGAGCTCATTTGGCTTGTTTTAATGAATGGATAAATTACATTTGGTGACAAAGATCTAATGATGCATCCGGGGGGGGATAGTGTAACTTTTATAGTTACTAATAAACCTCTC
Organism: Pyralis farinalis; assembly: GCA_947507595.1. Lineage (NCBI taxonomy): Eukaryota > Metazoa > Arthropoda > Insecta > Lepidoptera > Pyralidae > Pyralis > Pyralis farinalis. The sequence continues at coordinate 12,698,534 of OX382265.1, read as the reverse complement.
CAGTGAGTTATGGTTTATTCATCTATGACAATGATGTGGGTACAGAAACTCTATGGTAACTAATAAATGTCACATGTCACAAGATTGACCTTATTAGGTTAGTTCCGTGAATAGATTACACTGAGTGATGTGCCCAGTCCCGATCATAATTCACGTCTTGCAAGAATGTGTATCTACATAAGCGGAACATATGCCGAGCCTACTCTACTACCCAGGCCGCTTCATTAGCAAAATTAGCGGTAAACATGCGCTTTCTGTTCGGAACTCATACATTCTAGTCTGTCACCAAAGCTTTCAAGATAACTTCTGTTAGGCCCTGTTCCAAGGCATTCACTAAAGCAATCCCTAGAGGTATTACGAATACATATACAGACAAACGAATAGATGTATAGACTTGACTGGTAATTATCTACCGTAGGTATAAGCTACAATTATCATCTTTCATTTACTATTATCTTTAGAGTCACTGCCAAGCTCACTCGTACATAGCACCGTGATGTACCTTGCTAATTAACTAAACGAAAGTAACGCAGAGCGCATAAAAGTAGCTCTATTGTGACAGTCCCATAAGCTCACAGAAGAACGCAGTCTCCTTTCGAAACTTCTTTGACTTAGACAGTAATACCTTGGACCATACCCGATCGAAGACTTTTGTTAAGTTTAAGTTAGCGGCTAAAGCATATTACCTCGGCGGAACAGAAAATGTTGTAAGTCGTTCTCAATTTGAACGGACGCATAATTCCTTCTCATAAGGATGACAAAAGTGAGCAAGAATTATTCAAAATTGAATATTATCGTATTTAATGTTAATAAATTTTCTATATGTAGGATTTTTATTGAAATGGAACGGTGTCAAATTCCTAGCCGAAATTTCCGTGAAATGAATATAAGTGACCCGATTAAAACGAAACTTGAAGTAAATACAAAAAATAGGTTTCCTCCAGTAGCGGATTGGATGCCCAAGCTATCGGTTGTCAGGCCTCCAAAGAGAGAAACCTTCTCACAATGTGGGCCGTGACCTAAAGCCACATTATGTATCTGCTTTTTGCGATTACCGAGACGGAGATAACAGTTTCTTCGCTATAAATTCGTTCACTATCACGAGTACCGGAATAATTATCGCTGAGTCCACGTGCTACATGGCGGTAATCTGATAGGGCAAGTCGAACTACTTAGAAACTTACTTACGTACGATCTAACGTACGTACTCTTTCTTTCTCGGCCTTCACGAAGTAAAGCGTTCCGCTGTCTGCTACTGCAATATCAGGCTGGGTCGATGATATATTGCAATACATGAAGAATTACTCACACGTTGCATCCTCCGCTGATAACACATCAATTTTCTTCCTTGGGAGCTTACTGGCAACCTCACTCACTCACAGGAATATAACAACAGTCAGGTCCAGGAAGTTATTATTTGGCTGCGGTTTCCTGTGATGTAGAGGTACTTCCGCAGTCGAGTAGCTTTGATGGGGCCTTACTATCAAAGATTCTGAAAAGACAAACAGACATGTTCATGCACTTATATGTTTGCCCTGAGTGGGAATCAAACCGACAAGCGTTGGTGCTAAGGTAGCATTGCTAAAATAGATTGTCAAATCACAAGTTAAGTACAAGTTGCTGAATAATTCTAGCTACTTGATCATTCCTATTTAAGTGTTCACCATTAGCAAGACGAGACAAACTTAAACTATATACTAGTTGTTAGATTTTTTTTTTATAAACAAGTTGAATTTTCTTTCTTTTTTAAAAACAAATATGTTAAATCCTATCCTTCTTGAATAAATCTTGATCGCGAGTAGCAGATTAATTTTTGGCAGAATTTCCTTTTTTCCTTGAACGAAATGTAGGGGTAATATATTATTCACACCTACGCATAAACTTCAAAGGATTTATGCGGAAAAACCTAAACGTAGAGGTTATGTATTCTACGATGGAAAAACCTTTGAGATAAATTGAGTGAGATCACAGCATTGTTAGAACTAATGTATATATACAGCTTTCGAAAAGACTAAACAACCGAGACTTAAGCTTCTTGTCTGAATTTCCAAACAAATTCAGTTTCTAATCGATTTAGTTGGTGAAGCACTAATGCACGCAATTCGCTTATACGTCGATTTTCTTATTTCTGCCTAACAAAACGACTAACAATGTTTCAATGTCTCGTATAATAATTAACCAAGTACAGTAGCTACTGATTTATACTTTGTTATCTAAACATCATTTCAAAAGATATATAATGAGGAGCCATACCACACCAACTCTACCTCATCCCATGGCAGGGATACGGGTCTCGCTTTTATCGAAGGGGTTTAGAGCATACTCCACCACGCTGCTAAACTGCGGATTGGTGGAGGCCAAGGTTCTTATGCTGTCGGGCTTCAGAAGCACGAAGAAACTCAAGATAGGTAACCCATCCATATACAGGCTGTGGTCAAAATTGCTTAACCTGCGTGTCCGGTTAGAATGACATGAATACACACGTAATAACGACATAGAGCTCTCAATACTGATGATGAGCCCATTGTACTTCAAATAATCAGAGACAGAATATTTTATGGAATATTTCGTACCTTAATTTTTTTTTTTTATATTGGCTCAGCATAGTGGCTCCTCTTCGCCTGTTGGTAAGCGAAAAGGGGAGCCCAAATTGCAGCGGCAACTGACAAAAGACTACGGTGTCCTGTCAGTTGACGCTACAATGCTGGCCCGCAAGGTGCTTCTTCACGCTTCGTTTATATATTATAATATATATAATCACGTTTATTCATTCGGAATAAGTACATCTATTCATATTATATATATATATATATATATATATTTACATCTATTCATATATACGAGTATGTACAGAATATTTTATAATTAAAGAACGAATGAAGACTATATCCAATACTGGATTCGCTCTGATCTCTATACTCTCATTGAATTTCTACGAGTATGTATACAGTCGCAAGCACGCAAACGAATACCCAGAATCATTCTTTACCATTTATGAGAATATAGCTGCGTTCTACCGCACTCGCACAGGCGGCACACGCATAATGAAACAGCTACTCTCTTAAATCTAGGAGGCTTTAAAGATATGCATATGTCACAGATACTATATCGAAAAGCGATCAAGGTGACCGTTGACCATGCCCAGAACCAAAACCTGGGATACTCTCAATCTCCGTCTGGGTTGTCTAAACTGTCAACCTACGAAAAGTATATTTTACAGTGGCCGTACCGGAGACAAATATCGAGGTAGACTCGGCTGTTGCAGCATGAAATACAGGGGCTCTTTTCCACCGTGGCATTAAACTTGCACTGTGCCCAAGAAGACATTATACTTTTGTCTCCTGGTCTGCCAGATTAAGGAAGTCTCTATTTTAATCACAATGCCTTTGACTATGGTAAAAAAAAGAATTAAGTTTCTGTAGTGTTATCCACTCCGCAATAAATGTGAGTTATTGTAATATCTTGAGATATTAGTATAATATTATCACGACCTTTCATAACTCGAGACCGCGCGGCCGACTTTGACTTTTGTTTTTAGGTTGTCTGGTAAAGAATGATATTAGCATTAAATCCGTCTTTGTACCCTAGATAATGTGGTAAATAAAGTTTAAATAAATATATATATTCTCTCCAGGACGACACATTTTATCTACCCCTGCATATAAATTCGGGCACTTTCTTGTGCCTCGTCCTTGGTAACAATTTTTTTACATCACTAAGCCAAAACAAGCGAACAACAACGCATTTTTTTCACAAGGGTATTATTAGGTGTATATTTCGTTGCCATCATGTTCATAGTTTTGAGGACAGGCATCTGTCGGTAATTTGGTTTCACGTTGATCATGGCAGCCACTTAGATTCTTTACAGGTCGCACACCGCAGATAAAGATACAGTTCAACCACAAAGTAATAAACTAGTTAACCGTCTATAAAGGTCCCTCAACACACCAAAACGTCGTGTTTTAACGCCTAATTACCTCAGCGATACAAATCTACTGACCAATTGTAGGATATTTTAACCAATAAGGCGATATGTGATGTGATGTTAATCCGTGAAGTAGCCAGTAACGGTTGCGCGTTCTACTTTAACTCTGACCGAAAGCTGCGAGCAGATTTTATAAGCAATTTAATTTCATTCGTTCTCCATATACGCAGACGAGTTCGGTGGCGCAGTGGTGAAACGCGTTGTTACGCTACTTTGACACCAACGCTCGTGGGTTCGATTCCCACACAGTACAAACATTTGTGTGCATGAACATGTCTGTTTGTATTGGTCTGGGTATTTTCTATGTATAATAAGTATGTATTTACAAAAAAAAAAAAAATGTATTTACGTATGTTTATCAGTTGTCTAGTACCCATAATACAAGCTTCGCTTACTTTGGGGCTAGATGGCGCTGTGTAATTTGTCCGACAATATTTATTTATTTATTATTTTATTATATTTCCTTCATGAGTTCATTCATTCGAGTGCTTGCAAGTGACGACTGGCAAAGTGATCGAGCAGCATCCCTCCTCGAGTTAGTGATTTCGGGAGTCGGCACACACTCGAACCACAATGGTCGCGTAGTGTGCACTTTTAATCCGAGAAGTTGAGTTGTGAAATGAAATCCCATGCTTCAATAGTCTGAGGTTGGAGCATGAAGTTCTTTAAAAGCTGCAGAGGAATGTCTAAGTTTAGCAACGCATTAGCAATGCCCTTGGTGTTCCAAGTGTCCACGGATACCGTAACTACTCAATTACAAAGTACGAGTATTAGAGTACAAACAGAAAACAAAATTCTGAAGCGTTACATTTCTGTACATAAACTTATAAGCGAAACATTACACAAATCTATAGGGGTATAATAAATATGTGTGTATAATATACATACATGACATCTGTTATGTCTTTTGTCTCCCCTTTTCCCATAAAATCTTATATAGCTTTTATTAAATTATCACTGCATGTATAAGGCATTACGTATTCAAGAAAAATCCACTTTCATTTATTCGTCTCCACGTCTAAATTCGCCGAATATACTCGTATTAAAACGTAAGATTCAACATTTCAAGACAAACGTCATTGCGAGTAACATCATCAAGAACTCATTTTGCCCCTAAAATTGACTTACTTATTAATTTGCTTTGACTTTTATGTCCAAATAAAAATTATAAAAAAATATTTACTAACGTGGCTAAAAAGATATACGAATCCTTTTCAAATTTTAATATAAAATAAATTATGATACTGGAATATTTCTAGAATTTTATATGATTTAGCTAGTAGACAAGTAGAGGTAGGGAGCATCAAAGCAGCCAAATAACAACTCCCTAGAGGGTTGTTGTGTTCCTGCGTGTAAGGGGGTCACCAGTAAGCTCCTAAAGAGTTGCTGTGTTAGCAGCAGAGGTGGCATCACGCGAGTGATACTTAATATATTGCAGGTGTTCATGTTCTACGCTACGGTAACCGCTTTACAACAGGTGGGCCGCAAGCTTGTCTCTCGACGTTAGACAAAGAAGTAAAAAATACCGTGTAAAATTAAGTACTTGGGATGTTCAAGCATACATCTAAACAAGAAAAAGCTCCTGCCTCATTTAAAGTGACTAAGGTTACCCATTAATACTTCAGCTCAAGGACTGGGTATCAAATCTGAGTATACTCTAACTTTTCTGCGTGTTGTACACGTCGCAGTGCCATTATGCTTTTTATACGGGACTAGAAATTGCTAAATTCATATAGGCATGATATGATGCAAATTTATGAGTATTTTCTCTTATTTTTCACCATACGTTAACCTTCAGGGGGGAAAGACGTGATTGGGAATTGACAGATTTAGGTTTTAAGTACAATAAGGAAACTAATTGCACGGTTTTAAGTGTACATTTGTCGTCTAAACGAAGAACTTACAGTTCTTTGCGTTTCTAATGGAAGTAAAACGCATATTTTTTATTATTATACAACACTGGGAGGAAAATAAGCATACCTTCAATGTGATATCTTTTAAATCTCTTGTCAAAGAACACTACCTTTCCTGTAACTCTATTTGATCGTTCTCTTTCTCTTTCTTGATCATCACTGAGTCTCTGACATTACTGTAACTACAAATACTTTTTCATGTATATAATAATTTTGTTTTAATTCGTATGGTTTGCTCTGCACCACCTACCTGTATTATTACAAGATAATAGTTTTCTCTCATCTTAAGGTTGTCTGGAAGAGATTGCTTAGCGATAAGACCGCCTAATTGTAGGTACTATAGTTTCTAAGTATCTTGTGTTTACAATTTTAATTTGGTGCAATAAAGAATATTTGTATTGTATTGTATTGTGATATGTAGTGGTTATGAGGCGGTCGACAGTTCGGCGGTGTATCAAAATAGATCATCTAAAAAAATTGGTAACTAATTTAATATAAATTTTGCTCCATTTGGTATCATTACGTAGTATGCACTAAACTGATTTATCTTATCTTATTACTTTACTCAAGCAATATATTTCTAATATATAAATATATTCCGAGTATCTCTCGAAATATATCCCTTTGCGATACATTATAATTATATTTATAATGCAATATAATATATTTCGAGCATATCGGTAACGATTCGGAACAACAAATTTAGGATCTAGAAGCTATTCATGGCAGCGTAGCGAGCAATACTAGAAGTAACACGTTCAAATAATTTAGATATCACACAGCTGATCTATGCTCATAATGTGATGTACTGTAAATACGGCAGTATTTTCATTAAGATACATAATTATAACATCGCACACCAAACTACACATGTACTCGTACAATCATAAATGAGATAGGCTGTAAAAAGTATCACATTCAAAAATTCCGAATGTCATAGGCCTTACGCTAAAAAAATATTAATAAAATACTGTTGTGTTCTGTAGAATTGTTCGATACGATGCCGACATGATTTTTTTTTATAACCGCACCGCTCGCCGACGGCGGGGAGGGGAGCGACACTCTCCGCACCGCAATGGTCGCGTACTGTGCGGTTACAGAGAGTTTTCTTCGAGAACTCTCAAGTTGTGGAATGAGTTGATAAAATGAGGTTTTCCCAAGGGACTACAGCATGGAGTTCTTCAAGAAAGGGGTAAAGAGGTTTTTAGAGGCTCAGCAACGCATGAGTGACATTTCTAGTGTTGCAAATGTCCAAAGGCTACGGTGACTGTTTATCATCAGGCAGGCTGTATACTTGTTTTCCACCTTAGTGGTATAAAACATAAAAATACTTAAAATTTACACAGTTACCTACTATTCATATAATAATTTCCTATTGCTTTAAATGAGCAATTCTTATATAAATATAGAAGTACTTCGTGAATATCGCAAATCGGCTCTATCGGTTTGAATTAAATTTAATATTCAGCTAAGTTTATCTATAGGTAATCTATCCTGAAAAAATACAATTTATCACTAAAACTAATAATATATAAACAAAATTACCCTGCGACACAAAACTTACATATGAAATTGTGAAATATCAGCTGCTTATTCTATATTATATTATAATACAGAACATTTATTCTTCTTGCCCATTCTTACGTAATAAGCAAATGAAAAATAATAAAATAGTAATTTTAGTTACATATTGTTAACAATTCAATAAAATGAAACAAAGTAAAACCCATGGATCATTTAGAAAATATGGCATAAATAAAAATACAAGACAAATAAAATAAATAAATGTATTTCTTCGAAGTAATGCTGGTATAATAACATTATAAGCACTTTAATGAGGTGATATACTGTTCGATGCAATAATCGCAAAAATATTAAATGAATAATACACACGAGGCTCACATCTGTCGTGGTCAACTGTGTTGCATGTGTGATGTCTATTGTGTAGAACTGTGTACGTGCTGATGGGAAAATCTAAAATATCTCAGACGCCTGAATCTTCTAGAAGACCTAGCTTAGGCACCATTCATTGTGATATAACTATGTATCGTAATATTCAGGTTTGTAGACAGACGTCTGTAGCTATCGTTCAATTGTAAAATTTGTAAGTTAATAAACATATTTACATTACATGGGACGGAGGGAGGTTGCAGAGAGTAATATCATAAACATATCGAGGCGAGCCTGCTTCAAGTTTTGCGATAATGCCAAATTACAATAAAATTGTGCAGCACCCAACGCGAAACTATCCTTTATAACGGAACGGTCCCGTAAAATGTAGTGAATGACCCAACCCAATCTGCAATATATATGCTTGATCTCTTTATACGTGTTTCGTCTAAACTCTTCAATTTAACTTTTGATAGCTGGAACAGTTCCTTGTGTAACAGGTATTAGAGGGCGACTACGATATTCTTCCTCTCTCAAAGTTAGACGCGTTTACCCGCGGGTCTATTAGAAGAACCTTTATCCATAATAAATACCATTTAAAGTAATAACATACCTTTTTATTTGTTTTCCTTTTCTTTGTGTTTTTGTATAGTAATTTAATATCTTCAAAAGTTTATATCATTTTCTTTCATTTTCTAAACAATATAATAGTACTAATTTTATTTTTAATTTTGAATTTACGTGAAAGAATTGTTGTTGGTGATTTTTATATGTTAATTAGTTTATAAATGTTAACTTTGTTTCTTAGAAAACTATCTGTACTAACATTTTTCTGTATTTGTCAAATGTGTATGTGTAGAAATACTTTCAATAAACCTAATATTTTTAATTTGTTTACGTTGTTCATGTTTTACAGTTTATATTTTTGTTTTTCATGTCGATCTCGACAGTCACAAATAGTATATTTATAATGTTTGATATTTTATATTAGTTCCTATTTAAAATGTTCCCGGTAGTTGATGATTTTATACAATGTTTTATTATTTTAGTTGAATTAACTATCTAAGTACCCGATGCCGCTACAGGCACTGCAACTTTACGCCAGCCTCACCAAGCAACCTGTGTCTCTTACACTACTTAACCCTTTCGCCTGCTCTGCCACTGTGGTTGGTTACAGCTACCCATCGTTTATATTCTCCAAGGCTTCCAATACTGTCGTGGCTAACCAAGACTGGAATCGTCAAAAAATCTCTGTCGAGCTCATCCATATTTGTTTTTATTTAACTAAATTGTAATCTATTTTTGTAATTAATGTAATCGATTTTCTTTATTAAGTAACTTTTTTTCCTTGTCATCGTACAAAGTTTAATGCATCTCAGAACTATGTTTCCGATAAAGATCCATAGTCACGACTCTCTAATAAGTTTTAATTTTGAAATTACATGTACGAGTACGAAATTTGAATATTTATTCATTATATGTGACCTCAAGCCAAATCTTATTTAGAATTCTTATAAATTTAACTAAAGTACTTTTAAATGGAGGATCTTATATTTGAGAAAATAAACAAAGATTATGAAAGATATAATCGATTCATATGTACATATTTAGGCTGACAGGTAGTTAAATACAAGTGATTTGTTAATAGAGTTACTTGTTTACGCAAAGTTAAGGCGGAGGAAATCAAATTATGGGTTACGAGTACAGACGTACACGAACGAAAATGTAGGCGCGAATTAAGGGGTTAGTTTAAATACAGGTATAACACTAACTTCCCTTAAAATTTCCATTTGTATCAAGTAAAAGACTGTGTCGATAATTTGTGACAGTGCTACTCTTAACTGCCTGTGGCGAAGCCAAAAAAGTAGGTAATGTTTTTGCCTAGTACTTATGTACATCTGATCCTATTTTCCTAGTAATAAATGTAATAACCTTACTGTTGTATTTTAATATGTGATTTATCAACCAATACGTGTAAATCATTTGGATATAATGAAATTGCACCAAAAACTGTTTATGTTATCAATATGCAACCAAAATGAATATTCCAATTCTATCAATAGTCCATGTAATGGATACCAAATGGAAGTTCTTAGTTATATAAAAGCACATTTTTATTTTTACAATTTCAATTGAGGTAGGGTGCATCAAAACGTCCCATCTGGGGAAGTACCTCCACCTCACAGAAAACCGCAGCCAAATAACAACTCCCTAGAGGATTGTTGAGTTCCTGCGTATGAGTGAGATCGCCAGCAAGCTCCTATGGAATTGCTGTGTTAACAGCAGAGGTGACATCGCGCGAGTGATACTTAATGTATTGCAAGTGTTTACGGTCAAAGGGAGACATTACACAGCACTGAGTTGAATTGATGAGTATGAGCATCATCATCATCATTGACGAGCTCGGTGGCGCAGTGGTGAAACGCGCTGTTACGCTACTTTGACACCAACGCTCGTGGGTTCGATTCCCACACAGAACAAACATTTGTGTGCATGAACATGTCTGTTGGTCTTGGTCTGGGTATTTACTATGTATAATAAGTAATAAGTATGTATTTACAAAAAAAAACGTATTTACGTATGTTTATCAGTTGTCTAGCACCCATAACACAAGCTTCGCTTACTTTGGGGCTGGATGGCGCTGTGTAATTTGTCCGAGAATATTTATTTATTTATTATTATTATCATCAGTACCAAAGTACAGTTTTGTGACCAGTCAGAACCCGTTATATACGTTTTCCCATACATTTCGCGGTCATATATTACCACCCGGGTTTCGAAGGGTTAAGTAACGTCTGTATTACTCGTATTTTCTAATGTATCCTCCAGTTCTCAGATTTTAGTGTCGAATTGTATTTAGTTTGAATAATTGAAAGTATTCTACGAAAATAAACATAACGGATAATAAAGGTAAACCATGTCATTTCTTTTAAGTTCCGATAAAACTGAAATTTTGTGTTTACCGTCTGCTAGCCGAATCGTAACAGATAAACGTCTGTACAGTTACAATGTTATCAAACTGTGAAATAAAGACTTTTTATTGTCTATTAAAATTGTTTTAGAACATGGCCATAATTGTAATATAGTATCTTTCTTATACAATTACCGGCAAAATATTACCTTCAAAAAAGGTCCTAGCAAGCCAATAAACGTAAATGTTTCTAAGAACTTCACTGAAATTAGAAATTGACTGTACATTTTTGTAAGTACCTATACGCTACATTTTCTTAAATACTGGAAGGTAAGAGTGAGGATGCGTATTTCTCTAAAAAGTTACCGGAGTGATTCCTGGAACCGAATTGTAAATTGGCAAGAAGGCTCTTAACGGCAAAATAAAAATTGAATCAATGTGCCTTTGATTACTGCAAAAAATGGATGCAACAAGTTAATTAGTTCGCGTCCCACCCAAACACCAATCCATTCAAAACTACACGGATCACCAAGTGACTACGTGTCAGATTTCCCTATGAGGATGCCTATATCTCTAACAAGATCTTGACGACGGTCTTGTGTTTCATGATGCCCACACCACACCATACCACAAACGCGGCATATTAATGCTGTGAAAGTAGTTGAATTGACTAGGAGCATGACGGTCAACTGCCTAATTCTCGTAACAATATATGCGGTAGTGCTAAGCCTATTGACGTGTTTATTTGTATATAACTTCCTAAGCAACTTGCAGAATATTTTATTTACAACAGATACAGTGTAGATAAATACGTGACAAAATCTAATTTCTTTTATGTATAAGTATATGTGTGGGAAAAGAAAATATTTTGGCTAAATGTTAACAGATTTGCACGTGGACATTATATGCATAAAAATACATTATGTAAAATATCAAAATTATCACGCAGGAGAGCGACATTAATAAATAATGAGATATAATGATATCTCATTATTTACGAGTATTAATGTGGCTCTCCTGCGCTAATGAGCGGATGTTATCATTAGTATCACATCATTTATATGTACTAAACATAAAACGTACCAAAATTTCATCCTGGGGCACAACAATTATTATATTTGTGCCTTCTTCTTCTTAGCGTTATCCCATTTCCTAACTCGCTAGGATTGGCAGGGTCCGCTACCTAAGCCTAAGGGTTTGGCGAAGATACTGATTTTTACAAGGAGCGGCTGCCGTCAGACCCCCACAGCCCAGAGGGTAAATCAGATCATTGTTAGGTAATTCGAAATATAATTTCTTGGACGTGCGGGTTGCTTTACTATGTTTTCCTTCACCGCCGAGCAGGTAATAATTACAAACATGAACATAAATCCGAAAACACGAATTTAGTGGTATATGTCAGGATTCGAATCGGAGACCTCCTTGGTCACAAGGTTTCCGGCAAGTGGAACTCCAATTGAGTCAGACCGCGGTCCCAGTCGCCGGATCTATTTCATTTTAACTTATTTCTTCCGGCGACTGGGACCACTCATAAATGAACAACAAAATCTATTGATCAAGCCAAAAATAGTACAGTCAAACGAAAAACTGTTTAAAGTAATAATTAAAGAACAAAAGTCTTTGTAATGTATTATTAAGAACATGTGGTTATATTTATATAATAAACAGAATTATTCCATGCGCTTAGTAAAAGATTAAGCCAGCCCATTTTCACGTAATTCAACCGTGCCGGTAAGTTTATACATTGCTATCCTCGTTAAGGCTGATTCTATGATAGATAATTACTTACTTGTTGTTGTTGATTATTGATAGCATGATTTATGTGTATATTATTATTATTATATTTTAACATCGTTAAGACTGATTTTGTGATAGCTAATTACTTAGGTACTTGTTATGAATTGTTGATAATATGATATACTCGTATATGTAGATATTCTTTGTTACGAAAAATTTTAATAATTAGAACGGTAATCTAAGGATTAAAATATATTATTTTATATTATATGAACTATAATAATGAATGATATTTTTAAATCAAAGACTTTTGTTATTTAATTATTACTTTAAACATTTTTCGGTTGATTGTACTATTTTTGACTTGAACAGTAGATTTATTTGTTCATCTATGAGTGGTCCCAGTCGCTGGAAGAAAATAAATAAAATTAAATGGATCCGGCGACTGGGACCGCGGTCCGTCTCAATTGCGGTCCTACTTGCCAGAAACCTCATGTTCACTAGGCCCTTTCTTTATCCACTATCCTTATCACTGCTCCTACTAGGTATATTATACTTATTCCTTATTCTATCTATTTTCTTATTTAGTTCTGTGAGCAAATTGTTGAATTAATTCTGTGTTTGATCAAATCCGTAATGATTTCACTCAGTAGGTTGCTCACCAAGTTCATTGATGCCTTACGGTCTTGAAAGGCTTTGATATCTGATTGACGTCTGTAACAGAGTACGTGTAAGTCGTCATTGTATGAAAAAGGTAATTTTATGAGTCTCCTCTGCTGCATAAATAAAAAGTTTAACGATTTAAAGGAGAAATACCAACAAGATCCACAAGAATGAATGCAATTTTATGTATATTAAATTATTTGAATTTTTGTTTTCTTATTTTAAAGAAAGTGATGTCTCGATATTTATAAATGGTGATGAATTTTTTAATTAATTTTGAAAAGAATTAAATTTTACAGAACTTATTGTTTTCTTACGCCTTTTTAAGGCTTCGGACCCAAAGGGTGTCATGTATAACGTATACGAACGTTAACGTAATTTTTGTTTATATTGCCGTTATCTAAATACATGTTTCGGATGTTTTTTTCATCAGTTATTTTCTTTTGTCTTAGGATATCAAGTTCATGCTACTCCCATGGATTGTAGCGATGGGACTGGAAACACTCGTCGAGATTATAAACGTGGTTTACCTGTTTTACCTACAAACTGTAAGTATGCAATCATTAAGTATACCTATCCAAATTACTATCACTGCATCAACTCCATATCCACATACTGGTACAGCAAAGCACAGCAAAGAAACTACAGACATATTGCCTTTGAAATGTAATAGCGCCTTTTAATGCTACGACTTGTCAAATGAAGTAAGTCCACTCCCGTAAGAATGTACGTTGAACTTTTCAAAGTAGCCTTTTTTTTAGTCTTTTGTATTGCATTTGTCGTGAAACGCAGCCCGCTGTCCAACAAACATAGCTAAAGTCTTACGTAGAAAAGCAACCAGCTCTCGAATAAAATATCTCACAACGTAATTGGTTCGTTTCTTTGGAACCTGAATTACAGACAGAAACAGCCAGACAGACATACTTCAAACTTGTCATAACGTCCCTCTTGTCTGCGGTTAATTAACTCCGAGCGCCCGATTACATTTTCAACTATGAGCTATCTCTCTATTTAAACTTCTTACGAGTAAGTTTTAAATTTGTTTTAATAGTTAATATATTTATGTGTTAATATTTGCTGAATTCACATTTACAAGCAATTTAACTAATATTGTTTCCTGAGCTTGCGTCACTAGTTAGTTAATTCGAACCCACAAATATTTAGTTTTAACCTTTAACGTCGACACATTATCCCTCAACAATTCACATAAAATATTACACACTTTAGAAAAAGGTTGAAACAAAATATTTGGGAATAATTAGAAACTATACGACATAAAACTTTATAAATCAAGAAACTGAAGTAAGCAACTTGCCTCTGTTTCAATTGTATCTTCCAATTCCTGGGTGGGTGCCGTCCTGCACTAGCTCTCATGACTTAACTGATGGCAAAAATATTATTAATTAAATTGCGTTTAAATATATTTTGACACGTTCTTTGCTAAGACTTTGTTGTATCCTGTTAAACCTTATATTAAACTGTTAGACTAAGATTCACTTGTGACGTTTTAGCACGAAAATTACCTTATTTTAAAAGATGAACACAATACGCTCATAGTAAACGAACAGTTCTCCATCGTCTTCTGGATATCTAAGGAAAATCTTTACTTGGCCGATTCTTGTCTGTCACTCAGTATTGATTGATAGTAATAAAAATAATTGGCTTATTTAATTACAACTAGCCTTTGTAAAAGCTTTAGGGTTCACTCATATTTAATATCTAAACGGTGACTCGGTATGGCAAGGTAGGTAACTATGAAACTGATGCTAATTTTACAAAAATAAGCATGTATATGCACAGACTCAGTGCGATGCTTTTCTTTCCCGCCCTTAGTCGAATGTCATGTAAAAGGTGTATACGTAATATGATTTTTCTAGTCACGGAAGGTAATTTCATAAAATCGTTTCATATAAACCAGAAAACATACATTGCGGGAACGAGGACGAGATAGAACGTGACTCGGACGACTCATGAAAAAATATCGCCGTTTTATCCGTTGTGTCGCTGCATACGCATACGCACAGACCCACCGAATGTCTAGTCTTCGGTGGGACTGTGCGTATGCAGCGGCACATTATAACAGATACGTAATACGCTACGGTATGGTGATGCGTTCACAAGTCTAGCGTAGCACTTTTACATCTCTATCGCGGTGCGAATTCATTAAAAACCCCTTGCTTCACTCTGCCCCGTACTTGTTCCGTTTCCGGCCCACTTTCGTTACGTATATAGCGACCTAAGATTCCTATAAACCTATTAATTATACCTAACCGGTGCCACCATTAAAGTAACGCAATACATGAACGATGTCAACTGTCATAAAAAGCATACATTTATTTGAAGAAGAAGAATTCTTCTTAGTGTTCCCGTTTCCTAATCCCTTAGAATTAGCGGGGTCCGCTGGATATTATATATTTGGCTAAGAACGACTGCTGTCAGACCTCCATATCCAAGAGGGAAAACCAGACCTTTCTTAGGTCACACGTCTTTCAAAATATAATTTCTTAGACTTAGGGGTTTCTTCATGATGTTTTCCATCACCGCCGTGATTTCGAATTTATGTACATATTTGTAATTGTCACTTGCTTGGCGGTGAAAAAAAAACATCATGGGTAAAGCCGACGTCCTAGAAATTATATTTCAAAACACGTGTGACCTTACCTAAGACTGATCTGGTCTTCCATCTGGGTTGTATAAAAATCAGTCTTTTCTTATTAACGTTTTGTTTGTTTGAATATTCTTTATTATAGTACAAAAAAAAACGTTTTTCTAATTCATTAGGATTGGCGGGGTCCGCTACGGAAACCCAAGGAGTTACATACAGTGACGAGCTCGGTGGCTCAGTCGTGAATGACGCGACGACGACAACACCAACGCTCGTGGGTTCGATTCCTACACAAGGCAAACATTTGTGTGGATGAACATATCTGTTTGTCTTGGTCTGGATGTTTTAAGAGAGGTAGGGCACATCAAAGCAAACCGTCTGGGGAAGTACCTCTACCTCACAGAAAACCGCAGCCAAATAACAACTTCTAGAGGGTTGTTCTGTTCCTGCGTGTGAGTGAGGTCACCAGTAAGCTCCCGAGGAGTTGCTGTGTGAGCAGCAGAGGAGGCATCGTGCGAGTGATACTTAATCTCTCATTACCCGCGGATCGCTTTTGCGCCAAGAAATGTGTGGGAAAACGTATATAACGGGGTCTGACAGGTATCGGAAGCGTTAATAGGCTACGGTACCCGCTTTATATCAGGTGAGGCGTATGCTTGTATGCCTCCCGACGTAGTATAAAAAAAATACAGTAACTGACATCAGACCTACACAACCCCAAGGGAAAACCAGACCTTTCTTGTTGTGATTAGGTAAAAATCTTCGCTAAATCCTTAATCTTAGCGGACCCCGCCAGTAACAATGAATTAATCCTAATGGAAGATAGGTTTATAGACATATAGAAAATGATGACTACTAAATATCACGTGATAGATATCTAATAGACATATTGCCTGCATACCGTGCAGCGTGTAGTGCTAATTTCCATTAGATCGTCCTTTCATCGTTTGTTCCGGAATAATCGCATTGGAGGCTTCGCAGGTTAACTAACCTGTTTGCTAATGGTTTCAGGTGTACATCGAATTACCTGCATCACGTTTGTAACACACTGGTAAACAATAAACAATGGTCGTTCAATTGACGGCCTATGTTGTGGTAGGATATTTTGTATAGTGACAAACTTTATAAACAGATTGTTTCCGTTTTTTTATACAACGTCGGGAGGCATAAAAGCATAGGGCCCATCTGATGTAAAACGGTTACCATAACCTATGAACGCTCGCAATACATTATGTAACACTCGCGTGATGCCATCACTGCTGCTAACATAACAACCCCTTAGGAACATTTATGAATGTCAAGCAGCCAAATAGTAACTCCTTCAGGGAGTTATTTGGCTGCAGATTTGTCTGAGGTGGAGATAGTTCCGTAGACTTTTGCTGTGATACGCCTTACCTCTCTTATAAACATCCAGACGGAGACAAACAGGCATGTTCATACACACAAATGTTTGTTCTGTGTGGGAATCGAACCCACGAGCATTTGCGTCAAATTAACGTTACTAACCACTGCGCTACCGAGCTCGTCATAAGATTGCCACATATTAGCAATTTGCTACATGTTGGCAGATTGCCACGGAACTTATCATTCACATTTTAGGAAGGAAATTATACCTCAGGTGGGATATCATACTACACATTTCTACATACCAGCAACCCCGTTTCTACGAGTGTGTACTGGTAGATAGTAAAACGGAATATGAATAATGTATACATTGTTATATTACTTGATGAAGAAAAAGGGCTACTAAAAAGACATAAATTTATTACGGCTATTTTATAATATAATAAGTATAAAAAAAGGTAACTATAAGTTCGGGTAAATTGATCTTTAAGAACCCTTTCCGCACTGTCTCACCGGAATCACTGAATGTAAAACTGGTGGAATGGAGAAAGCCGTCGGCTATAGTGGCCAACGACTGCAGTTGGGCACGTCAGCACCCCAGAGAGCTTGCAGGTCCGTGAGGAACTCACGGACGTCGTAGACCACGTTGCTGAAGAAAGTATCGGTGAGGACGGCCTCGCGGTCCAACACCGCAGCGGTAAGAGTCACCAGATGTCCACAGCAACGGCTGGAGTATATGGAAAATATATGTTATTATAATGTCCGGAGATTCACAGTGGATAAGAGACAGAGATTTTCGATGTTTCACCACGTAGCCACACAGCAGGGGCTGGTGGTCTCAGACGTGATGTCTTTCTATCGTCAGATCTTGCTCCAGACTTCCTTCAGACTGACTTTGTTTTTCGGTTTTTCCTAAAATATCACATATTCAAAATTTTAAATTACAAAATCAATATTTTTGACACATTGTCATACATTGTCATCACCTATAAAAAATAAGGTTAACATTAGATATTTTAATATTACAACATATGTATGCATAACAAACACGTATTTTAAAACATTGAAGGTAATATGTCATATAAAATACCTTGATAATGCCGTAGAGGCGAAACCAGTCGGTAAAAAAATAATAATAAATAAAGTTGTGAAGTGGAATCTGTGCAAGTGCAAGAATTAACATTAACGAGATGTCATCAAAATTACACCAAGCGTCTACAATCAATATCAACATAATAAATTGACATATTTCAAAAACAAATTTCTGCCTCGTCCTCTGATAAAACAATGAGGTTAAAGACGTAAAGACTTCGTTTTATCGTACTCTTCTTCTTCCTAGCGTTATTCCGTTTCCAAATTCCTTAGGATTGGTGAGGTCCGCCACGGATTAGGTGAAGATACTGATTATTAAATGATTTTTTATAATATTAAATTATTTTGAATAATTGTAAGTTTCTTTTTTCTCACTCACAGTAATATCCTAAACATTTGAAACCTGAGCGCATCAAGCTTTTACTCGTAGTTACATACTGAACGATTAAAAAAAATTGTTCATGTTAAGTGAAAGTGTTTTTACCTTTTTAGTCTATTCTTTCAAAGATTTAATAAGCACATTTTATCATCAGTCTAGATAAATTCTTCAGATATGATTTTAACAGTATGTGTGATTCGAGTTCTTCCAAACTCTTACCGTGGGAAACTAAAGCGATATTATTGTTGCTGAGCGATTTACTTTTATATTAAGTCTACTGCCACCTCCGCTTGCTTATCCTTTAGAACATGTAAATAACTTCAGTGTTACTGCGGATATTCTCATCTCTGATTCTATCACGCAAAAAAACTCCGTGCCTAGCTTGCTTCCATGGCATGCTGAGTAACCTTGAGCCTCTCTATATAGCCTGCAGTAAAGAGTCACGTCTCAAATGTCATCATTAGCAACAAATACTTTTCGAAGAATTTAGTCTTCAGGCGTTGAGATATTTTGGACGAGAAGATGTGTCGAAGCTGCACGAACTCTGCCCAGCCGAGTTGGATTCGTCTGTTAACCACTCGGTAGAAGTTAGATTTACCTAACTGAATAACCTGTATCAAGTAGACATATTTGTCAACAACTTCGAGCTTAGTGTTCCCAACCGACACGGTATTAGTATTCCTATGTTCATCTTGAGACCTACCTGCTTGGAAACAGCGATTTTGTCATGAGAGCTATCGGCAAATTTTATTTATTTATATGTAATTAAGTTATAGCTCTTTTTTATTGTATTATCGAGGCAATAGCACAACACTTGTCACGTATTTTTAATATATGTGTAGATATACGTGTATTCCCAGACTTGATGAAATTTAGTAAACTTGTCAAAGTCAAAGTCAAAATCTTTTTATTCCATAACAAATGTAGCCAACATTTGTTTGGTATCGTCACAATATTTTTCCCTACCGTGCAGTTTATGACTAGGTGAGCACTGATAAAAATACTGCCAAAAAACTCAGGCGTCCCTCTATTGGTATCCAAACAAATTTACATAATTTATTAATTACATTATAATTGGATCGACTCACTCCCAGGCATTTTTATCATTAATATAGTCAGATACTTTATAATATGCTACACAATTTGGCTTTAATAGTAGTTTTAAATTTGTTTGTACCTTTATTCAAGTTAGGGGAATAGAGCGAGTTCGGGACTTAGATACCCATACCTATACTGTCAGTTTTGAGTAAAATATTCAAATGGATAATGCTTGATCAATTGCAACACTTTTTAAGACCAATGAAATTTTTCATGATGCACAATACGGTTTTACTGCTGGTAAATCTACTACAGATGCAGGGGTGACATTGGTTAGGCATATTCTTAACGCATGAAAGAGATCGCTGGATGTTATAGGGGGTTTCCGTGATCTCCCTAAAGCTTTTGATTGTGTCGTTGATCAGATATTGTTACTCAAGCTGAACTATTATTGAGTTAGTACAGCCCAGAATTTGATTGCATCTTATTTAAATAACAGATTGCAGACAGTTGACATAAATGGGGTTAAATCTAAAAGCAACAATTTTAATATCGGGGTGCCAAAGAGTTCTATTTTGCGTCCATTTTTATTTTTAGTATATGCGAATGATCTGCCCTACATGGTGCAGAAAATGGCGGATATTGTACTATTTGCTGATGATACCTCTCTATTTTTTTTATGTGACCCGCCAGTGTGAAAATATTGACAATGTAAATGGTATTGTGTCTGCTATTTTAAACTGGTTCACATGTAGTAATCCTTTGCTAAGTAATATGCTAATGTGAATTTATTGTTATATCTAATTGTCGATTTTAAAAGAAATCTATATTGACAAGTTTCTTTCAGTATTTCTTCTTCGCCAATGGTCATTTCTGAAATAATAGCAGATTAAAAAATAAAATAAGAGAATTTAATAAATACAATAAGACTATATTTCAAAAATATAAGTGCCCGCGAAAGCCCAATGGCAAATAAAGAATTTTAGTCTTTTATCTTACCCGTGCGAAACAGGGGTGGGACGCTAGTAATCATAATAAAAAGATTGTAATATAAGCTTGTAAAACACAATATTATTTTGTGCTGGGTAGATATCTAAGCTTGGACCTGTTAATTTTAAAACAAGGACAAACACACAATTACAAATACACGCGATTTTCTTAAAATTTGCTTTGTTGTTATCGATTTCAATAAGTACCTCTATGTAGATAAACTTAATAACAAAACCTTATCTAAATACAAAATTTGATCCAAAACGTTTGAGCCATTTCCAAGATACACGAAAAACAAGATAAACGAGATACAAGAATTGCTCGTTTAAAGTAATAGGACGAAAATAAAATGAAGGGATACACTCCGTCAGGATATTATAAACGGAGCAAAAATCGTGCAGATTGGTATTTTATGTGCCAGTCTCGTGGCAAGTATTTGGAGATCTACGGTTTTGTATAATGACACTCACAAACAGATACCATGTTATTCGGTTTATTTTCATAAATCTAAAAGTAAATGTAAACTATTTTATCCGGCGCACTTCTCATTAAGTGAGCACAAGAGCATACGTCTGTTTGCCTCTCGACATAAAAAGAGGCTCATGTATCAAAGTTGTTTCAACATTAAAAAAATATTTATGCATCGTTTTATAATAGTGTAGTCCAAATGTAAGTCATAGCCCCCACACGAAAAAACTAAAGAATAACTTAACAATAACAAACTACCTCTTCCAATTTAAGAAAATGGAGGGTCGAATAACATTTAATTCTACTGAAGAGATTATCCGAGAAATCAATGCACACTGTTTAGGATTATAAGAAAGACAATTATCATGAAATTAGCTAGATATCTTTTTCTTCTTAGCGTTTCTCAATTTTTTTAATAGATTAATTGATTAGGATTTGTGGAGGAAGATAATGTTTTTGACATGGAGTGACTGCCGTCAGATCTACAAAACACAGGGAAACCCAGACCTTTCTTAGATTAGGTCACATGGCTTTATTTCGCAGCAGAACAAGTGATAATTACAAATATGTACATCTTACTTCTTTGAACGAGCAATTCCTGTATACATATCTTTCGTATATACCGGAAAAAACCCTAACGATTTGGATCAAATTTTGTATTTAGAGACTTTAAGAGAGGTAGGGCGCATCAAAGCAGCCCGTCTAGGGAAGTACCTCCACCTTACCGAAAACCGCAGCGAAATAACTCGAAAATATCCGGAATATATAAAAGTGGATTCTTTACGATAACTGTAAGTGAAAAATGCAATGGTTGACACAAGGTCAAACGCAGCAACAGTGCCCTAAAGCAAAGCTTACCAATAAAAAGGTAATGGTAACTGTTTGATGGTCTCTTAATGGTGTTATTCACTATAGCTCTCTCAGGTCTGGTCAAGCAATAACAGCAGATGTTTACTGTGCCGAACTTCGAACAATGATGGCGAAACTGGCAGTGAAACACCCCCGACTCGTAAATCGATCTTCACCATTATTCCTTCATGATAACACAAGACTTCACACTGTATGAGAAACCGTTGTAACTCTACAGAAGCTGCAGTTAGAAACCATATGTCATCCTCCGTACTCGCCAGATCATGCTCCAATTGCCTACCATTTTTTTTTTGATTTGGACAATTTTTACGTGGTAAAAAAAAATTCTTCCCAGGAGGCAGTACAAAATGCTTTCACACAGTTTGTTGAATCTAGATCCCAGCGTTATAATTTTTCAGTTCAAATCGCTAATTTCATACTTTAACGCCTAATATTTAGGATTTATTCCGTTGCTTTACGTAACAAACATATACTTTGCAGATTAGTTAGGTGTAGGTCACGTCATTAGGAGCTGATGTACAACAGAGATTTAGACACCGCATATTCTCTGGTACAAGTAGGAGACCGAATTAGATGTCGTATTATAGAATATAAAGGGATGTCCACTTCGCGTTGGAACCCTTTATGGGTAAATGCTGTCATTAAGGTTTGAGAAAACGCTGCTGTGTCGGGTTAATTATAATCTAATTTCATTTTAGGTCGTTACATACAATTTAAATTGTATAACCTTTTCGACTTACCCCGTGGTACTTATTAAACAGTATATGCGTACCCTTACATTGCTAACTATGTGAGATGTGTTTATTGAAATTGGCAAACCATTTAACACATTTTTTTTCACATAAAGATAGCGCCATTTTACTTTGACCACAACTAGTACTATTGTCGACTTTGACCGAGAACGCTCTGATTCTGATACCAGTTGGGCATTGTGATTCTGTTCTAAAACGAGTTGTCTATGAGAATTATTGTCGTTGTCGACGCTCGTTTTTAGACAGCTTCTCTGTACCGAGAATACATTCAGTGCTCTCAAAGAGATAAAGGAGTCATTGATCTTTTCCTTGTGGGTTCCTTTATAATTGTAGCATTCGCCATTGACAGATGACTTATAACTAACGATAACTTGTGTTCTACTATCCGAACATAGCTTATGTTCAGATAGTAGAACATAAGTTATCGTGTGCCTGCTTGATGGTTATGGAGTAGATCCTACGAATTAGCAAATTGTGAAATGTGCTTACTATCCAGGTTTTGCCAACGGACAGCGGCATTGGGTATTTCAAGAGATTCTTACTGAGAGGGTGACGCGTAGGATTTGGGTATTACTAGAGCTTATAGGCTGCAGTAACTGCTTATCATTAGTCGGAGCGGATGCCTCTTAGCTACCTCAGGGGTATAAAAATAACAAATAATAGAAATCAAGTTTTCCTAGAAAACGGTGAGCGTGCATGAAAAGAGCTATGAATGTTAAAGAAGCGAGTGAAATGTGTAAGGTTCACGTCTTATGGCGCTCAGTTCTCTCTGCCTACCCCGCAAGGGACCTGATGTGAAGATATACACGCCTACAAGTTTCTCTAAACAAAACTCTTGGGGTAAACGATACGAGTATCATCAATTTACGGAGAAGGTGACATTCTATCTATAAGCTACGGTCCTGGTTAAACGAGTTGGAAAGGTTAAAGGCACCTGGGAACCTCCATTTTATTTACGTAGCTCCACAGCTACGTAAACAATGGAGGTTCCCAGTAGACATATGCTCAAGAGTTTTCCGTATGATAGAATCCGATATGTAGAGACTTAACGCAAAAAAAAACGTAAAAAACGCTAAAAAAAAACGCTTAAACGCTCGGTTCTCTCTGCCTACCCCGCAAGGGACTTGGCGTGAAGATGTACATACATACATACATACATACAAATGATGGTGTAATGATGATGATTGAAACAAATGTTTATTGGATAGATTTCGAAAAATCTAGACACCTAGTACTAGTTAACCACCTATCAGGTATGACTGTGAATAGAGTTACCACCAGTGACGACCCGAAGTTGCAGTGAGTTGATGTATGCCAGTAGCCCATGACCGCGGAATACTAGAACAGAGACTAATCTTCAGTAAATACGTACGGGTTGGCTCAACGAAGATTGGAAGATATATTTATAAGTATAACTAGCAAACAGTTGTTTCGTTTTTTTTTTATTTCGGTTGTTAAAGAAGCATTACCTTAGCATATTTCGCTTACTAGGTCCATAACCGCTGCTTGTGAAGTTACTTACTCATAAAAATACAGCAGTCGAGGGAATTATATCTTCAGTAAGGTGCAGGCGCTTGCCCAGTTTTTTTGGTTTTTATTATTTGTAACTACGCCTATCCCTCCTTTGAAAGATTGTGGTCGTTAGACATGAAAATGCAACAAATGTTTGTCCCGATCATAATTAAATCAACCCGTAGGTTGTCGCTGAACATCGGACTCTCTTTGACAGTGCCTCGATCGTGGGTTTCATGCTTCCATCGACTCCCTACAACTCAGAGTGGTCGCTGTATCTGCTGGGTTGTTATCCAAATCCAAATTAAATTGGATTGAAGATAAAGAAAGAATTTAAGCTATAAACTACCAGTAAATATTTATGTCAAAGGATAAAACAAAGGATAACACAATTTAGATCTCTATATCACCTACATGGGTGACTATTAATGCAATTGTAAAAATAAAAGGACATTATGCGCAATTTGTCTGGCGTGAACAAATTGCAAACAAGTATTCTGCAATCAGCGACAAAACTTGTGCGTTTTGTCGCTGATTTACAAAAGTTAAAGTATGTATTGCCAGTATAATTAAAAATTAGACTAGTTGTGTGTGTTTGAAGCTTTACCGCTCTTAACACAATTACGTCGATATTGTATTTTGGGAGTGACAATTATCCCGAATTTAGAAAATGGTACGTTTTTTACCCTAATTCCCCGCCGTCCTCATGTTAATCCTTTTGTAAAAAGGTAACGTTGAAGGTTCAGGAAAACAAATTAAATTGCGGCGAACTGTGGCTAACTGTAATAAAGTGGCTAAGTGACTGCAAAAATGGCCGTGAAAAATATACACAGAATACAACAAGAAAATAATCGTGACCAACAAACAAGATCCTACGTAAATTACAATTCTGGGAAACAAAAACTTTTCTTCAAATAAGAAAGTAAACTCCCCCGTGTAATAATAACTTGCAGAAAACATACACACGGCTAGAAAAATTACAATTTTATAATGACATTATAATTTAATTTAATATTCCTTTGGATCTTAAGTATTAAACAAAGTTCTCTCCACTTAATTGTACACAACTCACATTTTCAATTTATATCAAAAATGAAATAATCATTAATTATTAGAAGTATGATATGTTTACGACATTTTATGGTGTTACACAGAATCGCAAATGACGCGATAATTTATAAGAAGAAATTAATGTTTATGATTACGACCGTTTTGAAATTTGTGAAAGGTAATTAAGATAAACTATGATAGTTTCGGCTAATTTCAATTAAAGATGATGAAATTATGATTGTGTTAGCAATTTATTGTATTAATTGCTCGAAACTTTCATTATTAATTAATCTGTGTCAATACACCTACAAAACAGTTGTGCATTTTGATCGATTTTCTTAAATTGGAAGAGGAAGTTTGTTATTGTTCAGTTGTTCTTTGGTTTTGCCGTGTCCCCCACACGACTATGATGTACATTTCGCCTACACTATTATAAAACTATGCTCTTGCGCTCACTTGATGAGATGCGCGACGGATATAGTATATAGTTGTTGTTGTTGTTGTATTCTCTTTATTGTACAAATATACTTAACATATACAGTTACAAATCTTTAGCATGTTTACATAGTTTACATTTATAAAAATAATAATATAAAAAATATGAAACGATATAATGAATCATATTGTAGGTAAGGTAACGTTAAACCATGCCGTTAATTCCTGGGTAGCTTGACTCGGATCGGCTTCCACCATCTCCTTCAATTCAGCGTTATTCACCTGTGTCTTCCACGTGGTTCGTTCTTCAAGCCGAAGTTTCCTTTCCGAAAGCACGGTGCGTTCATTAGCAATCTCCTCTCCAAACGCAGCATTGATATTGCGAGCCGTCCCGTCGAAGCTAAATAAAAAAAAAATTAAAAGAAAATCCTCATAGGTATCGTGAAAAAAGTTTCACTCGAAAATCTCACACCATGCAGGTTAAATGTTAATTCAAAGTATCTTTTACTATAAAACGGCAATTTCATACTTTAACCCCTATATAGCCTATTATAGTTACATACTAAGTTAATTTCGTAAGCAGTGATATCTTGGTGGATAACGAACAAGCCTATAGGTATAGGTAACAGTCTGGTCCCTGGTTCGAATCCTTGTATTGACCTGACACTAAATTCGTGTTTTTTTTTTATACAACATCGGGAGGCACACACTCATACGGCCCACCGGATACCGGATGTTAGCACAGCAACTCCTTAGGAGCTTACTGCACACCTCACTCACACACATGAGCACAACAACCCTCCAGGGAGTTATTATTTGGCTGCGCATTTCTGTGAGGTGGAGGTACTTCCCCAGACAGCGGTTACCGTAGCCTATGAACGCTTGTAATATTACGTATCACTCGCGCGATGCCACCTCTGCCACACAGCCACACAGCAACTACTTAGGAGCTTACTGGCGACCTCACTCTCCTCACTGGAATTATTTCGCTGCGGTTTTCGGTGAGATGGAGGTACTTCCCCAGACGGGCTATTTTGATGCACCTCACCTCTCTTAAAATCTCTAAATACTAAATTTAAACCGTTTAAAGTAGTAAGATGTTCATATTTGTAATTATCACTTGTTCTGTTACGAAAGAAAGCTCATGACCTAACCTAAGAAAGGTCTGTTTTATTTTCCCTGTGTGTTTGTAGATCTGAGGGCAGTCATTCCATGTCAAAAACAGTACCTTCGTCCACAAATCCTAATCAATTAATCTATTAAAAGAATATCGCTAAGAAGAAAAAGATAACTAGCTTATTTCATGATAATTGGTTTGTTGCTGGCAGATTTTTATTTGTAGCTTGTAACTAGTTCCGATTTGTCAATGTAATGCGGTTCCATTTTGATTTTGTTACTTAACCTGTCAGTAACCGCAGGCCGCCTTTCCACCAAGATATGTATGGGAAAACGTATATAACGGGCTCTGACAGCGTCCTCTCGCTACACAGTGACTATACTGAAGCATATTAACAGTAAATGTCTTTGCATTCCTTTGTCTTAAGCTATACAAAACATTTTAACCCACTTGGAACTCCCAAAATGGAAGATATACTCAATACAAAACATTCATAAACATAACAAAAAACATAGGAAGTTCTTTGTTTTTGAAGTCCTACAGTTGGATAAGGAACCAAATATACTGAACTTATCTCAAGCCTATTTGCACTGCTCTCAAACTTTTAACATTATTATAAACTTATTACACTGAAATAATTATAGTAAGTATATGAAATAAATTAAGTAAGTGAAGAAGGCTTCAGTGAAATGATAATTAATTATAGTGAATATTATACATTCACTACAACGCATCATAGTTGTTACCTGAGCTGTATTAAGTAAACTGTATTAAGAAAAGTTTGAAATTTCCGATTGAGAATCTACTGCGTAGACTACGATAATGAAATGTCAATCAGTTCAAGTTAACAGGCAACTGACATGCTTGTAACTTGCAGCTAAATAATTCAACGAAAACATTTACGAACAGTTATTTTGCGAAAGTCAAATTTACATGCAATTTGATCTAATCTGCTTTGTGTGCTTCCGCCATCAATTAGTTCATGCGGCCTAGCGCCGGCCTGCACCCACACACTGCCGTTAGTAGATGCAACATGCCGATGCTGCCACGGCTGCTCTGGTAGTCTCTGCCTCGGCTGCTGCGGTCGTCCGCCACCTGGAACAGAAACCGCATTCCGCCACCACCGTCGCTGCCACAACTGGTCTGGTCGTCGCTGCGACACGTGTTTCGCCTCTTTACTAGGCATCCTCAGGCGCTGTAGTCGCTAATCGTTAGAATAACATGCTACAATTGACAAATCTATCGTAGTGCCGTCCCTTATATTGAATTGAGGGTGGGGGTGGATGGTGTGAGTGAAAAGATATTTAATAGAGGGGAATTACTTAGGTCAGTCTGTTTGTTCATGAGAGTAATTTTAGAATTTTTATATTTAATAATTTCTAATTGTTCCCCAATATTTAGTTTTAAACCTTTGTCTGGGCATTGACCATGCGGGAATTGATATGATCACAGCTGAGATGATCAAACTTGGCGGCACTTACGTCTGGGACGCCTTCTGGTACTTATACAACCTATGCTGGAGAACTGGAAGGGTCCCAATGAACTGGGGACGCGCAGTCATCGTACCCTTGTATAAAGGCAAGGGATCACGCATGAACTGCGCCAGCTATAGGGCGATCAGTTTGATCAGCTTAGCAGCAAAAGTATACGGAAAGGAGAATGAGGGTAAAATCTCACGTAATGCTGTGGGAGGCACAGGGAGGATTCCGAAATGGAAGGGGATGTACGGATCAGGTTTTTTCGCTCCGCAATATCGTAGAGAAGCATCTGGCCACAGACCAGAAGGTTTTCTGCGGTTTTGTGGATCTTGAGAAGACATTTGATAGGGTTGTGCGAAAGGAACTGTGGTGCATATTGCCGAGATATGGGATTGACGGTTTACTGCTCCGTGCTGTACAGTCCACCTACAAGGATTGCTCAGCATGTGTGCGAATAGATGGCAACATGTCACCCTGGTTTGATGTTAAAATGGGTGTCAAACAGGGTTGCATGTTGTCTGCTAGGCTGTTTATTCTGTATCTCGATAGTTGTCTAAAGAGAATAAGATCGACGAATGTAGGATTACGCATGGGTGACCTAGTGGTGAACTGTTTGCTGAATGCAGATGATACCGTCCTATTAGCAGAAACACCATCTGAACTGCAAACACTAGTCACAATGATGAAAGACGAATGTATGAAGGAAGGCTTACTATTGAATGCGAAGAAAACAAAGATAATGGTATTTGAAAGAGAAGAAACCAGACCCAATGTAAGGATTACGGTAGTTGATGAAGTGTTCGAACAAGTGGATGAGTTTGTATATCTTGGATGCGCTTTCAGCAGGGATGGAAGGTACACCGCAGATGTGGAAAGGCGAGTGAGTGCTGGGAATAGTGTGAATGGAGCGTTAGGAAAACTTCTTGGCAAAAAAAACCTGAGCCAGAAGGTGCAGCTGGCTATACACAATGCAGTGCTGGTCCCGACGCTTACTTATGGAAGCGAGAGCTGGGTATGGCAGAGAGAGCATGAAAGTAGGATAAACGCGGTTGAAATGCGAGCGTTGCGCAAAATTTGTGGCGTACCGCTTGTAGACAGTATTCGCAATGATGAGGTGTTAAAATAAGTAGAAGCATGCTCGTTGGTTCGGACATGTAGAAACAATGCAGGATGAAAGAATGACGTCAGGAGCCCTAGATCGAGTCACGTGGCGCTCGGTTCTCTCTGCCTACCCCGAAAGGGATTTGGCGTGAAGTTATAGATAGATAGATAGAAACCTTTGTCTATGGTGTGTAAAATTTGATATGTATTAGTTGAGGATAAATTATGTCATATGTCAATGAGATGTTCGGCAAAGTGCGAGCTTTTCTTTCTGGACGATTGTTTTATACGCCAATACGTGTTCGTGAAATCGTGTTTGAAAATTATGTTACAGTTTGACCGATGTAAACATGTTCACATTCATCGCAGAACAGCTTATAGACGGCGAATTTTTTATTAGGCGACATTTTATCTTTAGTGTTACAAAGTGATTTGAGTGAATTACCTATGAGTTTTCAGAGCACTACCACTAATACATATCAAATTTTCTACACCATAGACAAAAGTTTAAAACTAAATATTAGAGAACAATTAGAAATTATTAAACATAAAAACTCTAAAATTCCTCTCATGAACAAACCGACTGACCTAAGTAATTCCCCTCATTTTCACTCACACCATCCACCCTCACCCTCAATTCAATATAAGGGTGGAGGACGGCACTACGATGGATTTGTCACTTGTAGCATGTTATTCTAATGATTAACGTCTACAGCGCCTGAGGATGCCACGTGGAGAGGCGAAACACGTGTCACAGCGACGACTAGGCCAGTCGTGGCAGCGACGGTGGTGGGGACAAGCGGTTTCTGTTCGAGATGGCGGACGACCGCAACAGCCGAGGCAGAGACTACCGGAGCAGCCATGAGAGCATCGGCATGTTGCATCTACTAACGGTAGTAGGTGGGTGCCGGCCGGCGCAAGGCCGCATGAATTAATTGATGGCGGAAGCACACAAAGCAGGTTACATCAAATTGCATGAAAGTATACGTGTTCCTTTTTTAATATGGCACCCCTGAAAGACTCTAATTAACTGGCTGAATATTAACACAAGTATTTAAAAGTTTTGGATGGAGGTTATATATCGAAATATCCCTCGGGATACCGAGATAAGCCCGAACAAAATCGCGGTCGACCTTTCGGTGATATTATATCTCATTCTAGCTAGCCATCTATAAAGTCTTTTATTTAATTATATCGTTAATGGCTTGCCTTCTGTGAACAGATTTATGATATCGATGATGACAAACGTTGCTCATAGTATTTTTACATGGTTGGTTCATGTTTAGTCCTTTTATTCGTTCCATTGTTTGAAATGCCAAAAGTGTTCGTAGCACGTTTTCGGATTATCAAGTAGCGATGTAAATTAGTGTCGACTTATATTAAAGCAGTTTCACTTTTTAGATCACACAGAATAATAAAAAAAACCTTCTGTCAATATACTTCCATAGTGGGAGGCAATTCAGAAAAAATATGATAACATAATCAAGGGATAAAGTTTGGTGGTGGAGCTACATACCTATCGTTTACAAACAAAATTTAATTACACCACTAGCTAAAGAATTCATTAGATTGAGTGGCGACTGTGACGCGTCGCGCGCGTCAGAGGAAAAAGTGCCGCCATTCGGGATCATTTCACTGCATCATATTATTTCCTTTTAGTATAACTTACCCGTTCTTAAAACGTATTCACGTAAAACTCAAGGCCGTGTCCACGGCAAAGCAAAATAATTACCTACAACTTATTATGCAAATGGACACACGATGTAGGGCTAGTTATTAATTCCCAAAAAACCAAAGTAATGCATATTCACTCGTCATATTTAAAAGTAACAAAATCACCAACCATTTTATCCCATTCTCATGGCTGTCTTCACCGTACTAGCAGGAGCTGTAGATGTAACTATTTGCAGCTAGTTGCACAGCATTCATATCTAGTGTTGTTAATAGATGATAAATTTACCTGGAAACCGCATATTGATAATGTTTGTAATAAACTTAGACCGGTTATGGGAAAACTTGAAATTTTGAAGCATAAGTTACCATCTGCCATACGTAGAATGCTTTATCTATCCCTTGCCGATTCGATAATCAACTATGGAATTAGTAATTACGGGCGCACCTTCAAAACACACTTGAATAAGGTTTATAACTTACATTTAAGGATTTTGAAAAACATTGTACCAAAGTATGTTAGGAAGAAATATAAGGAAGAGCGCTATATAGGTTTATTTAACTTTTGCCAAGTTGTTAACGTTGAAGATAAAGTAAAACAAGCAATGCTTTACGAACATTTTGATAATATTCAATACTCAGAGAAAAGAAATCGTGCAAGTATTTACGTCAGATCACAAGCCTTCCTATGTATGTACTACCTTGTTATAGAAATATGTATGGAACGAGGACATGGGAATATATGTTACCGTACACTTTGAATGATTTACCAGCCAAATATATTGAGTTTGACGATAGATCATTCCGGGTCAAATCCAAATCTATACGCGAAATGTAGAAAAACACTTAAAAAATTTTTTGAAGTGAAAACTTCTTTAGCGGCGTTGTGCTATTTTTGGGATGAATAAAAAATGTTTAACTCGCGTCAGGACACGTGACCTTGACCGTAAGAGTTTGGTGAGAATTAGAACTTAAGTTCGCTGCAGCGCTAAAACATTAGTTACCTCTAATTAAACAATTAAAACATGAAGCGCTAGATCTTCATAGGGCATTATTTTCTCGCGACCAAAACGTTGTAAGGGCCATGAAATTCTTGGCGCTTACGCGTTTCGTTCATCGTAGTTTATCAACATCCCTGTTTGGTTTTAAGCGGCGCAGGGCGCTTGCGCGAGTGTGCGTGTGTGTTTGAGTTTTAGAGATTGGCGATGATGATGCTGGTAATGATGATGGTGAAAGAGTCGTTGAAATAATGGATGAAAGTTGATTATTCTGAGAGATAAACTTTTTAATGTAAAATAATTGTAATAGTTCTGAAGTGTTAAATTTTTAATGTAATATAATTGTCATGTTTGTGTACGATAGCGCAATAAATGAATATTGTATTTTACCACATACGTGATAGTACTTTTATACTGATAAATAAAGCAATTCGTGCGAAATGATTCCCTAACCATTCCATAATATTAAAAATTGCACAACGTTAATGTTCAAGTTTTCACTTCTGCCAGCACTCCCGGAGTGCTCCCGGTACCCGTTTTTTTTTAAATAAGCCACCTTAATCTATAAAAAAAACATTGTTTCGTGTCGAGCATGTGATCCCACCATAATACCTTTAGTGGATAAACCATTGCGGGCTAATGGTCGAAATATAATTTTGTATGTATTGTTATTATTGTGTATAAATAAAAAAAAACTATCACCTTCGAGTACATAGAGCTGAACTACCGTTTCGTTTCCGTAAAGTACTTGATTTTTGTCGTGCTTGATTTTCTATTTCAAGAATACTAAAAATCACCGCTCCCTCTCTTCCCGTGAGTGTCGTAAGAGGCGACTAAGGGATTTCTTGAGATTCCAGTATCTCAGCCGGTGGTGGTTGGGTAAATACCCGCCTGGTTGGCTATCACCGTACACGCGGCGAAACACCCGTGAAGTGGCGTACCTATGAGTACCTACGTCGCGTTTCGGGATCAGGTGGTGTATAATTGATCCGTCGGCCAGGGAGAAACAGTTTTGAAAGGCTTGTTCCGCTGGCCGCCCGCGGTATAGTACAGGGATCCAATCAAGTCTAACTAACTTGAGAGGCTGCCCTATCATACCGCGCATAATCTCTGGGTTGATCGTCGTACCGGTTGGTGACCGGATGGTGGGGACCCGGCGACTACATCCAGGAAGATTCGGGGGCCCTTCTGTCCTACGGATCAGTACAGCTCCTCTGTCGACAAACTAATGGAGAAACAGTCCACCGCTCTTCTTCTCCAATGACGTTCCAATTCTATACGGCTTGACGCTTCCGTTCTCTGCACTTCTCATGAAAGCGCAAATAGGAATAGATGGTCTTACACGGTGCACTCCCCCACCATCCTGTTCAAGGTTGAGTTCGCTAACATCCGCGGACTCCACTCAAACCTTAATGCCGTCCACGAACACCTTGAGACGGCACGGGCCGCCATGTTCTTCCTGGCGGAGACACAAATCTAGCGTCCGGCGGACACGTCCTACCTCCAGTACCCCGGTTACGTGCTTGAGGAGAATTTCCTCGCGAAAGCCGGGGTATGTCTGTTTGTCTGCTCGGATATATGTATGCATGTAAGCCTGGGCCTTCAGAGCCGTATTTACATGTGCCCATCCGACCCCATACTAGAGGCACGGAGACGACTCGGCTCTTTGAGTATATGAGCCGGGCAGTAGATGAAGCGCAGGAGCGGTACCCTGCTGCTGAGATGGTTTGTTTGTGGGACTTTAACTCTCACCACAACTCCTGGTTGGGATACTCCATAACTAACCATGAAGGAAGGACGCGTTCGCTCTTTCGCACCGCCTGATACAATTGGTAGACCAACCTAGCAGAATACCAGACATCACTGGTCAGATGCCCTCTCTAGACCTACTGCTGACCATCTACCCTGCTGGCTACCGGGTTTAGGTCAGGGTGCTCTTGGGCACATCTAACCACTGCCTAGTGTCCAGGACAGTACCAAGTTCAGCTCCACCACAACCACGGCGATTAAGAGTCGTGTCTGGCACTACTCGTCAGCAGATTGGGATGGCATGCGAAACTACTTCAGTTCCTACCCAGCGCTTTTTCATTGAGAAAGATCTTACGGCGAGTGCTGCGGCTATTGTTGACGAGATCGGTGTTGGCATGGATTACTACATTCCTCACTCTGATGTCGTCATGAAAAGCCGGAGACGCCCTTTGTTTAATCGCGAGTGCGCTGAAGCTGTTAGTAAAAAACAGGCGGCGTATCGTGATGGACTTGCTGAAATCAGCCTCTAATACTGCCTCCAAGGTCTACAAGGTGGCATACATAAGAGCGGACACCCACCCTACTGGGTCGCGTAACTACTTCCGACTAGCCAAAGCCGTGCAGGCCAACTTCTGCCAGATCTCGCTGCCTCTGCTGAGGAGAAAGCCGATCTTATGACTATGTCGTATGGTATACTGTTGTGGGGAACGGCGGCTGACATTGAGACAATTTTTATCTTACAAAAAAGAGCCATTCGCTCTATTTATAACATGGGCTCCAGAGAATCCCTCAGGGAACTGTTCAAAGAAATAAATATCCTTACTGTTACTTCTCAATATATTTATGAAAACATAATGTATGCCCGTAAAAATTTAAAGTCGTTTTCAAACTTCAGTGAAAAACTTAGAAGTAGAAATAAGTTGTGTATGCCGGTACATCGGCTTGCTAGGACTGGTAGATCTTTTCTTGTAAATTGTATTCGATTTTATAATAAGTTGCCTGAAACAGTTCTGTCCTTTCCTGACAATGTATTCAAAAAGTACATTAAAAATACTCTCTGTAGAAGGGCTTATTATAGAATTGATGAATATATAACTGACAAAGATGTCTGGAAATAATTCAGCACACACTACCTGGTCTTAATAATCTTTAATTTTACCATTTGATAACATTATTGTACCAATATGCTTATGAATTTTTTATTTTTGTAATATCTAATTGTCAATTTTAAAAGAGACCTATATTGGCAAGTTTCTTTCGGCATTTCTTCTTAGCCAATGGTCACTTCCGAAATGCTAGTAGATAAAAAAAAGGAAAAAAGTAAAAAGAGAATTAAATAAGATACAATAAGATTATATTTCAAAAACTGTAAGACGTGTCTAAGTGCCCGCGAGGGCCCAATGGCAAATAAAGAATTTTTATCTTATCTTATCTCTGTCTCTTTGCGGCTAACTCCCGGATCGATGACTGTGGCACGCAACCACTATCGATACGAAGCGTGAAGTAGCGTCAACTGACAGGACTCTGTAGTCCTTTGTCAGTTGCTCTTTCCGCTTACCATCAGGCAATGCAGAGCCACTATACTGGGCCAAGAAGAAGAAAGGAAAAAAAATTGAAAAGGTCAGGTTAGAAGGAATAACTACAAAGGTTTGAAAACCTTAAACTTCAGCATAATTTCAATAAAATTATTTCTTTACGAAAGTTACACTGGATCACCTGGACACTAGAATATTCAAATTAGTAAAAAAAAACATCGAACTAGCATTACTAAAGCCGTCACTTCACGAAATTATGTAAGACTAAGCTGCTGCGTGCTGCTGTCCGATTCCAGAGAAGTTTTCTTCCAAGAACTCTCACTGAACTCCCAGCCGAGGTTTTCCCAATGAACTACAGCATAGGGTTTCTCAAGAAGTCTTTCTTGAGAAACCCTGAAGGGTTTTACAGAGTTGGCAACGCAAGTGTGACACCCCTGGTGTTGCTAATGTCCATAGGCTACGGTAACTGCTTACTGTCAGGCAGGCCGTACGCTCGTGTATCATTTTAGTGGTCTAAAAACTATGCTAGGAGCTACTTACTAACAATAATTTAGAATCGGTTGACAATTGGCGAAGATATCGCATAACTCAGAAACAAAAACATACAATTTGAATTAAAAACCTACTCTTTTGAGAGTAATAACAAACGAGGAGTTTTAGTATTTATTATCTATAAATATGGGAAACCGTTGAAAATAAGTTATACTTTCTTAAAGCTTTGATACTTTCATTTTTGGTGTACAATTACCTAAAACAACCATAGTAAAGCCATTAAGAGTTTTAAGACCAAGTTTATTAGAGACATTTGCCATTAAATTATGAATGGTAGATAAGCTACTTACAGCGGTGGGCCTATAAAAGCTTATCTTTTATTGCTAAGTACAAAGAAAATCGTTAAAATAGTTCGGAATTTATATTCATGTCTCGTACACAAATAAAATCTATCTATAAACATATATAAAAACAATCTATAAAAGCTTGGAGTGACGGCTGGGAGTTCACCCACATACATTGACCCCACGATGGTCGCATACTGTGCAGTTCCATGTGTTTTCGACTGAGAACTATTAAGTTGTGGAATGACCTCTCTGCCACCACAGGACACCCTGGTCTTACAAATGCCCATAGGCTACGGTAACTATTTGCCATCAGGCAGGCGGTATGCTTGTTTTCCTTAGTGGTATAAAAATGCGTATTCACTGCACAAAGTTAGAAAAATAATTGCACATCGTTATAAGCAAACTGTTTCGAGTTCCTCAACTCAAGTTCTCGTAGTGTTAAGAAGAATATGACAGTTCCTCCTTAGCTTCTGCGAGGAAGGAAGTGAGAAACTGAAGATTTGTACTCCGTGCTCAGACTTAAATTTCTACTATAAGTATTCTGTGTTTCGTTTTCATTCATTTCATGTACAACAAGCCGCGGGACTTTGTATAGCTTGAACAGGCCGGGGGCAAATTTATTGAATGGGTTCTGTCCCTAAGTTGGAAATATTTGCATTTCGATTTTAATTCAATTTTTATCGCATGAAGATTTTTACTTATGTGACTACATATATGGCGTGTTTTCAATACATTATATCTTTTACACATAGCGATTAATATTTACTACAAAAAAAGAGTGCGCGGTGCTATTTGCTACTGTAGCATCTCCATATAACTTTTTTATTCTACGCCGGGGGTATACAAGCATACGGTCCACCTGATATAAAGCGGTTACCGTAGCCTATAAAGGCTTGCAAGACATTAAGTATCACTCGCGCGATGCCACCTCTGCTGCTAACACTGCAACTCCTTATGAGCTTACTGGTGACCATGCTCACAGGCAGGAACAGAACAGCGCTCCAAGGAGTTGTAATTTGGTTATGGTTTTCTTTGAGGTGTGCTTTGATCTGCAGTACCTCTTTGGTCTCCTCTACATTGGAGGTACATCGCCAGTTGAGCTACTCCGTATTGGATATCGGTGCACGGATTATTTAACCTAATAATTAGTAATCAGGACATTTGTAACACTTGAAACTATACTCGAGCAATGAGCGGAGCTTCTAAAATCAGTAGAAGCCTTTCAAATCTATCTAGAACCGCAAAGTACGCGAATTTTTCCGTTCCACGATGTGAGGATGCACACACCGACGATAACGAGCGACATGAATGCACAAGGAAGCTACAGCTGTTATATTGAACTCCATTATTTAAAAAAAAACACCATTGTGCAATAGGTAGAATATATAAAGGCCAAAAGGCTTTATGATAATTGTGTGATGTACTTCTACATACATACATACATATAATCACGCCTCTATCCCGTAGGGGTAGGCAGAGACCACTTCTTTCCACTTGCTACGATCCTTACATACTTGTTTCGCTTCGTCCACTCTCATTATTCTCTTCATACATGCTCTTCGGTTTAGGGTACTCTTGACCTGGCCTTTTTTCAGGACGTCCCTGATTTGATCTTGAAACGTCCGCCTAGGTCTACCCCTTCCAACAATTTCATTCACACTCGCCTTATACACTTTTTTCGTCAATCGTTCATTCTCTCGACATGGCCAAACCATCTCAGCATACCTTTCTCAATTTTTGTCATTACATCTTCTTTCAGACCACAACGTTTCCTTATCTCACTATTTCTTATCCTGTCACTCAGTTTAACTCCTATCATACTTCTTAACGCACTCATCTCAACTGCATTTATTCTGCTTTCATATTTCTTCTGCCATACCCAACTTTCACTTCCGTACATGAGTGTCGGAACCAGCACCCCCCCCATGCACAGCCAAACGAGCCTTGTTAGACACCTTCCGACTGCTCATAAAGGAGTGCAAAGCTCTATTCACCATGTTCCCTGCATTCACTCTTCTTTCAATATCACTCAACACTATTCTATGTATGTTCTGGATAATTTCACAGCTTATTGTTTTAAGAAAATAGTTATAGGTATATGGCTTACTAAAATGTAATTTACTGATGCTATTTTCAAAGCTTTACTCGTAACAAATACACGATAATCCTTCAGCTACTTACCCCTTCACCTAAGGGAAATTTACACATTAATGTTTAGCGAAAGTAAATTTTATTCATTAATTATATAGTAACATTCTGCTTGGTATACCTATAATGGTGTGGTATACCTCTAAAATGTGTAGAATATAAGTGTTTAGACACCAGTAAAATAAATACACTTGTAGCAACGTACGATGGTAGCGATCTCTAAGAAATACGGTCATGGAAGTCACTCTGCTATGAGAATTTCAATAGAAATTCTTTGTAATTAATGTAAATTATACTATTTCAAACTCAATAAAGTAAATAATAATAAAATAACTAGATTACATGAAAATAATATTAACTTGTTTAAAACAATATAAATGTGATTCTTAAATAAGTAGTTTGGTTAATAATAAGGTAATTACTGAATAAAAAAATTTGATTTATTATTGATATAATGTATTTTAAGATAAGACCAATTAATAAATTTCTCTCTATTCACCTAGTCACAAACAAAAAAACTAAACAAAATAATTACAAGTAGTGAATAAAAAAATATTTTTTCATGGCATTTGCTAATTCTATGTATTCATGGTAGAAGGATGTAGGAGCCGAGGAAGGCCAAGACTTACCTACCATGACCAAATTGATAGTGTTTTATCAGAAGGTGATGTAAAGAGCCTTAGCAACCGGGGAGCGTGCATAATAAGAGCAATGAATGCTAATAAAGCGAGTGAGGTTTGTAAGGATCGAGTCATGTGGCGCTCAGTCTCTCTGCGTATCCGCAAGGGATTTGGCGTGAAGTTATGATAAGAATATTATTATTAAGATATATTTCTTATTATTATCTTGGAGAGCTGGATGGCGTCGTTGCGCGTGTCATTCTAACCAAACACGCAGGTTAAGCAAGATCGACCGCAGTCTGTCTATGAATGGGTTTTTCTATCTCGAGTTTCTCCGTGTTTCGGAGGGTACGTTAAGCCGTCGTTGAAGGGAGACCCGTATCCCTGCAGTGGGAAGAAAAATGGTTGATGTGGAAGATATATTTCTTACTTCTCTTTCATACTATGACTCTATACATGATCCAGTCATGCTTTTTTCTTTTTTGTCACGAAGGATTTAACCTCACATCCCACCAGGCATCACCTCTCAGTAATTAATGTATCTTTACGCATCGACATGCTTCTTTTGCATTGTCCACCATACTTTCTGTCAAAACTTTCCAATATTCGTCTATATGAGTCGCATAGACTCGTGTTCACAAGTCTTTCGTACTCCTTACAATTTCACCATCCAAATTTTTACCTTTTGCTCTTTCAGGACCTCTGAACGAAACACGCACTCGCCTGTGCCTCTACTTTTTGAAAAGGCCAACAAACTGGCTTGCCAGCAGATAGTGGTCCGATTTAAGAGTGGGACTACTGAAGAAGAAGTTTTGTTTCCATTATCTCTCAGAATCTCTCGAATCTCGAAGTCATTCATCTATCAGATATTTTTTTGTACAACGTCGGTAGGCATACAAACACAAGTCCCATCTGATGTGAAGCGGTTACCATAGCCTATGACTCGCACAATGCCACCTATGCTACTAACAAAGTAACTCTTTAGGAGCTTACTGGTGACCTCACTGACATGCAGGAACACAAGATCCCCGGGAGTTGTTATTTGGCTGCAGTTTTTTGTGAGGTGGCGTTACTTCCTCAGATGGCCAGCTTTGATGCGCCTTACCTCTCTTAAAAACACCCAGGCCAGGACAAACAGACATGTTCATACACACAAATGTTTGTCTTATGCGGGAATCGAAACCAGTGGCGTTGGTGCCCAAGTAGCGTTACTTACCACTACGCTATCTGTCTGTCTGTTTGTATACGTATATGTATCCTTGTGATAGAAACACAAGAGGTTTCGTTCAATACATACGTCTAAAATTAACTTACCTGCATCGTTCATTCCTATATC
The DNA here is from genome assembly GCA_947507595.1 of Pyralis farinalis. Classification (NCBI taxonomy): domain Eukaryota; kingdom Metazoa; phylum Arthropoda; class Insecta; order Lepidoptera; family Pyralidae; genus Pyralis; species Pyralis farinalis. The sequence goes on along the minus strand of OX382265.1, from coordinate 12,658,308 downwards.
TCCGTATGGACCAAGCACAGCCTCGTAGTGTTTCGTGACCCCAGACCATCCATTCAGATCTCCACAGTTGCTTTTGCATCTTACTGAACATAGGATCACGTTTTATTGATATTTTGCGTCACAAACCTAAAAATCACTCCAAAAATTTTAAGGAACAAAAATGGTCAAACATCACACAATATTATTCAAATATTTATTAGAGCACAATTCATTGTACGTATCGTTCCACCGCAGCAAACTGCTAAAATTAGTTATAATCTAGAATATAGTCTAGTTCGCACCCCTAACCTACTAGCACTGTATAAGTTTCCGAAGATAACGAAATTATACCAAGTGTCTTGGCAGCAGGTTTCGACAAAGGGTGAGGCTGTAGGCAAGCCAATATCGTACAACAACGCATACCTTCAAGCAGTGACATCACTAGGGTTGCATGCGCCAGCGGCGCTAACCAGCGGCTTCAAGACAAGAGACAATGTTAGTTTACATTTAATATATTTAGTATTGCTCACTTTCTTCCCTAATCACTCTATCTTCCCTTTGTTATAGGATTTACTGTAGAAACCTGTTTTTACTTAAACAAACATATTGCCATTTCTGTTTTTTATAACTTATTAAATTTTAAGACTATCTCTCTCCATTAGTTATAAAAACTGATGCATTGATGCGTATTGATTTTTCTGTGCTTGTGGCCAAATCAATTAATGAGCCAAATCACTTAGTAGATCTACTTAATTTCAATCGTTACTATGTAGTTAAAAGTAAATATAGTTATTATTTGTATTTATGCATTTTCCTAGCACGAAAAAAGCATCAAACCGTTTTTCTGATAGCATGAGTACCGGATGGTATATGATATATGTATATGGATGTGGTACGTGGTGATAGATAAAGAAAATAATTAAATTAGTTATAACAAACTCTCACGTTTGGGATTTGAAGGCTAAGAATGTTATCCTAAAAAAATGGAAAAAGAATTTGAAATCATTCCAATACTGCAACATACTTATGAGGTTAGCGGGAACTCGAGCATCACTCGATTTTTTTATTCATTTTTGTCATCATATTTTAATAATTAACTATTTTTTGTAATAATTTTTAATTAATTCATTAAAAAAGTGTGATTATAGTAAATATGTAGCTATTCAGCAGTAAAAATCAGCAGCAAAAGAAATCAGCAGTAAAATTAGAGCATCAGTTTTGCTGAGGACTCAAGTCGAAAGAATTGAAGAACTACTGTTTTTTCTCACTCTCTCTCAACTCAAGTCGAAAGAAACTGGAATATAAAATGGAAACGATTTACGAATCACAAAATGGGAAACATTTTATTATCAAGTAACTTTATAATTTCAATTGAATTTTCAACGATTACGGAGAGTTAAAAACAGCACACGAAATTAATATTTAAATTAGAACGAAATCTTCGAAGATCTGTAAACAATGATTCAATTTCTACGAAATAACTAACTAACAGGGTTTACTGTATGTAGAGTAGGATATAAGAACATTTTAAATAATTTTGTAAGGCAAACTTTTTATACTTTAACCGTAAATGATGTAAAATATGAAAAAGAAAGATGAAACTTTATCGAAGTACTTGGCGTGAAGATAGATAGGACGCTATTTTAATTAGTTAAAATATACTGACATAATTTCGAAATTGCGTAAAATAAAGTTATTGAAGTGTCACTATACACATGCTATCTAAAAACAATATAGCTCTTTAAATTGTCAATATGTTCAAAGTTCAATATTGAATAGTTTAATATTTTATAGTTCAATATATTTAAGATCACGCTGAAAATATTTACTGAGGAAAATACAAAAATGAAACGTAAAGTTACAGTACTTACTGGTGCAAATAACAAGTTGCCAATTAAATAAATATAGTAAGTACTTGTCCTACAATTTGTCATTATATAGCTAAGAGCACATTTGTCACATAACACTTACAATTTGAATGAACTCTATAAGTGTTTTGTCTACACAAATATGCAGTACAAATAGAATATAAACGATTTTCAGATTTTTTTTCCATCCATCAATTGATGTCATCTTTTTTTTATAAAGGGTAACTTTCTTTGAAATATATTTTTAAATAATTTTGTAAACCTCACTTTATATATTTCAATCTTGAGCCATACCTCAATATGAAAAGGTAAGATAAAACATTATGTCTGACGATAACACAGCCTACGCAGGACCTACTCCCCCACATGTATTAAATACTTTGTATAGTACATTTTTTGTATTATACTGATTTTACAAAAAAAAAGTATATTTACAAATTGTACAACGTATGTCATAAGAAATTCGTACCGGCAAAAAATAAACCATAAGACAACGTAAGCAACGTAAACTTCAAATAGGATGCATCCTTTTCGTCTAATATAATGTTCTCATAAGGAATTCTTATTACGAACGATATAAGAACAGTACTAAGGTAAAAATGCAAGGCTCGATGTGTACTTAATTGTACTATAGATAAAATCGAATACTAAAAAGGATAATAAGTAAATTATTTCATTATGACGACTAAATTGTGATAGTATTAATACTACGTCACAAGTGAGGTTTGGTGCAGCTCTTGACTGTACACACTCGTTACGATTATTACTTGCATATTTAACACGTACGTAAATACCCTGCATACTTTAGGAGTGATAAACAAACTTGAACAAATCAACGTCTACATAAGCAATTCCCTGGTTAAATACGTAAAATTTCTTAGTCCTAACCTTAACGCTAATCCTATACGCGCAATACTATAATCTATACTTAATTGTTTATTAATACTGATAGCGAGAAGGCTGCTCCATACAACAATAAGCAAATACTAATCACAATAGAATTTTGATATTAGATATTAGTCGTAATGGCTAAAATAAAACAGCTCAAATGTGAGAAGCTTTCTGTGATTAGTGGCTCGTACCCGGGGTACCCCAAGGGACCGAAGTTTTGTCGCTGGGTAGAGAAAGGGGGAAGAGAAGGGAGCCACAACCGCCCCATAACTCTCATTGTCCCTTAAAATTTTTCCGAGTAAATGCTGGCAAAAGCAAATTTTAAAACGATGACCAAATTCGTTGAATTTCTGTCAATCGTAATATTTTTGTGTATACAATGCTTTGATAACTATCAATGATTTTTATTACTCTTATTTTATGTAATTATATTATATACAGGTTAAAAAAAATACTGTAAAAATATGCTGGTTTAGCATTTATACAAGAGCCCTGAATTCCGTGGGACTACCTTTATTTTAACTACTTCCTACACATTGAACAAGGAAAGTGCCGATAATTCTTAGGTAAATATTAAGTCATTTCCTTTTGTTATTATTATATTATTCTCACGGGTATTATCCCGGTCATTTGATAGGCGTGCACGGAGATAAGGATCCAACGCGTAGAGGCTCCTTCGAAAAAACTATGTAATGTTGTACACCCGGCGTGACCCACTCCAGTGGATATCAGTGGGACAATATACCAATGAACAGGTCACGGCAGGTATTGGGACTATTGGAAATATGTCGGCAAAAAGTGTGCTATTAAAATGAGATTAGGAGGTATTATTAGAACCGGGCTATTGCAAAAGAGGAACGGACGCCTGCCATAACTATCATATCTGATGTTACTTTCGGCAGGCGGTGGCTCGCCACTCACTAGATGGATCCCCGAAATGCCAGAGAAATCCGGGGGGGCAACACCGGTGTGAATGACTCAGGGGTGTTGAGAGGTGTGCTGCGCTTTTTCCGAAGTTACTCGCGGCGTTATGCCCTCTTCCACTCACTTCCACTCCTGGAGCATATCACCTGCTAGAGCGATATACTCTATCGACTCCTCTCTGGACGAGTCCTGCGGGCCTTCTTAGTTTTCCACTCCGACCGACGAAGACACGCCGGAGACGAAGGCCCTGATCGACTCTCTGGAGCACTCGGGTACCCGTGGTGTCCTTACGCACCAACAGCTCGCCACAAGCTGCCCTGCGGGGATTATTATTATTATTGAGATATGGATCTCTAATGTAACGTCTATTAACCCTGACGATTTGATAGACGTGCGTGGGGATATTTAAATCCAATACGTAGAAGGCTCTTCGAGAAGATTGTACCCACTGTAATCTGCTCCAAGCTCTGCTCCAATTTTATCCAATATAAATGAATAATGTAGGTACTCGTGAGCAGATCTCGGTAGGTATTGGGACTATTGCAAATGTATTGGAAATTAATGGACTACTGATATAAAGGTTTGGAGGGATTATTGGTACAGGGTTACATTTGGGATAGGGTAGGATTTTAATTACATAAGAGTAACGAAATCCTACTATAACAAGAGAGATAGATATTATTATGACGGTACGCGATAAAATTAATTAACTAAATAATGTTTTAATGATTAAAGTTCCTAATCATTATCATTTCTAATTAATCATATGGATCAAATAATATGGTATGTCAACAACCTGATTTTGCCATAATACAAGGACAGAAATTATTACAATTATTATTTCAATAAAGATACATATTAAAAAAAAAATAACAATACATTTTTTTAATGCAATTAATTTAAAATGCAATATTATTGTCATTTTTTTATATCTCATAGCATTTTAATTTTTCAATTTACATTACGAAACGAAAATGACCATCGGCGAAAACGAAATGCTGAAACAAACTAACTTAATTAAAAGTAATAATGGCGCAATATTAGTGCAGGTACTGAGCCATTATTTCAGTCATCTTTGTCAATTAGATATTCATCAATTCTATAAATAAGCCTTTTCACAAAGACCCATTTTTATTGTTTTGAATATTATCGGATAGAACAAAATGGTATTAGGCAAAATAATATAGAATCAATTACAATTTACAACAAGAGAATTTTGAAAACGACTTTGTATTATTATGAGCAAATTATTCATAAACCTACTGACGCAACACTTTCACTCTTTCGCACTCTGGCTGGGTAGACTGAGAGAACCGAGCGCCGTTAAGACGTTGTCACTTTCAGGATATTTATTGCTTTAAACAGTTCCTTAAGTTCTCCGGGATCCATGTTAAATAGAGTAGATAACTCACATTTATAGGAAATCCAATAACAATTGCTTATCCCCACAGCGCTATACCATACGACATAATGCTTTGAAAGTAGCTAAAATAGACTAAATTCGCAGTAACTACGTTCGTTAATTATTTGATTCTCCTAACAGCATATGTGGTGGAGCTGAGCCAGTGTATAACTAAGGAGTACCATTATAATTTGGTCTACTGTAATTCTTAGAAAAGGAAATACAGTATCATTAACAAATATTATTGTTTAATATGACATTGGGAAGCAATACAAGCATACAGCCCTCCTGATGTAAAGTAGTTACTGTAGCCTATGAACCCTTTTGCTATCACAGCAACTCCTTAGGAGCTTACTGGTAACCTACCTCATTCGCAGGAACACAACAACCTTCCAAATATTATTTCACTGCGATTTTCTGTGAGGATACTTCTCCAGTCAGGTTCTGTACCAGTTTAGAATGGCAGTGTAACAGTTCGAAAAGGTAAACTGGACGCTTTCTTATTTGTCAATATTTTCCCACCAGCGAGCAATATTAAAAATTAAAGAGAAGTCGTCAGCAAATTTTATTACAGCCGCCATTTTCTGTAGCAGTATCAGACAGATTATTCACATACACTAAAATATACTGGGGCCCACAATAAAACCCTGGGGTACCCTTAATATTAACAATACTGCCTTTAGATTTAATCTCGTTTACATCAAGAGGCTGCAATCCATTACTTTAATAAGATGCAAATAACTCAGAGTCATTCACATACAAAGGCAAACCTTTACCTGTGAATGATACGACACAATTATCAAAAGCTTTGGAGAGATCATGGAGATCCAAATAGCTTTCTGCGATTTCACCCAAGTTGTGAGAACTGCAATAACAGCATACACACTATGCATGCAGCATCATTTAGGTATGTATTCTTTATATGTAGTAGCAATTTGTAGTTGCATTTGTTGTTCAATAAATCTCAAATCATTTTTTTTTAAATATAAACCGAATATCAACTTAAATAGAGTATGTTAGGTTTTAAAAAGTTATCAATTCTTCTTCATCATCATCGTGCTTAATGTAGAGAGTTGTTATTTGGCTGCAGTTTTCTATGTGGTCTCCACCACATCAAAGCATCAAAGCAGCTCGTCTGCGGAAGTACCTCCGTCCTGCGGAAGTAATTCCACAGACGAGCTGCTTTGATGCGCCCTACCTCTCTTAAAAGCAACCAGACCAAGACAAACAGACATGTTCATGTACACAAATGTTTGTCCAATTCCTAATAAAAAAATCGTTAGACCATGCTTAAAATAATATTATTATAAATAATAGACCACCGCCTCCTCGCTCGTGGCGTTGGTGACAAAGTATCACGCGTTTCATCACTGCGCCACCGAGCTCGTCAAGTCTCCTCATTTGTTTACACTTGGATTATTACATTTGAGAAATTTTGTATCGCTAGACCACAACGGTCCTTTAAAGTGCGTAATTTTTTTTTGCATGAACTTCCAATCAATTGTAATTAAAATGTAAAAAATGTATTTAAATTTACATGAAGTATTAAAAAATATCTAAATAATATAGAACGTAGTTAGTGGAAGACAAGATAAATTTTATTAAGATGTTAATTCATCATTTTGCTTTGTAATTTTCCGGTTTGTTACAACACTTGAGAGAGCGTATAAAATCTTTTCACAACAAATATGATCAACATCATTTGATTTTATAGCTTCTATATTTTATTTTTATCATATACAATGTGCTCATATCTTAAAATTATAATTTTGATATTATTCAGTACAGACCAGAGACCACAGATAATCATATTTTTTTGTCAGACCGTTTGTCCAATTCCTCATAAAAAAAACGTTAGACCGTGCCTAAAATAATATTATATTAAATAATAGACCACCACCTCCTCGATTAAGAGTTCTTATGATGATGACTATGATTATTTCATGAATGAAAACTCCATACCATCAGAAAAGTAAAAGTTGTTTTTTGTTTCAGCTTAATTTCAACCCGATTACATCCTTTCTCTTCACTCTGGATTTCTTCATCATCGTGCTTAATGTAAGTATATTATCTACGAATAAATAATAAGTTTATTCGTAGTATATTATCATTAATATATAAATGAAAATATTTGTTAATATGATATTAATTATGTACCTATCGCATATTAATAGTCAACACATAAGCCATGTTGGTTTCTATCATTTACTTAGTAAATGATACATTTAATTGTCACTGTTTCAGACTATTCAGACAATTTTAGCCATTGGGCAAATAAACTGCGTTTCGTATATGTACCGTAGTTTTCAATATTTCGCAGGACAGTAATATTAGCACCGTCAAAGATTAGTTAATAATTACTAATACAATCAGATATCTAAATTCTCAATATAAATAGAATTTTAACACCTTAACAATATTATGTAAAGCTACCATATAAATTTTGAGATACTCTAGAATGCTTTGATTGCAATTATCACTCATCGTTATATTATTACGTACAATCCTACGATAAATGCAATAAGTCAATCGTCAAGATTTCAATCCGACAATGTCTAAATAAATGTTAGCTAATTCATATTAATATATGCATTAATAAGTAATGCATATATTAATATGATATTTATATATCAGTTAAGATTAAGAATAAAATGTATATATCTAAGTAGACTTCTCACTGATTTGTATACTCGTATCTAAATGAAGTCCATTTTTTAACAAAGATTCAAACTCCGCTTCTCCCGTTGCAGCTATTCACCTGACAATCATCAAATTTTGTTTTCTAAATTTTTGCTGTTTTGGTAATCTGTCTACCCAAAAATGTCCTTATTGTTGAAATGAGTTCACATGAAAAATGTGTCTCGATGTGAATAGTACACATCTGGCCACGATGTCGATTCAACGTCTTTAATTACAATGATTGTTAAAAAAATTGTAATGAATTCTCAGAATAGTATTTCGTTTATTTCAAAAGGGCAAGGAAATTACAGGAATTCATATATAACTATTAATCCAGTCAAACTGCATTCGATTGCGTATAGTTCATATCATGACTACTAAATAAAGGTACACTATTTTAGTATGCGTGATATATACGAAGGTTCACATCGAAAGTGTCGCAGAACGCCCAGATGCACTACTATACGTGTTGCAAACGCACGCGGCCAGCTGGGCCAGTACGAATGGCCTATTGTCGTATCGTACTGCAAACGTAACGCATTCTGTTGTTGACACATTCTGCAGGGTACCATGAGACTGTAGTATATTTTTATGTTGCGATTGAAGGTAACAGCATTCCTTATTCCATCGTTAAAAATTTAACCATTATATTCGACAAAACTTTTTCCTGTACATCTTAAATCACAGAAGTGAGTCGTCCGATCATAACTTTCCTGCGTTCCTTGAAAATGCTTCATCCTCACATCCACACAGATATTCCTTACGTCTAAACCCACAAGAGAGAGTTAAATATATTTTTGGCTTGTGAAAATTTATTCACACATCTCAACTACCTTATTTTATATACTATATTTATCTACAATGCGTATTGCCAACTAGTTTTCAGGAACACCGTTCCTATATTAAATCTATATGTTTGTGTCTGTGTGTGCGTGTATCTGTCGCTTTTTTTCGAATATTCGGATTCAGCATAAAGGAACATGGTCAAAATGGCCGACAAATAAAAAAAAATGAATTGATATATAATTGACGAACAGGTGTTCCTCTGCCAATGCAAGCTTGCGCATTCTCAACTGGTTTTTTATTGAAGTAAAACTTCTTTACGCACGCTTGACTTCGGGAGTAAGCTGGTGAATGCGTGACGAGAGCGTTACGAAAAGTGTGATCGAACCAGGCGAATGGAAGTTGAGAGGATGGAGGAGGAGGAGATAAGTTAGTGAAGATAGAAAGAGAGAGAGAGTTACGTTTCGTATATTACTGTCAGGGCAAGAGAGAGAGGTGCCAGCACACATTTTCTTTCTTATACCTTTCTCTCATAGCGAGTTAAGTTTTATATATCTAAGACAGTGCAGGCCTACTGTATGTATGGAGCTAAAGAAATTTTACTTCAGTCGTGTGGTCTAAATCCCACTCGTTTTTTTATGTTTTTTGTGTATACTATATTTTATCATACGGTATAAATTTTCTCATTATATGATACTCGTATCTACTCATATTGTTCCTAAAATCGTTTGTCAAACTTATACGTAATATTATTACGTGTGTGCATTTCCAATTTCTCTATTGAATTAAGTCCGCTATTATAAAATTTAATATTCTCATCTAAACGTGACTGCAGAATTATTTCTTCGGCGAAAACACGTTAATATCACAATTTGGCCTATATGAAGCACAAAATCGACAAGTAGTGCGATAGTTTTTCTCGAATCACAGAAATTAAATTTCCGCTAGGACTCTGTCGCGTATAATAAAACAAGACTTGAAGCTCGGCGCTTATCGTCGATATACAGGATATGCCCTAAATCAATCCCTACAGTTGATGAGAGTGGATCGATCAAAACGCCTTCTGTCCCGATACGCAGGTGAAAGGCACAGAAATTAATTAAAATAATTAAATTACTGAGGAAAACATTTTGACGATTGAAGAGCACAATCAAAATGACAAAGTATACGCACACAGTTCTAACACCGCCCAAGTGGTCGGAAATGTACAACGTGGTTATCATTCTGCGTCTGTAATGGTTTCATCTTATCAAGGAGTCACAAACCTTCATTTTGTGAAAAAGGAATGAAGACTTCAGCCAAAGTGAATCAATAGACTATCTTAGATCGTGTTTTTTTTTTTATCGGTACAAGCCCACCACTGTGTCTCCTGTGTAGCCAGAATGAACAGCGGCGACCACCAAAAGGCAATGAACAGTGAAGTTCATTGCTGTCCCGGAGGTTAAACTACAGCTGCCTTGGAACTCACAACGAATTTAATCAGAAGAAATTTATAGGAGGACCTATTCGTCAGCGTCGAAATCTGAGGTTACCTTGTACTCTCTATTCTATTCTTTCCAACCCTCATTCTCCAGAATACTTGAAATGCAAGTTTCAGTATCTCTGTGACTCTCATAATCTCCCACTACGTTCCTACAATTCTCTCTTACTCTCTTTTTTATACTACTAAGGTGGCAATCAAGCATACGGCCTGCCTGATGTTAAACAGTCACCGTAGCCTATGGACATTTGCATTTGCCAGGGGCGTCACTCATGCGTTGCCGACCCTCTAAAAACCTCTTCACGCTTCACGCATTTCTTAAAGAACTCCATACCGTAGTCCCTTGGAAAAACCACGGCTGGGAGCTCATTCCACAGCTTAAGAGTTCTCGGAAGAATATTTCTCTGGAACCGCACAGTACGTGACTATTGCGGTTCAAGCGTGTGAGGGTGAACTCCCCCCGTCGGCGAGCGGTGCGGTTATAAAAAGTAGCTGTCGGCATCATTTCGAACAACTCTTCAGAACACAACCCGTTGTACAATCGGTATAACACACAAAGGGAGGCAAAATTTTTCCTTAAACTTAAGGGTTCAATACCGTGTGTAAGCTTAGGATTGTCGACAATTCTCATAGCTCGTCTCTGAATCGAATCACACGGTCCAAGCTGGTATCTAGGTGCTCCCTAAGGTGATGTAAGGTGTAAAGGTGACTGCAGTACTCCAAGTGCGGTCTGACTTGAGACTTATATAAAATAAGTCTTTGCCCCGCACTGAGGTACTGCTTAGCCCTGTTGAGCACACCAAGTTTTTTCGATGCCAGCTTGACCTTCTCCTCCAAGTGATTTCGATATTGCACATCACTGGAGATCTCGACGCAAAGCATCCTAATACTTTTGGTGACGGTAAGAGGTATGTTCTGGAATTTAGGAACCACAGCAAATGGAGTTTTCTTAGCGGTGGACGCGCAAACTTGTGTCTTCTTCTTCTTGGGGTTGAATTCGACCAAGTTAAGCCACCCGCAGTCAGATACTTTAGCCAGAGTACCATCCATTTCAGGTACACAAGTTTGTCGCGGCTTTCCTCCACAAGGGAATGAGGGATGTTTGCACGGCCTGTATAATAAGTGTCCCCGGTGCTGTCGTCCGCATAACAATGAATGCCATCAATTGACAACATATCATTGATATGCAGCAGAAAGAGCGTCGGAGACAGTACAGAACCCTGAGGGACGCCAGCATTGATATCCATATTATCTCTATCCCTCTTTTCCGCTCAGGCTTCATGTCCAACTCCTTCACTCGGCAATCAATTCAACTCTGGAATGCGTTACCAGTATCTATTAAGAAATCGTGCAGCAAATTTATCTTCAAAAAGAAGGTACTCCAATATCTTTTTGAAAGCTCGACAAGGCAGTAAGACCGTCATCATTATTTATATATTTACATACATACATACATATAATCACGCCTCGATCTCGTAGGGGTAGGCAGAGACTACTTCTTTCCACTTGCTACGATCCCTACATACTTGTTTCGCTTCGTCCACTCTCATTATTCCTTTCATACATGCTCTTCGGTTTAGGGTACTTTTGACCTGGCCTTTTTTCAAGACGTCTCTGATTTGGTCTCGAAACGTTCGTCTAAGTCTACCCCTTCCAACACTTTTATTCACACTCGCCTTATACACTTTTTTCGTCAATCGTTCTTCATTCATTCTCTCGACATGGCCAAACCATCTCAGCATACCTTTCTCAATTTTTGTCACTACATCTTCTTTCAGACCACGTTTCATTTATCCTACCATTTCTTATCCTGTCACTTAGTTTAACTCCTATCATACTTCTTAATGCTCTCATCTCAATGCATGCATAGTGAATGCAGGAAACATGAAAAAACATGAAACTTCTTTCAATATCACTCTCACACTTTCCAGCTCTTGTAAACTTTGAACACAGATACACAAACTCATTCACCTATTCAATTTGTTCATCTCCAATCACGATATTGCAGTCCGTCACTGCCTCATCTCTTTCAAACACCATCACTTTCGTCTTCTTTATATTGATCTTCATTCCCTTTCTAACAAAAGCTTCACTTATAGCAATTACCATCTCCTGCAACTTCTCGGCCGAAAACGCAAGTAATACTTGGTCATCAGCATAGAGAGTAACATTTGACGAGTAACTCATTCATTCTCAAGCCACTTTCATTCTCTTTTAAATCTGTCAAGCAATTGTCCATGAACAGATTAAACAGCCACGGTGACGCTACACATCCCTGTCTAACACCTTTTTCGATATTAAACCATTCAGTGTATGCCCCGTTTATCCTTATACAAGCAGTAGAATCCCTATAAAGAGATTGCAATGCTCGTATGAGGATACTGCTCACACCGTTCACGGACAATGCTGACTACAATTTATTCCTCACCACTCTATCATAGGCCTTTTCTAGATCCGCGAACGCGCAATAGACCTTCTTGTTTTTAGCCAAACACTTTTCGGCTATGCACCGCAAGGAAAAGACCTGATCCGTACATCCCATTCCCTTTTTAAATCCCGCTTGTGAATCCCATACTTTTTCGTCTGTTTCATTCACAACCCTTTCAATCAACACTTTCACATACAATTTACCGACGACGCTGAGAAGGCTTATACCGCGGTAATTTATGCAGTCCTGCCGTGACCCTTTTCCCTTATACAATGGCACGATTACGGCTTTGCACCAGTCTCCCGGTGCTTGCCCATTTCGCCAGCACAAATTGAAAAGGCGGTACAGCTGGCTAGCCACTATGCCCTGTCCAGCCCTCAGCATCTCGACGGTAATCCTGTCATACCCTGCAGCCTTACCTAATTTCATACTTTTCAACGCTTTCACTATTTCATCCATGCTTATCTCACTTTCATCAACATTTATATTAGTTTCCATCGAAGGTGCCAGATGTTGTACCTACACTTCCTCTCTTTCAAACAAACTTTCAAAATACTCTTTCGATCGTTTTAACACACATTCTTCTCCTTTTATAATGCTCACATCTTGACTCCTGATTGTACTCAGCTCCGAGGTAGAAGCTTTTCCTCTGGCTGTTTTGATGGATTTCCAGAAAAACTTTATGTTTGACTTGAAATCTTCAGTGAGCCTCCTATCAAAATCATCCTTTCGTTCTTCTTTCTTTCTAGATACAACTTCTTTCGCTGCTGATTTCAATATTTTATACTTCGTTCTTACTTCCTTTATCTCGTCATCCGTTGCCTTTTGAACTTTTTGGTTAGCTTTTGTTGCTAACCAATCCAACCACGCTTTCTTCTGTTCTTGCACAGCCCTTTGTACATCTTTATCCATCCACACATTATAGTTCTTTCTTCCTTTCCTTCTTTTAGCTACCCCGCATACCTCAATAGCAACATTCACGATCCCTTTCTTAAATGTCTCCCACAAATCTTCAATCACACCTATCTCTTCTATGCTTTTAAAACTTTCTTTCAGTTTCTCTACATACTCGTCTTTCTTTTCTTTTTCTTGTAGATTTTCCACTTTTACTCTGTCCAAAACACTCGTAGGCTCGGCCCCTCGGTGTCGCCACCGTTTAAAGAGGCCACGCATTCGGGCTATGACTAGGAAGTGGTCTGTGTCGAGGCCTACACCGCGGTATGCTCGAGTGTCTAGCACTTTCTTCCTCAGTCTTTCATCCACAATTACAAAATCAATCATACTTCTAGACTTACCCTCATCTCTTGTATACAAATCGATCTTTTTGTGGTCAAACATTGTGTTGGCCACACAAAGATTCCATTCCAAGCATACTTCAAGCAGGCTTCTCCCATTGTCATTCACTTTCTCGTCCCCAAACGTACCCAGAACTCCTTCATACCCATCAGGCTTTACTTCAACTCACCCATTAAAGTCCCCTAACATCACGATCCGTTCACCGTTTCGTTTTTCCGCATTTATTCAAGACCTCTCTCATGCTATCCCAAAATTCCTCTCTCTCTCTCTTGTTGGGCTTTTAATGATAATATATATTTTATAATTTTTATATATTTCTATTATTTTAATATAAATTGTAAGAGTTATGTATGTCTAATAGGTTTGTACTCGTATGTATCGTATTATTTATATGTATGTATGTATATGTAATGTAAGTATATATGCATTTAATGTATGTATATATATATATATATATATATATGGTTAGCCGCGATCGTGTATTTCTGCACTCCCAAAGGTCAACTGGTAGAGAATGCAACTAGCATTAAGTCAACCTTCCCGTCTTGCCAAAGTGAGAGACAGCAATATGACAAATAAGGCATTTAAAAACCTCAAAGAGATGGCTAGTCAAATGAAGCTCAACTGCCGTGCACCACGGTTTATCAAATATCTAACACTATTGGGGCCTAAACTATGAGTTGTGACCTAACACATCGATTCCAATAATATAGATTGTAGAACCGCCTAAATGCCTGGTAATTCTCCCTTGTTACCACCAAATCAGATATTGGATCGTGTTTGGGCCAGACTGGGGCGCCTGAACTTGGTCCAATTCAACCCCAACGACACAAGTTTGCGCGTTCACCGCTAAGAAAACTCCATTTGCTGTGGTTCCTCAATTCCAGAAAACACTACTTACTATCTACTTACCATCGCCAAAAGTATTGCGAGTCTCGGTGTCGAGATCTCCAGCGATGTTCAACACTGAAATCACCTGGAGGAAAAGGTCAAACTAGGGCCGAAGAAACGCGGTGTGCTCAACAGAGCAAAGCAGCACTTCAATGCGGAACAAATGCTTATATTATACAAGTCTCAAGTCAGACCACACATGGAGTACTGTAGTCACCTTTGAATGGGCGCCTGGATACCTTGTGATTCGGTTCAGAAACGAGCTGTGAGAATGGTCGGCGATCCTAAGCTTACACACGGTATTGAGCTCTTAAGTTTAATGCGAGATTTTGCCTCCCTTTGTGTGTTCTACTGATTGTACAAAGGGTTGTGTCCTGAATGATTGTTCGATATGATGCCGACAACTTCTTTCTACAACCTCACCGCTCGCCGACGGCGGGGGAGTTCGCCCTCACGCACTGGAACCGCAATGGTTGCATACTGTGCAGTTCCAGCGAAGTTTTCTTCCAAGAACTGTCAATTTGTGGAATGAACTCCCAGCTGAGCTGAGCTTCCCCAAGGCACTACAGCGTGGGGTTCTCCAAGGAAGGCGCGAAGAGGTTTTTACAGGGTCGGCAACGCATGAGTGACACTCCTGGTGTTGCAAATGCCCATAGGCTGCGGTAACTGCTTACAATCAGCCAGATCGTTCGCTTGATTGTCACCTCAATGGTATAAAAAAATGTAGTTCATCCATCGTGGGAATCGAGTATGGAAGATTTTTGTTTTTTCTGATTATGTGTGAATTTTTCCCAAAAATCATATATTTACAGTAGTCTTTAATGCTGAAATTGAAAATTGGAAAATGAACTATATAAACACCGAACATTGCTCTAATGAAAAGATAAACTGGAATGAGGGAGAAAATTAACTTTGCCGTTAGAAAACTGTTGTTCCGATACATCGACATAGATCGTGGTTAGTTTACCAACTGCAAATAAGTTAGTAATTGCAAAAAATATTTTTTATGATGTAACCTGTAGTTTCCGGATTTTTTTATTAAACGTCGGAAGGCATACAAGCTTACGGCCCACCTGATGTAAAGCAGTTACCGCAGCTTATTAACGCTTGCAATATATTAAGTTTTGATTACTACTCGTGCGATGTCTCCTCTGCTGCTTATACAGCAACTCCTCTGGAGCTTATTGGTGACCTCAATCACACGTAGGAATACAACAAACCTCTAGGGAATTGTTATTTGGCTGTGGTTTTCTATGAGGTGGAGGTACTTCCCCAGAAGGGCTGCTTTGATGCGCCTGACCTCTCTTAATTTTGTTTTCCTTTTACTCGTGCCCCATGACATTGCTTCTTGCAAAATTTCCAGATTCAAGGCTAACGGGAAGTACTTAATATATTATGATTCCCTTGCGAGTGTCTAAAAAGCGTCTGATTGCGTTCACTTATAAGTTTGAATGAATTAAAATAAAAAAATTAAATATTACTTATTCAAAACATTCATTATCATTCATAATGAAAACTGCTATGAATATGTAATATTTAATATTAATTTTAACTTGATACGTCCACGCGTTCTTGAGAAAAAGGATCTTGACAGACGAACAACAGAGTGACCCTATAATATATACTTATATTTAATTTATATTTAGTTTTGAGGTACGGAACCCTATATAAGAGGACAAGTGCGAGTTGAACTTACGAAACGAACAAAACGCTGTGCTAGAACAATACACCAGCTGCGAAACCAGGAGGTCAATAAACTTGTGTAGTCTAATCAGTCTAATGTCATTAAGTGGGTAGTAGATAGTACATAACTACTGTAATATATTAAACATATCAGTACTGTATTTTAATTTCGAAATTAATTAATAAAATAATTAAAAACGTTAAGCAGTGAAATAAATAAGAGCTAACGAAAGGTATGGCTATTATACTAGGGTGCAATATAAACAGCTAAAAGGTTTTACCTGTCAAGGATGTAAACTCTTGAGGGCCCACTTAAATGGTTATAAATAAATTAAAAATAAACAAAAGGGCGAAACCGGCATGTTACCACGTAATATGAAAGCAAACTTTTGACCTTTTCGTGAGCTAATTTGGTGAAAGAAAAGCTACAAGGTTTTTAATATTAAATGAATATGAAGTTTGGTTGAACGGGTTCTGTCTAGCAAAGTTTGTTTGTGGTACCGTCAATATTTTATGGAATTTCTTGACGTGAAGGCTTATCCACGCATGTAGTTCATCATAATATATGAACCAGAAATGTGTAGGTTTTTTAATAAATCCTTTAGTTTTCATTCTACATTGGTGAATGACTTATATATACTTGTGAAAATGTATTTGGTAGACAACAAAAATAATGAGCGTGTAATGTGCGTCGAGTTCCGTGTTTCTAATTAATTTATTTGTTCTTCTTCAAAGCTTTTATACGCACAATGGGGTAGGCACAAGGGTAATGACGAAAAATAGGCTCTATCACTAAAATAATAACATATTTTCAGGAGTTGATGTTTACATCTACAACTCGTGAAGAGTTTGATAAAATCAAGCCATAAATTTACGCAAAGGTTACAAATTTAATACTGTTTTTTATCTGAAAGGAAATGTTAAGTGGAACTTATGTTCAGGGGTTTGATTATAATGGAATATTCTAAATTATTTTACCCTAAGTGATAGATAAATAGATACCGATAAGCGAATCGTACATACGAAGTTTCTATACAAATTTTATAAACATGTACAATAAATAAATAAACAAATTCTTCAATCTGTCAAAATTTCCGTCGATTTCCATGTAGGTCCTAAAACTAGCATATTATCACGTCCTTTCCATTCCACTATACCATCTTCATCTTCCTCTTAGCGTTAACCCGTTTCCTAATTCATTAGGATTGGCGGACTTCGCCACTCAAATTTGAGAATTTGCCGAAGATACTGGTTTTTACATGGAGCGACTGCCGTCAGATCTTCACAACCAACAGGGAAAATCAGATCATTCTTAGGTAAAGTCACACGTCTTCTGAAATATAATTTCTTGGGCATGCGAGTTTTCTCACAATTTTTTCGTTCACCGCCAAGCAAGTGATAATTACAAATATGTACAAAAATTCGAAAACACGAATTTAGTGCTAAAAGCCAGGACTTCGGAGAACCGGAGACTAAGGCAGTTCTTTATCCATTGGGCTATCACGGCTCAAATTTCCTGTCCTTTTCATTATGCCATATTTATACTACCTAGTTCTGTTACAGGCCTTGAATCTGTCTGGCCAGGAATCTATGGATTTACGCACTGTTTCCATGGGAAATTTAGCCACAGCTTGCTCCAGAGATTTCTTAAGAGATGCAATTTTGGCGCGTCGTTTCAAGCAGGTCATGTCTTCCAAAACTCATCATAACTTGTAGTCTAGTCTAGGGGGTACAGATCTGGATGAGCCACGAGCCAGTCTTCAGCTCGTATAAAATCCGGAACGTTTGTGTCGAGCTACACTCGTAGTTCGTGCCTTGACCAGGTGCAGAGTCCTGCTGGAAAGTGTATTGCTGAGAGGTTTCACAACACGATTCAAGACAGTCTCTTGATACACATTGGTTGAAGTCTTCATTCCTTTTTCACAAAAATTAAGCTTTGTGACTCCTTGATAGGACACCCCCACCAAACTATTACAGACGCTGGATGATGACCACGATGTGCCTTTCCGACTACTTGGGTGGCTTCTTTAGAACTGTGTGCATATACTTTGTCATTTTTCTTATTGTAGTGCTCTTCAATAGTGAAAATTTTTTCATCAGTAAAGAGGATATTTCTGTGCCTTTCACCTGAGTATTGGGGTCAGAAGGTGTTTTGATCGATCCACTCTTTTAACTGTAGGGATCGATTTAGGGCAAGTCCTGTATATCGACGATAAGCGCCGAGCTTCAGGTCTTGTTTTATTGTACGCGATGGTAGGTGGTCACCGCAGCCTATTGATGCTCGCAACACCACGGGGATGTTACTCGCGCACTGCCGTCCTGTGACCTAAGGCTGTTTCGTCACAGTACCCAGTAATTTCTCTATGTCTCATCCTTCAAACCGGAACACGGCTATATAAATATAGCTGTTTGGCGGTAGAAATAGGTAAGACAGAGATACCCACGCAGACGACTTTCGTACGTTTCCCTCTGGTGACAATGGTATATCTCTCGATAGAACAATATACGACCACACGGTTGATACCAAACTTTTGAAGTGTCTTGAATATGACCAATGGCCCCATACCCACTTTGTGCAAGGCAATCACTACTATGCTATTTTCTTTAACACCCCGTTCCATATTGTTTATATAATTTAATAATAAAAAAGAAAATAATATATGAGGCGGCGAGAACTCGAAAGACGAAGAAGATAAACGCGTTCCAAATTCAAAATAATTAAAGAGTTAAAAAAAGAAAAGTTTCAATGTAAGAGTATTTAAGGCCACACTGGTTATATCTTGTAGCCAATACCCTTGCAAGGTAGGCAGAGAGAACTGAGCGTACATGGCCAGGTCCTTACACATTGCACTCGGTTCTTTAACATTCATGACTCTTCTCATATAAATTCGCCGATTTCTAGGGCTCCTAAGCCCCTTCTGATAAAACACGGCCAGCTAGTACTTCCACATAATATATCCTTTCTGTATTAGAAATCTTCTTGTATATGAATTTAGTTATACTCATATGTTTAGTTTAGATTTCACTTCTAATTTTAGGAGATCAGATTAATTTAGAAGATCTTATTCCAACTGCTCAAATAGACAAATATGTATTTTTTTCTCTTCAATTAATATACGAACAGTTCAGGAATTTATTTGTGAAAAGTAACAGACCGCCTGACTGACAGACAAATTTACATTTATAATTTTAGCTTATACCTAAGCGAAAGTAATTATGGCAATTGTTGTCTGATCTCAGACATTTGATATCATCCATTAGGCCCTGAAAAAAGCGGTCACATACTAGACACGCGAGTTACTGGCTGAAGCTAAATTTTTATATATGATGTGACAAGTATCTGTAGTGTGCATTTGAGCCATTATGTAAAATAGATTTCGAATTATTTTAAACGCCTTTAATACCACCTAAAAATGAGAAGACTATACGAGTAACAACTGTCTGTCAACTGATTTCGGAATGTGTATTCATATTGGGGAGTTTCTTGTTTCTTCAAATTTTTATTAAGCCTCGTTCACGCCAACAGCATTTGCTATCGACTTTTTTGTTTTGCGGCAACCATCGACAAGTCAGACGAACAGCACTTTGCTGTCGGCAGAGTTGACTACAGCTGCCGTCATTAGTTGGCGCTTGCTGTCTGTTAGCACCAGTGCAGTAGTGGAAAGGCTGGTTGAATTAATAAGTATGAACATAAAAAGACTGTTGTTCAATTAAATTATTTCTTTACCTCTGAGCACAATGTTGTAGGTACAAGTAAGTATTACGCGACATAACAATTTATTGTCATAAAAAAGAAACATATTATATATATTTTATCGCTTGCCAGTGCGATTGTAGTTTGACACAAACAAGGTTCATGTTAGTTTCTAACGAGTAGTCAGCTGCTACCAAAGACGACAGTTGCAGTCATAAATGCACCTTGCATGCACACTGTTTCGTTAGTCGACTTCGAATAGACCGCACTTAACACATATCTCCATACATACGACATACGTTAGCACTTAAAAATAATGTTTGCCAGCGACTACCAAATTGACTATTAATTGCATCCATAGTTATAACTTTCAAGTTCCTACTCTTTGATATCGGTTTACGAGTTTTATTAACCTTTGTCATTATGAATATAGCAATGATTAGTGAGTTTAGAAAATATGTTGATCAGTAATATTTGGTCCATGATGGCTAGCCAAACCTGGCACTAATGTTGTTCAATGAATTATGTATATTATACTGTACGAAATCTAAATATAAAAAAACCAACATTATATTCATGCAAAACTAATAATAAATTAATTAATTTCTGCTGTGAAAGTTAAGGCAAGCAGAAATGCAGAAATTAGTATTACTAGTAGTAGTGTTTCTACTAGTAAGTAACGCGTCAGAGATAACTACGAGTACTTCTTGCATTGAAAGCATAGCCCACAGTAACGATTGTTGTGATGTGGAACCGAATGCTAGTTTGCCTTCCGATGTTGTATAAAAAGATGAGGTGGTGTGTATGGTCTACTAGGTGCCTGCCTTAATGGATAGTTGATTATTTTAATTAATTTCATTTGATAAAACTTCAAAAACGACACTTAATTAGGCGTTGAAAATTTCTCTGAAATCTCTTAGCTTCGGCAAAATCCCCAAAGGTGCGCAGTCGAGGGCCGAAGGGACAATAAATGGAATAACTCCTTAAATTGGCCTCACTTGTGAAACTTTTAACATAAAGACCAGTGTTCCTTTTAACTGTACAAAATGTTTCTGATTCTGTTACAAGTAATTTACATGCGATTTGTAGGTAGAATTGTCTTGTTTGACGTCGTAAATAAATTTACGTTACAACTTACTGGCAATGTTTTTTTTAACCGCCTTCAAAAAAAGGAGGAGATTATCAATATGGTTGTTTTTTTGTGTTTGTTACTTCAGAACTCCGTCATTTATAAAGTGATTTGAATGCTTCTTTTTTTAATTAAAAGGATGTAAATTCTGATTGGTTGGATTGGGATATTCTATCAAAATCGACTTAGTAGTCGGTTTTTAAATAAAAATAACTAGATAAAAATATCTCATTCAGTGTTTACAGTCACAATAGTTTTTTATACCACTAAGCTAGCAATCGAGCATACGATCTAGCTGATGTTAAGCAGTTATCCTAGCTTATGGAAATTCATAACACCAGGGCTAATAATTCTGCGTTGCCGACCCAGCAATAACCTCTTTACGCCAACTACGTATGTATTTCACTGATCACTTCTTGAAGAGACTCATGCTATAGTCCCTAGGAAAACCTAGGCCAGAAGTTATTTCACAATTTGAATGTGTTATGGTGTAAATCTACACTTCCATGTTATTTGTAAATGACGGTACTAAGATTAATTCATCATAGTAGCAGCGTGTAGCCGTCAACGAATAGATTTGGTTGGACAGATAGATTCCGAGTTGGTTCCGAGAGGCCACCCTTTCTCATCCCTTTTCGATTTTGTGAAGATGTGAAATTAATTTCTTAGAGTCGTAGTGTACTCGGCCATCCAATATCGGTTTTAAACTAATAAGTTGACACTGGGTTCTAGCCCTTAGGACTGAGTGTAATAAGTCAAAGTTTCGATCAAAAACATGGCGTCATCGCGTCACTTACAGAAATTGAATTTAACCTTTGAACTCTCTATACCGAACTAAGGTTCGGTCGTAATTCATCGCAATGCAATTCGCACGCGCAATGCCAAGTCTCGGGCTGCAATATGTTCACGGATCGCAACCCGTAGTACCCAGTTCAAGGCTATGTAGAATATGGGCATATGTAAGTTAATTTAAGTTTCCTATTAATTGTGTCTGAAAGCTATTGTAAAGTATAAATACATGAATATATTGTCTTTATATAAATTTGTGCATCACTTTGTCTTACCCTCCTGATAGGTTTAGGTTAAAGATAGAAATAGAGTCTCTGAACCGAACCATATGATTCTAGCTGGTATCCAGGTGCTCCAGCCCAAAGGTGACTACAGTACTCCACTCGTATGAGCGAGTTAACTTGAGACTTATACAACATAAGTCTTTGCTCCGCTCTGAAGTGCTGCTTTGCTCTTTGAGCACACCTAGTTTCTTGGATGCCTGTTTAACCTTCTCGTATCGTATCGTATAGCCGATGGGATCGCGGTGGCTAGGTGGAGCTGTGAAGCTCGCTGACGCCCGTGGCTGGACTGATGCAGTATGGGGAGGGAAGTTGGAAAGATATGAAGATATTTCACCGGCGTTCTAAAACGGGCAAATCAAAAAATTTATTTTGGAAATTAAACTGAAAGATGATGAATGTAAGAATGATTGTGGAATATGAAAGCGAGTGTGATGTATGAATGTGTTTATTTATATTGTACCGTGAC
Organism: Pyralis farinalis; assembly: GCA_947507595.1. Classification (NCBI taxonomy): domain Eukaryota; kingdom Metazoa; phylum Arthropoda; class Insecta; order Lepidoptera; family Pyralidae; genus Pyralis; species Pyralis farinalis. Next base: position 12,635,642 of record OX382265.1, on the reverse strand, counting down.
TTTTATTTATATTGAATTATTTTACTTTTATATTGTGCAAAAAGTGCCTTGCCCACGGCAGGGGTGCAAGATATTAAAAAAAAAAAAAAAAGAAAAAAAAAAAAAAAAAAAAAACCTTCTCGTATCGTTGTAGATGTCGACACCGACAATCCCAATGCTTTTACCATAGTAAGAGGTGTATTCTGGCATTGGGAAACTACAGCAAATGGGATATTCATAGCGATGAACGTGCAAACTTGTATCTTCATGGGGTTAATAAACTTTAAAGTTTAGACAGTCAGATAATTTAGTTACGGTATTTGCAATTTCAGACACAATTTTATCCGACTTTCCTCCACTAGACGTTGAAGGATGTTAGCACGACCTGTATAATATGATAGATAGATAAATCATTTATTTACGTACTTCATGCACACACATCAATAAAATGTACATCGATATAACTACACTGTTAACTTAAAGCATAGTTTCGCTATACTACAGGGAACGTTTTTAATTGAGGTGTTTGTGCGTGTATACTCGGTGCTCTCGTCCGCATAACAATGAATGCCATCACTTGAAACATACGAGTATTATTAACATGCAGCAGAAACAACAGCGGGGACAGTACAAAGCCCTATGGGACGCCAGCATTGATATCCATCCTATAATACCACGGCATTATGCATCTGTATAAGAAGCTGGTAACCCATTTGCACAAACCTTCGAGCCGCCAGTATAATGGTAACTTCGATAGATGATCCCGATTCCAGACCCAATCTACGATTCTACGATGTTATTCTACGTCTAACATCTCTAGCTAGCATATACATAAATGTGACTACAGATACTACATCCCTTCACCACTATTTTAAACTAATTTACAATAATTATCACTAACTCTAAACAGCTTTACATGTTACTCAATCTAGGCACTTTGTAGTTTATATAGTTATACAAGTTATCTTTCTGCTTAGAGTTTCGTCTTTCATTATATCGTTTTTCATTATTATCACTAGTGTTTGAAGTCAGGATGGTGTGTCTGCTATTAACACGGCTTCGTCTGCATATAGCAGATGCATAGTCTACATATAGCAGAGCCATCCATGCGCAATCGTACATTAGTAGGTCTTTTTATCTGAAGAGATAAAAAGACCTACTAATCTACGATCAAGATACCGAATAAACAATCCTGCCGACAGCACTGCCCCTGTTCGACACCAATGTAAACAGCAAACTGGGGTGACAAGTGCTGTCTAGCTTCGCACATTCTGTACAATCCTTATAAGTGAACTATGCAGCACGCAGTAGGGTACCATGAATTTCATATCCTGGCAATATCCCAATGACCCTTTCACTCAATTCTGTCTAATGCTTTCTCAAGACTCACAAAACCGCAGACAACGTTTAGGTCTCGCGCCAGATACTTCTCCGCGATATAGAGTTGTAAGAAAACTCGACCCATAGATTCTCTTTCATTTTAGAATCTCCCCTGCGTCTCCCACAGCATTGAATCTGATTTCACCTTCATTCTCTTCTCAATTATTTTTCCATGCGCTTTTGCCATGCACATGCACCAAGCTGATCAAGCAGTCTTGTCTCGAGTGTTAGAAGTACCAATAGCCCGACAGATTTTTGCTGTCTTAGTTCCAGTGGGACCTGTATAACATTTTACCTAAGTAATAACATCAGTAATTAAAAGAAAACGTAAAATTGGCAATTAAAAAGTAACTCAAAAATCATTAAATATCTAATTCTCTGCTTGATTGGGTGTAATGATATCACGGCTCAGATGCCAAATATTCTCATAGTTACCAAGTTCAAACTTATTAGGAAAAGGTCAAGTTTAATAAGAGCGCTGTCGTCAACTTGTTAAGTTGCCGGATATCAAGACGTAATTGGCGTCGATAAATATAATATTCAGTTGAAGTTCAGTGCCAATTAATATAACTTTTTCATTAAGGGCGACGAGGAAATTACGTCGGTCTTGAAAATACCATGTATTTATAGTACACTTTAATCAAAAAGTTGTATACATGATATATTGCCAAATTTATTGACCTTTTAGAAAATAATTTACAATCTACTGCAACGAACCCATAGAGAATACTTGTAACACCGACTGTCATGTGGTTCCAAAGCTAACCTTTACTATCATATATGTTGAAAAGGCTCCCCGAAAGTCTGTACGGCTTATGTGAAGCACTTTAAATACCTTCTATAAAATTAAGAGATCCTGTTTGACAAGGTCGAATCTACATGATAACTCCTTTTCAAATCATACTAATAGAAGAAGAAACTAAACTGGAAAACACGTCGTAGAAATATTAACGGAGAATATATCTCACTTCATCTCCGATCTCTAGAGAACATAAGGACTGAATCGGGGATATCAGTAGAATGCGTAATGATTTCAATGTTACGTCTCGAATTTCGAGTCCGGGGATAACCAAATCAAACCGGGTACAAAGGTGATCTACCACGAATTCACGACATATAACCTGGTTATGACAAGTGACATGGAAATGACATGCAATACAGCTTGGCTAAAGTAACTTTAAAAGAGATCCATAGACGCGAGTGATAGAGAAATCTATATTTGGTTTATCTCCAAGAGACGAAATCCGGAACGATGGAGAAGCTTAAGATGTGTACAATCTTATTGTATGTTATTCATTTCCCAGAGTTTTATTTTTATCTAACTTAGCATTTTGGAAACGACCATGGCAAGAAGAATTGACAAAAGAGACGTTGCTTATATAAATTTATGTTCTTATCGTCAATTATATACTACAATAAAGTTAACTCAGCATATCGATACAATAATAATGATGACAAAAACTAAAGTTAAGGATATATTTTTGCCTGTATTGAATCAATAAGATACATCTTTGTCAGTTAGATAGAGTGTATTGGCTTCTTGGAGACCTAGTACAGGTACCAGTTCTCGACAGCATACAATTATATGAAATAGTTAAAATTAAAACAAATGATGATATACACTTTCAGCAATCTTTAGAACAATTTAATACTCGATTGTTTGTTGTGAATCATCGATACTGGAAAATATATTTCAGTTGCACCACTTTTAAATTACAACCTTGCATAGAGATGCACTCCGATAATAAATCGGAAAAGTTCCTTACCAAAGAGTCATTTAATGAAAAGTCAAACACAAGCGAGAAACATCCATCAAATTAATTGATATCCAGTCATAGCACTTTAAATTTTCGACCGCGACGTCACGTTTCACTCTGGCACCGTTCAATGAAACCGAAAAATCGCCATTAAGCAAATGAAATTTTTTCTATAGAAGGAGTAGAGGAGACAATATGCTTTTATATTTCAATTTTGTTTCTGTTAATGGGATATTCTATAGTAGACTCATTTTACATGTATGTATATGTTTATATATAATTGTATGTTCTTTTTGTGTGTAATTGTTATTTATATATTATTTTCTGTTATGTCCCTGAATCTTAAAAAAAATATGTGTATTAATCCTGGGCTGTTTTAATTTTATGTGATTCATGTCATTGTCATGCCGATTATTTGATAGCCGTGCGCGAAATCCAACGCGTAGACACCCTTTGGGAAGATTGATGTAATGTAGTACACCCGCCGTGATCAGCTCTACAGGATGTTTAGCTTAGTAAAGCAAATCTCGGCAGGTGTGGGCTATTGTAAATGTCTGGGAAATTATAGGGCTATTTTAATTAGATCTGGAGTGATTATTAGTACTGGTCTATTGCAGAAAATTGTTATTTCAAGCAGGCGATAACCCGCCACTCATTGGTTGAACCTCCGAAATGATATGAGTAATTTGGTCTGGGGCAACACCGGCATAAATGACTCAGGGATGTCGAGAGGTCTGATGCGCTTTCTCTGAATTTACTAGCGTCATTATGTCTTTTAACAGTTTCACAACTGGAGCTTATTACTCTATCGCCTCCTGACGGCCAATCAAGGCAAGCCATAGTTGAGAATTGCATGCAGGCGTTTTTAAATTTCTACCCTACCTAATTTAAACCCTACGAGAATATTAATGAAATTTGGTATCATACTTCTAATAGAGAAGTATTTTACCAAATTTCATCAATATTCTCATACACGACACACGACTAATTCACGTTGTATATAGTTGTTTAGTCATTCATTCCTCTTTATTTTTTCTGCATGTCCATAGCAACGGAGCTTGCCTATTTTTATCTTAACACGGGTACTCTCTTTCAGATCAACTATCTTTCTTACATTTTCATTGCGAACTCGGTTTACAAGCATTACACTGCAGATTTTGCACACGGCATTTGTTCTATTTTCATGATCATCCGTACACATTCTGCATATTCCTCTTAAGTAGACTGAACAGTACGAAGCAGGTAACCTATAAATCCATATCCGTACAAAATATCCCCAGACATCCTTTCGAACAATCCTATTAAATGTTTCAAGATCCACAAAACCATAGGAAACCTTCGGTTCCATAGACAGAAACTTCTCCACGATATTGCGAGTCTTATCTAAAAACTTAATCTGTATATCCCATGCCATTTCCCAACTTGCAATAAAAAAATCAAGATAAGGCGATTAAGTGTCGATATCGCATGTTAAATATTCCATATTGTACTGTACACAAAAGTGTACAAGTACAATATGGAATAGCCAAAAGCCAGATGATAGATATTTAGAATAATTCAATTTAATATGAACACCCGTCCGATTGAAATTCTATGAACTTAAGTTGATGAAATGAGTTAAAATTATGTTTTAAATTTCGTGAAGCCTACTTCACAATGCCGTCAATATTATTTCTTCAATCTCGACATCATAGCAGATTCCATTTAGTAAATACAATGGCAAGTCACTTAGTAAGTAACTCGAGATTTTCTACAACTTTTGTTTTTAGTCTCGAGCTGTAATTGCTACCGAGGCAGGTTATTGACACAATAACTTTAGGGTCTGGTTTTGTTGGACTTTTTGTGGTAGATACACATTTGAAAGATTTCTGATTTATTACTTAGGAAAAACAGATTTTAGGCTAATCCACGAAAATATAGGAAGTAAAAGTAATAATCTCCATTTTATAAACGACGATATCACTCCTGAGATATGTTTCTCAAGAAAATATGTTTAATATTGGCCCAGGATCCTTCTTCCAATAAAAACCAACCAGTATACTGAAATTTTCTGTTACTGGCAACTTATAATAAAAGGAATAGAAAAATAATTATAAAATTTTAAAATCAAACTGTCTGGGAACTTGATTTTTTTTAACTTGCGAAATCGTCATTGACATTTTCGTTGTGATCTCGTTTTGATAGTGTGTCACAGAAATACAATGAATTTAGCTCTGGAAAATGTTCTAAAATGTAATGATTTTTACGATTATTACTATGGCTCAAGTTTAAGAGTTGTAAAAGACTTCAGAAAGCGATGAAGCCCCATCTTGTCACTCTGTGTACGAGTATTCATCGTTCAGTGGGACTAGAAGTAGAATTATTCTTCCTTTTCCATGACGATGAACGTGAAAGTTACCGAATCTGAAATATATCGAACGCCAGTTCGTAGAGACTGCCATAAAATTATTTGTCAGAAAACTCGTATAGTTCCACGTGCAAAAGTGCCAATTTCATGTGCATATGAACACATGGAAGCAAGCTTTGCACTCGTTAATTACCGTATAATTCAATAGAAAATCAGAAACAACTGCGTATAGAGCGGTTCCTAATATGATAGCGGAAGTTTAATGAAAGTCAATCATTGGCTGTCTATAATTTTGTAACTGCTTTCCAAACTAAAAAGCTCAGAGCGGAAAAGAAAAAGAATATTTGCCAATAAAAGTTAAGGAAAATAGAAGTATTTATAATAAAATGCTTACCTGTTTTTTCATCAAATCAGTCTGAAATATACCAGTGTCGGTTGAAGTCCAAAGGACATGACTGCACATTGGTTCGTCAATACTTGGCTGCAGAGAATCTTACAAAAAGTCGTACATTGTCGTAATTCACCACGATAATGCGTCCCTACATTCTGCTAAAGCAACGGAAGCCCATTTAAAGCCTTCAAATATACATTCACCTACGAAGACTAAATTGGTAGTCGTTTGCCCTGGGAAGATGCCAGGAGCCCTAGGAACCAGTGAGCGTACATAAAAAGATCTATAAGTATAAGAAGAGTGTCAGTCCTTACTCATCGTAAGGACTGAGTCATATGGCGCTCGGTTCACTACTCTGCTAGGGAAAGTTATAAACGCGACCACTGATATAAATCAGTTTTCTTTTTTAAGTTTCAATTTTATATACATTTTATTCTTGCATCAGAAACAATACAGTGAAATAAACACAAGAACTATTTATGAAACCTAAAAACATCGTACCCGTGAGTGACATGATAAAGGTTGCACATTCGTTATACAAAATAGCGGCGAGTTTAAGACTCTTCTGGCGTTAAACATTTACGAGATCCTTTCGAGATGACGTTTGAAATTGGATCCGAATGGCGAAAATTAAGCCCCTTTCCTACGTGTTTATGGTCAATAATTTGCTTAATTGCCAAAATCATAACGAAGAGCTCTAACGTTGTGATATAAAAACGGGTTGAAATGTAAATGATTCTAATAATATCCTTGGCTATTTAATAAGCCAGAGGTTGTTAAAGTATAAGTATATATGTAAGTACAACATAAATATACGAGTAGGTACGTAATAAGATATAAGTTACTGAACCTACATTATGAGAGAGACCGATGGCTTTTGTAGGTTTTAGAGAAACCCGTATTACAGAGTTACTGGGGTCTTTCCTTGAAGTGGCACCAACAGCAGTAATTTTCTAACGCTGACGTAATTATTAGGAAATAATCTATAGCTGGATAATTAAAAAATAATACATTAACAAGAAAAGAGGTTTCATAATTCACCTTTAGCGGAAAAACTTATAAGTAAGACTTTCGGCAGTTTTGGTATCCTGGAAAAAACTAATATCAACGCACCTATTTGATCAATATTCGATTATGAATATCATTTGTGTTAATATTCGGTTATTGATCACCCTGACTGGGCAAATTGACACAGAGGGCTTTAAACAGAGTACAATGCGATGCGAGCCACTACGAAGGACGCTTCGAAAAACTGTTTAGATCTGTTTTATGTTTATGTATTTATAGACAAACACGGTGGCAAAAGTATAATTTTATCCACACACTAACTTTTTGTATACTCTATTTTATTCTCGTGACAGTTCTTTTTCTTTACTCCCTTTCATCTTACTTTTTATCGTCATTTTTTTATCTCGTTTTTACAATTTTCCTGTTATTCTTCCTTCCCTACATGAGCCTTTCTTTCCAATCTTTTATTTATATATGCAGAAGTACTAAAACTTCTGCATGTCACTTATCAGTTTTACCATAGAATAAATAACCTTTTTTAGTTACTTGGGCAAACTATTTTCTATATCACACCTTTATCTTCGAAACGTTACGTAAGTTAATCTTATTGACTGTAACCTTTAAATTTCAATACATTACCAGTCCACGTTGTTCGTTTGTAATTAACTGTTCATTAATTATACAAAGCTAATTAAACTTGTATTATTACGTTATTCGTATCTAAACTTCAATAGATTCTCTGACATTCTATCAAAATTAATCAATGTAACCTTCATATAACTGAATGTACAAGTTGTACATATACAATATTCCATCAAGTACAAACGCTATCCTTGTTATTCACCATACGAGATGCTTTCCGTATGCTAAAATAAATAAAGGTACCTTTTACTGAACTTACATTTTTGAGAAATCCAGGTCGAAATATATATGAAATATGTCGAAACACGTATTAAATGCAAAAAATATTTCAATATATTTATATTAACTAGCTAATGACTTGTTCGTGGTAGTGGGGGCTCCAGTCACGTAAAGTTCTGCTTTTCAAGTTATACACTATATAAATAAAATTTGGCTTATAGTGTTTGAAGATTAAGTGGATTTCTTACTTTATTGAAAGAATTTTCAAAATCGAATCAGTAGCTCCAGAGACTACTCCCAATATTAAAATAAAAACCAGTTGAGAATGCGCATATTGACGAGCCAGGTGTTCTTCAGAACAATTATATAACAATTCAAAATATATATATTTTTTTAATTGTTCGGCCATTTTGACCATGTTACTTAAGAGATAGGAACGGTGTTCCTGAACATCCCTATTCTACTTTTTTATGCTGAATCCGAATCTGAAGTCAAAGTTCGAATATTCGAAAAAACGTACACACAGACAAACGCACAGACAAACATATGGATTTCATATAGGAACGGTGTTTCTGAATATGTACAACTATGGTGGCAAATAGGCATACGATCTGATTAATGGTAAGCAGTTACGCCAGAAGCATCACTCATACGTTACCAAACCTGTTAGGTGCCGTAGTTTCTTGATAAAACCTCGGCAGGGAATTAATTGTCAACTTTACAATTCTTCGAAGAAAACTGTATCTGGAAAAGCAAAGAATGTGTGATTAAATTTGCTAGCGACGGCGACGGGTGCGCTTGCACAAAAAAGTTGTGGGGATATATTAAATCACTCCTAGAAACACAATATATGCAACCAGTGGAACACATAACAGGAAGCAAAGACTCAAAGAAAAAAACTTATGATCTGAATATCGTGTCTAGGTTGAGAGCTCTCAACAATTCTCACTGCTCTTCTCTGATCCGAATGATAATGTCGTCGCCCGTAATTCCCGGCAATAGGTTGCCTAACATACGCGTTTGCTTAGACAAGAGATGTAAGCAGTATGCCAATAAGACCTTTTTGCCATAATCACTTGTTTGAGTAGAGCGTATTGGCTAAAATCAACTGCCGTGGTACGGCGTTGCAGCTCTGCAATTAATTACAAAAGCCGCTATTACCGCTGAAGCCAGCATACCGCCACCACAACAACGTTTTGGCTGTACTGTGCGATCATAGCAGTAACTTAAAACTGTTCTAATTTCAGTGTTGTTATCACTTTTTAAAATAACTAACGTTAAGCGGCACTCTACAGTCAATCGTTTCACTGGTCGCCAGTAGTCGACCAGGAATCGTGCGCACGACTACATACGACAAAGAGAAAATTTCGAACGTTTGTTTAATACTCTAAGTAACTATATTGTTTGTCACTCTATTATGCTTCCATCGCCTCACACTACGATGTTTACACACTAAATGAACAATGGCTGATTACGCCGTATCTCTATTGCTCAACTCAACGCATCTGCTATATTACCTATGTGTTGATTAATCATCATTATCTAACCTAAGGAGTACGTATGTACGTCTGGCAATCGAAAGACTTGTGAAAGCAAATCTTTCCGACTCAGATGTGGATGATTGCTGGAACGTTCTAAAAGTATGGCGGATAGTTCAAAAGAAGCATGATTCCGAAAGAGGCATAAAACGTTGAAAGGAGACGCCTATGGATCGCGGAAAAAAGAAGAAAAAAGAAATATACCGTCGATGAAAGAATGAAATTGGTTTCATTCTTTCATCGACGGTATATTTCTTTTGCTTCAGTGAAAAAGAAGCGTGAGTGACTAATTATGAATAAGGAAGAGAGGCTGACGAAAAACTACGAGGTGAATACACAAAATTATTTTGTAGAGAGGTAACGAAGTATCGGGGTAGTAAGTCGGCTTCTAGAATATACAAGATAAAGTTTAAAGTTGATATCGTTCTTAGGGTATTGTCACTCAGGAAATGTTGGAACCGGCAGAGAGAATATTTTAAGGGAATATATTGCATTGGACGTTGACACTGAGCGTGAGTCATTCTACGATGTCGGCATCCGATAACTACGGATAAGATCTAATGATCGAAAGAAAGCATGAAAAAGGGACCAAGATATGCTGAGCATAGCTGAGAAGATCAAACTAGGTAGAACTTTCGTCCGGGACGCCTTTTGGTACTTGAACTTCTATGTTAGAGAACTCTTAAATTCCCCAATGGACTGGAGATGCGCAGTCATCTTACTTGCATAAAGATGAGGGGTCACACATGGACTGCGCCAGGCCTAGAGCCATTAGTATAATTACCATAGCAGCAAAATTATATGAGAAAATAATAGTGGAATCCAATGGAATGGAGGCACAGGGAGGATTCGATTGGAAAGGGGAAGTAGGGATCAAGTTTTCTCTATCAATTTATCTATAACTTCCCTTGCCATGCTACACTACGCTTCCCTTGCAGGGTTGGCAAATTTGCTCACTCCGCAATATCCTGGAGAAGCACCTGGCCACTGACCAGAATGTTTTCTGTAATTTTGTGGATCTTGAGAAAGCATATGACATGGTTGTGCGATAGGAAATATGGGGCATATTGCTGAGATATGGCACTGACTGCAGAAAATAAGGTCAACGAATGTAGGTTTGTATATGGATGACCTAGTGGTGAACTGTCTGCTGTATGCAGACGTTGCCGTGTTTTTAGCAGAAACACCAGCTGAACTGCATATAGTGACCACAATAATTAAAGACGATTATATGGAGAAGAGTTTACTACAATCAATGCAAAGAAAACAAAGACAATGGTATTTAAAAAAGAAGACACCAGAAACAATGTAAAGATTACGATTGATGATGAAGTGTTGGAACAAGTGTATGAGATTGTATATCATGGATGCACTTTCAGAAGAATCGTAAGGTACACCGCTGATCTGGAAAGACGAGTGCGTACTCAGTAGTAAAGTGAATGGAGTGTTGAAAAATCTAATCGGCAGTATAAGCTTGAGTCAGAAGGCATAGGTCGCAATACACAACGTAGTGCAACGCTAACTTATGGAAGCGAGCTGAGTATGGCAAAGACAACATGAGAGTCGCATAAACGCAATAGATATGCGAGCGCAAAATTTGTTCTGCGTTCGCAATGAAAATATTAGAATAGAGTTGGTCTAAAAGAGAGTGTGGAGAGAGAGATGTAAAAAGAATGTAGAAAAAAAACATATATAATGCGAAAGTAGACGGATGTAGGAGCTGAAGAAGGCGAAGACTTATCTACCATGACCAAATTAATGAAGGTGCTGTCAGGAGCGTTACAAACCGATGAACGTGCATGTAAAGAATTTTAAATAATAAAGAAGGAAGTGAGTTATGTAAGAACAGATTAATTTGGCGCATGACTCTCTCTACTTACCCCGCAAGGGAGACAGGAGTGATGATATGTATGTATAGTATAGATAGATCTGCTATGGTAACAGAGACTCTGAAGTTCTAACAACTGCACGGAAGAAGACTATAAATTATCTGAAATTAACTGTTTTATTGGGGATCAAAAAATCGATATTTAAAATAGAAGAATCCAGGACGAACGCTAGGATTATGGTTGATGAAGTAATGTTGGAACCAATGATTGAGATTGTATATCTTGAAAGCGCTTTAAGCATAGATGGAAGGTATACCACTGATATAGAGATATGAGTGACTGCACGGAACAGTGTGAATGGAATGTTAGTAATATTTGTAAACAACAATTTTTTATGAGAGGTAAGGCGCATCATTAACAGAGGTAGGGCGCATCGAAGCAGCCCGTCTGGGGAAGTGCCTCCACCTCGCAGAAAAACCGCAGCCAAATAACAACTCCCTAGAGGGTTGTTGTGTTCCTGCGTGTGAGTGAGGTCATCAGTAAAGTTTTTAACCGAGGTAGTTCGCATCAAATCAGCCCGCCTGGGGAAGTACCTCCACCTTACAGAAAACCGCAGCCAAATAACAACTCCCTAGAGGATTGTTGTGCTCCTGCGTGTAAGTGAGGTCACCAGGAAGCTCCCATGGAGTTGCTGTGTTAGCAGCGCATCGTGCGAAAAAACAACCATAACTAACCAACGTTATCTTATGAAATTTGCGTATAGCAAACAGAGAATGAAAGTAGAATAAACGCGATCAATATGCGAGCATTGTTTGCAAGTTGCAAATTTGTTGAGTAACGCTAGCTAACCGCTGTTTTATATAAGTTTGTATATAAGTTCAGCATAATGGCTCCGCTTTGCCTGATGGTAAGCGAAAGAGGAGCCCAAATCGCAACTGCAACTGACAAAAGACTACAGAGTGTCCTGTCAGTTGACACTGCCATGCTGACCCGCTAGATGCCTCTTCACGCTTCGTTTGAAAGATCCCATATTGTACGAAGGAGGGAACATATGTGCAGGCAAGGCGTTACACTTTTTAATGGTACGAAGAAGATTGGAGTTGCTGAACTTTTTGGTACGTGAAGTAATGTTCTCAACAGTGGAACAATGGCATCGCAAGCCTGTACGTGTGTTTCTATGGCGGAAGGGAGAGGGTGGGATAAGGGAAAATAGTTCTTCAGAGCACACGCCATGGTAAAGGTGGTAAAACAACGTTCTAGATTTTTGGTGAACTCTTCGTCGTCGATTATGCGGATAGCCCGTCGCAGCAACCTATCGAGAGCCTCGAGAAGATATTGTGCGGAGCCGTCCCAGAGATGTGAGCACTACTCCACGCAGGCCCGAACTTGAGTCTTATAAAGCAGACAAAGCTGATCCGGCGTGAAGAACCGGCGCACCCTGTTCAGGACTCCGAGTTTTCTTGAAGCTGTTGAGATGAGGCTCTCGATGCAATTACGCTGTTTAAGGTCGCAACGAATGTCCATGCCTAGTATATTCAGGCTATCTCGCATATTGAGGAAAGCGCGTTGAAGCCTGGGAGTGGGATGAAATGCGGACTTTTTTGTTGTAAAGTAAATGTAAAAAAGTAGTTTGACTCTCAGGCTTCTCTTCACGATGAAGTCAAGAGCCCTGGAGACTGGGCATGTGTGGACGAAAAGACTTATGAATATTACGGTTATAAGTGAGATATGTAACAACCATGCGTAGTACTGGGTCATTCTGCCTACCATGCAAGGGTGTTTCTTTCTGAATATACTTCTCATTAGCTTGTCGGTACCTGGTCTTACTATTGAGATTTGGGCCTTCGTACAACCGTTGCAGTCCTAACTTAAGGAAGTTAAAAATAAGATCTTTTTATATAATGTCAAGAGACAAGTAAACCGTACGGCAGCTACAATATGAACAAAAAAAAATACAAGGCGTATCGCTTACGCGCTTAAGCGCTTACCGACAAGGTCAATGTTTCACAAGGATACAACTATCCTCTAATGAGTTGCATTTGGATGAAGGTATCTGTAAGGAACTTCGCCCCGTACCCCAGTCGGGTTGCTTCAATGTGCCCCGCCTTCTTTATTTTGTGTTATTTACGAGTTACGAGTATAAAACTCGTATTAGAGAAATGAGTATTACCTTGCGTTTAATGATATAATCATAACTTCATTATTTTTACCTACTTACTAAGTACCAAAATGTCTACATAGTCATATATCTAATAAATATATTATATATAAATAGTTTAATTCCTTAAAAAGTGGAATAAAGTAAGCATATTTATTACGAGTAGTTATGAGTACGAATAAAATCTCAGATCTTATATGATATATATAAAAATGAAAGAAAGGCTGGAAAATAGTGGTTTTAATTTTTGAAATACAACGCTATTTTGTAGCAGAAACAATGTCAAACGTGAAAAATTATTCATTTTCGTTTGCATTAAAACATAATTTAAAATGCAAGCAAGGAACATTTTCAATAAATATTTAGTAGTTAAGTAATACTAACTTATAAAATAAAATACTAACTTAAAAATGTTTTGTTTTATTAATGGTATATATATTTATAGTTATTTATTTAACTCACATTGTCACCCCCGTATCAACACAGCAACTTCACATGCAGTTTACGCATCATCTCACTCACTAACAAGAACACAAGAACCTTTCAGAGAGTTGTCAATTAAATGTTGAAGTGCCCTAGCTCTTTTTCCCCGAGCTATGTTTGTGAATTGGTAGGATACACCACATGTAATTGAGGTTTTGTCATAGTAAAATCAAATAAGTAGGTTATCTTCATAGATACGCACCGCGTTCGGTTTGTATGTGTGCGCGCCCGTTCGTATGCGTCGTCGCACGCACACACTGACAAAATTAATCGCTATTAAAGGTACTCCAGTCGTGGCTACGCCGTGCTTAATACCGCACGCCATAGACTACTATAAGTACTAATGTACCGCACGCGCCCACGCACGCACCGCCGCCGCCGCGCGGTACTTTAACTACAAATTCGTAAAGATAGCTAAAAAGTAAAAAGATTTCTTTTTGTACCAAATGTGTAATTTTGTTAAAAAAAAATCACAAACTTCGTACAGAAAAAAGTACTTTTAATGCCTATCATTTTATACTACTGTAAAAATATTAAATTTCCGAATATAAAGATTATAATTTAGATAAGTGTTGTAAATGAAAAAGTAAAAAATATATGACTGTAAAAAAAAAAATGGGTGCATGTACTTATGTACGCGCGTGAGAAGTTATACTTCTCTGGCATCATTAAATAACAAATCCCTGGAGGGATGTTATGTTCAGGCGAGTGAGTAACATTATATGACGTTATATGGCTGCAGTTTTCCGTGAGGTAATAACGTCACTCAAGTGCATGAACACAATAATCCTCCAGGGAATTGTTATTTGTCTGCAGTTTTGAGCATATTTTTCGTGACTTAATGAGCGGTTTAGCGGGCAGCTTCAACCTGTTACTTTTGTTACAGTATCTTAAAATTTCACTCATCATTTTTTCATAACGCGCCTAAAGGCGTATTTAACTTCAATACAATACTCAGCTCCTAGTCTATGTACAAAAAATAATTAAGAAAAACTTTGTATTATAGATCCCTGATGATTCACCTACAGGGGAAAATTGTATTTTATATATATATATATATATAGACTATGCATTTTTGACGATTGTATAAACTATAAGCGACATCCCTACGTGTTTAGGCTATATTATCCTTCGCTCAGGGGTCGAATCGGCCTACTTATTTGATTTTACTATGGTTTGTGCTCTGAAGATGAGCTACTTACTCCCCAAAATCTTTAATTTTTACTTTCCAGTGACCAAATCATATGTATGGTGATTTTTTCGACTTCAAGGTTTTCGTGAAAACATAGTCAGCAACTTAGTAAGAACCTACAAAACTGTATTAAAAATTTAATTTACGTCAATGATTCAATCTACATGAAGTTTGGCATTACTTAGTGAATACATAGGTTTATTTTACTTTTTTTAACTGATTTAAAAAAGGAGGAGGTTCTCAATTCGAGGGTATGTTTCTTTTTTTTTAAGTATTTTCTTCGTTTTCGAGGAAATATATTTTTATTTGTATATTCACATTAAAAATACATTCTCTCAAAAACGGTGATAGGGTAAGTAATGAAAATA
This sequence comes from Pyralis farinalis, assembly GCA_947507595.1. Classification (NCBI taxonomy): domain Eukaryota; kingdom Metazoa; phylum Arthropoda; class Insecta; order Lepidoptera; family Pyralidae; genus Pyralis; species Pyralis farinalis. The sequence goes on along the minus strand of OX382265.1, from coordinate 12,620,351 downwards.
AGTAAAAAAAATGTTAAATATATTAATAAATAGGCAATATATGATTTTTTTTAAAATTGAGGTATTTTCCATATATATTTCCTAAATTTTAAATTATTAATTATAACTGATCTAGGCACAACAATGAAGATGATTATGTAGAGACCACGGAATTTCTATTCCGTGGTAAAGACAGACTCACAATTAAATGCATAAAAATCAAGACCAATTGTAGTTGCTACAAACACAAAATTAGGGTTGATTATCTATGTAGGTATGGAACAAGTGATTGAGTTTGTATATCTTAGATACACTTCTGGAAGATACACGAATGATATTCAGAGAAGGGTGAATGCAAGGGATAGCGTGACGTGTATGGAATGTTAAAAGCCAAAACCCACTGGGCGGGAAAATCGTAAAAGCGCCAGAAATCTGGGATGTAATTTTTGTAACATTCGTGTTAGTATGCAATCTGTTACACAAAAAGCGGGCACTATCCGGCACGGTGCGATTTCGCTGCCGCTTACCCGCTTTTCCCGCCCCTGTGGATTTTGGCTTTAAAACAACTTCTAGACAACAATAATCTAAGCTTAAAGGTGCAGCTCGCTGTATGGTAGGGTATGGTATGATATTGTAGTATAAACCCGATAAAATGTGATAAGAATGAATGCTACAGAGTATAATACCAAAGAAAAGGTTCCACGAAACATCACGTTTCTTGTTTAGAGGATTTTTTAAATTTTTCTGTTCAAAAAACACAGCGTTACGACAGACGGTCGGACAGACACGCTGACAGACTGCGGACTATTAGCAATAAGGTCACACTGTCTGCCTGAAATATACAGAGGAGACCATAATTAGTTGTCTTGCAACCCAGGGTCTACGTTTGGATAAGTTCTTGTCGACATTCATACCTGTCTACGAATATTAAAAACTACGAATAAACCACTTGGAACGTCATGGGCATCCATCGTTTGATATCGGTCGCAGTGTAAAAACCAGGGCGAATTCAATACATGTCCTGACGTCATCACTATTTTGCTTTCATTACCGTCCTATATCCACACTGAACGTGTTTGCTCACGTACAAGGACCTTGTATCAACTTTCACACACTTAATTTCTAACTTTTTTATTATGTTAGGTACTCCAATTTCCTTTTGTTACCTGAAATGAAAGATGACTTAAGACTGGCTGCTTTGTCAACACACAGCACTATTATTTTTATTAGACACGCTTCAACTTTTATGTAGTTGCAGGTTGTTTTAAGTTTTTAACTTCACCATATGTTTGTTTGTTTACTTCAAACCGTGCAAGTCATTTTGTAGCAGTTGGTGTTAAGATTCTGGATATCTAATATATCTAAGCTGAAATTAATTAACAAAATTTGCACAATTTAATTCACAATACAATATAATTATACTAAAGGGATCTGATGACAAAGCCGGGAGACGACCGTTAGACCCCACTACTGGAATTTAACTAGCGTTTCGAATTTCAGCACATGTAATCATCATTATAAGTACTTTATTAATGTAGAAACCTATGCTAACATATAATATTTATAAGTAGGAAATAATTTTCAGATTTCTAGTTTCTTTTTAGTCGGTTGGTCGGGTGCCCATATGGTGGTGTCGCTATTATATGGCGAAAAAGTGTATTTGAGTCAGTGTCACTTATGACTATCAAGGCGATACTGGATTATAATAGTAAGCGAATATTAGTGTTCAGTGTTTATATACCTGTTGATTCCATTGAAAACTTGACTATTTTCACGGACTGTCTTAGTATTATAAGTTCAATTATAGACAATAATAGTGATACTGAAGCGGTTTATATACTTGGAGATTATAATGCGCACCCAAATCAGTTGTTTTATAATGAATGTTAGAGTTTTGTATTGAACAAGATTGGTGTTGTATCGACATTGAGCGGCTCGGTGCTGCATCGGATACCTATACATATACGAGTGATATACACGGATGTAAAAGGTGGTTAGATCACTGCATAGTTACCGCTTCTGCACAAGACACTGTCAAAAATATTTATGTACAGTATGGTGTATATTGGTCTGACCATAATCCACTTGTAGTTGAGTGTGATTTGGGTAGCATTAGAGCTAAATGTGATGCTAGTACTGAGTCAGTATGTAATGGGATTATTTGGGGGGATAGAAAACCGGAACAGGTCGATATGTACCGCACTATATGTCACGAGAGGCTTAGAGAAGTTGACTTCCCATCAGAACTTACATATTGTGTTGGTAAGATGTGTTGTGATAAAAGTCACACATTAATACTGGATAAAATGTATAATGACATAATAAATATTTTAACAGCGGCATCGCAATTGTCTTATAGGCGCAAATGTCATAGGAAAGGGGGTTATATTACGGGGTGAAATAAATATGTCGTTGACGCTCACAGGGAGTCAAGATTAAAATTTCGGCTATGGGTGGGCACTGGTAGGCCTTCCAATGGTAATATATACAATGACATGTGTCACAGCAGACGAATTTTTAGGTCAAAGTTGAAATGGTGTCAGGACAGGCAAGACCAATTGAAAATGGACATATTAGCCTCTAATCATGCAGCTAAGGATTTTAAATCTTTCTGGAAGAACACTAAAAAATTAAATACTAAATCGAGTCTCCCGGTGAGTGTCAATGGCGTATCTGAGCACAAGGATATTGCCAATAACTTCAGGCGTATGTTCACTGCTAGTAGAGATACTGATTCAGTGGCTGCAGGGGTGAGCGGTGCTGAGGCCGTCATGGCGGAACGTAAATTTAACATCATGGCGAAATTATTTCTTAATTCTTTAAGATTTCCTTCTCGAGAACGTCGCTTGGTCATTTTCTGTATATTTGTTTCATTGAATCTACGGCGCTGAGTAACAATAAAGTAGGTATGTAATGTCTTCAAAAACATATATTATTATACTTTTTGAATAGACGAAAACTTGTTCTATCAATGAAATACCGTTTTCCGTATTAAGTATTATTTGATTTTTACGTAGCCTATATAAACTACGTTTATATTTAAACTACGTTACTACGTAATTCATGTTTCATCAGAATTCTTAATGGAATTTGATAAATCTTTTTTAAATCGCTTGGAAAACTATTGATTGCAAATTTCGATATTAATCATAATTTGAATTGTTATTATCAATTATCTGAATTATATATTCTGTTATTTATTTCTCGATGACTATTCTCGACGTTTGAACAATGAGAGAGATGTATAAAAAGGATAAATGTCTAGACCAGGGTTACGCATGCATGAACTCTCCATCAGGCTAGATGTAATCGACCCTATGTGTACATGGGTGTGGGACAATTAGTAAAACCAAAATGGGTAATTTTATAACATCATCGTAACACCAAGTTTCCTTGAAGAATATAAGTTCTGTCAGTGAGCGCCGTGCCTTAGCCAGCTTGAAATGGCTGTCTTCTGGCATTCCACACTGGAATAGCGCAGAACACTCCGCTTCAAAACTTTTCTTATCGAGAGGAGATAGGTATTCGCATAGCTCAATAGGAGCGAAAATAATTTTCTAATGGAAATACGTTGAGCATATTGGAAATTTGTGAACTCCGAGCAAAAGAGGAATGGAAATGGAAATAAGATAATCATATTCCTAATAAACAAAGCTTGCTAAGTGTATGTAGAATTTTTGTACTGACGGCTCCGTGCCGTTTTCTCCCCAACTCAATTTTCTTACAATAATTATACCAACAAACTCAACAAGATTACTGTAGCGTATTCGCCGTCTAGCGACTTTCAGAACTAATAACCGTTGAGTGAGTGTAACTTTTAAGGTGCAAAAAGGGTAATAAAGGAGCACTTGTGGTGCGACTTTGTCCGTCTGTAGTTCTGTCAATCATAGTGTCGTCTTTCAGAGACTACTAATGCTTACGATTTGATACAATATAAAAATTGAAAATAATATTGTATTTTTGCTTGAACGATTGAAGCCGTACTTTGAAACTTCGTCGATTGGCGTTGTATTTCTAAGTCAACTGGTAACACGCCTGCCCCCCGACCCGAAGCAGTGAACTGATTTACTACGTAAATCGTCTCGTCCGGTTATTTCCTTTATGATTTTTAACTACCTTCTTTAGTGGCACGGCACAGAAACCTTAATTTCTTTTTTATACAAAATCGGGAGGCACACAAGCATACGAGCTACCTGATGTTTTTACATTACCGTAGCCTATGAATGCTTACAATAGATACATTAAGTATCACTCGCGCGATGCCACCTTTGTTGTCAACACAACTCCTTATGAGCTTACTGGTGACCTCATTCACACGCATACTAATTAAATATAAAAAAGCAGGTATCTTCCTCTAAGAATTCCATTCCTATCTAAATTTAAATAATTGATAGGATGCATGTGCGATAATTGTTATTTGAATAAATATAAAAGCATAAATAAAATAAAAATTAATAATAATTTAATATGGATACATTACTTAACAATGTAGTGTGTCCGATAAATGTTATACCTATTTGAAACTAAATCACAGTAATAAACAGGATAACTGCAAACAAACATGCAGTGATACAAAGAATAGAATAGAAGTCCACGTCACACCAAAATAAATATATTTGAGAAACACGACATTAAAAGAATACAATAGGCCGTCTTATGGCTAAAGCAGTCTCTTCCATACCGTAGGAAGAGAAATAATCCTTATAAACAGGTAGGTAAATGGCGCATTTATAGCAATATATAAGTTTATACACTTAGATATATGCACATATACACACACGCAATATACATACATTGTAACAAATTACATTTACATTCGAATAAATTATTTAAATGAGCTTAATGAGAAATACACACATATACATACATATCATTACACCTGTCTCCCATTGGGGTAGGCAGAGACTATGGAACGCCAGGTGCACCGATCTAAACATACCGCTCTCGTCTCTTCTACACTCATCAACTTCTCGCATGCTCTTCTGTTTCGGGTGCTTTTGATTTGGCCCTTTTTCAGCACATCAGCTATTTGATCCACATAGGGCGGCCCCTGCCAATATCTCCATTCACTCTTGCTTGATATACTTCTTTCTTAACTCTTTTGTTATCCATTCTTTCCAAAAGTCCAAACGATCTCAGCATACCCTTTTCAATTTTTGTCACTACATCATCTTTCATTCCACATTGTTCTTGTATTGTATATATCATAAATATAAATAAACATATAACACTAGCTATTACTACTATATAAAGAGACAGTGATACTTAAATATTTTTTATGAAGATGTGCCCCTCTATACGCTTCTGAGCGAAACTCTCTGTCTAAACAATCGCAACTGATCTGCCGAAACGACTGATCACGTTTTACTTACTTTAGTACGCCAACAATTCACAATAAATTAAAAATAGTGATGATGTCAACCCTTATGCCATGCTATAAATCAAATATGTACGGCAAAAAAGGCTTAATGCAGTACGCGCTTAGATATCAGTACTATAAGCAAACTACTGCATGAAAAAGTAAAATATTTTTTGACCATCGTTATTTCGTTACGCGGTAAACATGGTTTTGCCCCTCAATTGTTTGCACTTGGTGTACAGTCTACCTATTTGTTTATAAAAGGATATACCTTTATCTACCCTAGGAACCGGAGCCTAGGAGCCTAAAATACCCTAAGAGCGTGCATGAAAAGAGCTATTAATGTTAAAGAAGCGAGTGAGGTAAGGACCGCGTCTTATGGCACTCGGTTCCCTCTCCCTACCCCACAAAGGACCTGGCGTGATGATACTCGTATATATAAATACAAAAGGATCTACCGCCAATCTACTCAGTCGAAACGTAACTTTTTAATAACGTGGTAAACGTGGTGATTTTTCAGTAGCATGAAATATGACCCATTTAGTACATTTACTCAAAAGGATTTATTTCATAGTCATTTTCCGTATAAGTAAATTGTATTGTTGTTATAAATTATTTCAGTTTATATACAGACATTATAATGGGTTTTGGTGTGCCCAAATAAAATGGAAATATAATCCTTTTCTCTTCTCATGTTATAAATTATTCGGGTTCGTGTTGGTAATATATTTTATTATGATAAACTTTTGATATGTTATTTTAGAACTGTACTTCCCAAAGTGGTATATATCGACATGGGGGCGATTGCAATAAGAAAGGGTCCATCAGATTCAAACATTAGTTAGGCGGGGGGCTACGGAGAGCAGAATATATGAAGACAAGGGGTCTACGGTACAAAATTGATTGGAAATCTAAGTTTTAGAACATGCGAAACATGTTTAATTTTGCGATTGATAATAAACCTTCATTACGCGTTTATTTTCCCCGCGGGTACCTCTATTGATCAACCATTCCATCATAATCACTTTAATTCCAGAGTTTGAACTCGCTTACTAAATCGATGACGACATAATACAAGTACACTATGAATCACTTACATACCGTGATCGATGAGATATTGTTAATTAAATTGTTAATAGTTAATTAAATGACGTGCTGGTATACCCTAGCATAAGTTATCCCACCTGAATGGAATAAAGGCATTGTATGGCTGTGGAAGATTCATGATAATCAGAATCAAATATATACCAACAGTTTCAGATAGAAATCGACTTCAAATCTTAGGATGTCAAATCCAAAGTTATTTTAATCGGATCAATACAAATTATATGTCTCTTTTTTTCAGATTTATGCAATGGTATGCGTCATTTCACAATTTCAAGAATATCTCGAGGGTCGAGGAACAGCTGCCTTCGATTGTTCGGACAGGGTGAGTAAAATTTCACTATCACCACCCACCATTGTCTCCACGTGCACATAACTCCACTAGAAATCGAGTTTACCTGAATCAAAAGCATTTATTTCATTGCGGATTGTCTGACAAGCCACTCAACATACCCTGGAGCTGATGTTGTAAATAGAACTCTCTTTTTAATTTAATAATTGTTTTTATGTCGGCTCTCGTCTCCCACAATAATGCATACGATGCTGTGAAAGTAGCTGAAATAGATTAGGCGTGCAGTAATCATGTCCGTCAAAAGTCGGATGCTCCTAGATACGAATGTGGGAGGGCAAAGTTTACCGGCAAGTTTATATTGCAAGGTCGCAAGGCTATATTACAAGGTCGCAAGGATATATTACAAGGTCGCAAGGCTATATTACAAGGTCGCAAGGCTGTTTTACAAGGTCGCAAGGCTATATTACAAGGTTATGACGCCGCTACAATAGTCCCAATATAAAGACAAGACCGATGACTTAATATATGCTCGGTGGTGCAGTGGTGAATGACGCTACTTTGACACCAACGCTCATGGGTTCCATTCCCACACAGGCGAAACATTTGTGTGCATGAACATGTCTGTATGTCTTGGTTTGGCTGTTCTTAAGAGAGGTAGGGCGCAGCAAACCTCCACTTTAAAGAAACTGCAACCAAATAACAACTCCCTGGAGGGTTGTTGTGTTCCTGCGTGCGAATATATATATATATATATATATATATTTAAATCGCAGACGTGATCTTGCGTCTTTTCATTTTCGATACTTATTGCGTCTCCCACTTCTAATGGTATTTTAATTGTTTTTACTGTGAATATTGGTTGTTTTATTGTAAACTAAGACCGTAGTCATAAAGATATTACATTTACTTTACATACCACAATATTCAATTTTGAATAATTCTCGCTTGTTTATGGAGTCCATACATTATGGAAACCATGGGGCACATGTGTATATTCTGTATATAGTTTATATGCTTTGCTAACATTATGCGTCTGTTCGTATTGAGAAACTTCAGGCATCCTGTATATTTTCGTATATATTTGGTGTATTGTGCTCACTTAATACGTCCGTTCGTGACGAAAATTATATGGCACACTGTATATTCCGTATATGGTATGTGTAAATTGCTCCCTTCTAAAACCCGTTCCTGATGGAAACAATGTGGCACATAAAAGATAAGATAATAATAATAAATCTTTATTTGCCCCCTCGCGGGGACTTAGACACGTCTTACATTTTTTGAAATATAGTCTAATTGTATCTTAATCAATTCTCTTATTTTACTTTTTTTTTTTTAATCTGCTAGCATTTTGGAAATGACTAAAGAAGAAATGCCGAAAGAAACTTGTCAATATAGGTCTCTTTTTAAATTATCAATCACAAAAAAAAATTACATTAGTATATTGGTACAACAATGATATCAAATGGTAGAATTAAAGATTATTATTAAAGACAGGTCGTCTGTACTGAATTATGACATGTAGAAAGAGTGCATGATGAAATAATGACGAAGCAGATATACAACGCAAAAGTGGAAGGATGTAGGAGCCGAGGAAGGCGAAGACTTACCTACCATGATTAAATTGGCCGTGTTCTATCAGAAGGTGATGTCAGGAGCTCTAGAAGCCGACGAGCGTACATGAGAAGGGCAATTAATGTTAAAGAAACGAGTAAGGTATGTAAGGATCCAGTCACGTGGCGCTCGGTTATCTCTGCCTACCCCGCAAGGGATTTGGTGTGAAGTTATAGGTAGATAGATATGTTTCGTCAATCTATCCTCGTGTGTTCTTCCTACATGTATTAACCAACGGAGTGTACCTCATCTTATCGTATCTCAAATACTCTCTTTCTGACCAACACACTTTCTTACATCATCTACTTTCATGCTTTCTCTATTATAGTCAGCTTTCGTTTCGATTATGTGATGTTGGGATTAATACTGCATTATTAAAGAGTTGTGCTGTTTAGCTTAAGTTTCACACTCTGTTCATACTATTTCTGCACTCAGTCATCATTTCACATCATCGGCGTTCCTTACATCCCTGTAAAGTACATCCAAGATATACAATCTGATCCACTTATTCTCACACTACATAACCATTATTTATTATTTACATAAACGTTAATATGCGTTTGTGCTCTTTTTTGAACACCATATTTGTTTTCTTTACATTCAGTGTACGTCTATTTCTATATATTTGTCTTTCAACAGCGTTTCTGCTAACAACATGCCATCACCTGCATGAAGCAGATAATTCACGATTTGGTCATTTCACGCAGTCCTTCATTCGTAAAATACGCCAACTAAGCGTACTATGGCTTCTGACTTCAATCTACGTCCTAAAGTTATCGTTTACCTGCACATTGCTGTACAATTCCCACACGCGAGCTGCAATATGGCCTCTAGATACTTTAACATAATTTTGTCAAATGTTTTCTCAAGATCTTTACAAGACCGCTGTACATCCCACGGTGTTCTACAGTCTTTCATTCTAATCAGTGAACCCTTTATACAAGACATGGTAACTGTGCGTCTATAATCCGTTGTGACTGTCCCGGTTCTCCAACCTAATAAGTACCAGAGAGTGTCATGTACCACGTATAGGTACCACCTAGTATTATCATCTCGGTTAACATCGTATCTGCTGCTACTGCTGATATTTTGGGGTCAGTAATAGATTTACTCTCAGTATTAACATCCGAGGTATAGTCATGCTTTTTCGAAAAATATTTACGTCACCGTTCAGCACATCACATATATTAGTAAGAATGATATCATCTTTAGACTTCGTCTCATCGATTCTGGATTCTGACGAACTACTAGCCTTTACCTCCTTCCAGAATTGTCAGCCTCTCTTCCTCACTCGAAGTGTTTCATTCCAGTACTGATGAAATAATTCTTTCTTCTACTCTCTCATACGTAGGTCCAAAGACGATACATAAACTAGTTATGATTTTTTCTTTCTTATCCAAAAACGCAGCTGGTAGAACGATTTTGCTTTGAAACTCAACTAACTCACCGTTACGGATTTGGGGGATGAAGCAGAACACCCAGCTCTAATTAGTTAGCTTATTGATAAGATATTTGGGAGCTAAAATTAGCGCCCTATATTAGTTATTATTATTTTCCAATGTCAAATGATTGAGATTAAATTTAGAGAAAGAGGAAAATGGCGTGACACCCTATGTTCTACATTGTATGAGCTTAACGGCATCACCAAGAAAGCAGTTAAATTAATTTGATTCTTTTTGACGACGGCATAGATATAGTATCCAGCAGTTATCTCCACTTGTACAACAGATTCAAAGGACAACGGACAGAATTATACAGGCAATCCTTTCCCCTAAAATAATGATTCTGTGTGATCTTAGTGCCTACGACATCAAAACTTTCAACTGATCAAAGCGGGGAGATCAGCCTAAGTATATGGAACGCAATTTTTAATACTGAGTTCGAATGCTGTTATTTACGTCACTTATGTAAGTACCAGACGGAAAAGGCTACCATTTTATAACTTTCCTTTTAGGATTTTTACTGAGTGATGGCCCCAAATTATCAGAATATTAGAATGGGTTTTTAGTATTTTTGGATAAGCACTGCGCCTATACCAACACTTTCGCTACTGCCATTCTGCAAGATAGGAAAATTCTCTTCATCTGATTCAGCAGTGGTAAGTTCCTGCCATGGTTTGAGGGTTTTGTTAAGACTCCAAGGTAAGACACCCGAACTATGAAAGGGACTTACCACTTGACGTCTGCAAGTTAGCATGATTTATACTGGCCTGTTCTAACACTAGAGAGACCTAAAGATTTGGATGCCAACACAGGATAGGCTATGATTAATCCAATGTTATTTCCTATAGTAATTATGTCTTTTTCTAAAGTTGTGGAAAACATAAGTCGTTTCTACTCAGTTAGGATGTTCAAGTGTACTAAACTTATCATTAAACTCAAAGGTGAAGATTTAGCCACTAGCTTAGACTTAGTTAAATGCATTCGATCGGATGTGGCAAATGGCACTATTTGCGAAATTAAAGAAGCTTCAATAGTAGTGTCCAGCATTAATTGCATGTGGAGCATCAAAGTCGCAGTTGGCGGTACTTGCTTGAATATGTTGCTCTTAAATACTGGCATACCACAAGGCTGTTTCTTGTCCCCTATTCTATTCTTTATACATATCATTGACTTGCTACATGTAGCGACTTCATTGTCCCGTGGTTAGAAGTATTGGGGAAGCAGGAGATTTTTTATACAATAGCATCAGATGAACAAAACCAATAAACCCATGTAGTGTAAAAAGTATCGTTGCCAATCCTTCTGCTAACACAGCAATTATTCAGAAGCCATTAGATTGGGGTCAGCATGCATCCCGCCTACGTTGTACCCCATCTGTGCAAGACCTCATGAACAATAATTGGGTCTTGGTTAGGAATGAAAATGTTAATGCTCTACAGAATCATGACAGCGTGGGCGCAGGCACTGTGATCGTTCAACAAGAAGAAAAATTCCCGTTGAATCCAGAATGAATCTTATCTTAATCTCTTGACTTGAAATGTACAAGAAATATCCACTATCTAAGGATACATCATAAGATAGTCGTCACCAAGTAGAATATATTTGACTCGTCAAAGCTAATCAAAGAAGCTCAAACTCAATGGCTTTACTAGTAACCATTAAAGAGTTCTACTATCCACTCCGAGGATGCGTCTTCAGACCCTTATCACGAGGCCTAAAGTATTACTCGTTAAAATATATTAAATAAGCTCAAACTCGATGGGTTCACTAGAAACCATTAAAGAATTCCTCCTTTATTCACCTTTAGGTTGCATTATCAGACCCGCATCATGAAGTCTAATGTCATGAAACCAAATAAGCTGCAACTCGATAGGTTTACTAGTAACCATTTATGAGTTCCATTATCCATCTCCAGGATGCATCATCACCACAATCAGGCCCTATAGTAATGTAAAAATTATAGTCGTCACCAAGTGTACCATATTCGACTCGTCAAAGCAAATCAAAGGAGCTCAAACTCGATGACTTTACTACATAGTAACCATCAAAGAGTTCTACTATCCACCTCCAGGATGCATTCTCAGATACTTATCACGAAGTCTAAAGTATTCAACTAGTTAAAACAAACCAATTAAGGTCAAACTCGAGGGGTTTACTTGTAACAGTTTATGAGTTCCACTATCCACCTCCAAAATGCATCGTCAGAACAGTGTCACCAAGTGTAACGTATGCGACTCGTTAAAACTAACCAAACAAGCCCAAACTCGGGGGGTTTACTAGTAATCAATAAAGAGTTTCACAATCCACCTTCGGGGTGCATCATCACACCAGCTCGGTCGAACCAAATTATACATTTTTATTATTATTTTATTGTCATCGGATTAACATGCATTCGCGAAGTTAGTAATTGATACGATAATTACAAGTTGGTTAAATTCGTCTTTCAATATTTGTTCCCATACATAGTCGCAAAAGAAGATATTAAATACGTGTAAAAATAGTGGCCCCTCGACCGCGCGATTCTGCTGCCCCTCCCCCCTTTCCTTTTGTCATTTCCCCGCAGACATCTATCTCGAAACAAATTTAACGGAAGCATTTAAATCGCCACTTCGAACTGATAAAAACATGAATATTATTTACAATATATAGCAGCAGGATAATCGGAGAAATGTATAGACAAAAAATGTTAATATACGTCGCTCCGATATACGCCGCGCAGTAACGACCTCAGAAAGTTGCGCGGTAAGTCCCAGAACTAAAAAATACGGCGAATTACACCTCAGACGTCAAAACACGTCCAGGCCGATTTTTTGCCCACGCGTTTTATAGGTGATATGGAGCCTGTTGGGTGAAAATCAGGTGGGGTTAATCTTGCGTCCGTATATCGGACGCAGTATACCGGTCGGACGCAGCATCCTTTGCAAATTTTCGACCCTTGGCGCAAGATCATACGTAAAATGTAAATATATATATATATATATATATATATATATATATATATATATATATATATATATATATATATATATGTATATGTATGTATGTATATATATATATATATATATATATATATATCGGCTGCAGAAGAGCTGGAAGTAAATTAACCCAATAGACATGCTACGACTGACATTGACATTAACATCAGCAAAAGCTGACTCATCAGCGAACCCATTATGTCCTAAACAATAAGTGCAGGTAGAGTAGGTAATTACTTACGACGATTATCCGACGAGCTTGGTGTCGGGGTGGTTAGCAATGCTATGCTACAGTGAAGATGAAATTTGCAGTGACAAGATGCTGCTGTTCAAGACACTAGGCACGACAGCGGAGATGCCCTTACGCAGGAGAAATGTAGGAGAAAAATAATTCAATACGTCAACAGTCTTTTGAAGGTAAACGAACCAGACGACGCGCTTTCTTCTGTAGCGAAAGATTTACAAAAACTGCCACCCGTCACCCTGAAACGTTGACGTTAGTACGTGTCTGAAGAACATTAGACGCCTGAAAGCCAGCCTCGCTGATGTTTAGCTAAGATTAGGGACACCCAAATAATAACTCCGTACGGAAATATTACCGTAAGTAGGTTTCCTGAGATCAATAAAATTAACACGCGTCATGGTGCACAGAACGCATCTGGTGCATTGCATTTGGTGTTGCGCGTGGAAATACCATAGTAGAACTTAACTTATTTCATAAAATATGGTACATATTTATCTATGTACCTATGTAAAATGTATGTCTGAAAAAGAAAAAATGTGTGTGAAAATAACATATTTGAATTGAACTAAATATGTGACGTCTCGGTAAAACAAAAAATAATTTACGAGTATTATGTTTGGTGTCTAATGAAAGGTCTTAATGACGTACACTGGGAATATTATATAGTATTTCATATATACCTACATACGAAAAGTAAAAGAAAACGTATTCTCACGCCTACAAATATATCAAGTGGCTGTACGAAATTGACAGTTATTTTCATTATAATGTATAAGTAGTCAAATATTATTTTATTAATTATCATTTATAATAATGCTTCTACAACCATACCGCTAGTCGTCGGTAAAAAAAATTTCTTCACATACTTCGCGGGTTTCATACAACATAAGGTTCTACAAAGTAGTTGAGAAAACTAAATCCATTCATAGACAAGCTAGCAACAAACTTGCTTAACTTGGGTGTTGGATTAGAATATTACAGATTATGGTTAACAAACCTTTGATTGTTCGTTTGTGCGTCTTAGGCACCCTAAGACACTGAACTGTTTTTGATTAAATTCGGTAGGAAGTTGGTTTGAACTCTGAGAAAGACCATAAGTTATTTTCCCAAATTTGACGCGGCACAAACTTAGGAATAATTTAATTAGCTCATGTATGCTTCCACAATTGAAGACAATTCAGAAAACTGATGATAATTATTATCATCAGTTTATCGAGGGATACAGTTTGGTGTTGTAGCTATTTATTATATATAAAATTTAATTACACAACTTGATAGCTAAAGAATCTAAGAATTCGGTACGATGATTGAGGAAATCGCACGCGATGGGGGCTTTTTGATATCATTCTGCATCAGATAATTTCATTTTAGTATAACTTACTTCCGTTAGGTAATCTGTTATGAAGACATATTCACGTAGAACTTACAGCGTATCCATGATACATCCACACACCGGTTTTTTTTCGGTGACATGGAACATTTTTTTTATAGAAGATTAGAGAACATTTATTTAAGAATCTAAATAAAGTCTTGTTTTATTCAGGCAATTTAAATAAGAACGGACAGTCGTGATGGTAATAAATAAAGATAATAGAATTAAGCTGAAATTTTGGCGAACATACTGTCATTACACATGGTTGTGTTAAACCTTGTCGCTAAACATTATTAATATGAATTTAGGACAAGCAAATTTAGTTGAATTGAATTTATTTTTTGTGTATGGAATATGAATCACAAACATTTGCCAGCTTCTTTCTACGAATCATAGTTCCGAATTCTTTTTATGCAACGTCCGCAGGCATACAAACATACAACCCATATTATATAAAGTATTTATGTATATATGGATGTATATCTTCACGATAGATCCCTTGCGGGCGCAGAGAGAACCGAGCGCCATAAAACGCGGTTCTTACACACTTTAGTCGCTTCTCTAACATTCACAGCCCTTTTCATGCACGCTCGCCGGTTTCTCCTGACATCACCTTCCGATAAAACACGACCAATTTGGTCATGGTAGGTTAGTCTTGGTCTTCCTCGGCTCATACATCCTTCCACTCTCGCATTGTATATACGAGTATGTTTCGTTATTCTTTCTCAAGTGTTTATCGTAGCATATAATCGCTTGCGATATATTTTGTATCGTTCGATGCCACCACTGCTGTTAACACAGCTACTGCTTAGGAGCTTCTATGTTCAATGTTACAACAATACATACATGTATATCTATATACATTTTCGGTAATAGCGATGTTAGAAGAGAATTACCGGGATAATTAACGTTTTCAGGGAATCGTATATACAGATCGAATTCATATGTTCTTGGTAATATCGCTATATATGTAATAGTAATAATGCTCTCTATAGGTTATTCATATTACTATTACATATATAGCGATATTACCAAGAACATATGAATTCGATCTGTATATACGATTCCCTGAAAACGTTAATTATCCCGGTAATTCTCTTCTAACATCGCTATTACCGAAAATGTATATAGATATACATGTATGTATTGTTGTAACATTGAACATAGAAGCTCCTAAGCAGTAGCTGTGTTAACAGCAGTGGTGGCATCGAACGATACAAAATATATCGCAAGCGATTATATGCTACGATAAACACTTGAGAAAGAATAACGAAACATACTCGTATATACAATGCGAGAGTGGAAGGATGTATGAGCCGAGGAAGACCAAGACTAACCTACCATGACCAAATTGGTCGTGTTTTATCGGAAGGTGATGTCAGGAGAAACCGGCGAGCGTGCATGAAAAGGGCTGTGAATGTTAGAGAAGCGACTAAAGTGTGTAAGAACCGCGTTTTATGGCGCTCGGTTCTCTCTGCGCCCGCAAGGGATCTATCGTGAAGATATACATCCATATATACATAAATACTTTATATAATATGGGTTGTATGTTTGTATGCCTGCGGACGTTGCATAAAAAGAATTCGGAACTATGATTCGTAGAAAGAAGCTGGCAAATGTTTGTGATTCATATTCCATACACAAAAAATAAATTCAATTCAACTAAATTTGCTTGTCCTAAATTCATATTAATAATGTTTAGCGACAAGGTTTAACACAACCATGTGTAATGACAGTATGTTCGCCAAAATTTCAGCTTAATTCTATTATCTTTATTTATTACCATCACGACTGTCCGTTCTTATTTAAATTGCCCGAATAAAACAAGACTTTATTTAGATTCTTAAATAAATGTTCTCTAATCTTCTATAAAAAAAATGTTCCATGTCACCGAAAAAAAACCGGTGTGTGGATGTATCATGGATACGCTGTAAGTTCTACGTGAATATGTCTTCATAACAGATTACCTAACGGAAGTAAGTTATACTAAAATGAAATTATCTGATGCAGAATGATATCAAAAAGCCCCCATCGCGTGCGATTTCCTCAATCATCGTACCGAATTCTTAGATTCTTTAGCTATCAAGTTGTGTAATTAAATTTTATATATAATAAATAGCTACAACACCAAACTGTATCCCTCGATAAACTGATGATAATAATTATCATCAGTTTTCTGAATTGCCTTCAATTGTGGAAGCATACATGAGCTAATTAAATTATTCCTAAGTTTGTGCCGCGTCAAATTTGGGAAAATAACTTATGGTCTTTCTCAGAGTTCAAACCAACTTCCTACCGAATTTAATCAAAAACAGTTCAGTGTCTTAGGGTGCCTAAGACGCACAAACGAACAATCAAAGGTTTGTTAACCATAATCTGTAATATTCTAATCCAACACCCAAGTTAAGCAAGTTTGTTGCTAGCTTGTCTATGAATGGATTTAGTTTTCTCAACTACTTTGTAGAACCTTATGTTGTATGAAACCCGCGAAGTATGTGAAGAAATTTTTTTTACCGACGACTAGCGGTATGGTTGTAGAAGCATTATTATAAATGATAATTAATAAAATAATATTTGACTACTTATACATTATAATGAAAATAACTGTCAATTTCGTACAGCCACTTGATATATTTGTAGGCGTGAGAATACGTTTTCTTTTACTTTTCGTATGTAGGTATATATGAAATACTATATAATATTCCCAGTGTACGTCATTAAGACCTTTCATTAGACACCAAACATAATACTCGTAAATTATTTTTTGTTTTACCGAGACGTCACATATTTAGTTCAATTCAAATATGTTATTTTCACACACATTTTTTCTTTTTCAGACATACATTTTACATAGGTACATAGATAAATATGTACCATATTTTATGAAATAAGTTAAGTTCTACTATGGTATTTCCACGCGCAACACCAAATGCAATGCACCAGATGCGTTCTGTGCACCATGACGCGTGTTAATTTTATTGATCTCAGGAAACCTACTTACGGTAATATTTCCGTACGGAGTTATTATTTGGGTGTCCCTAATCTTAGCTAAACATCAGCGAGGCTGGCTTTCAGGCGTCTAATGTTCTTCAGACACGTACTAACGTCAACGTTTCAGGGTGACGGGTGGCAGTTTTTGTAAATCTTTCGCTACAGAAGAAAGCGCGTCGTCTGGTTCGTTTACCTTCAAAAGACTGTTGACGTATTGAATTATTTTTCTCCTACATTTCTCCTGCGTAAGGGCATCTCCGCTGTCGTGCCTAGTGTCTTGAACAGCAGCATCTTGTCACTGCAAATTTCATCTTCACTGTAGATAGACTTGCAGATGTGCACACGCCTATAGTGTCAAAGGCATGTTGTATATACGCCAACAACTCGTTAACTATGAGTAGTTCGGAATTCATAGTGACTGTAGCGTGTAGTGGCAAGGTTGCAGCTGCTTATATGTTTTTTAATTAAAATTCGTGACTATGTCGGGAGATGCGACCATATTCGTTAGCTCTTCGCACTGCAATGGATGCATATAGCCTATGACCAGCGGAAGAGCATGACACTTCCAACTTTACCTCATTTATTAACATAGGGCGAATAGTTTAGATGACAGACGAAAATAATATTACACATAGCTTGCTAAAATCATAAACATTGTTTTAGTTTCACTGTAGTTTGGCAATTATAAGAATTAAATAGAAATTACCATCATTAAGCATACATTGTGGATTCTTCTTCTCCTTCCAGTTACAATGTGAAATGCATTCCCGTTTACCTATAATAAATAATCACTTAATACATAATTAAGAACGACGCATTCTTAAAGTATTCTTCATTGCTTTATTACATACATCGGATACATGATAAAAACTGGTCTATATAAACAAGTCCTACATAAATTCAGTCCTTAATACATTGTGTGATAACAATTTTTGGGTGCATTCTACGCTTGTTGACACCTTCCTCCGACAATGTCTATTTATACTTGTCTATTTTGTGCAAATTTTCACCACTATCGATTTCAAACGACAAATTCTTTACTTTTTTCTTGTTCTTATTGGATTTTTTGTTAACATCTTGTTACTACCCGTTTGCGTCTCATTGATTGTTTCTGTTTTGTCTACTGGCTTTTTATATCTTTGCTTTGTGATTCTTTCCTTTCTTCCTAATAGCAACAAGCATATTTATTGTAAACATTTTCAGGTGAAGATAAAATAATTAAAGCCTTTGGTTTCTTTCGTTGTTGTATGTCAGATAAAGTTTTAGAATATGTGTGAATTTCCGAACCCAAGTTCTACTATTTGGCTGTACTATATTTTTATTAAGTACCATACTATTATATCACGGATTCAGCCGGTATCTTACATGGAAGATATATTTTGCCTATAAGGCTGAAAGTCAACCACGGATAGAACACTGTTTGGAATGTTATTATTATTATTATTGTTTATTTATTGTGTATTTTCTAAGAATGTGCTATCATCATATCCTTCGAGAATAGATGAAGATTCTGTATGTCGCAAAGCTTTATTCTCCTAAACATGTATATTAGCACTTATATTTCAATTATGAAGTGAATCGGTTAGTGAAAAATAATACTCATTAATAACACTGAAGTTATAAGAGAAATTCTCACACGGTTTAAGTTAATATGCAATTAGCTATGGTATAGCTGATTTGCCCTATACTCTTTCAATAAGCATATACACCTCGTAGCGTGCGAACTTTTTATTCTTGTCCTCGCCATCCATGCTTCTGCTTTCGGGTAGATACACCCACAGAAAACCTATCGAGTGGCTGAGAGCACGAGTTGTGTGACTTGACAAGCACAAGGATAACATCCGCAAATAAACCGCTAAAACACCTTCAAACTGATTTATACAAAATTTTGCATTCATGTAAGAACTTTATCGTTCATAAAAACTTGACGTGCTGATCGCCCCTCCGTGAATTGAAATTTTCTTTGAATACTTTTATACCCGTATCATATACATAATCGAAGTGATCGGTGATAGCCCAGTGGGTAAAATTACGGCCTATTGACCTGATCGCTATGTGAATCCTGGTATGTATGTACATGTTTATAATTATCACCAGCTCGGCGGTGAATGGGCACATCGTGAGGAAACCAGCACGTTCAAGAAATTATATTTCGAAAGATATGCGACCGTACCTGAGAAACGTCTAGTTTTCCCTCTGGGTTGTGAAGGTCTGACGCCTTAAGACGGCTTAAATTCTTAGGTTTAGGTAGCGGTTCCCGCCAATCCTAATGGATTAGAAATGAGGAACACTAGGATGAAGAGTAAATTGAATGGTATGAACTTATTGTATATTGCAGTAAGCAGTAATTGTTATGTTCTCACACTATTTTTTTTTTTTCCTCTAAGTTAGCATACAAGCGAGCAGCTTGCCTAATGGTACTTAGAATACTAGGGGTGGCTTTCTTGCATCGACGACCCTGTAAAAATATCTTAACGCTTTTTGGAAGAACGTCACGAAATAATCCCTTTAAAAACCCTATTTTATTACTCGTATTAACTTAACTCCAAAACAATGATTTTTCAAGTCATTCAAGTTCCTTAAATTAACTTGTACGCCTTTTTTTAGATATAAGAATACAGCATAACGGCTCCGCTTCGTCTGATGGTGAGCGAAAAAGGAGCTCAAATCGCAGCGGCAACTGACAAAAATTACAGTATCCTGTCAGTTGACGCTGCCATGCTGGCCCGCAAGGTGCTTGTTCACGGTTCGTTTGAAGGATCCCGTGTTGTAAGAAGGAGGCAACACATGTGCCGGCCAGGCGTTCGACTTTTTAATGGTACGACATACTATCTATGTCGCCGAATTATTTAATACGCAAAGAAATGTTCTCAGCAGTGGAACAATGACATCGCAAGCCTGCACGTGTGGTTCTATGACGGAAGGGAGAGGGTGGGATAAGGGAAAACAGTTCTTCAGAGCACTCACCATGGTACAGGCAGAAAAATACGCTTAGCGAGCCAACGTCCCTTCGAAATTGAAGAGATTGTAAGTTTTTGGTTACCTCTTCGTCGTCGATTATGCGGATAGCCCGTCGCTAACTATCGAGAGCCCCGAGAAGATATTGTGCAGAACCGTCCCAGAGATGCGAGCAATACTCCACGCAGGGCCGAACTTGAGTCTTTTAAAGGAGGAAAAGCTGGTCCGGCGCGTAGAACCGGCGCACCCTGTTTAGGACTCCGACTTTTTTGGAAGTTTTTTGGAAGGAACTTAACCAGGTAATTGGAACCCCATTTACTAATGAGATCCAAAACCCGATTCAGCTCAATGACAAGTTTTCGAGAATCTTAGCTAATAAATCTAGAAAATATTAAAATATTACCTTTTGCCGATTAACTTCGTAAGCCATGGCAAGTGGCAGCTCTTCTGACATTGGCATTACGTAACATAAATCCGACAAACCACACATTCCATTTTTAAAATCGAATTTATTTGTTAGTTGAAATGCAATTTCCTTGACATCTTTTCTTATAGAAGCAAAACAAACCTTGTCTAACTAACATGCGCTAACTTCTTTTTGTACTCACAGCTAAATCCGGAACTCCAGCCTAGGGCATCCATGGTTTTACCGATTATGAGTTACCTTCTAAGATCCCTAGAAGGTATTCCAAAAATTTTTGACGCTTCTATCTATCTATACATCTACAACTTCGTGTCAAGTCTCTTGCGAGGTAGGCTGAGAGAAACGAGCGTCAAATTACTAATAGTGAAAAATTAAATTCCATTCTCAACCAAACACCAAACAACCAGTTTGGTGAACACAATATCGAAATAAATTTTGTACCTACAGTGAAAAGTGATACATCTTAAAAATCATAGTTTCAAGAAAATCGAGTTTAAAGTTAAATTCAGTACAATTGTTGCACGACATTTGAACGGGTTTTGATTGTTAAAATTCATAGACAATTACCGTTAGAAAGAAGTGTAATAGCAAATCCGATTTCACGTCGCTTATTTTGCGAGATATAAAATTTAATGTTAAGTTATAGTAATTAAGACCTTGAAACTTATTCATTTTTATAGTGTTATTTAATTTAAATCGACTTATGCCGTTTTACATATTTTTTGCATATTTGGTGTCGAATGTTATATCATTATTGTCGTGTTTCAAAAGTATTACGCACTTCACAAGCAATTAAGCCGAAATTTACGGAAGAAAACTTACTAAATTCAGTGTCAATTTTTTTACATGTCGTCTGTTTTCGAATATGTTAATAAAAAATAACTTAAATCAACAAACACCTTCTAGTGCGCATTTTTGCTGTGGGTAGTGAAAGACACATTAATAGCGGTCTAAGTAAGAAATTTTGAAGTGTATATTAATATATAAATAAGTAACATTACACAATAATATACAAAATAATGATTTCACCTTCATGTTGTCGTCACCATCAACACATACCTACAGTCTAAACTATCACACAATTAGTGATTCTTATGTAAATTCATTATGAAATTCAAATAACAAGGAAGAATAGGGTGATAATAAATACAAATTACATTTTGAGATATTTATTCTATACATAAAAACAACTAACTAAAAGCTCGAGAAGATTTCGCTCCATAGTAACGAAGCGTGATCCTATGCCCACTTACCAACTCTTTGTAGCAGTTTTACTTTGTACTCATTTATTTAATTAAAATCTGTCAAATCACAGACACAAAAATGAGTTTCTAGATCGTGTTTACTTACTTTAGTTTACTTTAATTGCATAACGATATAAATATATTCAAAACAGAATCAAATTCATTTGTATGCTCGGAGGAAGTCTTTCATAACATAATATTATAATGGATATCAAGAATTTCCATTACATTTTTGTAATAAAACAGTTTTCATGTCACTTTCGTTAACTATGGTCATAAACTCTTATTCTGAAATCACAGTGCTATTAAATAAAAAAGGAAAATATAGATTTTATTTTTTAACAGGTTTATTTTTTACATTTTATGTACATTTTAAGCATAAAAGTGCCTGTATTAGGAGGCTTCCCTCTTCCATCGCTATAACCTTTCTTACTAAAGTACTAAAATGAGTTCCTATGTTGCATGTTTGTATGTTTATATGTGTGCGTGGGTAGTCAATATTTATTTATTTTAACAAACTGATTCATTTACGTATGATAAGGCGGAAACACTAACTATAGTAGTATTGTCTCACCATCAGTAAATTGTATTATCCATTCGTTTCGTTGTCATTATTTTACATGCGTATTGTTATTTACTGTAAATATTTATCTGTCTATTTATATTATTGCACAATCAAGCTGACCGTTCATTGTATTGCAAACTTCATATTTGTTAGTGGAACTTGTACTACAAAATGTTTCCTACTTTTAAATTTATTGGATGCATCGTAAGGTATTGTCTTATGTTCCTTTAGTATCGTTATATATAGATTTGTAACCGGTAGTAAATTGCTAGTATTTTAATTTGTTTTTATCAGATATCGTTGTGTTCGCATATTTCGATGAATTTATTTTTTTCTGCACTGCCTCAGATTGGAATACAATATGTTAAAATGGATTGCACCAAATCAATATATATTTCATTTAAGAGTTTTTTGAATAGCCTGTGTTAATACTAGTCTTAAATGTCCAACCTATCTTACTAATTCTTATAATATAACTTAATACCTTGTTCCAAATGGCTCTAACAAGATCCACGAGAATAGATTATATTTTAACCATTGAAATATTTGAGCTATTCCTATTCGATCACTAACATGAACACTTTCCATTGAAACCGACAGTATTATCATCAGCGTAAGAAAAAATGTGTGTATAGTGGAATGTGAATTTTTAAATAAAAGCACTCTCATGCGGTTCGTATACTGGGGTGGTTTACAAAAGAGCACATAAGCTCCTAAGGAGTTGCTGTGTTAGCAGCAGAGGTGACATTGCGTGAGTGATACTAAAAGTATCGTATAGGCAACGGTAACCGCTTTACATCCGGTGGGCCGTATGCTTGTCCGCCTCTGACATTCTGCTAGAAAATATCTACATGTAATTAGCCCATCGTCCTATGTTGTTTATTTCCATTCATATCCATTATGTTAACAGTTTATTGTATTTTATTATTTACATTTTATTGATTCGTATTATATTGTATAGTATTACTTGGCAATTATTTCTACAACAAACTTTTCAAATTAGCTTCGTCTCCAAATTTATAAATAAACTGTTTCCTCCCACTTACGTCATTATCATTACTACATTAGAAAAAGCCCTAGTTTTGTTTTCCTTAATTTATTGCTAAAAAGTTACGAAAAACCGACAGGCCGGAATTGAATAGATTTGGCCAGATGCCACCGTATAAATTTGGACACTGGGCAATCGCTCTGTATGAATCGAAAAGCTACACAGGAAATAAAATAAAATAAATATAGTTTATACGGCCGTATTTCCAAAACGCTCACTAACAAGTCAAACCAGCTCAATATCAATGAAAATACTGTTAGCCATTGCGGAATTCCAATTGAACTATTATAGTCTAGTGGATTAAGGACCAGCCGGAGTGGCTGGTCCTTAATCCACTGGGCTATAACTTAATTGACTGGTTCCTGTTCTGAATTCTGATATGAGTACGTACTCATAAACTTTTATTTTTTAACTTTTTAGTTTTGTGTAATTTGTGCATTTCTAATAATGCATCATTATTGCAAGGTATTTTTTTTCCTAATAATTTTAAACTAAATCATTCGATGGCTAGTCCTTTGTTCCGTTCAGAAATTCCTGTGTTTACCTTCCGTCTTCGTCTTCAGAACCTAGATATAATATAGCACCAGAGAGTTTGCTAAGACTAAACAAACGACCCCAAACTCAATAGGGATGAGTGGTTTCATTACAGAGTTCCTTTGGCCACCTTCCAGCTTCATCTTCAGGTCTTGGGTATCATGTAGCACTAGAGTGCTTACCTAGACAAATCAAGCAAGCAAATATCGGCGGGTCTGTTTTGTATAGTTCTGTTTACCCCCGACCCCTAGCGGTGAATTGAGTTACTACGTAATATCGGTCTCGTCGGATCATGTCAGATCTCACATGGAGTACTGTAAGTCACCTTTGGACGAGAGCATACAAGCTTGTGATTCAATTCTGAGATGTGCTGTGAAAAATGTCAAACCGTCCTAAGCATTCAAACGGTATTAAGCCATCAATTTTGTGCGGAGACTTTACCTCCCTTTGTGTATACTACCGCTGTTTGTACAGTATAACTGTACTTCAAGGAGTGGTTCGACGCACAGACAGAACTGCTGGCACGCCGGAACTGCATTAGTTACGTTCCAGAGAAGTTTTCTTCTGAGATCTCGTGACCAGTCAGAACCCGTTATATACGTTTTCCCATACATTTCGTGGTCATATATGACCACTCGGGATTCGAAGGGTTGTTGTCTGTCTTCCTTCCTTCTAAGACATTCTTCCCGCGACCACGGACGCTGCAAAGCGTTTGAAACGTCAGGTTCAACAAAATAGATAAAACACGCGATACTGCCGTTAAAAATTGTTTAATTTATCTCTTAAGTTGTGCCAATAACTCCCTTCCGAGGTTTCCCTGGGGACTAGAACATGAAGTTGTTAAAAAAAACGTGAAGAGATTTCAACAGAGCCGGCAAAGCACGAATGATGCAACTGCTTATGCAAGTGTTTATAGTCTACGGCAACTGCTACCATCAGGAAAAGAATATTTATAAAAGGGCAGTTCCTGAAACTTTCGGTATACTCCCTATGACATTACAAAGTACTTAAAAGAAAACCTGTAGGTGTGTGAAAAACAGTATTGCTTACTGGTTTTCACTGCTAAGAACAACAATAATTTCGTAAGAATGCGAATGATAAACACAACAGGTAATTAAAATATTCTGTCAAATATCCGAAAGTTTCTTTTCTTGATCCTGATCGACAAGCCAGAGATTTATCGATCTTTTCTAGTCATGAATAGATAAGAAACAGTGTTATTATTTTATATTATCGATCTCTTTTTGGATACTTCCAAAAAGAGATCGATAATATAAAAATAAGAAACACTGCAAAAATTTTAAATTCCCCAATAAAATCTTCTTGTATGGTAAACAGGTCGATTCAGCCGATATTGACCAGCGTCCAGCACACTGCGATACTGTGTTAGACTGGTATTCGGTCAGTATATATGCTTACCCTTACTGTGTTTACATATCCATCTAGATATGTATTTCAGTAAGTAGGATGTTCCAGATATCTACCATATCGATCGCGTGACAATCAAGCATACGGCACGCTTCATTTGGAAGCAATCACCGTTAGCTTAGACACCTGTAACATAAG
This sequence comes from Pyralis farinalis, assembly GCA_947507595.1. NCBI lineage: Eukaryota > Metazoa > Arthropoda > Insecta > Lepidoptera > Pyralidae > Pyralis > Pyralis farinalis. The sequence continues at coordinate 12,594,640 of OX382265.1, read as the reverse complement.
GAGTATAAATAGGTCATGCGTGAGTATTGAGGCCACTCCTAGTGACCTCAATACTCACGTGAACATAATAATCCTCCCGAATACTGTAGTATGGTTTCATGCTGTAATACGGAGTTTCTTCCCCGGGCTGCTCTTAATTAAATGTGACAGAGTACTACTTCTCTATTCGGCGAAGATATTGATTTTAACATGAAACAACTGCCGTCAAATCTCCACAACCCAGATGAAGAATCAGACCTTTCTTAGATTAGGTCACACGTCATTTGAAATATAATTTCTTGAACATGCGGGTTTCCTCACGATGGAAAATCACCTCCGAGCAAGTGATAATTACACTTCCAAGAAATTATATTTCCAAGGAATTATAGATCTTACCTAAGAACGGTCTGGTTTCTCCCCTGGGTTGTAGGATTCCGACGGCAATTGATCCATGTAAAGGTTAATATCTTCGCCGAATCCTTAGTTTTAGGTAGCAGACCCCCCAAATCCTAATGGATTAGGAAATGGGATACCGTTAAAAAGAAGAAGCATTTCCGAAGTAGAGTAATAAAGAACAAAACAAATTTGTCACTGACATTAAAACAAATCTCCAGCCATTTAATCAATGTTATTTTTAATGGCAATACTCTCTTATTTTTGTATAGTTGGGAGCAGTGCAGTACACCGCAACTGCTCAACAAACAACAACAACGAGTTCAGCACCGAGTGGACGTCGACGTTCGGCTGGTAAACCATTGCCAAGTCGTTGTGACCCTGAAGAGTTCTCAGAGGCGCCCACCAAGGCTATCAGTAAGTAATGAATTCTTAGTAATTAAAGACACACGAAACATGGATTCATAATAACCCGACAGTTTTGTCTTTCACGTGACAACTTTTATCAGAGATACAAAAAAATTGTCGTTGGCGTCCGCCGGAAGGGAGCATCAACAAACAACTTGTCCTGTCCAGTCCCGTCACTACGCCTTAAGTATACGGATAGCAAGCTATATTTTTCGTATAATTTTGCAGCTTTTATCGTGATGTCTTTTAAGGAGTTATTATTTAGAAACTTTGAATATAATTTGTCTCTGTAAAAAATGTTATTTACTCATATTTCACATTGTATATTTTTGCATGCCAATGTTTGGTGTGACATGCATGGGCTACTTATTTTAAACAATTTATTACTAGCTAGCAAAATAAAAGTATTTGTATAGAGTCAGCAGTGATCTGCGCATTCGATAGGAGCTGTTAATTTTTTTAGGCAGAATAATTCGTGAAGTCGAAAGTATACCAAATTTATGTGGAAGGGATCTAATGCCAATATATAAGTAGTGTAACATACAGTTAAGAAATAAGAATTGAGAATTTTGGAGTCATAAATTATGTCCACTTTCTTAATCCGGTCCCTAAGCAAGAAATAGTACTGGATTACCATAGGCTAATAATCTCGTCATAAGGCGTATAACTTCGTAATCTTTTGTAAGGTTAAGATACTCGTACGTCACCATTGGAGCTGTCAATTAAACATTCTAATGATCCACCTGGCTTTTATCAGAGCAACGCTTGCTGAATGGCTATGTACTTACATCTTAAAAGGTATCAGTGTCGTGGCGTTGCTACTTCGTTAAGGGGTTATAAATCTGTCAGTCATGGCAGATGGAACCATGCACCTTCTAGATGGACCGAGCGAGAGAAGTAGCTGAACGCGGAATGCCGATGATCACATACGATGAAAGCATTAGCAAAGGCCTAAGAACAAGAACCAAGTAGTTATAAACTAATGATACTCGTAAATATATAAATCTTTATCCTTGCGAAACTTGTACAGAAAGTGGACATTAAATGCTGTTTGTTTAGCAATCAATTAAATCAATACAAAAACAGGGCGAGCGGTTCATTATCTGATCCCAAAGTTTCGTAAAGTAAGCTACAATAAATCTCTTTATTCCATCGGCGTAAATAACGGTAAAACTATTATGATGACTTTTCGTCTACATAGCAAAAATGTGGAAGGTAAACAACTATTTTACTTACTGGAACGCAACTGTGTATCTACTACTGTAACAGCTTTATATCAAGTGGGCCATGCGTTTGGTACGGGGTAATAAAAAGTAACACGTAATTACAACGTTGGCCGCAATTACCTATGTATCTACCCATTGAATCTAAAGACCTGCAAAAAGACGATATCGGAATGGTTACAGGGATTGACATATGACGACATGGAGAATCTGCTGAAGTATATTGGTAGAGGAATTGTTAGGTTCATTCATTTATGGATTGAATAATAAGAAATAATATACGTATTTGTCCACATGCAAAATTTGTATGGGGTAGGCACGGGTAGAAAGCAAGTATCCAACACAATTGTACGAGTAGCTCCTTGTGTATTTAACAAAATACGGAACTTGAATCAAATTGTTTTGGGGATGGGCGTTAACGGCTGCGACACAGTCCTTAGAGACTAATGCAGCTGTTATCGTACAATATTGTTCTGTACTCTTGTTATTGTTCCAAATAAATTATTATTATAAAAAAAAAAAAATTGGACGGTTGTGTATGATGAGCTGCTATTATGCTAAAAAAATGTGCCTTCCGCGTACAGAGGAGTTAAAGGGAATATTAGAAGACGCAGTAAACTGCAGGTCCTAAATGCCTCTTTTAACAACATGACTGTCATCAGCCAAATCAACCTTCGGATGGCTTGTAGACAATATATTCCACTATCCCACATTGGAGCATTTTGATTGAATTATGCGCATTTGGTTCTTTTCTTTTACGCTTTGTTCTATCTTTCTAGACCTAGTATCACATAGGCCCTTTTCGGCCAACATGGCGTCCAAACAGCCTTACGAAACAGCACTTACTACGTCTACGTGTATGTGCGCCATGGGCTACGGGCAAGTGCATGTTGACTTCGCGTCCGCCACTCGTCATTGCCCGTTTCGGTTAAATCGCCATCTATCAGCCAAATAACCTTTATCTATATATATCTATCTTGATAATCAATTTAAAAGCTCCCAACCAATATCAATTGCACGTTAATAGGCATGGTTAATTAGCCAGTAATTAAATTACTCAATAATTAAATTACTCAGCGACCTCTGAGTAATTACGTAAATGGAATACATACGATATACATTCTGAATTATTTGGTGTAAATGTTGACTTTCGTAATATAAGACCATTAGCGATACAGAATCACAGAAAACTGGACAAAAATGCGAAGAAAATATATTTTAGTTGCATAAGAGCTAGATAAGTCCTCTTTTAGCATATTCATTAATCATATTATAACCACGAACATAACAGAATTAGGTTATTGCGTTTGTTCGTAGATAAAAATTGGTTGGACTAATAATGTAATACGAGTAGCATATAATAATATGTATAACTTTAAGTAAAAAATTAAAAGTTACGTTTCTTTACCAAGCACACGTAGTAAGTTAGATAAAAAATATGTGTGCAATTCACACGCGATAGACCTTCAAAAATGTGAACTTCAAGATAGTGAGACGAATGTAGAATTTCAGGAGTAGAATAATTGTAGGGTTTAGTAATGATGATACTTGAAAAATGTATTTATTAAAATAATGAATAATTTATGATCATACTTGAAAAATGTTTTTATTAAAATAATGAATAATTTATGTAAATAATACACGTGTACAATATACACCACGGTTGTTATGTCGCCTAATCCTAACCTTCGTAATACGCAGGCGCGCATACACACATACAACGCTCAGACCCTGTAATAAACACTGTATATGCCTTGTACCTCATGCTCTCGCATGTTAAATCCTATAGATGTGTGTGGTTATCTCTTACTGTCGCTTTTTCGTTTCATTCATTTCTGAAAAAGTTTTCACTTCAATAAGTCGGTAAACAAGAATAATGCACAATTTAATTTTCACACAGTCGCAGAAATAGCGACGTCAAATAAAAAACCGAACCATGCGAAAATAAAGGATTGTAGGTATTATATCTGTCTACATCCTTACTCTTGCCGGGTAGATAGTGAAAGCCTTATACTGTCTCACTCGCCTCTTTAACATTCTTAGCTCTTTATACTCGCCCTATACTAGCTCTAGGAACCGGGCTTGGTTACGGTAGGTGAAACCTGGCCAAGTATATGTGTGATCAATATAATATATTTCATATAGTCGTAAGGACATAACACTCAACTGTGATGTCGATTTATAAGCAAACCAGTCATATTATAATTCATTTTGGCAGTATATTTCTTGTGCCCAAATGACACAAAAACTACTTAACATATTTTTATAAAAATTTACATATTGTAGCTAAAAATCCCAGTTATGTTTAGGATATACGAAAATCTTGAAATACAAAACTCCACGCGGGCCTTGCCGAGAGCAGCCACTAGTAATTAACAGAAGGACAAGATCACATTAACCATTTCGCCATGTCCCTTGCGAGGCATGCAGAGCGCCATATGACGCCTTACACACCTCGCTCGCTTCGTTAACAGTCATAGCTCGTTTCATGTATTCTCACCAGTTCCTGGAGCGCCTGACATCTAGATTAGAATTTAGTCGTGGTAGGTGAGTTCTTCCTTTCCTTTCGTTCGATATACCGACTTCTTCTATATTAAGCAAGTAAGCCAGTTATTGCTTAAAGACTTACACAATATTAGAAGTATACGTTCACACTTTTTCGCCTTCACTATCAACCATCAATGCAAACTTTTAGAGCACATTGTCGTAAAACTAATAAGAAGGGAGGTAGAGCGCATCAAAGCAGAAGTACCTCTACCTTACAGAAAACCGCAGTCAAATAATAACTTCCTTGGTGGTTGTTGCGTTTCTGCGTGTGAGCAAGGTCACCGGTGAGCTCCGATGGTGTTGCTGTTTTAGCAGCAGAGGTGGCATTGCGCGACTGATACTTAATGTATTGCAAGCGCTTATAGGCTACGGTAACCGCTCTACATTAGGTGGGATGTACGCTTGTATGCCCCCTGACGTTGTATAAAAAAAATAACTTATCAACCCATAGTCAAACCAGTTCTGGTATACGATCTCGTCAAACAGTCCAAGGTTGTAGGATTAAATAATGCCACCCATATACAGGGTAGGGTCGAGGTCGCTTAACTTGGGTATTCGATTAGACACGCGCCATAACGTTATGGTGTATCAATTTATTACATGTAACATACTTAAATATAATAAGCATAACCGAAGTAATATTGCTTTAACCCATATTTGAAATTTGAGCGAAAGATAAATAATAAAATCTTAAACTGATGAAGGCTAAAATTTAAGATGAAAGGTTGCATGAATATTCTATAGTATCCAAACTTCGCCAACATAGCGGGCACTTTACATTCAAAGCCTTATTTCTAAACCGTGTTAGAAATGTTACAAGAATATTGGTAATTTAGCTCATACTTAGATTAAATTCTTTGATAAACTAAACGATATTTCACGGTCATATTTTAAATATAATACATTTTGTGAGCCTAGCATATCATATTTTTACAATCCAAGTTTTAATAATTCGCACTAACGATATTTTAATTTACTTTTGTAGAAAAAATGTTTAAGTGCAAATACTCGATCTTCTGAACACGTTTGATAGTTCGTTGCTTTGGACCTAGTCTTCTGTTGTACTACACCTAGACTTCTGTTACAAATGAATATGCCTTTATTTTTTTTTATGAATCAATGTAATCTTAATAAAACTCATATGTACATATTTATGGAAGTCACAGCGAAAATAAAAAAGAAATAATTCTATTCGAAATGGCTACCTACCTTGGCTTTGATACAAGTCTTTAATCTGTCTGGCCACGAATCTATGTATTTGCGCACTATTTCCATGGGAAATTTAGCGACTGCTTGCTTCAGAAATTTCGAGACACAATCTCGGTGTATCGTTTCGAGCAGGCCATGTCTTCTAAAACTGACCATAATTTGTATTCTAAGAGGTTCAGATCTAGGATAGACGAGGGCCAGTCTTCAGCTCTTATAAAGTCCGGAACGTTGGTTTCGAGCCAGGCTTGGTAGTTAGTGCCTTGTGATCAGGTTCTGCTGGAAAGTCCACGGTACATTTTAAAAAAGTGTATTACTGAGAGATTTCACAACTCGATACAAGACAATGTACTACACCTCTAAAAACATGTACCCTGACTTTCTGAAACACTGCGATCATGACAAAATACTTAGGTTGTTCAAACCAAGTTTACTGTTGTTGATACGGCTAGAATAGTTTATTTCAGCTAGTTTTATAGTATTATGTCATACGGAATTCTTCTTTGGGGTAACTCCGCGGACATTAACACCATCTTTTTATTGCAAAGGAGAGCCATAAGAGCTATCTACAAACTTGGTCCCCGGGGGAGCCTTAGAGAAAAATTCAAAGAAATAAATATTCTAACAGTCGCATCGCAATATATCTATGAAAATCTTTTGTATGTCCATAAAAACATAGACTCATTTTGTAAAAAGAGTGATACTCATAATATAAATACTAGATATAAGCATAATCTTGTGTTACATGCAAGCCGTCTCCACAAAATAAGTAATTCTTTTATGGGGCAATGTATACGGTTCTATAACAAACTTCCCAGCAATATTAGAGAATTGTCAATAAACAAATTTAAAACTACTATTAAAGCCAAATTGTGTAGCAGGGCATATTACAAAGTATCTGACTATATTAATGATAAAAATGCCTGGGATTGAGTCGATCCAATTATAATGTAATTAATAAATTATGTAAATTTGTTTGGATACCAAAAGAGGGATGCCTGAGTTTTTTGGCAGTATTTTTATCAGTGCTCACCTAGTCATGAACTGCACGGTAGGGAAAAAAATTGTGACGATTCCAAACAAATGTAGCCATTTTTACGGAATAAAAAGATTTTGACTTTGACAATTGACAAGGTTCTTGAATGATAATGTTTATTATGTTAGAAACTTCTTCCGATTTCCCGCCGTTTTACATATTTTTCGTGTTTATTATGAAATTACAAAATGGGGTATTAAAGAAAATAGGATAGGAGTGAATGCCTTGCATAAAGGGGTATGGTGCCGTTGGTCATATTCAAGACACTTCAAAAGCTTGGTATCAGCCGTATGTTCGTATATGGTACTATCTTTGTAATTCAGTTTTGAAAAATAAATACTACCGGAGCATCTATAATATCCGTGATATTAGGTAATGGAAACTTAACGTCTGCAATTTTATTATTTAGTTGACAATAATCTATAATAATATAATATAGTCTTCATTTTTTCTGATTAGACTTATATGCTTTTTTGGGAGCGAGTAAGACCGAAGTAGACCACTCAGAAGTACTTTCCTTTATAATATAATTGTCTAGCATTTCCTTAATTTGTTTTGGACTTCAAAATTCAAATAATGCGCAATTCTATACGGTTTGACATAAACAGGACTATCATTTTCTTTCGAAGCTATAGAATGATCCATTATAGATGAAAAATATCAATATATTTCGCGCATATTTGCTCAATGTTTATCTATTCGTCACTATCTAAATAACTCAAATCTAATAAACTAAATAAAGTATAATCCTCTCCGTAGAATTTTTCTTCTTCTTCGGAATTACAAATCTCAAAGTCTTTAAGATGAAATATTTCTAACCTAGAGATTTTATATTTAAGTCTCTATCAGTTGTATTAATAGGATACCATGCCTGTCCCAAAAGTGGACTGATTCCCAAACCATACTTTCTTGTATTTTGCTAGCTAAATCAACACAATCATCATTATTATTATTATAAGGTAACTGTTTCATTTTTTTATTTTAGCATCGAGCAGGTACCATATGCTTGTAAGTGTTTTATTACTTTGTATAGGAATACTCTTATCTCTCTCTCTCTCTCTCTCAGTTAGAAAATTTAACTGGAGAACGTGCTTATTATAGTCAATAATAGGGTTATATCTCTTAAAAAAACTCACCCAAGATTCCATCAAAAGAACAAGACAAGTTTCTAAAAAACATAAAACAGTTCTGTAAAAACTATGTCATTATAAATTAAATTTAAATAAATATAACCCTCTGACTCTAATTTTAATATTACTCATTAATTGTTTACATTGTCTCAACAATTCGTATTTAATTACACAAAGGCTAGCGCTGCTAGCAACTATAAAATTTACTTTGCCATAATTGTTTAAGTTAAAAGAAACATTACTACATGTATTCCATCTAAATATAAAAATTCTGTTTTACGTTAGAAATGAAAAAACTTATTATTTTCGGGTGCAGTATTTCTATCTCGTTCTGACGTATCATAATCTATTGCAATCATATGCATTCAAAGTCCTTATGCGCGAAAACGAGACACCATCACATTTTCATTCAAGAAAACAGGAAATCTGTACTTAAATATAAGGGTATATCAGGTTGACTGAAACAGTATTCTAAATATAATGTCAACTTAGTAGGTTAAGTTTAGGTAATTGTAGTTTATATCGTATTTTTAAGTAAGATTCTTATATAATATGTAAGATTTAGTAATATTATTAATAAGCCTAACATAGTATATAAGAATCTTATTTAAAAATACGACTATAAACTAAAATTACCTAAACTAAACATACTAAAATATACTATAAAAATTTGGTCCTTTCGGTAAGTTGCCCATAATGCAGGCAACATTCCCGTGCTAAGGAAAACCTTTGAGCGAGAAAGCTGCCTGCGCGGAGATCACCTGTTGCTTCCCTCACCCGTTTACTGAGCTAAGTAAATTATAACTTAGTTCAGTGAATATTAAGCATACACTTTTCGATCGAATTTTGTTTCCAACTCCATCGTCCTGATGCCGATAGAATACTATTCTCTAACTACGAGAATTGGCCCTTTGTCTATTTTTTTTTATCATCATACATACTAAGGTTAGTTTAATTATAAAATGATTATATTTTCCCCGACTCTGATGTTGAAAGGCCTATTTGCATATTACAGGGAGGACAAACCAGTCAAATTCAATCAATAGATACCAAGTGGAATAGATACGTATTATCATATGGAAAATTAAATCTCAATTCTTTGACACTGACGTTACAAAGGCAACATACAGTCCGCTTATTACCGACTATGTTGGACGATATGTCGAAGAAGTATTATGAATTAAAAAGTGTTAAAAGGATACTCTATAACTTTGTAAAATACCTTTGCTACGCCATGCTTCTAAATTAATCATCCTTGCGTCCGGTCAAGGGATCAAACACTCAAATTTAGTTGAACGAAATAAGGACAATAAAGATGTGACAAGCAAAATTTAATTAAAAAACCCCCGACGCAATAATAACCTATATGATATACACAACAACACTCTCGATTAAGTCCCCTTTTAAACAAAAAAAAAAACAATATCTAAATCGGTTCATCCATTTCGAAGCTACAATGCCACAGACAGATACACAGATACACACGTCAAACTTATAACACCCCTCTTTTGCGTCGGGGGTTAAAAATATACACAATTTAATCATTTGACTATAAATAAAAATAGATAGATTCTTCATGCAGTCGATATTGCAAGTTTCTCATCTGCATTATAATGAGGATAAATTAATGTGTTTATTTGGGGAATTACCGGAGGTACTAAATCAATTCTCAAACCTATTCCACTATAAAGCAGCTACTTTAATATATGATATATTCAGGAGCAAGAATTTTAAACTTCAGCGGGTAAATAGGTACACAAGTATAGCCTTGAGAAGAAACTAGTATAATATGATTTGGAATTGATAATTTATCATCTTTTAATATTGTGTATATATGAACAAAAATGGGATGGAAAATAGTTTCCATTTTTGTTCCCAACATTTTTGTAATATATATATATTAAAAAGGTGAATTTTTGTAATATATATATGAAAAATGCCCATTACCATCCCCACGACTAAATCGAATCTGAGTGTAGATACATAAATAAACACATACGTTCAGAAAGAAGCATACAAGTTAAGAGTAACAAGGTAACTGCAACATTGTTTGACACAAAGGTTAGGTGCCTCAGATCCATTAGATCCAGTTACCGGAATAATGTTACAGGCGTGAAATCTATTTACCTGGAAAGACTTCGTGGATTGTCCAGTTCCCGGAATGTCCAGTTCCCATAAAGTCCTTTACCTCAGATGTCGCTATAGGGACGTGAAACTTTTTTTATATACAATGTCGGGGGGCATACAAGGATACGCCCTACCTGTAAAGTGGTTACCGTAGCCTATGAACGCCTATAATACAGGAAGTATCGCACGTTGTCACCACTACTTTTAGGCAGGTTTAAGTTTTGTAGCGGGCATACAAACACACTGTCCACCTGGTGTATAGTGGTTACTGCAACCTATGAATGCTTGCGAGAATACAAAAAGTATTGCTCGCGTTTTACTACCCCCGCTGCGAACACATCACCTCCTTATGTTCGTACTGGTATAAATTTACTTACTCGCAGGATCACAATAACCCTCCAGGGAGGTGTTATTTGGCTGCGGTTTTCTGTGAGGCATAGGTACTTCCCCATTCGGGCTGAATTGATGCGTCATACCTTTCTTAGAAACATCCAGACCAAGACAAAATCACAATGTTCATGCACCCAAACGTCACCGCAACCAGCTCTTCGTCAAAAGGAAAGCCATGTGCTCTGTACTTGACACCTTGAATATAGTCACGAACAAAACTTGAGAGACATTTTAACAACCAACTTCATGGAGTCGATTTCAGATGTCAGTGTAGTATGTAAAATTTATTATATATATTTAAATTATATTAGTAAAATTTATATATATTATTTATTATTAACATTTTTCCCCAAAAGAAAAGAACTTAAAAAACATATTTTGTTACATTCGTCTTAATAAAATATGCATGTTTTGTCACCAGCGTCAGTCCTGTCAAAACCCAGTCGATCAGCGGTGAAGAAGCACGTTCAGTTCCCCGACGAACAGAGCTGCATTGAAGAGGCCACGGAAATCCCCTCGCATTCCGTTGCTGTTGAAGAAAAACCGGGTAAGCGCAAGTGAAGTTTGTGTTTCTGTATAAGTCCAACTCAAAATCCACGTCAGTTACATGAGAGCTTCTAGATTGTGTGTACACATATATACATATAATTTATCTAAATCATTGTTTTTCAAAGTGTGGGTCGTCTCCAAGGGATCGTGAAGCCTATTTAATGGGGTCGCGGTTTGAGGTATTGTCGCTATTGTCTTTCTGTGGAGACGTTTGGCGACACAGTCGATGTTAAATTATGTCTGATTATATATTATTATTGATTATATATTAGATTATATATTTGTGATGTAAAAAATATTATAATAGATTCAGGCTTTATTTTGCGAAAGTCAAATTTACATGCAATTTGATCTAACCTGCTTTGTGTGCTTCCGCCACCAATTAGTTCATGCGGCCTAGCGCCGGCCAGCACCCACCCACTAGGTACTGTTAGTACGTGCAACATGCCGACGCTGCCATGGCTGCTCCGGTAGTCTCTGCCTCGGCTGCTGCAGTCGTCCGCCATCTGGAACAGAATCCGCATGCCCCCACCACCACCGTCGCTGCCACGACTGGCCTGGTCGTCGCTGCGACACGTGTTTCGCCTCTCCACGAGGCATCATCAGGCGTTGTAGACGTTAATAGTAGTAGTAGCATGTTATTCTTACGATTAACGTCTACTTGTAGTGGGTGGGTGCTGGCCGGCGCTAGGCCGCATGAACTAATTGGTGGCGGAAGCACACAAAGCAGGTTAGATCAAATTACATGTAAAAAAAATATTATAAGCTACATTATCAGCGAGTAACATGGGTATGGTGATGTTTATTAAAAAAAAATTGCTTCCTTCTCAAATAGCAATAATGTAACCGAATATATAAAAAATAGGTCCGCAAAAGTATACGCACTACGAAAACTGTTCATGATTCATAAAATGCTGCACTACATCTTTATAGGCACTCATTATTATCCACTAAAAATCCACGAGCCAATATGTCTGACTATTATAGTTAGTACGGGTAGAATCAAAAGGTGATGACAGTTATCCTTGCGGAATTGTTGTTGTTGTTATTACTATTTTATCTTTATAACTATCTACCCATGCATAGCCGGAGCGGGTCGCTTGTCCTGACATATGTATACATTCTACAAGCTCCTACCTAAGGCTCCACCCGCATGGAGAAAGGTTTATCAAGATTTACATAGGAGCCTTCTGGTATATAATTATAATTTTTGGGTCACGGATAAAGTTACCTGTTGGTGAAATAAATTTTAGAGTGGGAAACGCAGTTATTGTGAGGCAGTATGAAGTTCACGCGTCGATATTTATTAAATAGTAATGCAAATAGACTTTTATATAGATACATGAGCAAAGATAGTGACGAACCTAAAAGCTGTCAGTCAATCCGCTGTATACAAATTATACAAAAAAAAAGTAAACTGATACCGATATTATTATTTTTTTACGCCTGAAGTTTACCCACAAAAGAAGGACTAACCACCTCGAGTGTGCGTTAATTGGTTAGTATTAAGAGAGGTAGGGCCCATCAAAGCAACCTGTCTGGGGAAGTATCGCCAACTCACCGAAGATCGCATCCAAATAACATCTCCCGGGAGGATTGCTGTGTTTCTACGAGGTAGTGAGGCTACCAGTAAGCTCCGAAGAGGTTCATATTGTAGCAGCAAAGGTGCCAGTGCGCGAGCGATACTTAATGGATTCCAAGCGTTCGTCATGTAGCTACGATTACCACTTTACGTCAAGTGAGGCCATATGTCCCTACGACTACCGCTGTTGCATAAAAATTTTAGAAAATACACGAAACATGATCATCCCTGTAAAAGAGCCCATAAAGCAATTATCCATCATACTAATGTTCGGAAAATGAGTCAGACAAAGTATATTATCGTTTAGAATATTCAAAAACAGAGCTAGGTACGTTTCATGAATACAGTAGATATAGTTTTAAACGAGTTCCAACAGAAAAAAAGCGTTTCATCGACTGACTCCTTTCACAATTAGAAGTTATAGCACCGCACAATGAGATATCTGATATTAACGATCCTGGCACCTAGGACAAATAGACAAAGTTAATATAACGATAATTGGTTATTTAAGTTTAACGGTAAGGGTATTAATTATTATATAATATAAGTGTAAACAAGGTAGTCTTCTTCTCCATGATATTCTAAATAATGTAATAAACCATGAGTAATGATTCGCAGCTTTCATCCGGCGGTATACCACCGTGGTACACTTTTAGGTTTTCGACCTTGTTGCGTCGGTGGCGTTGTAGCGCGTGTCCATCTAATCGAAAATGCAGATTAAGCGATGACAGCCGCAGCCTGTCTATGAATGAGTTTATCTATCTCGAACTTCTCCGTATTCGGAGGGCACGTCATTAAGCTAAGTCAGCGGGCTTCGGGCTACACGCGGAAAAGCCTACCAAAAATAGCCAAAAAGTAAAAAAAAATAGGATCCCCCAGTTAACCGGTGATTGCTTGTATGACAAGAAATGAGGAGTCAAAACCTAGTTACTTAGTTGTACTAGGATCATAAAAAATCATGTACTGCACAAAATCCAAGAATCGTCTTTTTAAAGATATGTCTATCAAATTATCGATCATATTTGTCTATTCAAGATACTACGAGTATCTATAACTTAAAATCGAATGTATCTAGTGTATTTTACAGTTGACTTAGGAAATTTGATGTCTTTTAGAAATTTAGTAATGATCTAGATATTTGACGGGTGATATCACTAACCTAGATCACTTCTTCGTTTTTCGAAATTTTTGAATATCATTATTTATTAACAATGAAAACTTCTCAAGTTAGAAATCTACTAGTTGTAATAGGATCATAAACAATCATGTACTGCACAAAATCCAAGAATCGTCTTTTATAGATATGTCTATCAAATTATCGATTATATTTGTCTATTTAAGATACTGTAACTTAAAACTCAAGATACTACGAGTATCTATAACTTAAAATCGAATGTATCTAGTGTATTTTACAGTTGACTTAGGAAATTTAATGTCTTTTAGAAATTTAATAATGATCTAGCTAGATATTTGACGGGTGATATCACTAACCTAGATCACTTCTTCGTTTTTCGAAATTTTTGAATATCATTATTTATTAACAATGAAAACTTCTCAAGTTAGAAATCTACTGACAAACTGGTTTCTAAATTAATTGAAGAGCGTTGTACAGCATGATTAACTATAATGAAACTTGGCACCCGTTTATCACAACTCTTTTATAGGTGACATCAAAGGTCGTTTCTTCCGAACTTAACCTCTTTCTAACATTTATGTTTTTGTTGGGAAATATAGTACTCAAGATCGCAAATTATATAAAATCTACTGCCCGTTATGTAAATATTTAAATATAATTAGATAAGTACTATTTACATGAGAGCTACGGTAAGTGATGGATAATTCATTTAAAACAAATTTAATGTGAATATTTCTGTAGGAATTCTCATTACAATGTAAGCAAAGCATCCATAAAGAAAATAAATCACTTCAAGTTTATTTTCCTGAGACTTGGTTTGGGGGTGGAAAGCGTAAAATGTTGAATACCGCGTAAAATAATTAATGAAGTAGCTTCGTGAGTTAAAACGCAGTCGTAAAATTGGTAAAAATATTCGGACTCTACTAAAGGTTCGCTTTATATCAGCGACGGTTTTGGACTACTGATTGACTCATGCTCTATTATAAATAGGACTGCCTACAAATATTCGTTGAATTGTTTTATGTTTGGGTTCCAGAGAACTTGTTAAATTGTGATCTAATTGTATTTATAAATTTTAATACATTTTCCTACAATTTCTTTACGAACAACTATATCCCATAAGTTACCAGCTCGACCTATATTTTAGTTGTAGATCACTGATCATATGTTGGTCGTGAAGCGTAAGTGTCTGATGAATGGTTTTGAATTGAAAGCGTAGAAGTAGAACGAAAACATTTTTTGTGTTCGGTACAAAATTGGAAAAAGAAAAACATAGGGTTCACTTTCGGTTGCCTAAGACAGACATCTCTTAGTTTCACACTAGACGACGATGTGTTGTTAGTAATACAGATAAGCAAAAAGTCATCACTTAAGTTTGCACTTGCTCAGTTTAACTGGCTTGCCTAAAACCTTAAGTATTTCTTCCAACGACATGACTATTCCAACAATAATCTAGCGTGTCTTTTTTTGCTTTTACGTATGTCCGCTGCATTGTGGATTCAAATAGAAAACAAATCATCAAAATTCGTCTGTTCTAGAATCTTTACAGAAATTTCAAACAGACGACCGCTATATCCAAGTGTTAAAATGCTTGTATAACGTATACAACATCAACACTCAAAGTGGAAGCACCGGCAGTCTAATCATCGATGCAGCTGCAGGGACTAGTGCCACAGGCGTTTGATCTCCCCGAAATTGACTCGTGCTCAAGATCTTTTCAGTGTACACATTGTGCACACAGTGTACGCATTGTAACACATGATTACAGTGGTTACATTTAGTTACAGTTACACGCTCGATTTCCTGATTTCCACGTGGTGGTGGAACCGGAACAATAGAACCTCGAATTGACGTGTGAGTAAGATGTGATGTAAATAAAAAAGCTACTGAGTGCATTATGAAGGCCATACGTCCCGTTCTGCTTGCAGCTCTGAGTAAGCGTAACAAAAAATAAGTTATGTTTGTAACTTTTTTCTCGGCTGCCTTATTCGAAGATCAGTTGAACGTATTTACTAGGGCAATCTACCAAATAATTGTCATTTCTAGAAGTTATCTTGAAATAATTAGAAATATTTAATGTCAAATAGAATCTAATACGATTAAAATGACTTATAACGAATATGGATAAATCTCTGTCTTCTTATTTTCAGTCTTAATACTTAATTATTATAAAAATAAGATTTACAGTATTCACATGCTAAAACTCAACCATTTGCACATTCTATCCAAAGTATTGAAATCTTATTATCTATACATAAAAATGAATGTTTGTCTGTGTGTCCTCTATGGACTCAAAAACGGCTAGGCAGATTTTGATGAAATTTTCAGGGAATCTTCGGATTGATCCAGCGGGTGATCCTGTGAAGTTTGGTAGCGATCAGATCACCCGTGCGAAGCCGGGGTGGGTAGTTAGTTTTACTATAAATGTAGGGAATTCCAATAAATGGGTGGGTGCTAACGTTTGAACGGATTACGGAATCTTTATTACTATTAGTAACTTGCACCTGTATGTACTTACTATTTGGTAGTTTTCTCCGGTTGCAAAACCACATTAGAATAGTGATATTCTACCACGAAATATACGTACAAATAAATTCTACTTATAAAATATAAATATTGTTTTTTGCAAAGATTAATTAAACTGTTAACATCTAAACAATAGTAATTACAATGTCACGGAGCTTTCGAGGCAGCCGATAACAAACCAAATTGATACAAATCAGGCTTTGAATTAACAATAAAGCAATAAAGGAGACGGACAAGAAACTTGAAATAGGTTATTGTCAGAAGTTGCTAACTGTTCCGCTACGAGTATAAGCACCTTTGTTTCCGTTAGAGCAAACAATTGTACTTCTGAATAATATCATTTAAACGGTGGTTAAGTTGAAAGATAAAGATTTACACAAATTATTTATGCTTACAATAGAGTCGCGTGTATATTACGGGACGCAATAAATATAAAGGTACATCCGAATTTGGTACCGTATGGCTAAGACTTGATGGTCACTTAGCCCGTAGAAGTCCACTGCTGGACATAGTCTCGACAGAGCCACTCGCCTCGATTCTGAGCCACCTGCATCCATCGACTGCATGAAGAAAATAACCTATGGACACTTAAGGACACTATTTTGCGCAATAAATAAACTCACTGCTACGGGTCGGGTGTAAAGTAGAATGCGCTGAACGTATTGGCTAGTTCAGAGATCGATATCCCATCACTTAACGCCTTTTGGTTCCATTGGTCAGTAGGCACGAATCGCTGAGATATATAAGCACGAGAGTGAGTGAGAGGGGCATTCATGCGCTGTCAAGTGGTTCATTGGTTTGTGATCGACTACAGATCTTTCCCGGTCGTCGCTCCATCTAGTAGGAAGTCATTCCATACTGTGTGTACCAGTGCAGGCACGCTATTTTAGAATCTTTTTATCCAGCAGATATCGATTCTACGAGCAATACGACAGTTGACATAAATGGAGTACCTAAAATCTAAAGGCAGTACTGTTAACATCGGGGTATCCCAGAGTTCTATTTTAGGTCCATTTTAGTGTATGCGAATGATCTGCTACATATGGTGCAGAAAATGGAAAAGATATACTATTTGCTGATGATAACTCTCTATTTTTTTATGTGGCCAGCCCGTGTGAATATATTGACAAGGTAAATTGTGTTGTGTCTGCTATTTTAAACTGGTTCACATGTAATAATCATTTGCTAAACTCGGCTAAATAGAAATGCATCAAATTTAGTATTTCAAATGCGTGTCCTGCCAATACAGAAGTTCTCATTGGCAATAATAAATTAGAATTTGTTAATAATACTGTGTTTCTTGGAATTACAGTAGACTCTAAATTACAATGGGGCTCCCACATAAATTGCTGGTAAGCTCAGCTCCGCTGCATATGCAGTTATCAGGATAAGGCAATTGACGGATGTGGCTACTGCGCTATTAGTCTATTTCAGCTACTTGCACACCATTATGTTGTATCGTATACTGTTGTGGGGAACGGCGGCTGACATTAAGACAATTTTTATCTTAAAAAAGACACATTCACTCAATTTATAACATGGGCTCCTGAGAATTCCTCAGGTAACTGTTCAAAGAAATAAATATCCTCACTGTTACTTCTCAATATATTTAAGAAAACATAATGTATGCTCGTCAAAATTTAAAGTCGTTTTCAAACTTCAACGAAAAACTTAGGAGTAGAAATATATATTTGTGTATTTGTGTACATCGGCTTGCTAGGACTGGTAGATCTTTTCTTGTAAATTGAATTCGATTACATAATAAGTTGCTTAACACAGTTCTGTCCTTTCCTGATAATGCATTCAAAAAGCACATAAAAATACTCCCTGTATAAGGTCTTATTATAGAATTGATGAATATGTGACTAACAAAAATGTCTAGAAATAATGTGGCCTGTCCTTAATAATCTTAATTTTACCATTTGATGTAATTATTGCACGAATATACTGAGACCAATATTTTGATTCTATCATGCTGCGAAACCCCGAGCACAGCCCACGTTGAGCGTCCTGAGAGTTTCCATTGGGCCCGCAATGATTTTAATTCTACCATTTGATATCATTATGGTACCAATATGCTGATGCTAAATGTGTGCTAGTCTAGGGAACAGATATACTGCAAACAAGGTACATACTTCTGTGTACAAATATACGTAAAATGTTTGTAGAATAAGGGACACACTTATTTATCTATCACATCTAGATCAGAGAGTCGCCTTAGGATGAATATTACCAATTTCTTAACGTTGTGTATGAAATATGAATTTAGTGTCATTATATATACTAAAATATTTTCATCATCAAAGAGGAGGGCTATTAGAATCTTAGAGGAACCATTGGAATAGCACAACTTAAGAGACTTCTGTCTCGGTTCCGTAGTCGACCAACTAGAAAAGTACGGACTCTCCTGCCAGTTGAATGCGGGCCGCTTCTCTCAAGGCACGCTCAATAATATAATCCGGCAACTTGCTACCGTCAATGCTGCGTCTTTACTCGAACCTAACGGCATTTCGAGAGATGATGGTAAGAGACCCCACGGTATTGCCTTCGTTACCTGGAAGATGGAACAGACGCTGGTTTGGGAAGCTACTTGTGCCAACACGCTGGCCCTGTCTCAGTCGCATAAAATTTTACTTCCGTTCTGTATACTAACATTTTTGTTCCCTTTGGGATCGAGACTTTAGGCCCGTGGTGTTCTAGTCTTATTATTTCTAAGCGTCCACTGGCGAAACTACTGGCGGCTTTTTTGCAGAACATATCGTGCATTGCAATACAGCTGACATCGCTAGCAACTTCGGCCCAAAGCCAAAATCTCCCACGTTAATATTAAGTTTTAGTTAATTCTCTATTTTTTTAATTTAGATATAGTTATTTTTTAGGTATCGTATTAACTTTGTTTACCTATGATAAATTCAAATATTTATTACTTAGGAGATGTAAATTTGCTTAACCTCACAAGCAGAATTTACCTACCTACGTATTATAGAGTGAATATATTCGGTATTCGCAAACATAGCGTTAGATGATGGCGATGGATGATAATACAGCCCTTTATTCACCCTTCCGGTGACGTAGTCACGGCCCGCAGGGGCCAACTACATAGTCAGGCCAAAAAAAAAGCCCTTTATTCACGTGCGTTTTTCCTATTACATATTTTAGTAACTATTCGCAAGCAAATACAGAAACCTACACTGTGCGTGGCCCGACCCCGGCACTTGGCCGGTATTTTGTTTATGCTGATAGGAAATGATCCATCAACCAATACTAGAGAAACTAGAGATTGACAATTGAAACAATAATAATAATAAATTCATGGGAAATGTTTTTTATTTATTTTCTATCCATCGATACTAAGCGTTGTGACGACGGATCGGTAACCATAACAACCTGATGTGGAGCTTGTTTTGTTACTCATGCGAAATTATCCTTGTATATAAATATCTTATCTAATTTCCGTTTCCTTGGCTTCTGTTACCTACTGCTAAACTCGGTTTGAAGCTTTTGTAATTATTTTACGAACAGAGATGATTTATTTTAATAAAAATCGAATTTGAAAAAGGATCTAGTTTAAAATCAAATATAAAGGTCCTAAAATCTTGGGTTTCAAGCACGCTGGCCATGTATAATCCTTGTATTGTTGTAGCCGCTAAAGATATATATATATATATATATATATATATATATATATATATATATATATATATCCCATTTCTCCAAATAATGCTGCGAAGGTCTGTAGAAGTATTGACGTGAGATCAGCCGGTTAAATAGTTGGTGGTGTGTTCACAGTGAAAAGAGAAAAGAGCGACGGTAAACATTTTAAAGCTGCTAGTGGTTAGGGTTTCTGGTGCATGACATGTCACGTATTATAGAACATCATACGTGATATGTAATTATTACAATATCATCGATAAATTATGTTTGTTATGTAGAGTTCTTTTAGTATATCACAGTAGCCGTTATACCAAGATGCAACTACAATTTTGCTCAATGTTCTGTGTTCCTGCATAGAAACAACGGCGGTTAGTATCAAAAATAACAGAAAAGTCATGCATCGATCTATCTTATCGGCTGTATTATCATCCATCGCCATCATCTAACGCTATGTTTGCGAATACCGAATATATTCACTCTATAATACGTAGGTAGGTAAATTCTGCTTGTGAAGTTAAGCAAATTTACATCTCCTAAGTAATAAATATTTTAATTTATCATAGGTAAACAAAGTTAATTTGATACCTAAAAATTACTATACCCAACTTTAAAAAATAGGAAATGAACTAAAACTAAATATTAACGCGGGAGATTTTGGCTTTGGGTCGAAGTTGCTGGCGATGTTAGCTGTATTGCAATTCACGATATGTTCTGCAAAAAAGCCGCCAGTAGTTTTGCCAGTGGACGCTTAGAAATAATATGACTAGAACTCCACGGGCCTAAAGTCTCGATCCCAAAGGGAACAAAAATGTTAGTATACAGAACGGAAGTAAAATTTTACGCGACTGAGACAGGGCCAGCGTGTTGGCACAAGTAGCTTCCCAAACCAGCATCTGTTCCATCTTCCAGGTAATGAAAGCAATACCGTGGGGTCTCTTACCATCATCTCTCAAGTTGTGCTATTCCAATAGGACTACTATTGGATCTAAGATTCTAATAGCCCTCCTCTTTGATGATGAAAATATTTTAGTACATATAATGACACTAAATTCATATTTCATACACAACGTTAAGAAATTGGTAATATTCATCCTAAGGCGACTCTCTGATCTAGATGTGATAGATAAATAAGAATGTCCCTTATTCTACAAACATTTTACGTATATTTGTACATAGAAGTATGTATCTTGTTTGCAGCATTTCTGTTCCCTAGCCTAGCACACATTTAGTATCAGCATATTGGTACCATAATAATATCAAATGGTAGAATTAAAATTATTGCGGGCCCATTGGAAACTCTCAAGGTCGCTCAACGTGGGCTGTGCTCGGAGTTTCGCTGCATGATAGAATCAAAATATTGGTCTCAGTATATTCGTACAATAATTACATCAAATGGTAAAATTAGGATTATTAAGGACAGGTCATCATTATTTAAGACATTTTTGTTAGTCACATATTCATCAATTCTATAATAAGACCTTATACAGAGAGTATTTTTATGTGCTTTTTGAATGCATTGTCAGGAAAGGACAGAACTGTGTTAAGCAACTTATACATATAATCGAATACAATTTACAAGAAAAGATCTACCATTCCTAGCAAGCCGATGTACACAAATACACAAATTATTTCTACTCCTAAGTTTTTCGTTGAAGTTTGAAAAAGACTTTATATTTGGCGGGCATACATTATGTTTTCATAAATATATTGAGAAGTAACAGTGAGGATATTTATTTCTTTGAACAATTACCTGAGGGATTCTCAGGAGCCCATGTTATAAATTGAGTGAATGTGTCTTTTTTAAGATAAAAATTGTCTTAATGTCAGCCGCCGTTCCCCACAACAGTATACGATACAACATATTGGTGTGCAAGTAGCTGAAATAGACTAATCGCGCAGTAGTCACATCCGTCAATTGTCGTATTCTCATAACTGCATATATGCTGCGGAGCTGAGCTTACCGGCAAATTTGTTTATGTGGGAGCTCCATTGTAATTTAGAGTCTACTATGATTCCAAGACACACAGTATTATTAACAAATTCTAATTTATTATTGCCAATGAGAACTTCTGTATTGGCAGAACACACATTTGAAATACTAAATTTGATTGGCATTTCTATTTAGCCGAGTTTAGCAAAAGATTATTACATGTGAAACAGTTTAAAATAGCAGACACAACGCCATTTACCTTGTCAATATATTCACACGGGCTGGTCACATAAAAAAATAGAGAGTTATCATCAGCAAGTAGTATATCTTTTCCATTTTCTGCACCATAGCCACCATTCTGCACATTCTGTAGCAGATCATTCGCATACACAAAAAATAAAAATGGTTAGTTTAATTACATAAATATAAAATATTTTAAATTATTTTATATTTATGTATTAAACTAACACACTGTAAAAGTAATAAATGTTATTTGCAATAGAATTTTTTTTACTTTGTTTCAGTATTTATGACAAGACTAGGTATATATATGCCAAACTACAGCTTTCTAGTATCAAGCGTCTCTGAGCTAGGCCGCGGACAGACGGACAGACGGACATGGCGAAACTATAAGGGTTCCTTGTTTACTACGGAACCCTAAAAACGATTCCTATTAACTTATATATTTATTTCACGATAATCATGCCCCCCCTTCACGAAAGTGTCGCTCATGAAGATTATCAACATAAGAGTCGACGATTCGGCATCCCGAAGTAAACGCTGAAGCCACATCCACCGCATGAACTTCGCTGCTAGTGTCTCAATATCACGATGCTAGAACACTACTAATTTACTATATCTACGTACCCCTTACTACATTCTATAACATAGAATAACTACACAGGTACACAAGGATGCGAATGCTACTCTTTATTCTGTACTTTCGTTTTGACTAAGTGAGATTGAAAGCGTTCAGTTTTTCTTATCGACTTGGACATGAGGATATAACAAAAAAGTGGATCTAGACTGCCGAGTATATTCGCGAGTGGCGTGAAGATATACATATATACATACAATCACATTTCTGTAATAATAACTTAATAAACCAACAAAAATGATATTTTTAAACTTCGATAATTATCGAACAGGATAAATTGTAATTCGTTAGAGCTTCATATATTGTGTTATATGTAATTGTATGTTTTGAATAAGGTATGAGGGGCAAACACAGCAACTTGTTAAGAGATTACTGCTAACCTTGGTCAGTAGCAGGAACACAACACATCTCCAGACCAAGGAGATGTTATTCTCATGCGGTCGTCTGTACGGTGGGTTCAATCAGCTTGTGAGATTGCCGCCCTGCTTACGTCCTGTACATGCTACGCTGTAATATATATTTTTTTTCAACAGAAGCGGGAGTGATCAGCTCTTTGTGGATGGAGCTTGAATCAGAAGCACCAGCACCTGAGCGCTGACGTCGGCGCAGCGAGCAGTACTACAGGCCGGTGACGCGCGCTCGCAACGAACGCCGCAAGATGTCAGCCGCCGGTGTGCCGCCCGCCGAACCCTCCGACAAAAAAGACTCCTTATAAAATAAAGCCACGTTAGTCCCCCGTCGCAAGGAAACTGCAGTATAGGTGAATTATGTGCGTGAACAAATTTAGGGGAGATAATATACGAAGACTCTATCTCATCCTTCCTCTGAAATTTCTCAGGCTCAAAAAGTTTGCAAAAGCATTTTTGGAGTAAGAAGAACTAATATTATAAGTAAATTAGTTGAAAGAAATTAATATGTCGTAAAATTGCTGGCCGACAGAGGACATCAGCATCGGGGTCATATACGCTGCTCTGTATCTATATACCCATTGCTGAATAATGCTTTCCATAATATCAATGTACCTACTTTACACATCCAGGAAGTGGCGACCATTAGTTTGGGCTCATCGGTCCATCTAGAGGGTATAAGTTGATGCATATTAAAATTCGATCGATTAAAAAAAGTAACTCAATTTTAACAATATTCATTTTTAGTAACTAATTTTAAATGAAAATGAAACTAAAAAAATGTTCATCCTGGCTGAGTAAGCAAGGAACATAAACTACCTGATCAGGAGGCCGGAGGTTGTATTTATCTGCACTGAAATGGAGTGATATTATTAGAGATTAAACAAGAGCCTGACAAGTCAGAGTTAGTTAAATTATGAAAGAAAAATCTTTCCTAGATTGTATCATACTATCTCGTTAAATTTGAATAACTTCATTTATGTCAAGAGGAAGAAGTCGTGAGTGAGTGTCAATATTTCCCTTTAGGTTTGTGAGTGCAAATCCTAGATATACATAAACACTAAGCATATGATGCAAATCAATAATATATGCAGGAAAAGAAAGATATTATGGGGGCTATACATGTGGTTTGAAACTCAATTTAGAGTGAAAAAATATCTTGTAGTATTAAGGACCAAAACTTTAATCCAAAATTTCCATTTTCTAATTATTTTTGAAGGAAAAGGATTTTAGAGCTTCGATTCAAGTGTGTTGGAAATGAGATCTCGATAGTTGAACTTGTTTTTATCTATACTATTCTGAATGCCCCACTCGACAGTCTATTTTTCTCTAATCTAGTTTTCCTTGTAGTGACTAAAGTTCTACTGTTAGTCAATTTGTAAAATTATTGCGATTATCTGAGTCACTAATGCAAGAAATAAAGATAATATGCGAAAAATTCTCTGAAATAAATGCATATAGACACCTATGTAAATTTGGATTGCATTTCACTTTTCTCGCTTATTGTCATAATGCTTATAATTTTTAATGTACGATATAACAATAAAGACGTATTGTAATTCTATACAGAACTTCATATGACTTTGTAAATATTTTTTGTCGATATTACAATATTTCGCATATTGACTTCAACTGCAGATATTATTACATTGCTATAGTTTAGTGGAAAGCTATCCAATTGTCACTTTCAGCAACGAAGGTAAAATGTACCACGAAGTAGCTTTCAATTCAATTAATGTCTAAGTATGTGGTAAACTACTGTACTAAAGAGTTACATAACACAACTGACGTTTGCTATTGTACTAACAAAAATCCACTTATTTATGTAATCTTGTAATCAGCTAGACCTGGCAGGTCTGTAGGATTTGTGTACTTAAAGGTAGTAAGTAGTCCTCGAATGTTCTCATGAACTATTTAATTCGTTTACTATATACTGCTGCTGTTCATGACATGTATTTCAGAAGAGTAAATAATCAATTAAATGTATAACATGTAGACATGAGTTTATGATACACTGTTGCCGTTGAACTGCTAAATCTGTCATTGTCTGTAAAAGAAACTACTTGCAGATTTATTGTTGACAGCTCAGCCAACGATACAGCATAGAATTAGTATACTGCGCCGTTGTACTATTTTATTGTAATACATGCATGTATAATCTCAAACCGTGTGACATGAGAAGCTTCAAGTATATCTTATTTAATGTAAAAGTAATCATCACAGTACTGATGGGGAGACAAGACGTTTTTCGGAAGTGCAGAGAGTGGCCATGTGCGTACATAGCAAGTATTATAAATTAATTTGAAACATTTATGAAGTGGGGCATAAATTAAGCCGGTATGAGTTGCAAGATTATCAAAGGATTATCAGGAACTATAGGATGGGTTACATAAAACTATTAGGTACTATGGGGATGATGTAGCAAAAGTTACATTAATCATCAATCAATCTTAATAGCCAGCTTGTGTTTGGGCTGATTATTGCCATAGATGGATGAATCGCCATAAAGACATGAGACATATTTTTTCGCTCACTCATTTCCAAGTTCTACTCCAAAGTGATTACCACGTTTTACACTTATTGGTTCCTTGTGTCAATATTCATTAAACACAAGTGAAACTGAAACTGAAAAAAAGTTCAATTTGACTTTGTTCGAAGACGTACCTATCTTTTCATATAAGCACAGAGTGCAACGTCAAGTTATCCGATTTAAACTCATCGAAATTTATAGTCACCTAAAAATTAGAGTATTAGTTAATCATTCTGATAAATATTGATGAGCTTCCTAATTATCTTATTATAGTAAAATTATCAGAGTTTAAGCAAACAGGTAAAATCAATGCGAGCTGGTGACGCGTAAGCGTATCTATGGTACGTCCGCAACAGTCCGTTGGTAGCAGAAACGAATCAACCTTTTGACTGCGCGTGAAGGCATTCCGTGCTCACAAAAAACGAACTCTCATAACTCGAAGATATACATATATATTATACTAGCTGCAACCCACAGAGCGCGTTTAGACAAAGAAAGAAACAAACTCTTCCGCTTTATATATAAGTACTCGTAGAGAAAATATACCTAGTCGGGTCATAAGTTCTGTCAAAACCTTATTATTTTAATTTTGGAATACTGGCCAGAAATACTTTGACTTTTTTAAAAATAGAACTTTCCCGCTTGCTGAAAATAAAAAATAAATTCATTTTCATTCATTTTCAAATATGGAGTGGTCGAAGAAGAAAGATAGAGTCACGTTTATCGCGTTGCACCGCTGTGGATACGCGCCAAAAGAGTGAAAATCTCTCTATAAAAATCACATTCTACAAAAATTGGAAATAATACGGTTTCTTTCCCACACTATCAAATGATATACTAAAGATTCAAGCTTCAAAGATCTTAAGAGGAGCGGCCGACCTCGCACAGTTAGGACACCAGCGGTCATCAAAGCAGTGAAGACATGTATCCAAAGAAATCCCGTGCGTAAACAAAAAATCTTAGCTCTTCAGATGGGATTAAGCAGAACCACAAAAGAGTGTTAAATGAAGACCTGGGACTACGAGCTTGTCGTAAAAAAGCGGACATTTTATGAACGAGCGTTTGAAAAAAATTAGGATGGAAAGATCCCGCGCTTTGTTACGGTGGTACGCGGGAAAAAACACCGCGAAATTTTGTTTTCGGATGAAAAAGTTTTTACCATCGAAGAAAGTTACAATAAACAAAATGATAAGGTTTATATGCCCACAGTTGTGAAGAAGCGAGCGCGCGTATTCCGAGGGTCCAGCGAGGGCAATATCCTTCATCAATCATGGTTTGGCTTATGGTCTCATATTCAGGCTTAACTGAGGTGTTTTTCTGTGAAAAGGGTGTGAAAACCAGTGCCGTGGTTTACCAAAATACCGTCCTAATAATCATAGTAGAACCTCTTTCTCAAACAATGTTCAAAAACAGACACTGGATATTCGAACAGGACTATGCACCAGCTCATAAGGCACGAAGCACTCAAAACTGGTACAACGCCCGTGGAATTGACTTCATCGGGCATAAAGACTGGCCCTCTTCTAGTCCAGATTTAAACCCACTGGACTACAAAATATGGCAACATTTGCAGAAAAAAGTCTGCGCTAAACCTCATTAGAATTTGGAGTCTCTCCGAGCATCTCAGGTTAAAGCAGCGGCAGAAATAGATATAAATGTGGTGCGTGCTGCGACCGATGATTGGCGGCGTCGATTAAGGGAATATATTCAAAATGGAGGAGAGCATTTCGAATAATATAAATAAAATTTTATTGTACATTTAATTACCTTTCATTTCATATATAACTTTTACATAATTATCAAAAAGTGTATCATTAATTACATCAAAAGTTTTTGACAGAATTTATGACCTGACTAGGTACATTAAATAAGATTTTGATTAATAAAACAGTTTACAAGACAGTTTTATAAATGACGCTGTTCCAGATGGCTCAAACAAGCGAACTCGTTACGGCAAGTTCGATTGATGTGGGTTACGTGAAACAAAGCAGATTTTGCCAACACGAGGAAACAACTGATATTGAAATTAGGCTCCAACACATCTTTGAAGTATGCCACCCATGTCAGGATATAAGATGGGAAATCACAAAACTGTACAAGTCCAAATTACTATAACTTTTTTTCAGATAACACACCTTTGTTAGAAAAAGTAGTTCATATTTATTTAAATTCATACAACACACGAATATTTTATGTGAGGTGGTGGTACTTCGCCAGTTGATTTGCTTTGATGCCCCTTTCTTGTTTTATATTATATATATCTTATATTGACGATGCACAAATCATGCCTGGCATAAAGCGCAATTGCGTCGTTTAAATTTAAATGAATACAAGTCAAGCAAGGTAGCCATACCCTACCTCTGGATGGGTTTAATTATCTTACGTACGAATAGAATAGATTCCCCTGCTGTGGATAGATGACAGTCAATAAGTGATGTTAATGGCCTTTAGTCAGTTTAGAAATATTGGCCTCCACTGATCGACTACACTTTCAGCCCTTTCGATTGAAGGGAGACCCAATACCCCAACAGTGGGACGAGCAATGGTTTAATGTAGAAACTATGAAGCCCAGATTTACATACATAAGTTAGTACCTACTTACAAACTTAGTTCCAATTACTAGACTTCATGCAACCAATCCTTACTATATCTACAATATCTATCTATCTATAACTTCACGCCAAATCCCTTGTGGAGTAGACAATACGTACAATATTATTTATTTATTATCGAAAATAACTTAGTACGTTGTCTAATAACAAGCTAACTCTGTTGTGAATTTAATTTTTCCCGGTACCTTTCTTAACAATTCATTGAAAAAAGGTACTTTCTCAAGCTGTTTTATTGACTAATTTCATGTAAATTGTGAGAGTTCATACCCCAATTCCCGCATTTCCCTTTATAGCTGTATCGATCCAGCAAAATAATGCATAATAACATGATTTATTTATGAAGCATTTGTATCAGTAAAAAAACCACTGCTCTTTGTGATTTAACGGATGGCAAGGTAAAACGTTTGGACGAAGTTAATATATTGACTTGTACGCATTTATTATCTTTGCATCATTGTAAACAAGTGAGGATGACGGATTTTCTTCAATTTATCGATGGTAGAGACATAGAATATATTCTCGACACTGTGCTGCTCTACTTCGGGTTTACGGAGGCTAGTGTTATTAAGACGTCGATAGATTAGACAATGAGTGGGCAAATGGCCCCTCTTGTCAATTGTGACTCGCCAGTCTGCCAAAGAGAAATTAGCGCAGCTCTCTCGCGGCAAACCGCTCACCGCGCTCGTTCAGGCTAGTTTTATTTTATAAAATATATTGAAACATAAATAGTTTGTACCTTAATTTCACCAGTCACTAACAAACTTAACATATACACTGTATTTTCTTGATTTACCTACTTTCCTTCGTATATTTGTATAATAAAAAGTAAATAAAACCTCTAAAAATGAAAAGTAACGTGGACATTCCCTTCATTCTCTCATCGTTTCTTTTGTTTTTTGGGTCCTTTTCTTTACAACCGACTTCAGCGTAAACTCATTATAGTAGCAATGACCAAATTCCATTGTAAAAGGAGTATAACCACTTACCTACAATCCCTTAACTATACAGACACTGAGAATCTCCTCATTCTCATCAGATGATCAGATGACAAATACCAACACATGCCTATGTCTGCATCCAATTGCCAATCCCATACACACAGTTTGCACAGCGCGCTCACCACATTCACTCATGCATAAATTTACACACATAACACACACACGCGCTAACATACAAACTCATAGAATAAATTTACCTAACTTTTTATGTATAAATAGTGTCACACTTACGAGAGGTGAAAACTGGTGATCTGAGATATAGGCTCCGCCTAGTTTAGACGTCAGTCTCACAAATTCCTATCTTTTAATTTCTTTGCGACTAAAATGTGTTCCATAGAATTAAGTTTATCACATAGGATTTTGTGAAATTAACTAACGTTTTTATTATTATATTATTATTATTCCATTAGCGTAATCTAGTTATTTTTCTAACTTAAATATTACTATGATATAAGTTCTGAAGAAATCTTCAGTTGTAATTAAAATAATTATAGACTATCCGGCTTTGTTGACCGATAGGCACAATAGTCCTGGACATCGAACGCCAAAATAATATTGGAAGTATAAAGTAAACACTTTAATAAAATAAACAACTTTATCATAAATAACAGATACGAGTACTAATGATTTTGATTCAAATCCGCAATGAATAACGGCAAAGCATAATGTAATTTGTTCTGAACGGGCACTTTGATGTGTCTTATCTTTGATTTATTAATGAAAGGTTCCATTATATTTCGATTGGAAACATTCCTCGAGAGGGACTCGTGTCGTAACGGCTGACACTATACTCCTCTTTTATCTCAATCCCATTTAGCGGCGATAATAAATATTTGATGTTTTCCCACCACATGTCGCGATTGTTATTTGTCTTAGATATGATTTACAACAAACATTTTTATAGTCTTATTAATGGTTTGACTGAGATCTGAGAAATTTCATATTTACGAGACTAGGAATATTTTATTAATAAACTTCATACTTTTGTTTTACATTCGGTATATAGCATGTAATAAAGTAAGTTATGGGAAATAATAAGTAAGTTCTCAATACCAAAACTATGTAGTTAAATCAGGTTTAATATACAGCATACGATACGGCTGAATGTGAAGTTGTAGTAGTAGTTATTTACGCGCACACGAGAAGAGTTTCTTTTCAAATTCGAATAATTTATTTATTTCTTATTTCACCCCACAAAGTTAGATATCATTAGCGCTTATATATATTAATGAACATCGAAAACGTCTAGTATTAGTTTGCCGTGTCGTATTTAGACATTACAAAATTAATTTATCACTGACACGGTATTAAGGATACACCAAAAAAATATAATTTAAATAAATAAAGCTACGCGCTATACCACATGCCTAATCCCGGTCGCACAATGATTTAAAAGGGAAGTTAGTTGACACCACGCTACAGATTTATGACCACTCAAGTATACACAGATGATGTATAGCAGCTGAGCAATGGTAAAATACGAAACTGTTCTCATGCACAATCCCGGTCAGTCTAAAATTATTCAGACTATTGACGACGACAACAAACAGTAAGTGTTCCTAGGGGTGATGATACTAGGGGGTACATAAGTTCAAGTTTCTGAATAGATGTAGATATTATTTTTTTGAGTGAAAAGAAAAGTACCTAACGATAATCTTTATTAGGTACGTTTCTATGTATCAAAAATAAAGAAATAAAAAATCGCTCAAATGCTAAAGGTCCTTTAAATTCAGGTTCTTTAAGCTGAATCAAATTTACAGGCCACGACTAAGTCCACGGTAGATTTGTCCCAAGTTGGGGACGGGAAAATACATCTACTATGTCAATGCTCAACTTTGTTTATACACTTGTACAGTCCAATAGAGCGTCTCTCCGTGTTAATTTTCGATGACCGATGATGAGAAATGACGAATTAACACCATCCGTGCATCTCCCCGCCCCGTCTTTAGGTTCGCATAGCCTACCCCGCAAAGGACTTGGTGTGCAGGGAATTTATTACTTGTTATTGAAAAACCTAACTATAACTACAAAAGTACATTTTCACGCTATCCGAGTTATTATTTATAAATATTTATAAATACCCTTATGTTTGTCTTTACGGCGGTTTATCTACGGGAACAGGGTCGAGTCTAGTCAAGTTCGAAGACACCTTATAGGTGTCTATTATTAGGTACTATAAAGTAAGCGGTATTTGACATAAATTCTATGACTTTCCTCATTTAAGCATAAACGTGATTTAAGGTTAATATGGATTGGATTTATGTCAAATGGAATACTAAGGAAAGGTGCCAACATGGTTTGTCGTTTATCTGTAGTTAATATATCTTAATAAATTGTATAAAACTTATAATATAAATATTTCTATAGTTGTACAACATTATGAATTTTGTATGTTTGTAACTTCTTAGGTACTCAGTAGTCTATTTGGCATTTATGCTGCAAGTTACGTATGAATTGTATTCAACTTATTATCTATGTGATAAAATTGCAGGATAGTAATAGAGTTAGATTATTATATATAAATATATATATATATATATATTATCATATGTATATGCTAAATTATATGCTACACAACATTTAATGTTAGATGCAATACAATTTATAATAATTTCACATTATCCACCTCTGATAAACTGTCACTGTTTAAAGCTTTTAAATAATGATTACACTTTCATAAACATCGGATTAGTGCCGATTGTTTATATCGACTATAAATTATTAATTATAACAAAGTGTATCATATGTTAAAAGGAACTGGATATTAGGATATCCATAAAAAATATTGTAATAATTGCCTAGCAAATAAGATATCATATATTATGTATACTTACTAAACTTATGGTTATCACATCCAAAGACTAATCTTTTTACTGATAGTAGGTACCTATATTTAAATATAATATTCCGCGATTGCGTGTCGTGTATGCTTACATCTATTTCATTTATCTATGCTATTGACAATACACAAATATCTTCTCTATTGCCTGTAAACTGAACTGGTACGACACTAATATATGAATTTCTTCCTAATTTTGCCAAATAGAAGAAGCGTTATGTTTTTTTACTCACTTTTCTCCGTTCATATTTCCGGCTTTTGGTGTAAAAGACACCTTATTGTACAAACCCGAAATGTTATACTTTCAAACTCTAGCTGTAATTAATGAGAGAGCTTTTTGCTCGAATCGTGAGATTTTATTTTCCTTAATCAGTAATTAGTTGTTGCCCACAAATTACGTTCAATGTTCTATTTATATTTTCGTAACGATTATTTGCACTTTTATGATAGCTACAATGGTACAGTCTTTTATCTAAAGTTACGAAAGTTTCATAGTTAGACCTTGGGTATACATTTTCAGATCGGTATAGGTAATAAATTTCCTTACGCGACATAAATTTAGTGTGGAAATCTGAATGGACGAAACTTTTTATTGTTACAATTAAATCTCTCAAATTTATAATGTAAATGACATTTCATTGTCTATAAGCTTTCATAAATAAGAATAGATTCATATATATAAATGAATGTATATTTTAACAATATAACAAGGATGTGTAAATAATAGATTGTAGGTACAGTATGCAACCTAAATAAAGTAGACGATCTATCATTTTATGGCCTTATTTCTTTTACAAGTAGATACTTGATATATTTGAGAAGTTCATTGATTATTTACCTATAGAAAAAATAATGTGAAATAAAAATAAATGTATCGCACTAAAGGCGAATCAATCTAGCTAATAAAACTTGAAGACAAATATATAATTTATTCCGTAGTATATGCAACTTAGAATTCAACTCAGCTCTTTTTTTAGTTTTCTAACAAAAGGTTCTTTCGCGCATCTTGTAATAGAAAATAATTATTTTGTTAAGCTTTGGGACCACTGATGAAATTATTTTCTAATTTACTACTACACATTACTAATCTTCTCAATATTTACATGTAGAATCTGAATACATTTAATCAAGAAATAGCCCCTCATATAAATACAGGGCTTGTCTCTTCATAGGGTATGAGAACCCCAAATCTTTATTCTAATAATACATAATATTATTGTAATACATAATAATTACCGTTAATCAATCTAGAACATGTTTGACAGATTACTTAGTATATACATAGTTAGATTAGAGGGGTGTATCCACTCGTATAAGGTATTGAATGGTCGAGACACATGGCTGTGAGCAGAGGAACTATCGGTAAAAGTTGAAGCCTTGAAATTAAGGTACAAAGGGTTTTAAAACTATGAATAAACAATTTATGATTTAAAGTAAAAATATATTGAAATACTCTTTATCAACCTATTATTTTATATATATTACAAATGCTTAAACAATTCTTAATAAAGTAAGATCTTCCAATATTTTGTAGATATATACTTAAACTGTATCAATATAATTGATTTTAGAGGTAATAAGGTCATATTTCTCTGGCTAAGGGAGATGCGCTTGGATCAATGGTACTTCACAATAACAAGTTGGTCTCCAATCTGTTACATACCTGGACGGATCAATCGGAGGTCAAAGCATATTACTGCAGTATATCGAGGGCAAATGTTCGGTTGATTGAATGAAATCCGAGGGAGCAGGTAATTCGAGTTCTACAAATTAGTTTTGTGTAATCGTGTGTACTAACGTGCTGCGCCAGCCACATGCCTTGACATTAGGTATGCAAGTGGAAACATGCCTTTACATTTATGTTATATATAGACGTTGTACTGTTTTTCGAAATGCAACTGATTCAGTAAATAGGAAAACATTAGTTTTGTTTTTTCTTTATAATAAAATTAAACAAATTCAAATGAGTATTTTATTATGTTCTCACACAGCGTATCTACTGCTCCTTGCAAATACTCTATTTCACGGGTTTTTCACAATTAATAGCAGAGTCCATGCTGGCTGATCGATTCACTTGTTATCTATGCCGTACGGTAGATATCGGTTATTATTAATGGACATAGCTTAAGTGCAAGTACACTTATTCCTTATTAAGGCCACCCTTCGTGTACGAGTCCAACTCGCACTATAAAAAACCAGCAACGTATAAAAATCACAGAAAACAATCACATTTCTTGTATCTATATTTAAATTTAATTATCGCTGTAATTCAATGCCGCTGCTGCTCGGGAGACTTCATAGCGAGAGTAAAACTGACTGACCCGACGTTTAGCCAGCTGGGCCGTGCGACATCAGCGCAAATTTACCATACTCTGATCAGAGAAGCACACTGCGCGATCCACGATCTTGGATTACGGATCGCCGATCCAAAAAGGATCAGCCAATGTGGAGACAGCATTGTGTAACATTAAAGTTATCCTCTGTGTTCGTACTAATTCATTCATTTTTGTAGGTATGGTACACAATACGAAAGAATTGACGACTATTCCAGCATACAATAAACAGATGACATAACTGTTAAATTCATATCTTATAGCATATACCTAGTCCTGCCATAAGTTCTGTTACAAATGATTATGCATTTATTGTTTTATGAAGTAATGTAATCTTAATAAAACTTACATCACATTTATATAAGTCTCGGCAAAAAAATAAAAAAATATTCTATATGAAATGGCCACCTTTGGCCTTGATAAAGTCTTTCAATCTGTCTGGCCATGAATCTATGGATTTACGCACTGTTTCCATGTGAAATTTAGCCACTGCTTACTCCAGAGATTTCTTAAGAGACACAGTGTTGGTCGGCGTGTCGCATGCCATGTCTTCTAAAACTAACCATAATTTGAAGGTTAGGGGGCTCAGATATGGCTAGACGAGGGCCAGTCTTCAACTATTATAAAGTTCGGAACGTTGGTTTCCAGCCAGGCTTGGGTAGTTCATGCTTTGTGACTAGGTGCTGTAAGTCCACGGTACATTTTTGTGCCAAGTGCCAACAAGTGTATTGCCAAGAGGTTTCACAACACGCTCCAAGACAGTCTCTTGATACACTTTGGCTGAAGTCTTCACTTTTTTCACAATCATGAAGCTTTGTGACTCCTTGACACCCTCCATCAAATTATTATAGACGCAGGATGACGATCACGTTATACCTTTCCGACCACTTGGAAGGCTACTTTAGAACTATGTGTGCACACTTTGTCATTTTGCTTGTCATCATCATTGTGCTCTTCAATCGTGAAATTTTTTTCATCACTAAAGATGATATTTCTGTGCATTTCACCTGCGTATTGGGACAGAAGGCTTTTTAATTGATCCACTATCTTCAAGTGCAGGCATTGAGTTAGGGCATGTCCAGTATATCGATAATAAGCGCCGAGCTTCAGGTGATATTTTATTATACGCGACAGTTCTAGCGGGAATCTTCATTTCTCGCATATTTTTTGTTTCCTAATGGGGTTTCGGCGAATTTTGGCTTTAACAGCATTAACAGCGTTTGTAGTTCTAACTACTTCTAACAGCACGCGATCGTCCCGATCTTTTATGGTCTTCAACAGATGAAGTGTTGATATATCTGTCGATAGTACGATATACGATCAAACGGCTGATACCAAGCTTTTGAAGTGTCTTGAACATGACTGACCGGCTCCATAACCACTTTGTACGGGGCAATCACTACAATCCTTTTTTATTTAACACCCCATTCCATATTGTAATTGGATAATAAACACGAAAAAATATGCATAACGGCGGAAAATCGAAACAAGTTTTTAACATAATATACTCTTTCCATATTCAAAATTATTGAAATTAAAAGTTGATAAAGAAGTTTCTATGTAGGTACCTAACAGCATTTATGACCAGCCTAGTTATAGTTTACGTTAGGTACTTAACACGATGTTTTTAAATTTTATAATACACATATGAGACTGGAGTATATGCAAGGAGCACATCGACACGTTCAGAGGCAAACAAAACCTCATCTGGACGTGGTACACCCTTTTTTTTGTGACGCGGGGAAAAATGCGTTACACACACCACCGGTGCCTGGGTGGCCGCCGGTGGTAGTCTGGGACTCCCCTTTGGCCGCCCAATGGTATACCCACTAAATAACCCCGCGAATTGCCATCGGCCGCTTTGGTGGGGTGCCCCAGATCTGTTAGCAACAGGGCACCAGTGCGACTGGCCAGCCCCTCAGAAGGGGCCAGACTTCTTCAATCTAGGGGCCATCCCTGCAAATTGGGACAGCCCCTCCGGCGGCGGGACCGCTATGGGGCCAGGTTCCCATCCTGACCCGTAGTCCCACATATTAGGGAGGCAGCGAAGGATGCGCGTAGCGCCTACGCCGCACTCCCGTCTGCCATCTCCGGAGCGGGACAGCCTCGGGATCATCCTCCCTATCCCGCTCCGAGGCCTCTGGGACATGACCGACTCACAGAAGAAGGCCATCGCCTGCCAGGCACTGTCGCTCCCTAGCATGGAGCGGACCACGCTCGGGAGCGCGAGGTCCGTGCCTCCAAGCGCGGACACCAGATCGTGGCGCTGACGAGTCCACCTAGGACACTGCTCCAGTGTGTGTTGGGCAGTGTCCTCGGCTGCGCCACAATCGTGGCAGCCCGGCTCCTGCTCCCGCCTCGCGACCCGGTGCAAATACTCCGGCATGAAGCCGGAGTACAGCCGCCTCCACGCAGTGCTGGACCTTGAGCAGGAGGCGACCCAGCGCCGCTGCAACTCTGATGACCTTCGGTCCTAACCGCTCGAAGTGGGGGCCGAAGGTCCATCTCCCGTCCAGGGTGAGGCTCAGATACCTCATCTGGGCACTCACCCTTATCCTCCCTACTCCTATTTGGAGGTGTGCTCCCAGACGTGGTACACCCTGCTAGATTCTGGCGAGAACGAGAACAACGAGATTCTGATCAAAGCGGGGTGGGGCATAGCTATAGCATATATATTTACGTAGCAGGTGGACTGAGAAGTGTCTCCGTCGTTCAAAATATCGAAGCCAAGTAACGACTCCCTAGAGAGGTTGTAATGCTGCGAGTGAGGGAAGTTTCTAATGCTTCATGACTGGGTTCCGAGGGCTTGCTGCATTGGCTGCGGAGGTTTCAGAGGATACATTCCATCTAAGATTTTTTAAAACCACCTACTTCCCTTTCCGTTTACCGTTAGCTCGTCACTTAGCGAATTGTACTGGCCTTCACTCAAAAGTCTAAAACGTGAACCGGGGCTACAGGTGTGATGCAGCGACATACCTGAGCATGTTGGTCTTTCTTCTTCTTTTTAGCATTATCCCGTTGCCTAATCCATTAGGATTGGCGGGGCCACTACCAAATCGTAAGCCTAAGGAGTGGTTGCCGTCAGACCTCTACAATAAACGAACAAGACCAAAAAGTTGTTATTTCTTAAGGTGAGTTAATTGAATTTCGACTTAACTATTGTTTTTTTTTTTCATTCTAAATATGGTATTACAATTTCTTAGAATAACCAATGACTCCGAGATAGAGCTGTTACTCTTATTAAACATACACACCGATCGACTAACTATGCTGGAAATAAAACAGAGCCTCCGTCTCATTAGCGTGTTTTTGTCGGTTGAACTTTCCGAAATACTAACGAAAAATGCATTGTGCTTGTTTGTTCATTTATTCAATGTAAACCTCGTAAATATTTTTAATACAATAAAGTCAAAAGATACATTTTAAAAAATAGGGATATACCACGCCGATAGCAGAGTGAAAGCCCAAGTTACAGGTCTCAGGACTTCAAAGCGTACGACATTTCCAAATAAATATGACATGTATACATGCTCATGCCCACAATTAGAAATAGTCACCACTATCAAATACCTGGGTATCACAATTGACAGAAATTTAAACTTTTTACCACATATAGAGTTACTAACCGGCAGGATACGTAAACTAGTATATGTATTTAGAAATTTAAGATTTATAACAGATAAGAAACTAATGAAAACGGTATATCAGACCCTATGTCAATCGTTAATAGTTTACTGTATTCCTATATGGGGTGGAGCTGCTAAAACTCATATTATACATGTTGAACGTGCCCAAAGGTTAATACTGAAAGTAGCTACCTTTCGTCAATATATGTTCCCCACATTTGAACTATTTAAATCTGTACAGGTCCTTACTGTTCGGCAATTATTTATTCTTTACACACTTTTAAAACAACATGCTATGACTCCCCCAATTAGCAATCAAAACACTCACAGGCACAGGCCAATCATTATTAAAACTACTAAATTTAATACTTCCTTTTGTCAAAGATTTTTCTGCGCTATGGGACCTTACTTATACAATAAAGCAAACTACATACTTAAAATAGTACAATCAAACAAGTATCAGTGTAAAAACAGTATAACAAAATGGCTTCAAAATCTGACTTATGAGGAAACAGAAAGTGTTATTGAACGCATAGCATGATCGGTTTTGGTAACAATACTGTATTCCTTCGTCACTGTATATACACAATAGGGCGTAAATTTCTATCTATCTAAAACTTCACGCCAAATCCCTTACGGGGCAGGCAGAGAGAACCGAGCGCCACGTGACTCGATCCTTACTTACCTCACTCCCTTCTTTAACATTCATTGATCTTTTCATGCACGCTCGCCGGTTTCTAGGGCTCCTGACATCACCTTCTGATAGAACATGACCAATTTGATCATCGTGGGTAAGTCTTGGGCTTCCTCGGCTCCTACATCCTTCCACTTTTGCATTGTATATCAGCTTCGTTATTCTTTCATCCTGCATTCTTTCTACATGTCCGAACCAACGGAGCATGCCTCTTCTTATTTTAATACCGACGCTCTCTAAATCTAAATTTAAAATAAATAATTAATGAATGGCGTAAATTTGTTTATAAAAATACCTGTTCACACACAAACAGACGTACAAACACACTCACACCCACACCCCCATACACTAATACCACACACACACACACACACACACACACACACACACACACACACACACACACACACACACACACACACAACACACAGGTCTCATTCTCCTCTTTTCTTAAGTTTGTTATTATTATTATCATACTTTTTCTTTTTATATTGTTTTCTTATTATCGTCTCAGCGGCATGCACTCGAACTATATTGATGAGTACCTACTTGCTGTGCATAAAACAGAGAGCGGGGCCTGGTGACCTGTAATACGGGTTATTTATTAACCCAGTTCAAGCAGCAGTCTCCCACAAACCTTAAAGTGTAAAATTAGCGTACGGTACCAATAATAATGTTTTCCTTAAGTTTGTGGCGAGAAATAAATGTATAAAATGGAAATGGAAAATGGTGCAGCCGACAAGATAATATGATAGTGCGTACCATTCAACGAACGTGGGTCTGGCAAAAGAGAGCCAGGACACAGAGAAGCTGCCCAACTGGAAAAGTACGTTACAGAATATCGCTAGTAACTCCTAAGGATTTTTTGCGTTAAGAGCGGACAAATCGTGAACAGTGCTTTTTGTATTGCAAGTAGTCATATGTTACGATGACCACTTCACATCAGGCGGGATGTATGTTTGTTTGCCTCCTGACGAAGTAAAATATAAAGTACACGGACCAAGGTAAGAATACCTTACTACGTGAGGAAACAAACAATTATATGTTTTTCGATTTATGAGACCAAAACAGGCTGGTACCGTCATATACAACCTTCGGCAATGGGCAAAGTTTAGACATGTTCCAGCTACAACCGGTAAGAATAAATAAAACACAGATATATAGTAAATAAGGTGATTATATTCTTAAATCATAATGGATACACATGTTAACGAAATTCGGTTTAACAAACATCTCGTTTCGGTTTTAACATTTCGATGGTTACGTGAACGGCGTGACGATGCTCTGACTATGTTAATAATTACGATAACCTTCCGCATAAAATATTTCAATAATACACAATTTATACATAAAATATATGACATTATTTCAATATGCTTATAATCATACGGTGTGCATGACGACTGAGCACAAATAAAATAATAAATAATCAGCATTAATTCCAACCATGATCGAAATACGCCAAACACTGCTTAATGTAAGCACTTGTTTAACAAAAGTCTTGCGACAAATATACCTTATGAACATTATTTGTGCAAAGTGTCACATTAAAATTTTATTACAGTTCCATTAATGCTAATATTAAGTAACATTATAATCTTTAAGATTATTTATTAATGTAATATATTTTATTTACTAACACCATGGGTGAACTTAAAATGCTAAATTCAAACGCGAATGCGTTGCTTCGATTGTCTTTTAAATACGTTTTATAAAAGGTTAAAAAACGAATAAGATCATTTATATATTGCGTGAATTTCGATTATTTTGGATGGAGCGATAACTAATAAATTGACTATTCAATCAATTATTCAGTTACGTTAATTCCGATACTACCACGTATAAGTAAAAATTTGCCGTTTTGGAATATGTGACCTTCATTCATGACAACCTCGCAAAAATCTAATGTAAAACAATACAATACTTTTACATTATGACGCACATAGCAATCAACAATCATATCTATCATAAATCAGAACCATTTATGAAAAAGCTTTTTTATATTGCAAACTATTGAATTCTAAGGATTTAGCAACTTTACAGTAGAATTATTTTATATTGTGAATCAACATTTTCAATCTTATTACTTCTGTGGATTCTATGTAGCGCTGTATTAAATCCAGTTCTGTGCTAGTAGCAGTAGTAGTAACCTATAGAAATAATAACAAAACCAGTTGAGAATGTGGAAGCTTGCATTGCCAGAGGAACACCTGGCTCGTCAATTATATATAACAATTCATTTTTTTTTGTCGGCCATTTTGACCATGTTCCTTAAGAGATAGGAACGGTGTTCCTGAACATTCCTATTCTACATTTTATGCAGAATCCGAATCTGAAATAAAAAATCGAATTTTCGAAAAAAAACCACAGACAAACATAGATTTCATATAGGAACGGTGTCCCTGAAAATTGACGAATTTATGAATGTAGTCAAAGAAGTAAAATTAATGCACGATTATCTCGTTTAATAAAAATAATGTCTGGATAATAAAAAAACGTAGCCAGCAGTAAATAAAATGTTGCTTAAATAAATTTAAATACAACATAAATAAAATAAACGTATAAATTTTACAACAATTTTCATATATTACTGACCACATTTTAGCGTAACATGAAGTAATTCTTTGCAAATTAACTTGCTTAAGCAAATTGGGACAGCCCCTCCGGCGGCGGGACCGCTATGGGGCCAGGTTCCCATCCTGACCCGTAGTCCCACATATTAGGGAGGCAGCGAAGGATGCGCGTAGCGCCTACGCCGCACTCCCGTCTGCCATCTCCGGAGCGGGACAGCCTCGGGATCATCCTCCCTATCCCGCTCCGAGGCCTCTGGGACATGACCGACTCACAGAAGAAGGCCATCGCCTGCCAGGCACTGTCGCTCCCTAGCATGGAGCGGACCACGCTCGGGAGCGCGAGGTCCGTGCCTCCAAGCGCGGACACCAGATCGTGGCGCTGACGAGTCCACCTAGGACACTGCTCCAGTGTGTGTTGGGCAGTGTCCTCGGCTGCGCCACAATCGTGGCAGCCCGGCTCCTGCTCCCGCCTCGCGACCCGGTGCAAATACTCCGGCATGAAGCCGGAGTACAGCCGCCTCCACGCAGTGCTGGACCTTGAGCAGGAGGCGACCCAGCGCCGCTGCAACTCTGATGACCTTCGGTCCTAACCGCTCGAAGTGGGGGCCGAAGGTCCATCTCCCGTCCAGGGTGAGGCTCAGATACCTCATCTGGGCACTCACCCTTATCCTCCCTACTCCTATTTGGAGGTGTGCTCCCAGACGTGGTACACCCTGCTAGATTCTGGCGAGAACGAGAACAACGAGATTCTGATCAAAGCGGGGTGGGGCATAGCTATAGCATATATATTTACGTAGCAGGTGGACTGAGAAGTGTCTCCGTCGTTCAAAATATCGAAGCCAAGTAACGACTCCCTAGAGAGGTTGTAATGCTGCGAGTGAGGGAAGTTTCTAATGCTTCATGACTGGGTTCCGAGGGCTTGCTGCATTGGCTGCGGAGGTTTCAGAGGATACATTCCATCTAAGATTTTTTAAAACCACCTACTTCCCTTTCCGTTTACCGTTAGCTCGTCACTTAGCGAATTGTACTGGCCTTCACTCAAAAGTCTAAAACGTGAACCGGGGCTACAGGTGTGATGCAGCGACATACCTGAGCATGTTGGTCTTTCTTCTTCTTTTTAGCATTATCCCGTTGCCTAATCCATTAGGATTGGCGGGGCCACTACCAAATCGTAAGCCTAAGGAGTGGTTGCCGTCAGACCTCTACAATAAACGAACAAGACCAAAAAGTTGTTATTTCTTAAGGTGAGTTAATTGAATTTCGACTTAACTATTGTTTTTTTTTTTCATTCTAAATATGGTATTACAATTTCTTAGAATAACCAATGACTCCGAGATAGAGCTGTTACTCTTATTAAACATACACACCGATCGACTAACTATGCTGGAAATAAAACAGAGCCTCCGTCTCATTAGCGTGTTTTTGTCGGTTGAACTTTCCGAAATACTAACGAAAAATGCATTGTGCTTGTTTGTTCATTTATTCAATGTAAACCTCGTAAATATTTTTAATACAATAAAGTCAAAAGATACATTTTAAAAAATAGGGATATACCACGCCGATAGCAGAGTGAAAGCCCAAGTTACAGGTCTCAGGACTTCAAAGCGTACGACATTTCCAAATAAATATGACATGTATACATGCTCATGCCCACAATTAGAAATAGTCACCACTATCAAATACCTGGGTATCACAATTGACAGAAATTTAAACTTTTTACCACATATAGAGTTACTAACCGGCAGGATACGTAAACTAGTATATGTATTTAGAAATTTAAGATTTATAACAGATAAGAAACTAATGAAAACGGTATATCAGACCCTATGTCAATCGTTAATAGTTTACTGTATTCCTATATGGGGTGGAGCTGCTAAAACTCATATTATACATGTTGAACGTGCCCAAAGGTTAATACTGAAAGTAGCTACCTTTCGTCAATATATGTTCCCCACATTTGAACTATTTAAATCTGTACAGGTCCTTACTGTTCGGCAATTATTTATTCTTTACACACTTTTAAAACAACATGCTATGACTCCCCCAATTAGCAATCAAAACACTCACAGGCACAGGCCAATCATTATTAAAACTACTAAATTTAATACTTCCTTTTGTCAAAGATTTTTCTGCGCTATGGGACCTTACTTATACAATAAAGCAAACTACATACTTAAAATAGTACAATCAAACAAGTATCAGTGTAAAAACAGTATAACAAAATGGCTTCAAAATCTGACTTATGAGGAAACAGAAAGTGTTATTGAACGCATAGCATGATCGGTTTTGGTAACAATAC
This sequence comes from Pyralis farinalis, assembly GCA_947507595.1. Taxonomy (NCBI): domain Eukaryota; kingdom Metazoa; phylum Arthropoda; class Insecta; order Lepidoptera; family Pyralidae; genus Pyralis; species Pyralis farinalis. The sequence goes on along the minus strand of OX382265.1, from coordinate 12,551,037 downwards.
TGTATTCCTTCGTCACTGTATATACACAATAGGGCGTAAATTTCTATCTATCTAAAACTTCACGCCAAATCCCTTACGGGGCAGGCAGAGAGAACCGAGCGCCACGTGACTCGATCCTTACTTACCTCACTCCCTTCTTTAACATTCATTGATCTTTTCATGCACGCTCGCCGGTTTCTAGGGCTCCTGACATCACCTTCTGATAGAACATGACCAATTTGATCATCGTGGGTAAGTCTTGGGCTTCCTCGGCTCCTACATCCTTCCACTTTTGCATTGTATATCAGCTTCGTTATTCTTTCATCCTGCATTCTTTCTACATGTCCGAACCAACGGAGCATGCCTCTTCTTATTTTAATACCGACGCTCTCTAAATCTAAATTTAAAATAAATAATTAATGAATGGCGTAAATTTGTTTATAAAAATACCTGTTCACACACAAACAGACGTACAAACACACTCACACCCACACCCCCATACACTAATACCACACACACACACACACACACACACACACACACACACACACACACACACACACACACACACACACAACACACAGGTCTCATTCTCCTCTTTTCTTAAGTTTGTTATTATTATTATCATACTTTTTCTTTTTATATTGTTTTCTTATTATCGTCTCAGCGGCATGCACTCGAACTATATTGATGAGTACCTACTTGCTGTGCATAAAACAGAGAGCGGGGCCTGGTGACCTGTAATACGGGTTATTTATTAACCCAGTTCAAGCAGCAGTCTCCCACAAACCTTAAAGTGTAAAATTAGCGTACGGTACCAATAATAATGTTTTCCTTAAGTTTGTGGCGAGAAATAAATGTATAAAATGGAAATGGAAAATGGTGCAGCCGACAAGATAATATGATAGTGCGTACCATTCAACGAACGTGGGTCTGGCAAAAGAGAGCCAGGACACAGAGAAGCTGCCCAACTGGAAAAGTACGTTACAGAATATCGCTAGTAACTCCTAAGGATTTTTTGCGTTAAGAGCGGACAAATCGTGAACAGTGCTTTTTGTATTGCAAGTAGTCATATGTTACGATGACCACTTCACATCAGGCGGGATGTATGTTTGTTTGCCTCCTGACGAAGTAAAATATAAAGTACACGGACCAAGGTAAGAATACCTTACTACGTGAGGAAACAAACAATTATATGTTTTTCGATTTATGAGACCAAAACAGGCTGGTACCGTCATATACAACCTTCGGCAATGGGCAAAGTTTAGACATGTTCCAGCTACAACCGGTAAGAATAAATAAAACACAGATATATAGTAAATAAGGTGATTATATTCTTAAATCATAATGGATACACATGTTAACGAAATTCGGTTTAACAAACATCTCGTTTCGGTTTTAACATTTCGATGGTTACGTGAACGGCGTGACGATGCTCTGACTATGTTAATAATTACGATAACCTTCCGCATAAAATATTTCAATAATACACAATTTATACATAAAATATATGACATTATTTCAATATGCTTATAATCATACGGTGTGCATGACGACTGAGCACAAATAAAATAATAAATAATCAGCATTAATTCCAACCATGATCGAAATACGCCAAACACTGCTTAATGTAAGCACTTGTTTAACAAAAGTCTTGCGACAAATATACCTTATGAACATTATTTGTGCAAAGTGTCACATTAAAATTTTATTACAGTTCCATTAATGCTAATATTAAGTAACATTATAATCTTTAAGATTATTTATTAATGTAATATATTTTATTTACTAACACCATGGGTGAACTTAAAATGCTAAATTCAAACGCGAATGCGTTGCTTCGATTGTCTTTTAAATACGTTTTATAAAAGGTTAAAAAACGAATAAGATCATTTATATATTGCGTGAATTTCGATTATTTTGGATGGAGCGATAACTAATAAATTGACTATTCAATCAATTATTCAGTTACGTTAATTCCGATACTACCACGTATAAGTAAAAATTTGCCGTTTTGGAATATGTGACCTTCATTCATGACAACCTCGCAAAAATCTAATGTAAAACAATACAATACTTTTACATTATGACGCACATAGCAATCAACAATCATATCTATCATAAATCAGAACCATTTATGAAAAAGCTTTTTTATATTGCAAACTATTGAATTCTAAGGATTTAGCAACTTTACAGTAGAATTATTTTATATTGTGAATCAACATTTTCAATCTTATTACTTCTGTGGATTCTATGTAGCGCTGTATTAAATCCAGTTCTGTGCTAGTAGCAGTAGTAGTAACCTATAGAAATAATAACAAAACCAGTTGAGAATGTGGAAGCTTGCATTGCCAGAGGAACACCTGGCTCGTCAATTATATATAACAATTCATTTTTTTTTGTCGGCCATTTTGACCATGTTCCTTAAGAGATAGGAACGGTGTTCCTGAACATTCCTATTCTACATTTTATGCAGAATCCGAATCTGAAATAAAAAATCGAATTTTCGAAAAAAAACCACAGACAAACATAGATTTCATATAGGAACGGTGTCCCTGAAAATTGACGAATTTATGAATGTAGTCAAAGAAGTAAAATTAATGCACGATTATCTCGTTTAATAAAAATAATGTCTGGATAATAAAAAAACGTAGCCAGCAGTAAATAAAATGTTGCTTAAATAAATTTAAATACAACATAAATAAAATAAACGTATAAATTTTACAACAATTTTCATATATTACTGACCACATTTTAGCGTAACATGAAGTAATTCTATTGTGCTGTGTATTTTTTTTAAATGAATCGAGGTTTGCAACTACTTTGAATATAGCTATATTGTGACAAAATCACTAACAACCATCGTATTTATTAAGAAAAATAACTCACATTTTTTTTAATAACAGTCATACTTATGTGCGATTGAAAACAATTACTTTGGATGGTTATCATATCATTTTATTAAAGCTCTTACTTCTAATCTATAAGCATGCGGAGCGGAGAGTGACGCATTGTAACGACAATAGATTCTCAAAGGCATAAAAATATAGTTAATACGAATATAGAAGTAAAACGCCACACGCTTATAATCAGCAACTCAATAGGGATTTGTGACAAGAGAATTTACCTCACGGTCAGTGAAGAGCCATATTCTACTTTATTAGTTCTCTGGCACTTGTATCATGAAAGAAAATGTTTTGACATCTTCTGTCATGTCATGCATATTCTCCATATATGATGCAGCAAATTAATATTTTTAGATTTATTTATCTAATATCAAGATAACATTACAATAGTATATGACTGCAGATGGGGGGTAGTTAGCGATTGATGAACGAACAATATTACATATAATACTTTGTTTTGCCTGGCGAGAGTATAGAGATTTGTCAAAGCAAGAGATTAAAATGTTAAATAATAATGAGATAAAATTTGAACATGTAATAAATAGGTAATAACCGTGGTGTCCTTAAGGAAACAGCAAAACGTTGCAGGCTACATTATAGGCTATATTCAACGTACAACGCAGATTCCGTTCTATATTCGTATTATAAGTTATAATTATATAGCTCGGGCCGATATTTACAGTTTTGATATACGACTATTTGTTGTCATACAATAAAAACCTTAAAGAAAAACGATAATAATCTACTCGGACTCGGTGTCTGTAGCTCGATATGTATATAGTGCAAATAATAATATCTTAAAGGGATGGATACATATCTGATTAATCCACAAGTTTGAATTTGATGTACAGGTAAGTTCACGCTCAGTGTCAAGCTTGCACTTTGCCCATTGTACCGTTCTTATACCGTATGCATTAAGAGTAACAATTACTTCTTCGCACACTTCGAGCGTCAAGCCTGTTAATCTGTATAATAATAGCATTTGCGTATTCGCAAGTTTATGGTGCATGGACGTAATAACGATCGTTAATATCACACTATTCAACTTGGAAAACCTGCCATACTGCACCAGTACACTGTGTCAAGAAAGATGAACTCCACTACTATACGCTATAGTACAAATGGTGGGGCATGCAGGAAAACAGCCATTTACACAGATCTAAACTAAACATACGATTTCCTATAGATTCAATTAAACAAATGAAAACGTATCTTATTATACTATCTATAAACACAAATGATAGTGACACTGACCCGATAGAAAAAGCACTTAAAATAGTTACAGTTCTGTTAGGACATATTATAGCGGGTAATTAATCTCTGTCGATATTTTAGGGACTAATTATAACCAACGCTAATAGCGTGCGCCCGAAATGTTATTAAGACAAATAGAAGCGATATTGTTACAAATCACGTTAATTACCAAATTATAAGTGAACAGGGATGAATTACCAACTTATAAGTGAACAGGTATGAATTACCTTATGGTGGAGTGGACTGAACTCCATATGAAAGAATATTGCTTTTTATAGCAGTAAAGTGGTAAACAAGCGGACTACCTGACATTCTTTTACTGTAATAAGGAAGCAATCACGTGGCTTGCTCGGAAGTCCGACAGCCGGGTATACCCCATCGGCAGCACAGTCAAGCTGACATTGAGACGAACTTGAAAGTGCTATCTCGAGCATTCCGTATAGGTGACTGGAACGCCACGCGCGGTGAGCTTCCACCACAGCAGCCGGATGTTATCCCCATAACCCTAAATGTACGTCGTATAAATAAAGAACGACAAATGTAATCCAATAAAAACTCATAGTTTCATGCATCGCTAGTTGACATAAGTAGTGACAATACATATAAATTATTAAAGTTATATTTCCGTAGTAAGTATTAAAATAAGTTAAAGTGTAAAACTATTTTTGTTTTTAAAGTAACGTTTAAATTGGCATTACAGTGATTAAAGTGGCCGGTAATACACCGTTTTTTTTATTGTTAATACTGCGGCTAACACAGCGCACGTGATTTGTTTACATTACATTACCGCAAAAGGTTTTTGCTTTTCACTTTTTCAGCACTTTTTAAATCGGATCTCGTTTATTTATTTATTCCTCGTAAATGTGCTGTAAACTCACATGTCATTTAAATAGGCTAGATAGCTGAAATAGCACCTTAGATTTTGATACCAGAGAACATAAGGACTCAGTTATAGTGAAAAAATAAATTATTTACATTAGACCTGAATCCGGCGCGCTCGCTTGGATGGATGTAGGTTAGCAGGGAATGCCCAAGTCATTCCCTTTGTATTAGCTTACTTGTAAATACGATACACTAAAATATATCGTCTACAGATAGCAAAGCTAAAACATTGTACGTACAGTTTCTCCAAAGCTAAAATATACAACAAATAAGGATTTCGAAGTTTAACAAAAGCACATGCATATTTATAATAATATTATATTATAATGCAAGCCAAATAAGAATTAGACAGTTGAGAATACAATTTGTTCGCATTTATCATATGTTTTATGAAATTATATTATTTAATCTCATTAGGAGCAAAAAATCTTTTGAATTGCTATGCTGAAATGTATTTCTAGATACCCGGCGAGCTTTGTACATATGGGATGTATATTAAATAAATTGCGAATTTTGAATATTTATAAATCAAAAAAAATTAAAGCCATTTGAAGAATCGTATCGCCTTTTAGGCAGTTAAATCATTTCACTATAGTACATTGATATTTATATATATATATATATATTCCACATTTTCCCCGATAAAATTGTTAGGGTAATGTTTTTTTTTTTTTAAATAAATAATGCGTTACACAATAGTGAATGCAAAAGTATTTTATACATTCATTTCACAACACATTTTTTTATTTACAAGACTTAGAAACATAGTGGCGGCATTTTAGCAAATTACATGCATGATAACGAAATATGAGATAAACACACGAATAATTTATGAAAATCTTAACATATTCGTGCAAATATTATTAGAATACAATGCATTATATTTGGGAAAAATTACATCATTATAACAACAATCACCCGTTGTTAAATTAATCGTTATAACTGTATTTTTTAAACAAATAACGTAAACATAAAACAGTATATATTTAATTTTAATGTGAATACAAAAATATGTGTCTTATACGATGACACCATAGGCCGGCTTAAGTGCTACGTCAATAAAATATTTTTCATAAAGTTTTATGTAATATGCAAGTGCTGTCTGACACACCGGAGCGATTTATTTTTAAATCCATAGATAGAAGCAACGAGTCGATAGAAGTCTGAGTTATAAACTCTCGGAAGCATTAACGGCTCTATTAAAAGCAATAACAAGCTTATCTGTATTTCCATTAGTATCGGAAATATGTAATTGTGCTTTTTAAAGCTATTACATATAAATAACAATTTATAAATGATCTACATTATAAATGAATAATCAGACTAGACTGGATGGAAATGTCATATCCATCTCAACCTATTATTAGGTTGATTCAGAAGATGCTGATAAACTTAAAAAATGTATATAGATGTTCGCATAATATTGTATATGCGTGTACATATCCTTATGCTAGTTCCCTTGAGGGGTAGGCGGAGGGATCCCAGAGTGACAGAACGCGATCGTTACACGACTCGCTCACTCCTTGAACATTCACAGCTATTTTGATAGATAGATAGATAGATAGATAAAAAGTTTATTTTCATACACATATGCAATTACTATGTATATTAACTAAATTATGAATTCTGAATATTCATGAATCAAATAAAAAATAAAGTCACATGAAGAACAGTATCGCCTTTTAGGCGGTTAATGATAATGCATAATATTGAGCATGTAAAAATCGAAATTACGTTATGTGTTAACAATTAACATCTTTGTTGCTTTCATACATTTACTAAGGAATTGAGTAGTACAAGTATGATACAAGCTGTATTCAAATTAACGCGTGTCATGCTATATGGATGCATAGCAATCTTTATATATAATGTACCTACACTTATGTTGACATATCGATAACTATAATGTGGTCAACAAAGTTGGTGGCACAAAATTAGTCATTTATGTAATGTTTTGTATTATGTCTTTGTGTTTTCACTGTTTGTCGATCCAAGAAAATAAATAATAATAAAAAAATCTATATGCACCTGTGCTATATGTATGAAATAGACTGATTGCGAATTGCGGAGGTCACAAATAACAATATACACGTAGCCATTGTTTATAACATTTCTATACATTTAGCGGATTACGCGGATACATTATCTGTTTGAAGTTTTCCAGTATCTTCCAAATTAACGAAATAATATACAGTTATAATATCTCTTTTTATGAAAATAATTATAGTATTAAGATGATATACGAAAAGCACCCATTAAAGTACAAATATATTAGAGCTACTCCATTTAACATCCAATTTAGATTTGAATGATTTCAAATTAGAGCGACAAAAATATCTTGATAATTAAAAAGTCCCGGAATCAATCCAGTAGTTTTTTATTCGTCGCATTTTGTTTTTGAATAGTGGTATTATATAGCGAAGAAAATAGTATAAATACATTTGACAAGAAATTTTGACAACATTTGTGCTTTTTATCAACCTCTAATGCGGTTCAATAAGGCTTATTACTTCTTGCAAACGGCTGCTTATTAATTTTTTTTTATATTGGGTTCAGAACTTCCGTCTTGACGCTCTTCTTTATTACAGACCACAACTTTCCGTGTATCCTCTTAAGCGACAATAAATTATTGGCGTAGCAATTAAACGGGTTACCTCATGCAACCTACGCGAGGATGTAGTTGATTACGCGTTGCATGCTAAACAGGCGGTATCGTCCACAGCACAGCGGTTTTATCGGCAGATGTTGATAGGAATGAGAAGTCGTCTGGATGCCACCTAGCCGATATCACTTTATCGGGATGTCGCGCCACTGGCACGCTGGGAAGCGCGCACGTGAGGTCACCTATGAAAAAAAATTATACATTCATTATAAAATAACATTTCTTTAGACTCAAGTCAGTTGTCTTTTAAAAACTCGTAAATTCGCTTTTAAATTTTGTCTCCGTTGGCGAGCTCTATCGATGGCACAATGACATGTTTTTATACAATATCGCTTGCAATACATTGAGTATCAATCGCCACCACTGCTGCTAATACAGCAACAGTGACCCATCACTCATACGCAGGAACATAACAACCCAAGGAGTTGTTATTTGGCTGCGGTCTTTGCGAGGTGGAGTTACTTCCTCAGACGGTTTGGTTTGATCGCCCTACCTCTCTTAAATGTGTTTCAAAATACGATGATCAGATATCATACCTATAGTATTTCTACAACCGCATTCTCGCCATTATAAAGGAATACATCGTCATACATTGGAGCTACAAAAGGTACATACGGCGCGGCTCTAAATGGTTTTTCTTACAGAAACTGGACTGGAAGAGATTACAGCATAAAGTTGTTGTTCTATAAAGCTTTATTGTACAATAAAACATTACAATAATTAAGTACATGGTTTGGTAGAAATTAATATTGTACATTGGCAGACTTATCCCATTTGGGATCCCTTCCAGTCATCCATAGAGAAACCGAAAGGAGATATAAGCTTGGCGAGAGTTTTAGGAACATTGTGAGTAGATACAAAGTCTGACAAAATACATACGAGGATTCGTATACATACAATAATATTTTAAGATTTATAATACACACATAAGTAGTAAATAATATACACGATTAGCTTCAAATACACTACAAAACATTACTAGTCCAAAATATCTGAATTAATGACCAAGTATTTCATCACGCTCGATTTGAATGATTTTATCGTTTGTGCCATTTTTACATCAATTGGAAGCGAGTTCCATAGTCGTTATCGTTGCATACACACTAAAAGATTCGGTATAGTTGTAGGTGTTGAGGACAGGAACATACAGGAGAGGATTGTTGCAAGACCGCAGACGATCATCTAGAGAGCGGAACGTGAATCTTTACCGTAAGTAAAATGGAGCTGTAGGGTAAAAAAGGACATGATAAAGCAAAGTAAGCACGTGGTGAGTTCTGCGAAGATGCACCGGTAACAAATTAAGACGATTGCGATATTCAGTAATGTGGTTGATCTTCCGCAAACCAAAAACATATCTGATACACATGTTTTGCAGTCGCTCCAACTTATTAAGTAATTCCTCAGTTAGGTCCAGATAAGCGACATCTCCGTAATCCAATAGAGGAAGCAGAAGAGTACGCATGAGTAACGTTTTGGTATTGGCGGGAAAAAAATGTTGAAGCCTTTTCAAGGAGTGCAGAGAAGCGAAGCTCTTGCGACTGACTTCACCAATCTAAGATGCCCAGAACAAAGTTTGGTCAAAGATGATGACCTAAATTTTTGACTGTAGAGGTATAAGGGCTGATGTTACCATCAAATACAACATCAGGGCAAACCATATTCTGGAGACGTGATATAAAGCGAGGGTTGCCAATGACTGTGATTTGGATGGATTAACTCTTAAACCAAGTTCTTCGAGGTTGTACGATATCATGTCTTGTCCAACATATAAAAGGCGTTTAAAGGTTTTACAAGGTCAAAGGTTGAAGTTCTGAAACGTACAGAAACTATTCGAAAGTTGAAAAACTTTTACATTAAGAATATTTTCCATTAAGTATGTAATTAAAAGAAAATATTAAGCCGATTGGAACGATACTTTTTAAAAGATAAAATAACTTGTCGATTTACATATATTATAATTTCACTTTCCAATTATAAAATCAATGACGTAACCCGCCTCTTTAATAGTGTACTCCACGACATTTCTTAATAAAACAAAAGTCAGCTAACAAATAGTCGCTATTAAAGTTCTTTTTATTGAAATAAAGGAATAAACTTCATGATTAAGAATTAATTATACCAAAACAAATTTAAAATTTTGTATACAAGTTTTACTACTTTATATAGACATTAGTTTCGTTGGGAATAACGGAGATTACATATACATAAAGTTAAAATATTTTAAGTTGCAAAAATATATTTTGGACGAACAGACAAAATATTGAAATATGCCATAGACATTAAACAGTGCCGTCAAATTCTTGTAAGTGTTCCCGAAAGATTTTTTTAAACCAAAAATACTAAGTGTCATTAAAGTTGAGTATTTCTTTATGATCCATTTTAAACAAAAAAATGCAAGCACATTTTTACGATGCATGTGGTTCGAGGAACAAAAAGAAACGCGTGGGATGAAAGCTTAGTACTCATCGGTGCTCTACTCAAAGAGCATCTCGGGAATGTAGTCGCGAGGGAAAATAGAAAAAGAACATACCTCCACATATAACTTGATATCTACAGTAAACACTCAACTGGATGCTTATAGTCGAAAGTGAATAAATTAATACCTTATGTTAATTTGTAGGGTATTCGCAGTGACCCGACCAGTGAAACTGATCGGGCGTGAATTATTTTTGGTTAACATATATTACACAAAAAAAGTAAGCATATTTAACCGGATAACGGATGATCAAGGTATGACTTTGGCCCCTTGGATAACTAACCATACAGGCATCAGCAAGCCAATCGATATAAAGTCCTAAGACCCAAACCATGTATCAACAAATAGTTATCTCTAATATGACTGCGCTTCCAGTCTACAACTACGTACTCTACTGCTGTACTCGTTAATGGTTACACTATACTTATTTTTGTAAATTTTTGAATATGTCTAAATAACCAGTAACAAGTAGGTACACGCTCGCCTGATAAGAGAGATTACTGTATAGCTTATGAACGTTTCGTAACGCAAGTTTACAGTCTCGGTAAGTTAAAGGTTATATAAACCCTTTAACTTACCGAGACTGTAAACTTAAAGTAACTGACTGGCTAAAACTTTTAGAATATGATAACGTCGAGAATTTGCTTATACCAGTGGAATGAATTTTCTTTCATTCTACGACTTTGAATTTATTTATTATTTTAATTAACCAACATTAAGTGACTCGTGCGTTCATACATACAAACATTTACACATAGACACACGCACTCATGCACACATACACTCTCAAACACGCATACATACTCACTCCCAAGTAAACACATACACACACCTGGTATTTGCTATTGTATACATATATGTGGGCAGTAACATTATAGTAGTACCTACTAATGAGCCAACAAGTAATTGGATGCATGACACATCCTCTAGTTTTAAATACTTTAACATATTATTTATAAATATATTCTGTATGGTTAGTAAATAAGTTTGTATTCGTATTATAAGTATTGTATTCATGCTATTGAAAAGCTGCTCCTTATGGCTTAAAAGAAGGAGTCAACCTCTAAAATCTGTAAAATAATTTGTTCAATAAATAAACTTATTATTGTTGTCTTATTTCACGGGTTTTAATCCCGGTCATTTGATAGGCGTGCGCGGGGATAAGGATCCAACGCGTTGAGGCCCCTTTGAGAAACTTGATGTAATGTTGTATAGCCGCCGTAACCTTGTCCAGGGGATATCAATTGTGACAATATACCCATGAACCAGGTCACGGGAGTTATTGGGACTACTGCAAATGCGTTGGAAATTATTGGGCTATTAAAATGAGGTCTGGAGGGATTATTAGTACTGGGCTATTACAGAAGAGGGACGGACACCTGCCATAACTATCATATCTGATGTTACTTCCGGCAGGCGGTGGCTCGCCACTTGTGTTGTCTCGCTTATGTGCTTATTTACCAATAAGCACATATAGTAACCTTGCACGCTAGGTTTTATGTCGAATGAACTTCTCATGTCAAGTTTTTTATTAAATACTAGCAGAAGCCCGCAGCTTCGCACGCATGAGATTTGGACTTTTAGTAGTCTTTGTCTCTATAGACCTCAAAGTATTTCTTTAAAAAAAAAACAAAGTTCAGGGTCGTAGATGCAACCATAGCGCGATTCAATTTTCATACAGCGCCATCTATTGACCTTTACGGGAGGCAATGTATATTTATTTTATTTTTATTACATAAAAAATGCGTAGTTATTTTATGTCACAACAAATATGTATTCTGCGAAAATAATAAAATAAAACTGCAAAGTCCCCCGAAGGGGAAGATATTTCCCCCTAATTTTAACGTTTTTCATTTTTTACGCAGGAACCCTAAATATTTACTGGATAAAAAGTAACCTATATTCTTCTTTGAACAGTCCTCTACCTACCAGTGACAGTCCCGTCAAAATCGGTTTAGCCATTTCGAAGATTAGCCCGGACAAACAAACAGACAGACAAAAAAGTTTAAAATGCATGTTAAGGCTTTGGTAAGATAAAGGCTTTATTTTGAAATCACAGACAGACACTTCAATTTTATTTATATGTATGTATAGATGTATAGATTACTGTGCCCAACGTCTTTTCCACCACATTGCTAGTCCAGCAGAGTGCACTAAGACAGCTGAGGTTGATTATATGCCCCAGTTACCGACTGTCGTTTATATCTTAGTCATTAATTGACACAATTATTCAACAAACAGTGGACAAACTCCATGAGTTTGAGAACTGGGACTTTTGCACGGCAGGTTATCGTAAATGGGGTGCATACCATACTCCATTTATGCATCCCTATGAAAAAAATATCGAAAATTTACAAGTGGCTACCGGCTGCTGTTACGCTCTAACGTAACAGCAGCCGGTAGCCTCTCGTTTTTATATATACTAGCAACCAATCATCTATTTTGTTTAATGGGAAGACACGCTTCGCGGACCTTGTAATACCTGCATGAATATTTCAACCGTATGTTGTACCCTGGATTTCATTTCATAACATGGTTTCATAGTTGCTCAATATTCACCTTGTAAGTCTGTAAGCACCACTCTGCCATCGTAACCGGCGGTGAGGAGGTAATAGGCTCCAGGGGAAAATCTGACGCTCCGCACGTCGCCCGAGTGAGGCGTGAAGCGTTGCAACGCCCGCGATCCACGCACGTCGTGCAAATCACACGACCCATCGTCGTGTCCGCTCACAAGCAGACGACCGCTTGGGTCCACAGCTAGCGACGCCACCGCTGAACCCTGTCAAATTTAATAATCTTTAGCGATCGGATCAATGAGGTAGCTAGTAAATAGCTACCTCATTGATCCAATCGCTACCATATTTCACAGGATCACCCGCTGACTTAATAAAGATTTCCTGAAAATTTCATCAACATCGGTCCTGCCGTTTTCGAGACATACATACATACATACATTGATTTTCATTTATATAGATGGATATAGAAGGATCAGTAACTTCGAAAACATGTCTTTATTAAATTTACTGTAATTCGAGGACATTAATAGCGAGTTCACATATAATCGTAATTATTAATGTCACACACACTAAACAAGATAAAATACTAGGCTACAGGGAAAGTACAGTTCACGGCAGTAATATTGCCGGAGCTAGGCCGTACTTGGCGTCAAGCCGGGCTGTGCAAGATGCGAGCCAGTCACAATCTCTAAAAACTTTTATGCATGTAGTCAAGTTACCCAAGGAGATCAGACTTATATGTTATAATGTCAATTATTTTCAACAAAAATTACACTAAAACACTCTTTGTCAGTAGTGTATAGTAGTTTAGCAGTGATAGCCCAGTGGATTAACAACCGGTCTGTCTATTGACCAACTGACCCCGGTCTAAATCCCGACATGTACCACTATATTCGTGTATTCGGATTTATGTACATATTTGTAATTATAACTTTCTCGGCGGTGATGGAAAACATTGTGAGGAAACCGGCACGTCCAAGAAACTATATTTTGTTACACGTGTCACCTAAACTAAGTAAGGTCTGGTTTTCCCTCTGGGTTGTGAAGGTCTGACGGTGGTCGCTTCATGACAAAATCAGAATCTTCATCTAATATTTCAACTTAGGTAGCGGACCCCACAATTCATAATGGATTAGGAAACGTGACAATACAATGCTAATATGAAAAAGAAGACGAGAGAGAGAAAGATGGGGTTTCGGAAATACAGTGGACTCTCGGTAATTCGGCGCCCCCTGTTATCCGACATGCCTACCAATGTTCATAAAATTTATTTCAACAAATCTTCACTAATGCATGATTGAGCCGGTTTTAACTCGTACGCGCCCACCCTATTGTTCTCGTGTTGTCTCAGTTTGAATTTGACATGATCACTATATTATCATTTACAGGATTACAAGGTACTTTTAAATTAAAAAATCTGACCTTAAGGGTTATGTGGGCGTACTCTATAAACCGATAAATTCGATAGCCCGACGCCGCCCTGCAAAACAATTGTTGGATTAGCTGGGGCTACTGTACTTGATTAAATACTTACCTATATAACTGTATAAGTCAGAGTCAGCCTAGTTTTTAACGCACTTACAGCCCTCGCCCTGCCACTTCACCTTACAGAATATCTTCCTCCAGGCCCCCATCTAACGTGGGCACTTGGAAGTAACTTAATATCCTCTAATTTAGTGTGGGAAAGGGTAGGTTTTATATAGAGCAGGTAGTTCTATTTTACGCATTTTCTACTCACTTTATTGCCTGTGGGCGGTGCTATGATGTTGACACAGCCGCCTGTGCGTAGATCCCAGAAGCGGATGGTCTTGTCCTGACTGCCTGACACGAACATGGCGCCTCCCCAATTGTACAGCGACAACACGTGACCAGAGTGTCCGGTCACTGCCTGCACAAAATAACACATATATTGGCAAGAGCTAACAGTTAAAAAAATAAAATTCTCAATCATGAGTATTTCTACCCCATTCTAGTTGAAGATTTTGCTTCAGCAGTTGTGAACAATCTCATTCACGGAGATTGTGCTGATATACACCGTATCAGTGAGTACCCTGAGTCTACGCATTCAGAGGTCAATGCTGATGGAGATGAAAAGTACGAAACATCAACTCCATTGTTGGTACATTAGCAAAACTCTTCACGCCGAATCCCTTGCAGGGTAGGCAGAGAGAACCGAGCGCTACATAACTACCTCTTTACACTTCTCACTCGCTTCTTTAATATTTACGACGAGCTCTGTGGCGCAGTGGTGAAACGCGTTGTTACGTTACTTTGACACCAACGCTAGTGGGTTCGATTCCCACACAGGACAAACATTTGTGTGCATGAACATGTCTGTTTGTCTTGGTCTGGGTATTTTATATAAGTAGGTTATTTACAAAAAAAAAATGTATCTACGTATGTTTATCAGTTGTCTAGTACCCATAACACAAGCTTCGCTTACTTTGGGGCTAGATGGCGCTGTGTAATTTGTCCGACAATATTTATTATATATTATTATATTATGTTTATTTATTCTTCTTTATATATTCATCACCACTGACAGATTTGTAGTCGTTAAATTGTCGTTTATCGACAATAGGCTGAACTAAAGGATTAGTATACCGTACATCATCACGAGTTCAATCAATAAGTACAAAATAATTATTTAATTACACTCCAATTCCAAATGCTTCGTACAATAATAATGTGTTCGGTCATGTTTCACTTGTAAATTTTACTATCGAATTTTAATTAAACAGAAGCACAATAAAATGTAATATATTTGCACAAATAATTGTTTTTTTCCATGTTGTTGTTGTACATTAGGTACGTCCATTTTGGATTACAATTATACGATTACTAAATCAATTTAAGAGACGTAGGGCGCATCAAAACAGTTGCGATTGCGGAAGTGGAGATGTTCTGTCAACTCAACTCGCACTACAACTCTTCTTGAAGAATTATCGCATTTCTGCAATTGAGTGAGGTTATCAGTAAGCTCCTGAGGTGCTGCTGTGTTAATAGCAGGAGAGATGGGCAACGCGTGAGCTAAACTCGTTGTCTTGCAAGTGCACTTAACATCAAGTGGCCGGTATGCTTGTTGCATGCACCCGGACATGTATAAATAAAAGTTGTTTGTGAGAAAATCTTAATACACGATTAAACTTGGTACTGTTAATAACCATAAATAAATACAAGCTCAAACGGGTACATCTGTGGTTACAGTCACTTATACCACAATAGTTTTTAAATTTGTTCGATATTCATGACTTGTTTCAGGAATATACGTTAAATGTTTCAGATGTGAGTAAAGCTCTGAAAAGTTAACATTATGCAATTAACATAATATTAACTTTCATTGAAACAATTAATATTGGTTCAGGCTTCGATTAGCTAGCGCAAAAATAGGGACTCCCTTCAACATAAATGCAAAGTTTTATCAACTAAACACTTTAGTGTGAATAGGTGACCAATATATAAACCAGAAGTATTACTGCATCTAAAAGCATATAGCTGTAGACTTTCTAAGCCGAAGCAAACCAAGAGAAATAGGCAATGAGTATATGTAATGATACAAGTATGTGTAAACTCCATTATCCATTGAATCTCGGAAATAATCGAAAGTTCAATTCAATTACACGACAGATTTAACCGAAACCTTCCACAACTGTACTCTTGTACTTCAAAAAGATATTCGAAATCGTAAACAGATCTACCAAATATTTTTGTCATTGGTCATTTTTGTTGTTCGATTCGGTTCAATTTGTCCCATATCCAAAAATATCAGGCACATTTTTTTTTATTAAAGTTATATGGCGGACATACTCGGACATGTAGAACATACTAATGATCGAGCAATATTGAGAAGTTGATCTCGACTACTTCACCAGGTGTTTTTATTATTAAACATAAATCGATGATGCAATTGACAAATCTGCTGCAGTAGACACATTGATTTTGAGGGAGAATTATTTCTGTGGAAGATAAAAAAAATGTGGATGGATTTGATTACAGAATTAAGAAAAATTGCAGGAGTCGGTAGACGAGCGGGCACTGGAGCTCCCGGCAGCTCGAAAAGTCGAGATCACCCATATTACGACTGCGTGGTTCCATGTATGTCAATAAATGTTTATGGATGGTTGCGACTGCTTACAGCTGCCCATGTACGAACACCCGTAGTAGACAATATATATTTATGATTTGTCTATGCCAAAGTCAATTGTCTTATGATTAGTCTAATCACAATTATACACGTTATTACAAACGTCATATTCAATGGTCTCTTGACGATTTTAGAAAACACTTAATGAAAAGAAAACGGTTGAAATGAACAAATGAAACAAGTTTTATAGCGTTTACGGTTCTGAAATGAGACATTTTTATACGTGATTGGAAACTGAGTTCTTACGATTCATATAAAATACCCATTTGTGGCAGCGCACTAAAATTGTGGCGTAAACCGCAGAGAGGACTATTACCTACCCATGTTATAAACCGACGGCTAGACGAAATATTACATTTTTATAGTGCTTCACAAAATAACAAATAATTAAGGTATAACAAAACAAAATGTATGCGTAGTATCTGATCAACTCGCACATGTTTCAGTGATGGTGCATGAAATACCAAAAATTACAAAATTCTCCTCTTTTATTCAATTCTATCCCTATTTTATGCATTATTGTAGAGTAATAAGACTTGACATACAAAACACATGTATTATAGAACATGATTATTATTAACATAATATATTACGTGTATTGTTAGATTTAGATTGTATTGCGAGTTGTGGGTTGACGGACGCATATGCTTGAAAATAAAACTTAATCCGCCAAAATACAGTAAAAGAATGTTCTTAAAATATAAACAAATCCAGCCTGTGTAATTTACCTGGCTACATACAAGTGTGCAAATGTTAAAAAGCGATCTGTGCCCGGTCAAGCGTTTCTGGAACTCAGTCTGCATGATATAAAAATCCCAATCTAACGCAGGGTGACGGTGACGCGTTATAAAAATTAAATCATAAGAAATAAATTGTAATTGTAACCATTAAAACCAAACCATAAACCATAGACAATTTCAAAATTCGAACAAAGTAATAATAATATTTTTATTTTAAAGTTTATCCTATGTCGCTAATCAAAACATGACACGTAAAATTACAGTGCAATTAATTTATGATTAATAAATTTCATTGTTATGTGTGTATTAATTAAAAATAATAATCAAGATTAATACTGTACTGTCGACAGTGGTAGTATATAAATTCTTTTATACTATAGTAGCCAATTAAGTAAGAGTATTTTTTTGATATTTCTAATTCATGGGGCAGGTTGTAATATAAGAAAATATGCGTGTTGTGTATATTTTTTATGTACATGTCAAATTTACATGGAGATTGAAATTAACTTTGGTTTACCATTTGAAGATTGTCTTGTCCAAACATAATAATGTACAATGACTTTTCAAAGCCGATACAAACGATTCAGCCTTTGGCATACAAAGTCTACCTGGTCCTTCTAGTTCTAGTCAACTGTTTATCTATCATCTGTCCAAAAAACTTTACAGTGTCAACCTCAATGATTTGTTCTCGGTTAAAAAATTAACGAAGATCATTAATGGTCTGGATATCTATCTATAACTTCACGCCAAACCCCTTGCGGGGTAGGCAGAGAGAACCGAGCGCCACGTGACTCGATCCTTACATATCTCGCTCGCTTCTTTAACATTCATTGCTCTTCTCATGCACGCTCGCCGGTTTCTAGGGCTCCTGACATCACCTTCTAATAGAACACGACCAATTTGGTCATGGTAGGAAGTCTTGGCCTTCCTCGGCTCCTACATCCTTCCACTTTGATAGTCTGGAGATATACGACATAAATTGTATTAATAATATTTTGTTAATGTTTATGTGTAGACCATTATAGCTCATACATTCACCACACCCGACAATGCCCAATTAGCCTCCTCTTCTACGCTGTGCATAATTTCACATTCCAACAGTAAAGTCATAGTCGTAATGTAGTTCCAAAATTAAAGTGTAACAACATTCGCGAAGAGTTAGCATTCATAAGGAGTAGAATTAAGATGACTATTTACAGAAAAAATATACAGAAATAGAAAATATACAGAAAAAACAACACAGGGCCAAAGATACTATCTTGTGTAATAATTAATATTAATAGTTTGAAACGCAGATCTGACCGATTAGCTATTAAATATTATTCTAGATTTACTTATTTGTAATATATCAGTGGTTTATGAAGTCGTAATTGTTCTTGCGAAATTCTCACTCGCATCGAATGTATTCTATCTATCGATCTATAAGATCACGCCAAATCCCTTGCGGGGTAGGCAGAGAGAATGTATTATTGCAATTATATACGGCGAACTTATAAATGTCTTTAAAGTTTATAATAGAATCCTTCTAGAACATATGTGTGATCACTACCGGAGCACAATACAAATATACACGTACTGAATGAATTATCATTATGGTAACAGAGTAACAACATTCATTAAAATACAGAACTGACAAACTTTCTAGCTTGTGAAATCCGTCAATAATGCAGAATGTTATCAATACAATAAACCAATAAAATATTTCAAATTTCGTCATAAACAGTCACCGTTTCCTGTTGATTATTTATTTATGCAGCGTGTCAGTGTGTCGCATATTAGTCAAACGTCTATGCGAAATCGTCGTTTTTTGCATAACGACCGCATTATTCCAGTTGGTTTAACTTTGCCTTTGTAATTTAAATCTTCATTATTCTAGATTACTGTTTTAATTGCTTTCAAGCTGGGGCCTCACTATCGAAAGAGCGATGAGGCAACGACGAACTATTTTAAACAAATGGGTCCAGTCTTTCGTCGGCGTCATTTGTAACTGTCACAGCTGTTACTATCGATATTACAAAGTGAGAACCTTACTACCTAACTACTACTACTAACTGCATGCATGTTTAGTACAAGTACGGATATCATCAGGCCCTAGTTGCCTGTGAAATTGCCGATTTTTCATACTGGTTAGTATGAATATCGGTCTCTTTCATTCTACTTAGAATCTCATACACAAATTAATTTTACAATGTAACTACGACATTTTATTTATAAAATCCCTTGTGGATATGAGATCGCTGTTAGTGCCCATGGAAAATAAGAATCGTGCGTTATATTTGAATAGGACTTTCATTGTCACCAATGTAGCACAAACTGGACGCAAAATACGACCATGTGTGAACTAAGTAGGTACAAAAAGTTAATATAAAGTGCGTTTTTGATTTGATCCTTCCTTTCTGGAGAACTGTCCCTCATCTGGTAAAAGAACTAATTCCTATACGTCTAACTGAAAAGGTAAAAATCTCGACATGTTTACCCATGAACTAATTGTCAACAATTGCTATGATGCTCGCTTTAACTTATTGAATAGTCACTTATGAAAAACACCTTCTTGAGACCTACAACAACAACTGCAGACGTGCTGTGAAGAATTGATGAAAAATCTCAGTGTCAAACAATCTTGTCAATTACTCTCGTTTAATACTATTTTACAACACTCATTCACGCACAGCATGTCGGACCATCTCAAAACAACAGGAGTTACGACCAGATATTAATCCCATTGATATCCATTTTATTTTTCGGATTTTGAATATGACATGACATTCTATAGGGTGAAATTTCAAATCAGATGTGATGGTGAAAAACGCCTTCAAAGAGTTCATCATTGCCCGTCACCAGGAATTCTATAGCAGACGAATCAAAGAACTTTACTGAAATGACAAAACATTAAACAAATTGTTTGATTTGTTAGACAGTTCATAGTCGGTGTATTGCATCAAGGTCGTGTGTATATACACTGACAGGACGATAATATAACTGAGACGGCCAAATAATGCGTTCTTGATAACTATCAGTAAACACATGTGAATTATAGTATTTAGTTTTTATGTATGTGTAATCAAGTGCAAATGAATTCGTGGATTGTTCAAAAAATTGCTGCCATAATATTATCGCGAATAAAGGTTTTTCAGCAAGTATGGAAATACATATGATAGAAAAGAATAACGAAAAATATATATTTAATGAAGTGTAATTGTGCCGATAGCACAATATTGCATTCTAATGAATTTTGTAATGCACGTGTTGCGCTATTGTTCTAGAAATTATTCCATTTCTGTGCTAAATATGGTGATGTAATGAATATTCAATTTATTATTCCACAAATGCAATCGATAATGCACAACACACTTTTTATACGACAAATACTATGCATGTATTCCAATTAAATTTTTTAACATGTGTATTAGAATAAAATGTTCATTATATACATTTTTAACTATTGTAAATATTCAAATGTGAAATTGAAATTTATAAGCTAAGTCTTCTTATTAGCCTTCAACCAAATTACATATATGAATATCCTTTAGAAAGAAGTAGCGTTATCAGTAAAGATTCACGAATACATTAACATAATACCAGCTTTTCAAATAAAGTATTGAAATACAGTCGCAATAAAATCAAACTTAAAGAAATATTTGTCTACTAAACCATTAAGTTCATATACCAGTGGTATTCCGTAACGTAGAATACTCTATTAAGAAACACACCATTAAATGACACCGACATGCAATTGTAATCGTTTGCTTTAAATTTGCCTATTGACCACACCCCATCAATAACTGACATATAATTACGACTTACGTCTACTACGTAGGCGGTACAAAGTATAAAAGGTATTCTTTTCGCCGAAAATTGTTTGGCCGATTATCACTTGCCAACCAACGTTTCATCTATTTTTACTTTGACAACTAACGATTATCATGACAACGTTTCATTTGGTTATTGTTAAGCTTATAATGACACAAAACAATTGGGGCATTTATCATTTGTCAAATCTCTCAATCAAATAAAAATGTTGTAATAAGTATAGCAACTGAAATCTCAATAGGTTAGATGAGTATGACAAACAACGCACGAGCCGAGCGAGCCAAGCGAGCGTGCCGCGGCAGCGGCCGGCGAAGTGCCAGAACCGAATCGCTATTGCAGAAGGAATATGACGCTAACATTCGCTACTTGAAAGTTGGCATTTTGAAAAGTGTCATTATAAAAAGCAGGCCAAACATACAGTTGGCAACTGTGAGGTTGGGGAATAAAACAAAATTATACGAAAGTTGGCAAATGATTATTCCGTAAATAAAATTCTTCGAAACGTTAGTTGGCGGGTGATAATCGGCCGAACAATTTTCAGCGAAAAGGCAGAGAACCAATATATAAAATACAAAAATCAATCTAGACTCCTCTTACAGTTTCAACATTCCAAGCGCATCGTCTCGGAATGACATAGGTATGGTTGGTATGGCACTATGGTTACGGAATATCATCCCATGAATATAGCTTAACAGAAAGGTCGTGAAATAATCAGCTTTACAATGGGAAGAAAAAAATATATTCTTTTACATTATTTATTATTGAAACACATTATTTAATTGAAAAAGTTTTCACAGTTTCGATACATCGGATTCTGACACGATAGGGTCTAGATTTTAAATAAATAAATGGGCAAGGAGCATTGCATACTATCAACACAGTTTTCTGGGTAAATTAAACATATATTTGAAACTGGTATATTATTTATTTGTTTTGTTGTTATTGCTGTTTAACGTAAAGGAGTACGGCAAAATTTTTGTTCGAAATGTTTTTCAGTAAGCACTGAACAAAATTTTTTCTAAGAGCCGATTTGAATATTTGTATTTAATTAATGATAGTAATTTGGCGTTTCCCATTTTCGTTTATACAGCGTCCGATGACAAGTAAGCATACGGCGCCTTAAATGTGAAACTTTAACGATACATACCCTGTAAACATACGCTTGCAACAGGGGTTCGTGTGTTCACGTCCCGCTTCTAATGCAGCACAATGCCAGTAGGTTTACAGAGACTCTTCTCACTAATAGGCATTTAACAGTTTTGGGAATTGTTATTTAGCTGTAATCTTCTCTAAGTCAGTAAGTAAGTAAGTCTCAGACAGTCTGTCACGGGAAATACACCAATTTCGCAAAGCTGGTTCTGTCACGTCGTTTCACGTCGTATAGTACAGACGCTGAGGCCATTACACTTTGCCAGTGTAGGGCTCCGTGATTTGCCTAATATTAACATAGTGATTAAAACGAATGTATCATAGCTGAAGAATTAATACATATAATAACGACGACGGGCTCGTATGTAGAGTGATTAACAATGGCGCATGAACATGTCTTGGTTTTGAATGAGTTACAATAAATATATATACATTTAAACGAGTAATTCTGTATATGTGTAACATATTTTCATATTTCGTGTAACTCAGAAACGGCTCTAACAAATTGCACCAAATTTTGTATTGAGATAACGTTTTGATCTTTTTGTCCATCCCATCAATGACCCAACTCTCGCTTTGGGTTAAAATATTGTAAATATTGTATTGTAAAAATATTGTATTCGAAATGGCCACCTTTGGCTTTGATACAGGCCTTTAATCTGTTTGGCCACTAATCTATGGATTTACGCACTGTTTCCATGGGAAATTTAGCCACTGCTTGCTCCAGAGGCTTCTTAAGAGACGCAATGTCGGCATGTCGTTTCGAGTAGGTCATGTCCTCTAAAACTGACCCTAATTTGTAGTCTAAGGAGTTCAGATCTGGGCTAAACGAGAGCCAGTCGTCAGCTCTTATAAACGTTGGTTTTGAGCCCGGCTTGGGTAGTTCATGCCTTGTGACCAGGTACAGAGTCCTGCTGGAAAGTCCATTTTTAAAAAGTGTATTGGTGAAAAAACCTGAGGTTTCATAACACGATCCAAGACAGTCTCTTGATACACTTTGGCTGAAGTACTCACTCCTTTTTCACAAAAATGAAGCTCTGTGACTTTGTGACCGCCACCGAATCATAACAGACGCAGGATGATGATCATGTTGTACCTTTCCGAGTACTTGGGTGGCTTCTTTAGAACTGTGTGCATACATTTTGTCACTTTGCTTGTTGTAATGCTCTTCAATCGGAAACTTTTCTTCATCAGTAAAGAGGATGTTTCTGTGCCTTTTGCCTGCGTATCGGGACAGAAGGCGTTTTGATCGATCCACTTTCTTCAAGGGATTGATTTAGGGCATGGCAGGCATGTATATCGACGATAAACGCCGAGGTCTTGTTTTATTATACGCGACAGAGTTCTAGCGGAAATCTTCATTTCTCGCGATAACATTTTTTGTGTTTCTAATGGGGTTTCGGTGAATACTGGCTTTAACATCAGCATTCATCATTATCATCATCATTAACAGCCTTTATAGTTCTAACACTCGCCCCTATCATTTATAGTCTTCAACAGAGGAAGTGTTGGTATATCTGTCGATAGCACGGTATATGAACATACGGCTGATACCAAGCTTTTGAAGAGTCTTGAATATGATCGACGGCTCCATACCCACTTTGTGCAAGGCAATCACTGCAATCCTATTTTCTTTAATACCCCATTCCATATTGTAATTTGATAATAAACACGAAAAAATATGTAAAACAGCGGGAAATCGAAAGAAATTTTTAACATAATAAACGCATTCCAAATTCATTTTTAGTTTTACAGGTTTTTACACATATTATTTCCGCAAAAGACCATACAGAATGGCAAAATAACTGAGATAAGACAAGAAATCAAAACCAATAAAATTCATGTTCATACGATGCATTAAGCTTTCTCAAGTGATTCATGTCCATTACTTTAACAGTGCAATAAATTAAAGTACTTATATGGGTAACAGTATACCATGTGAGTGTTGCGAATATAAGGGTATTCGCAACATTCGTGTGAATACCAACGGATAATTTTACTAAAATTCTTCTACCTAGCGTCAGACCGTTTCCTAATCCATTAGGATTTACAGGGTCCGCTAAGTAAGCCTAAAGATTTGGCGAAGATACAGATTTTGACATGGAGCGACTGCCGTCAGACTTTCATATCCTAGAGGGCAAACCAGACTTTTCTTAAGTTAGGTCACACGTCCATCGAAATATAATTTTACTTAAATTAACTTGTTTTTGATAATTCACTGGTAATAAAATAAAATGTTGTATTATATAACTAATATATAACTAGACAAGAAACACAATCATTGTAAACCCCTATGTACATTTCAAGCGTCCAGTCTATCGCTCTGACTTTACCGTTCTTGTGCCGCACGTAATAAAAGTTCGAAATATAAACTTCTTCTATGTGCAGGTTTCCTCACGATGTTTTCCTTCACCGCTGAGAAGTAATAATTACAAACATGTGCATAAATCAAAAAACTCGGATTCAGTGATACTCGCTCCCACCAGTATTCGAACCATTTGTGTGATTTCAACAAACAATTTGGACATTGTTTGTCCATTTTCAATAGAAATCGTTGTTTACATTAAGTACTCTTATATACAGCTGAGACAAAACAACGTTGTATTCGAACCGTTTATGCTGATCGTATTGAATTTACAGACTGGAATATATCAATATTATTTAAATTTTAAAGTTTAGAAGAACGACAAAAACAGCGATATGTCCGTAAAAACGTATTCCGAAATAAAAATGTATAAGTAACATACATTTTCATTGGGGAATGTGTCCTTGATTAGTAGACAGGAAAAATATTAAGGAAAGCAATTGGCATGAACATCCAAATATCGTAGCATTATTCATTTATAACTATATTGCCGTAATTAATGGGTAATGGGTACAAAAGGCGAACTTACTCCTAATTGCGTTGCATATAGTAATAGATAATGTATAAGACAAAAACTAAACAATATAAACCGATAAATTATGGCATTCGAGAGCTGGATTTTTTATATTAAACATCGGTAGCCATACAAGCATACTGCCCACCTGATATAAAAAAAATGTGATACATTAAATTTTAGTTTTCTATCCTTCTAATATACTGTTCGAAACTTCCCTTGACTAGTTACAAATAATACATCTTAAATTTTGAATATTTGCAATAATATTGCATACGTAATGTCACTTTACTGTCAGTAACATAATAATGACTGATGGTTGGACAAAAGTAAATTACTGGGTGTGGCGCGGCGACTGATGTGTGAAGGACAAAGCCACGTAAAAGCACTATGTTTACTAGACATATACAAATACTTACTATACAATTTTAAGTCACGACATTACCTATACCGTAACTTCAAATTACATCCATGACTGCAATCAGAATCAATTCGGAAAAGTTGCATATTTGCACAGTAAATATATGGATCAATATGTTAACTGGCACACTTAGGCCTTTCTGACATAATTATTAACTAGCGATAGGTCCTTAGAATGGTGAGTCTTGGTGATAGCGAACACTCAGCAGTACATTATACGAAATGTTAAATTACGACCATGATTTCCGATGTTACATTGAAGTTGACCTACTTTTTCTCTTTCTACTATTACAAGCTTGTTTTAAGGGCGAACGCAGAGTTAAACGGATCTCCGTCAACCTGACATTCTAAGTCTCGACTATTTCCATGCCACTGCACTACTTACTGCTCATATTGGATAGTCACGCCATCTAATAAATCTTTGTAACAGACACCTATTGGAAGTCTAGTCTATATTATAGAAAAATATTTGTTCTGCCGCACAGTATACTGGCTGTTTGCGATGGCTGATACTCGTATTTATAAATCATTGTATTGTAGTGTATTGGAGCGTAAGTGGCTCACTATCATAATTATAGCTAAATGCAACCTCATCTACACGCGGTGGCGCTTTCCCGATTACCTAATGGGGCTGTGTGTGAGGCACTCGCCTTAATAACGTTAGCAATGAGTGACCGGGTTGTTAGGGGACTAGAAAACGATACATTGGAAATATTTGTACGTAGATCAATGTTCCCCAAAGAGTGTGCCGCGGCACATTGGTATAGATACCGTGGTCATTAGTTGGTGTACCGCAAAATGGCCAGTTTTATCATAAAGTTAACAAGATACTACCTACAAATAGGTGAGAGTCATGCGAGCTCTTCTACGATTACTACAAATTTTGATCGCTTATACTCAAAATATAATATTTTACTGATATTAATAATAAATATCGGATACAGCGGGCGGCAATTTTGGAAAATGTACGTATTGTGAGGAGATTTCGTAGTCTATTGCTCTGACCATCGACGACTTAGACATATGTCTCTCGCTAGCGGCGATTCTTTTCGGAAGTTTTTGTATTTTTAATATTATATTTATGTATAATAGATTTTTAACTAATATTTACTTATTGTATACCACGATGTACATCTAAAATTTATTTGGTAGACAATAAGTTTTAGGAAAACTGGCGTGGACGATGTTCTGGAAGGACAACATAGTATGACGACCTACGTTATCCTTCCAGGAAATTGTAGAAAGTAAATAAACTAATATTATAACCTACTCGTATATGTTTTCCTAGTCGCGTAATAACCACCAATCCAAGTTTTTTGAGATAAATGCTTAAAGAATAATCATCATGTTAATGATAGAAAGATCTTGTTTGAGTCCTGGGAAGTACCACTAAATTCGTGTTTACGGATTTATGTACATATTTGTAATTATCACCAGCTCGGCGGTGACGGAAAACAAAAAAAAACGTGAGGAAACCCGCATCCAAGAAATTATATTTCGAAAGACATGTGGCCTTACCTAAGAAAGATCTGGTTTTACCTCTAGGCTGTGGAGAGCTGAGAACAGTCACTCCATGTAAAAATCAGAATCTTCGCCAAATCCTCAGGCTTAGATAGCGGACCCCGCCGGTCCTGATGGATTAGGAAACGAGATAACACTAAGAAGTTAATGATTGAAGGATATGTATTAAATTTATCCAGTAGACCGTAGAAACGAATAGGTTTTTTATTACCTGAAAGGTCTTCCCAGTCGCACAGTCTGTGACGTAAATCTTGCAATCGCCAGCACCTCCGCTCACCAGCAAGCTCGTTTTGTTCGATGTGTCCTCGATGAAGCAGACGTCACGAACCGTACCATCGTGCATGGTCAGTTCCACCTATGAACGAAATCAGGTGTTTTATAATCACAAGGGCTAATGTTTGGAACACTAATTCTGGCTATTCGACACTGCGTATTTGGTGTCGCCGTATGTGTATATCGTACGGTCAGAAGGTCCCAGGTTCGGATGCCACTAACAGCATTCTCTTTTTGTACATACAAATACATATCGAAATACATGTTAAAATTATTGTCGAAATATCAAGGCAAACTAGTACATTGTTACTGGATGAGGATATTTTTAGCACATTTTGTTTTAGAGTTACCTAGCTCAAAGAGCATAAACGAACCCCTATTGGGATAAATTTATTGTCCACGTGTCATGAAATCGCAATTTAAAATACATTAGGTAATTCCGGTAATTTTATGAATAAGCCTGTAATTTGGTAGGAAGCAAGTTGTCATAGTACAAGTACAACAATAATACAAGACAAATAAAAGAATCGCAATTTTGTAGTTCCATATCAAAAGTAACGCATATTTCTATGGCAATTGACGCGTGATCAAAACCTATGTGTTACTCCCAATTGACTTAAAATCTTGAGATGTGACATGAAGGATGACTTTTAGCAAGGATTTGAAAATTGTGTACCGCCATGCAATTCTCTAAGCGACTCGTAATGGCTGTGTGCGTCGCTGTGATCACAGATGTCACAGCTTTGACATCGTCTACTGCGATCACGGCTTTTTATACAGAGGCTGTTTGCCTTGTAGAATTCCAATTCCAAACGCAGCCTTGCAACGCTAGTGTCGCACAACCATGAAAAGCGACACCAAGGAATTGCAATTTTGTGTTCAAGGCTATAACAGCCGATGTTTCCGAGGATGTAAGGATGTTTGCTCTTACAGAATTGTATGGCTGTTTATCTTATATCTAATGTATGGATCTTCACGCCAGGTCCCTTGCGGGGTATAATATATAAAAAAGCCATAAGACGCAGTCCTTACACACTTCACTCGCTTCTTTCAAATGCTCGCCGGTACCTAAGGCTCCTGACATCACCTTCTGGGAAAACACGACCACTTTGGTCATGGTAGGTTAGTCTTGGTCTTCCTCGGCTCCTACATCCTTCCACTTTCGCATTGTATATATGTTTCGTGATTCTTTCATCTTGCATTCTTTCTACATATCGGAACCACCGGAGCATGCCCTTTCTTATCTTAACACCGACACTCTCTTTCAGACCAACTCTCTTTCGTACGTCATCATTTCGAACGCGGTCAGCAAGCGTTATGCCACAAATTTTTCGCAGTGCTCGCATCTCGACCGCATTTATTCTACTTTCATGCTCTCTCTGCCATAC
Organism: Pyralis farinalis; assembly: GCA_947507595.1. NCBI lineage: Eukaryota > Metazoa > Arthropoda > Insecta > Lepidoptera > Pyralidae > Pyralis > Pyralis farinalis. The sequence continues at coordinate 12,522,038 of OX382265.1, read as the reverse complement.
CCAGCTCTCATTTCCATAAGTTAGCGTTGGGATTAGCACCGCGTTGTGTACAGCGAGTTACATGTAAAATAATAGCGAGATACAGTTTAAATCTTATATCTTATGTTTATAAAATAGCACTATTTACATTTAATTTACATTTATTTTCTATTTATTTATTATATGTATATTGATTTATTTATTATAACACGAGGCTCGTAAATCGAAAATATGATCAGGGCTATAAATGTTGAAGAGGCCAATGAGATATGTAAGGACCGCGAATTGTGACGTTCTCTGTCTGCCTCGCTAGAATCTTGGGGTAAAGATATAATGTAGGTACAATCTATTCTCATTATTTCTTTCGAGCTTTTGCCTTTGAACTAATCGACTAAACTAATTTATTTAATTATATTAAATGACAGCGACACGCACATTGATATCATTATATTTAAATCATATTTAAAATGTGAGTGTTACATAGCTTAATCAAATAGCGCTAAGTTTAGATTCAGCAATAAAAAGGTAACGAATACGGCATGGAGCGAACATGATAAAAGCACAAAATATTTTAGACCAAAGTCAAATATTGCCCTAAAAATATCATACTAAATTAATTAGTCTATTCGTCATTAATCATTTTGAATTATTTATCACAACGATTATAAACGCTTTGCTGAATGAATATGTATAAAATAAAGTCATTACCATACATCATTAGGTTAACAGCAATTATGCCGCAGAAAAATAAATGTCCAAACAATCAATGGTAAGCGTTATGCAATAGTTAAACATAAAAATATTTATTGCCGACATGTAAAAAAATTTGGCATGGCACGAATCTGGAGGAAATTCCGGAACTTGTCAAGAGCCGCTTGTTTTTTGATTAGTGTCGTCTTTTATCTTTTGATAAGTGAAACATTTTTTCTATGCGGACTGAAAACCCCAAATTGCGATCATTTCGTTTTTTTTTTCGAAAATAGAATAATTTACACCATTACGAACACCAGAGTAAAACTTCCGCTCCTAGATCGATACGGCTCCTAGATTTTTTGACAAGAATATCAAAGTTTGCGTTTATCGGAATCACGAAATTCACAAAAAAGCTTTAAAAAAGTAGACCAAATAGATTAAAGTTTGATTATACTAAATCGAAGATTTCCAATCATTTTCGTCCCCTTTGTATATTTTCTGCGCTCCTTGGAACCCCTGCCTAACTAATGTTTGAATCTGATGGATCCCTTACTTGTTGCAATCAACCCCCTGGGGTCGATGTAGACCACTTTGGGAAGCACGATATTAAATGAATTAACATTGAATATTACCTTTTGACAATTTTTTGTGGATTTGCTGTAATTAGGAAAGGAGATTTAATTTTTTCCTCGTTTTTGGTTATTATTTTTTCGTACAACTTTAACGATGTTATAAGGTGATATGTATATATGATCACCCAAACTCGCCGGGCAAATTAATTAGGATATAGACAGAGTTACACATCGTGGAAGCTGAAGAATTAAGCCCCAGAGCACAGCCGGTGCAACATGATCGAAACGTTGGACGACCAAAAATAAAATGTGTAAGCAAGCCAGGTCGCGGTTTTGTATATTTTTAGAAATATACGAGACCTTTAAAATTGAATTTTTGAAATTTAACACTGCTAAGTGATACTTTTTCAAACTGTCTACATTCACATACTTCCAAAACGTCTGTACAAGTTAAAATTTGTCAAACGTTCCCACTCAGTAACTACATACTGGTTAAGTTCTTTCATAATAGGTCCTAAAGAATAAATCATATTGAGAACGAGTGTTTACTGTACAGCAAAAACGATCATATAGACAGCGGCGCAAAGCGACATGTAATTTGGCTTGTATTCGCGATAACGTTATACCAAAAATGCAATACAAAGCTACTGTATCTTAACAATATTGAGCCGGCATTTTGACACATAGCCCACAACTGGGGTAGGTACCAGAAGCGTGCACGACGCGACCCTGCCAGTTTAACACTGTGGATTGCAATTCTGGACGGAAACGCACAAACGCGCGGATTAGGGCGTCCCGCGGAGACCCCGATCCGCCCTCGTCGGTGCGGGCTTAAGTGCATAGGGCGATGGAGGCAGCCACTCACCACGCAACGCCGAACCCGGCGGATCGAGGAGAGCTGAGTCTGGTATAGGCACATGAAATGGTGGATTACAAGATAAGGATGAACGAGTTGATAGATATACTTAATGAATGAGAGATGTCTAGATGTTTTGTGTGTGTCAGAGACCAAGCGAAAGGGAAGCGACACCGAAGATCTGCCCGGTGGCATGATGGCCCTGTGGTCCGGGGTGAACCGGGACGATCATGCCAGCGCTGGCGTAGATGTCGTACTTTTATCTCGTTTGGCCGCTGGTGTGAAAGATATCGATTTAGTAAGGCCAAAGACTTCTCTGGGTTAAAATAAAACTGGGGATTACGCGAGTCTTTTTGGTTGCAGCATATGATCATGTAAGATGAACGGATAATAATGTATGCAAATCTAAATTGGTCGTGTTTTATCAGAGGTGATGTCAGGAGCCCTAGGAACCTGCGACCATGCATGAAAAGAGGTAGGAATATTATATTATATAGTCTTATGGCGCTCGGTTCTCTCTGCCCACAACAAAAAAGATTTTTAAATTCGTTAAATTAAAAAAATAAGATTTACTAACGCAATAGATTGCAACGCTACTTGTATAAATTTGCTAAAATGAATTACCTCACAAAACTACCTCTTAGATTTAGAGAAATCTTTATATTGTTTTCCGCTTAAGTATTGAACTATGCAACCAACTCGTTGATTTAATTTTAACTTATATAATATAATAAATTGTAAGGGTAACGACATAAAAATTCATAAGCATCCGACTAATAAATAGGCATTTACAAGATTTATATCTACCGCCATGAGTGAGCCTGTCAAAGTATGTCATGCATTTCCGTTCACGTAACAACCGGAGTCGATATAAATAGATTGAAATTTCTAACATATGGCTGGTAGTTATGGTTGAATCAAAGCATAATTGGTAATCAAAATGGCTGTATTTTTATTACAACTTGACTTGCAAGTGGTTATCATCACGTAAGAGCCAAAGCCGACTTTACTTGCACGTGGTGGATCCTGCCTACTAGCAAACAAGGCTCTGGCAAAAGAGTATATTTCGTGATGACGATATATTTCGTGTATCTAGGAAGCGGCGATTAGGATTATAACGGATAACGATTAGGATCAAATTTTGCATTTAGACAAGGTTAAATTTATATGCTGAAAAACACGCTTTTACACAAAAACGCCGAGAGAAGCTAGATCATCTGGATCGTCGAAGGTAAGGTATTACACAACCTTAGGTATTTAAGTAGGAAACTAAACTTTGTTAGGCAATATTCAATTACAAAAACTTAGTCAATTTAATTCAAAACGTGGATTCCAGTGTAACATTTAAAAGTACGATCAATAACGTCCTAATCATGTAGGAAGTTATAAATGCATGGCAAATAGCCAATTCGTGCAATTGTAATTAAGTAATGTATAAAAAGTTTTCTATTAATAAAACTGTTTCCGAATTGTTATAAAAAATGCAAATTCTAACACGCTAACACTTTAATTTAATACGGACAATGGTAATCGCTATATATCAGCCAAGTCGCAAGCTTGCTTGTCATCAGACAAGAAATAAAATAAAAAAGTACTTCATAGAAACACCGCGCAGCGACGACCGCGTGACATTTCTTTTCGTATAAAGTAAAAAGAAAACGGTGATCTCATGATGCACACGGTTTATATATGAGACGGTCGGTTTGTCCATTATTCAAGAGTTACCACTAAAGGACTTTAGGGTACAGTAGAAAATAAGGAAACCATAGCCACCGCCACAAAAGATTTTTCGGACGACCATAATGATTTTTAAGCCTTTTAATTAGTTTAAACAACAGACAGAAACAGTGTAGCTATGAAATAGCTATATTACCAATCAGTTCGACTGAGCAAGTACCTTTACCTAACACCGTTTGTTTTGCATGTAAGATTATCGGGAAACAGGGCGAGGAAATGCTGGTTGCGAATATATCTGTGTGCAAAAATAGAAATAGATTTACCATTTTCCAACAGGCTCTCGTTGTCGTTTTTGCAAAGCTACCCTATAATTTTATATAACATCGGAGTGATACACAGTAATACCAGATAGCCCATTCATTCGTTGATATTCCGAAAAAACCTTGCCACGTTTAGGTAGATATACAAAAGTGCTACAATTTGAACTGTCGGAATTGCTAATAAATAGTGGATGTGTAAGACTTTCGGCGAAATAGGAATTGACATAAGACTAAATATTATTACACAAGATGCTTACCAATATATTGAAATTTTGTGAATTAGCTTTAAGACTTTACAATGCTACTTCACAATGCTATTCGTGTTCTCGTACAGACGTGTCTCTTTGGTGTCACAGTAACTTAGTTTTTCCTTCTTATTAAATGATCAAATAGGCATGTCATAGATATGCGTATGTTACACATGTGTATATTTACATAGGTCTGGAGAATACTCCATAGAATCTAGTTTTCATAGACTACACATCCTGTTTTACATACAAGGAAAGAATACGTGTAATTATTTGATCAAAGTTGTTAAAATGTTATCCCAATTTGTTTGCATATATTATTTCTTATACGGTAGCATGTACATAGGTTACATATTTACGCTTGCTATATTTGCGCCGTACCTATAACACGGGACGGGAGCCAAATAATTTAAAATTGTTTTGTTAGTGCTTCAGACTAATCAGGTTAACTAATGTTATCCACTTTCAACAACCAAGTACGGCGGCATAAATTGCTTTCAGTCAGTAACCTTCGGCTGACAAGAATAATACTGGCCGCCACCTATTCACAATTGAGCAGCATGGTGGATTATGCTCTAAACACTTTTAGTTGATGGGACACTCTTATCTCAACAGTGGGATGAATATGCGTTGGTTGAATAATTTCAGAAACAAAACTTGGACAAGGAAAATTTCGCCATTCTTCCTAATCATGTTGTTATAATAGATAATATGAAAAATTAAATTATTTGAGTACAAAACGTCTTTGTTTTTGCAAACAGATGTGTTGTACGACGTACTGTACATAAGCTGACTACATTTATCTACAGCAGAACAGTGCCAGAGCGAATGACGAGTGCGAAAACAGATGGCGTAAGTGCCCTTTAAACATGGTGTCCTTCTTGGTTCGCGAGTGACTGGCTCGACATACCGCGCAGCAAAGATAGACAATGTTCACGTGGCCGTGACAGAGAAAGCAAGAGTGTACAGTGCTGATCTGAAAGTAGCAAATCACGTGCTACTCAGCGTAAGTGAGCGTTACAGGCCCTTTATAATATAGGCATTGTGCAAAACTCTTTAGTAAGCACATTCTTTTTATACTTTTTTACTTTTGAATATACTCGTACGTCTTGTTTTTATAAACGTCACTATTAATAAAATATTGTAATGGACACATCGTATCGAACTACTTTTTCCTTTCCCTTTTAGTTTGATCGCGTTCATTATTGGTCCTTCTGTGATTTTTAAAACCGGAGACGTAAAATGGTAAAAACGAGGAATCAAGCTCTAGTTGAGGCCTCGGCGCCCTCGACTGAGGACGTGCCTCCTGTCACTAGTGCTCAAGATCAGCCCCTACGTAGTGATGCACCCTGGGTAACGCCGCCGGCTAATGTAGTGGGCCCTGCGGCGTCGTGTCTTTCACTCGCAGCTAGCACTTCGTCTCGTTCCACCGTTAGAGCTCGAAAATTAGCTATTGAAGCAGAACATGCACGTCGTCTCGCAGAACTGGAATGTGCACATGCTGAGGCACAGGTTGCGGCACAGGCTGCGGCACAGCATAAAATTTTTCTTGCGCAACGTGAAGCTGCCAATGCTGAGCTTAAAGCACAGCTTGCTGCTCTTGAGAGCAGCCAATCTAAAAAAAATAGTGATGTAGATTCATGGGTCGAAAAGTCATGTAACTTTAATTTTTGTTCTCAGGAAATTGATACTCCCTTACTACCCGGCCAGTTACCAAACCATGGCCACGATGAACTTCCTGTCAACGATCCTGTCCGTGAATCCTACGCGATGGGTACTCAAAATATACCATCCACGCGTCCACTCCTAGACCGCCGGCCTTCCATGCAGGCGCCTACACGTACTTTATCTGGTCAGCTCCTCGATCCTACTTACACGACGGAGCGACTCCCTGCCAAGGGAGAATATTTGCCACAAAGAGTCGAACCACCACCTAGGTTTGATACGTATCAGGGCCAGTATTCAATCGTTCCTCTGCCTACTTTCGACGGTAAGTCCCACTTAGACTGGTTACACATATCTCGTGTTTTTACCGATACACAACATTCATTTTCGCCTTTAACAAACCTAGCTCGGATTAATTGTGCTCTAAAAGGTGAGGCTAGGGAGGCAGTTGCTGCGATTTTGATGAGTACTCGTGATCCTAATCTTGTTATGCGAGAATTAGAATTACGCTTTGGCAGGCCCGATCTAATAGTTACTCGCGAAGTCAACTCTATGCGAGCTCTCCCTAGAGTAGTCGGAGATGGGAAAGATTTGACCATTTTTACTTCACGAGTAAGAAATTGTGTTGAAATTATTCGCTTACTTAACCAAAAAGAGTATTTGCATTCTCCAGATCTTTTTAATGCATTGTTGTATAAGTTATCGCCGTTAATCAAAACTAGATGGCTAGACTATGCGTCGCAATTTGAACGCGGTAATATTTCCAGGTTAGAATTGTTAGCAGATTTTCTATCTCGAGAGGTAGAGCTACGCACGAGGTTCGGTGGTACTAACGAATTTTCATATAATCGTGATAGAATTCACTCTGTTTCCGAGCAAAATATTAAATCATCAAGCGAAACTAAAAAATCGATAATTTCGCCAATCTGTCTGTGTTGTGAAAAGTCTCACAATCTACTTCAATGTGACAAGTTTGTGTCAATGACTGTTGACCAGAGATGGCAGTTTATAAAAGAAGCAAAAATTTGCCATAAATGTCTCAAAAAAGGTGGTCATAGATACAGTTCCTGTAAAGCTCGTATGAGTAAATTGCTTTTTAAGTCTGACAAACCTAAAATTGACACCGACAATAAACCTATACATATAGATGAAGAAATAGTAGCTCAGACAAGCACGTCATCTGCATCAATTTTTACACGTCGTCCTTTACTTAAAGTTATAGGGGTCACTGTCTCAGGTCCCGCCGGGAGCTTGGATACATACGCTTTATTAGACGATGGTTCGACAGCAACGTTTATAGATGCGAAGGTGGCCTCGAAGATTGGTTTGAGCGGCGTAGAAGGACGTGTCCAGTTAGACTGCGTAGGTGGTCTGTCACGCAACACTGAGACACGGTATGTAGATTTTAAAATAAAAGGTAGGCATTCTCCTACGACTTACACTATCCGTAACGCAAGGTCTATTAGTAGCCTAGGTATGGCTCACCAAACCGTTCTACCTAAAGACATATGTCACTATTCACATTTAACCAGCTTGGTTGATGTTTTGTGTTATGAAAACGCAAAACCGACTATTATACTAGGGTCAGATAATTGGCACTTGACTATCTCAAAGTCTACTCTTAGAGGCACTAAATCTGAACCAGTAGCGATTAATACTAATTTGGGTTGGGTTTTATTTGGATTTGTTACTAGTAAATCCAAACCAGTAGACTTCATGAATTACGTTAGAACTGACAGTGACATTAGCAATGATGAAATAAAGCCTTCTCTTGAAGCCCTTATTAAAGAACAATATCACCTGGATGCTATCGGGATCTCAAAACACATGGCACGCAGTAGTGCTGATGAACGCGCTGTAGATATCTTAAAACGTACTGCAAAATGTCTACCTTGCGGTCTTTTCGAAGTCGGTCTCTTATGGAAGGCAGACGATCTGATTATACCGAATAGCTACGGTTTAGCATTATCGCGATTTTTGAGTTTAGAGAAAAAGATGATTCGCGACCCAGAATATGCCGCACGGTACCGGAAAAATATTGGTGATATTTTAGAAAAAGGATACGCGGAAGAGTGTCCTAAGAGTACAAATTCAATGCAATGCTGGTATCTGCCGCATTTTGGCGTCATTAATCCAAACAAACCTGATAAATTACGCATTGTTCATGACGCTGCAGCTAAATCGAATGGAGTTAGCTTGAATTCGTTATTATTAACTGGTCCTGATTTACTGCAACCGCTTCTACATATCATTTTTCGTTTTAGGGAAGAGAGAATAGCTATGACAGCTGATATTAAGGAAATGTTTCCTCAGCTTAAGATTCGTAGTCAAGATCGGGACGCTCAGAGATTTCTTTGGCGTGACAGCCCTAGCGAACCAATTAAGACTTATCGAATGTCATCCATGATATTCGGTGCAGCCTCTAGTCCTTTTACTGCACTTTATATCAAGGACAAAAACGCCAAAGATTTCGAGAAGCAGTATCCACATGCTGCTCATGCAATATTATTTGACCATTATATGGATGACTATATAGGTAGTGTTTCTACAGTAGAAAAAGCGGCTCGTCTTGCCGCAGATATTGTAAATGTACATAGTCGCGCCGGGTTTGAGATGCGTGGCTGGATCTCGAACGATCCCGCAGCGCTGTCTCTTCTGCCAAATAATCTTTTGTATAAAGCACCTGTAGCTAGTCATACTGAAAATAGTTCGTCACTCTTAATGGTAAATAATGCGCACTATATTAGTTTAGGTTCACTTACACCACCAATTCGCACGTTAGGCCTCATCTGGTATCCATCAACTGACGTGATTACGTTTAATGTCAATATTGAACACAGTTTGCCTGACTGCCTCACCAAACGCATTGTGCTCTCTCAAGTGATGCGCATATACGACCCTTTGGGTTTTTTAGCTCCTATAACAATGAGAGGACGCATTCTTTTTCAAAATGTTTGGCGACTAGGTCTTGGTTGGGATGAGGCACTACCTCAAGTAGACTGTGAATATTGGAAGTCATGGTATGAAGACTTAGTTTTAGTTTCAAAAATAAATATTTCACGTTGTTATATCACACACGAGGAAGTATGTCGTCGTGAACTTCATTTATTTTGTGATGCAAGTGCTCAAGCTTATGTTGCTGTTGCTTATTGGCGCATTTTGTACGCAAACGGTAACGTGAAGCTTGCGCTAATTGCTAGCAAGTCACGAGTAGCACCATTATCACCAACATCGATTCCGCGTTTAGAGTTGCAAGCAGCTCTATTAGCTGCTCGGCTTGCTACCACTATTTGCGAAGCGCATCGCCATAAAGCCTTAAGTCGCACCTTTTGGAGCGACTCTAAAACTGTTTTAGAATGGCTTAGTAATGATCCGAGAAATTATAAGCCTTTTGTTTCTCACAGGGTTGGTGAAATATTGGAACTTACGAACGTGTGCGAGTGGCAATGGGTTTCTAGTAATCTAAATGTCGCTGATGATGCAACTCGAGATAATCGTATACCTCTTACTGTAGATTGTAGGTGGATTAGGGGTCCAGCGTTTCTTTTGGACAATTTTAAACCTCGCCCTGAATCATGTTGTTGTACATCGCATGTAGATATTCATACATATTCATGTTTCATCCCTTTAGTAGCTGATTCCCGTCGATTTAGTTCTTGGACTCGACTATTGAGGGCTACAGCTACTGCCCATAGTTATCTAATTTTACTACGCAAGCATTATCTGTTTAAGCGTGGGGTAATTGTTGACGAAATGAATTTGATTTCAGACTGCCTATTTTCATATGCTCCTTATGTACCCTCTGATGTAAGCGTCAAGCGTAGGCGCTCTTTACCATCTTGGACGGGACTAACTGCCGAAGATTTGAGGAGGTCTGAAATACACATATTATGCCAGAGCCAAATGGAGTCTTTTGAAAGTGATTATCATAGACTGAGAGACAATAAGCAATTAGCGCCACGCAGTCGGCTTAAAAATATTTCTCCGAAAGTCTGTACTGATCATCTGATACGGTTGTCAAGTCGAATTACTGCTGCACCTGATATAAGCACCAAGATGAAATGCCCTCCTATCCTTGATGGTAAACACCCTGCTGTCCGTTTATTGGTTCAACATATACACCAGAAGGCTGCTCATGCAAATTCAGAAATGGTTGTTAATGAAATACGCCAAGAGTATTGGATAATTTCACTTCGTAGTACAGTCAGATCCATTGTTAATAGTTGTCAGGTGTGCCGCATCAAAAGGGCGGTTCCTTTCCATCCCCCAATGGGAAATCTACCTGAAGCAAGACTAACTCATCACAGTCGCCCGTTTACATTTTCTGGTTTGGATTATTTTGGCCCGATCCAAGTCGCTGTTGGACGTCGACGAGAAAAGAAGTACGTAGCGCTATATACTTGTCTGGTTACACGAGCTTTACACCTAGAGATTGTCGACAGTCTATCAACAGATGCTGCTATGATGAGCTTAAGACGTTTCGTAGCACGTCGAGGTAGGCCGTCTCAAATTTATTCTGATAACGGCACAGCCTTTGTTGGAGCAAACCGCCAACTAAGAGAGCTTTACGGAGAGGCTGTTGAAGACTACGCCGCTAATGAGAAGATTGAATGGCATTTCATACCACCTGCAGCCCCTTTCATGGGAGGAGCTTGGGAGCGTCTAGTAAAGTCAGTAAAGACTGCTCTACGTGTTACTATGAAGGAGAGAATCCCAACATCGGAAGTTTTAGCGACCTTCTTATATGAAGCTGAAGCAGTAATAAATTCTCACCCATTAACGCACGTTGCCGTCGATGAGGAAAGTGAAGAGGCGTTAACCCCATTTCATTTCCTTATTGGCTCTTCGTCTGGACGAGCTGTTCCTGCAAGTTTGGAAGACGCCGACCTTACAGGGAGGACAGGCTGGCGTAAGGCAGCACGACTAGCCGATCACTTTTGGTCGCGTTGGATTAAAGAATACCTACCGACCTTACATCAGAGGCGTGGAGGTGGGATTGCTCCTGAGATTTGTTTGGGAGATCTAGTTCTTATAGCAGACAGCAATCTACCGCGTAATGTATGGCCAAGAGGTCGCATTGTTAACGTATATCCTGGGTCTGACGGTATTATTAGGGTTGCCGATGTTAAAACTTTAGCCGGGATCTTAAAAAGGCCATGTAAGAAATTAGTAAAACTTATCGTATAATACCTATATAAATTTTGTTTATCGTTTGTTTCGGTATCTATTGGATTTTGTTATTTTTTACCAACTTGTTTAACATTTAGTTTTGTTCAGTTTTGCATACTTCTTCTGAATGATTGTCTGAATGTACAGTCTGTCCACCATTTATTAATACCGTTTCATCAGGTACAGTCTGCCTACTAACTTCGTTAGGTACTTTTCTCCTCCCGGGAGAGATGTGCAAAACTCTTTAGTAAGCACATTCTTTTTATACTTTTTTACTTTTGAATATACTCGTACGTCTTGTTTTTATAAACGTCACTATTAATAAAATATTGTAATGGACACATCGTATCGAACTACTTTTTCCTTTCCCTTTTAGTTTGATCGCGTTCAGGCATCAATGCAATATCCTTCACTCTGACAGTATTAGTTGTTACTCTTGAAATACTCTTTCACTTTGACATTATACCATTTATAATATAACTAACGGAAACCGCTTAAAAGTGCCCATCTAAAATACACAGACAGTCAATATTAATGGTTTATGTTACTGTGCTGTGATGGCTATTCATGCGAAGGATGCGAATGAAGTTTGGACGCAATAAAAGTATCATTCTCAGAATAGGACGTCGGACAACATTTTCATAATACATATTAATTTATTACCGTAAAAATATCATTATAAATAAATAAACCTTTAAAAGATCCAAAACTATGTCCGAACATATGACATAAAAAAAATTTTTGCTTATCCACCATCAATATGCCGTCTATCAATTAGCGACTACTATGTCGATGTTCACGTCTATCCACTTACGAGAGGACGACAGCCTCACGTCCGAAATTGCCACGAAATGTGTACCAAATAAATTGTATTTCGATATTAACACACTCGAATTGGTGTGCTTTGGTGATTGACAAGAAGATTCAGTCGTATACGCGTTATCGATTCCTATTCCAATTATCGGGGTGGGTCCACGAAAGTATTCGATTTCATGCGAATCGTTTAACCGTATTACGATCGCGCAATAATGTAAGGTTTAACGCCACATCGTTGAAATGGGTTGTTTTAAGCATTATCTAGAGAATAAGGTTTTTAATAGCCCCACACTGAATAATGCAGGCATTTCATGATGATTAAATCGGATTGGATATGCAAATGTGTTATTTTATTTACTTTAGCAATATACTTAGGACTCTGAAATTTATTTTCATTGGTATTGTTTAACGGTGATACAAACACGTGACTAAACAATGCAAACGTAAATGTTACGTGCTGAGATAGATACTGTAGGCATTTTCTAAAGAAGAGGATTTTTCAATTCCACCACAAGCATTTCAAGAAGTGACGCAGGAGAAAGATGGGGAGAATCAGTTGGATAGAGATGAAAATGCATAGAAAGTGTAAAAAATTGCGAAGTAAATGGAGAAACCTATTAAAGATTCGTATAATCTCAGGACATGACCGCTTTATGAAAATATTATTAGGGCGGAGGAAGACCAGGCGCAGCTATATTGAAGAAGTCAAGAATAAAGTTTAAGCCGTGGGTCGAATCGACAGGTAAAAATATCGGCAGCCATAATTTTAATGAGAGTTAGCCCACAAAGGTGGAAACGTTCTTAAATCACGAGAAAAATAGTACCACAACAGAGATATAAAGCAGTAGATCGATATTTTTTTGATGATTTTTAGCACAACTCTAGCTACTCGGCCGAGCTTCGCACGTGTGATCCAATCGTTACCAAACTTCACAGGATCACCTGCTGGGCTAACCTGAAGATTCACTGAAAATTTCATCAAAATCTCCCCAGCCGTTTTTGAGTCCATAGAGGACATACAGACAAACATTCATTTTTATATATATAGACGGAAAGCATACAAACATGCGGCCCATCTGATGTAAAGCCGTTACCGTAGCCTATGAACGCTTGCAATACGTTAAGTATCACTCGCGCGATGCCACCTCTGTTGCTAACACTCAACTCAGCAACACTTTAGGAGCTTAGTGGTGACCACACTTACACGCAGTAACACAACAACTCACTAGGGCGTTCTTATTTGGCTACGGTTTTCTGTGCGGTGGAATCCGTCTGGGGAAGTAGTCCCCATAGGGACTGCTTTGATGCACCTTACCCCTTTTATATACTATAACACTTAGGACCTATGTAAGATATTGACCAAAGCTCACGTTAAAATAATGGGGGTCGTCATTCTTCAACATCGCTAAGTACACAGTGCGTAAAAGGTCAAGGATCAGGTGTTTCTATGTATCAAGCCACGATTTGACTGCGAACCCCACTTGTGAAATAACTCACATTCGTGTGAGTGCGGTGATATCGACGCTGTTTACTGATTTTCTCCCATCGCAGTCACCACTATACGAAATGAAGTGTGCTTGATGTGAAAAATATTTTGTTGTTTTATGTTCTTAGTATTTTAAAACGGAAAATTTATAGCAGTCATTTAACTTATTACGACCATGCGAAGTTACAATGTAAAGTTTAAAGGTATGACTAAACACACGTTCAGATATGACTGAACAGTTTAACTACAATTTTGTGTGTCGGATGTAAACGAAACCCACAATGCCCACACACATAGTGACATAAGTGAAAAAACGATATTTTTCAGATAAATTGGTCGCTGCCAGATGGCAAGGGCGACGCCTTAAGTAAAGTAGGACTAATATAATAATACTAGCTGCCGCCCGCGGCTCCGCCCGCGTGGAGTCAAATAACGTAGCCTATGTGTTAATCCAGATCATAATCTATCTACGTGCCAAATTTCATTCAAATCCGTTCAGCCGTTTAAGCGTGAAAGAGCAACAAACATCCATCCATACATACAAACATTCGCATTTATAATATTAGTAGGATATAGAACTTTTTTATATACAACGTCGGGAGGCATATACGCATACGGTCCACCTGATGTAAAGCAGTTACCGTAGCCTATTAACGCTTGTAACATATATCACTCACACGATGCCTCCTCTCCTGCTTCACACAGCATAAATCTTTGTTTTAGACTACTATATTCATAACTAGTAACCCGCCCGGTTTTCGCGCAGGTGATCTCGCACGAATTATCTGATCGGTACCATCCTTCACAGGGTAAACACATTAGCCCAGCGGTACCCTCCGCTGAACATTCCTTGAAATTTCAACAAATCGGTCCAAACGTTTTCGAGTCCATACGAAACTTATATACACACACATTCATTTTAAGGGTTCCGTGCCTCTATGTATGTACGTCTGTCAAGACCCTTTTTAACAGAGGCTATCAAGCTGAAATTAATATCAAATTCTCAGGTCTACAATCGTAGCGAATAAATCAAACTTCTAAGTCAACGCAATCAAAAAACCGCATATTTTGACATACGCAAGGGAATCAAAACCTATGGGGTACTTCCCGTTGACCTAGAATCACGAAATTTGGTAACAAGCAATGGCATATAGCATAAGTAAGGGAAAATTCCGAAAACCGTAAATTTGTAGATACGTCATAAAAAAAAATGAAAATATTTTTTGTAAATATTTTTACGGAACCCTCTGTCCGCGAGTCGCACTCGCATTTGACGGCTATTTATATATAAGAAGATAAGCAGAAAAATAATAAAAGTCCTGTAAAGTAAATCGTTCAGTTTCATCCTACGACTATCAGTTCAACTATGTAGTAAAAACACCTGACAATTTCGTGCCAAGAAAAAAAAAATGTATGCGATGGTGGTGAGGGGTTACATAGCCACACTGCTCAGTGAAACTGAAACGTAAGTCTACGGTTAAAACCATTAGAGATGCATCGCAGGAGTGAGTTGTTCTAAATACGCCCATCTGAATAAAGCCACAGTTTCGTAACAAACTGTGGCTTCTGTGTTCTGTGGCGATCTGAATGAGTAAATATTTGAATGTGTAAATTTTAAACATGTTTGAAACGTCCCTAGGATACTAAAAATAATTTAATGCGAATTGTTTGCGGTATTATGATCGCGCGTTGCAACAATGTAAAGCAAAGAGTAAGGTAATTATACTAAGAGGGTATAAACTTTGATGCTTCTTCCCTGAAATGTATTGTTTTATGCATTTACCGAAGAATATGCTTTTTAATAGTACCCGCTGAATAATGCATAGAGGTTTCGTGCTCAAATGAAGTTGGTAATGATTTTGAAATTTAATGTAGAACATATCATTCATTAAATACGGGATGTGTGGAATTTTGTTTGAAAAGATTGTCTTAACTATTGAATATAGAAAGATAAATGCTGGAATCTATCCAGGTAGAAAAAAGATTGGATTGGTTCGTGACTGATCAATATTCCGCCATAAAAGAAGTTTAAATGTAGACTAAGGTGTTTTTCAGTTATGCATACATAACGAAAACACAGACAGACAGCCGGACAAACATAAATTTAAGGATCATTTTTGACTTTTTATCTATCGATAACAGACTCAGTTCGTTATTATTTTAAAACAATTACAATTTAAGTTATTATTTTAAATTTATTTTAAACACGTTTTATAAAGTTGGCGCTATTTTATTATGTCGTATGCACCCGACGGCAAAATATGGAACTAATAAATTTATTTTCGCAAACATGGGCGGAAATATTTAAATTACATTCGAAAACAGAATACGCAAAATATCACATTTACGAGCTGGTATGTTAGAAATTTAAGTTAGATAACGAAAAACAATTCTTATCATTTGCTGGAGCATTTTTTCATCTCTTCAAATTAAACTTTACGTTTTTTTATTTCTAAATAGATTTTTTAATTATTTGCTTTTGAGTAAGGTTCTTACTCAAAAGCAAAGAGTTTCTCTCTAGTGCGTGCTAGAAAGTAAGAGCAGCTTCTGAGAAGTTGCGTTGGTAAAATTAATAGAAGATTAAGAATGCGTTTGTTAAAAAAAGAAAAATGTAAACCAGATAAAAATTAATAATATTCAAGAAGTATTTATTTGAAAAATGTAAGATGAGTCTAAATAACCGCGAATAAATAATTATTATCTTTTTATTTCCTCATCGTCGAAATAACAGTAGAATGTGTAACTCGGAAAAAACTGATTGCGCTTGCGAATATAGCTGCCTTCATTAGCTACGCTCATGCACCAAAATATTTCAGATGAAATTTGCTCACTTTCATCTCTAGGTTAAAAATCTAGTATTACGTTTTTATATATTGATGGCTAACGGGAGCTGACAAATAAATAAGGTGTTTTTTCGTTAATTTTAGTATTCATTATTGGTACACTAGGTTTGCGGTAGTAAAAATTAAGAAAAGTCGCATTGCCGTCGTTTAAGGGTTCTCGTCGCTAGTGACCGTTTAAATGTATGTTTTTAAATACGTATAATAGCAAGGAGCGCTTCATTCGAACTTATTTTCGAGCTATCAGTGTTGCTATTTGGCTGAATCTTGGTTTGCTAGTCAATATCCGTTGCATTAACAAGATTTATTATTTTCTTTGTTTCTAGTCTCAATCAAAACTCTTTACAGTTAATACAGCATTAGTATACATACCTCTTGGCCCTCGAGATTGCAAGAGTGAGTATTGAACCTCATCAACTTGACGGTCTTATCATTGGAGCCAGTAGCCAACAAGTCGCCGGCTGGGCTCCATGCTAAGCAGTAAATACTGCCCTTGTGATGTTTGGTGCGTTTCAGCAGCACAGTTGGCGCTGTTGGAGCACTGCTGTCCCTGTAACAAACACGGAAAAGTTATCTTCTCGAACCAGGAGAATACTACGGGGTTGCTGAAGGTTTTCCACCGCGATATTCAGGGTCACTAGAAATGTACCTACTGGGAATTATCGGTGAGGTATCTTTCGCAGAAGACTTTCTCAAAAGGGCTCGAGTTAAGTTTGCTTGCTTTTTGAATTTTGTATGTAGTCCAGCTTCGTGAAATAATGCATGAAGGTGTGTAATTGTAAAAAACAATAGTACTAGTATAAATATTTAGCGAGTTAAATATATAGAACACGCAACGAAAACTTTTCATCGTTTATCGATAACTGTTAAAATATTTATATCTATCTATCTATAACTTCACGCCAAATCCCTTACGGGTTAAGCAGAGTGAACCGAGCGCCACGTGACTCGATCCTTACATACTTCACTCGCTCCTTTCACATTCATTGCTCTTTTCATGCACGCTCGCCGGTTTCTAGGGATCCTGACGTCACCTAATAGAACACGACCAATTTGATCATGGTAGGTAAATCTTGGCCTTCCTCGGCTCCTACATCCTTTTCCATTGTATATCTCTTTCGTCATTCTTTCACCCTTCATTCTTTCTACATGTCCGAACCAACGGAGCATGCCTTTTCTTATTTCAACACCGACGCTCTCTTTCAGACCAACTCTGCTTCTAACCTCATCATTGCGGTCTACGAGCGTAACGCCACAAATTTTGCGCAATGCTCGCATTTCAACCGCGTTTATCCTACTTTCATGCTCTCTCTGCCATACCCAGCTCTCGCTTCCATAAGTAAACGTTGGGACCAGCATTGAATTGTGTATAGCCAGCTGTGCCTTCTGGCTCAAGTTTTTACTGCCAAAAAATTTTCCCAATGCTCCATTCACACTATTCCCAGCACTCACTCGCCTTTCCACATCAGCGGTGTACCTTCCATCCCTGCTGAAAGCGCATCCAAGATATACGATCTCATCCATTTGTTCCAACACTTCATCATCTACCGTAATCCTTACAATGGTTCTGGTTTCTTCTCTTTCAAATACCATTATCTTTGTTTTCTTTGCATTCAATAGTAAGCCTTCCTTCATACATTCGTCTTTCATCATTGTGACTAGTGTTTGCAGTTCAGATGGTGTGTCTGCTAATAGGACGGCATCGTCTGCATACAGCAGACAGTTCACCACTAGGACCCATGCGTAATCCTACATTCGTCGATCTTATTCTCTGTAGACAACTATCGAGATACAGAATAAACAGCCTAGCAGACAACATGCAACCCTGTTTGACCAATTTACCAATTTTAACATCAAACCAGGGTGACATGTTGCCATTATTTATATATACGAGAAAATAGCATTTCACTTGAGTGGATGTGCCGACACCTAATAAAATATTAATACTTGTGGATTTGGAACAGAAATATAGCACGCCCTATTAACCTCGTCAGTCAGTTTGCTCGTGATAAAGTTTTAAATACATAAGTCAGTCTCCAACAGAATTTTAAATCAGACTTCATGTCTCTTTAATGAGTTACATTTACATGTGCTTTTAAAATATCAGTGACTTGTATTCTATATAAATAAGGTGTCGCAATAAATTCAAATATTGATAAGAGGAAAGATTGGCTAGATTATGTATATTTGCACATGAGAGATAGGTAGTAGAGAAGAAGTAATAAATTTACCGTCGATGCAAGAATGAAAGAATGCTTTAGTAAAAGTGAAGCATGTAAGTTGAATTCTGAATGAGGATGTGAGGCGGATGAGAAACTTCGAGAAGACTACCAAAGTCAGGTATTTCGTCAACATGCAGAATGGTTAAGGTAAAATTTTAAGCTAGCGGCACTTTGGTTATACTAATCAAGTGTTAGCTGGAAAACTGGAAGTGTCCCAACAAATGCACAGTTGGAGATACGCAATCATCGTAACCTTCCTTGTATAAGGGCAAGGGATCGCGCCTAGACTGTGCCAATTATAGGGTAATTCAATTTGATAAGTAGCAAAAAATTGTTGAGTGGACAATGAGGGTGAAATCTGCTGAAATGCTTTGGGAAGCAAACGATAGATTTCCAAATAGAAAGAGGGTGCACTGACGAATTCTCTCACACCGCAATATCGTAGAGAAGTAACTGTCTGCAGAAAATAAGATCTACGAATGTAGAATTGTGTATAGGACAATTATTCTCCCTATATTACAAATCCTATTACTAGCAGAACCACCGTTCGGACCGCAATCATTAGTCAGGTCGATGAAAAGTGATTGTATGAAGGGAGGCATACATTTAATGCATAAAATAAAAATCTATCTAAAATAATCGTTTTTGAAAGAAGAGAAGGGTAATCCTCGTGTTATTTCTCATTTCCTTTCTTTGGTTGATGATGTAGTGTTGGAACAAGTGAATGAGATTGTGTATCTTGGAATCGACTTTAGCCGCTGACGTATATAGACAAGTGAATGCATGGAACAGTGTGAAGAGGCGTTGGAAATACTTCCAAACAGCCAGAACCTCAGTTATAAGGAGCTGGAGTTTGTAGAGAACGAAAGTAGAATAAACGCGATCGAAATGCGAATATTGTCCGCCTACTTGGCCTGAAAGAGCGTAGGTGTCAATATAGGACAGTGTATATACCTAGAAAGTTCTGTAAATTCGGGTGTGTAGAAACATTTCGGGAATGACTATATATACAAAGCGAAAGTGTAAGCCTGTAGAAGAAGACACATCTACCACGAATCGTGTCTTGTGTTATAAGAAGGTCATGTCAGGCGTTTCAGGAATAGGCGAGCGTATGAAAAGAGCTATGAATGTTAAAGGAGGAAGTAAATAAAATAACCGCGTTGACCTTTGTGACCCTTGGATATCTCTGGAGACCCTGTAACGAAATAGATAGATAACCTATAACTTCAAACATTTTGACAAAGTGATAAATCTTTTAGGGTGTTTCAAAGATATTCCCACCAGCATATCCAGAGGCGTAATACTAATAAAAAAAATCAATATAAATAATGTAAACAGTGTTACATCTATTATATTCCTGCTAAATATATGAATGTGTCAAATGGAGTTTGCGATTGCAAAATGAGATCTCCAATCGATAAACTTATTTAAAATATAATCGATTGTGAAAAGTATGACGCGACAAAGTTGTGTAAATAACCTTTTACCATTATCATATTTTGGTTTTATAAATGAATGAATACACGTATATTTATTTATAAATCTAGCAATAAAAAAGTACAAAATAAGATCTCCAATCGATAAATTTATTTAAATTTAGCTGTAATAATTACGAAATATAATCGATTGTGAAAGGTATGACGCAACAAAGTTGTGTAAATAACCCTTTACCATTATATATGTTTGGTTAAAAAGCTAGCAATATAAAGTACCAAAATAACGTTTCGCAGATGTATGTCAGAAGTAACTGACCGGCTGGTTGCAGACATATCAACCACACATGTTCAAATGGACAGATCCCAGTATGCCTCTAGCGGTTTTACAATGGCAAGGATTATACTTCGTTTATATGTCCTAATATGTGCATTTCTTTTACTATATACTTGTTAACTTTATTTATCTTTTTCCAGTACAACAATCACTTCAAAGCTGCCAGTGACAACTTTGTTCCCCACGGGGAACTTTACTTCCAGTGCCAGTATGGGTACTTAAATGTCAAAATTTATATAGAATTTGAGTAGATTTAGGTATATTGGCATCTTTATAATAATCTTATTGATTACATATTAGTCGTAAATGAAATTATTCTCTATTCTACTCTACGTTTCAATCAAGGAGGTTTATGAAAGTTTCTTCATGGAGGGTAATATAATAAGCTTTTAATTAGCAAACTGAATACTGTATTATAAATTCATAATAAAAAAAAACAAATACATCGTTTTTGCGGTCATGTTTTTCTTATTGACGATAATTTAACGCAGAGTATATTCGCACCGCAAAACTATTTCTATCTCCGACGAGATATTAAGTATATTCATTGTTTTTGATTTTGCAGCACTCGTTTATACATTTCTACATAATATGTATAAAAAGTCGGAATTATTATAGTGATAAGTTTACACTCGATTGGCGGTAGGGAAAGTGTAACTAGGCAAATCTTGCTGGTAGCTCCGTGATTATTTTGCCGCTTTCTTGGCACGCCCACGCCCGCAAGCATTTTGCCTGATAAGTATGTAATGTTGGATTTTTTAATTGCTTATATATTACAGATTAATCGGTGTGTTAGTGATTCATTGTTAATGAACTGTATGATAAGAAAATACTCCCGATAATTCAGTTCAGATAGACTGATTGATCACTATGCTTAACAACATTTTTTTCAATCTAATTCATCGCTCCGCCAATAGTCATTTCAAGAGATAGATTCCATTAGAAAAAACGTAAGACGTGCACCAGCGAGAGCTCAATGGCAAAAAAAATATCTTATAAGAGAGCCTATCAAACACAGAATGTGAAATAAAGAGGTGGGGTGGTACTAAGCAGCCGACAACAGACAAGTATTGATCGAATAAGGAAGCAACATTTGGAATTAACATTACAAAAACTTAGTGCTAAATCTTGATTATTTTGTTCAAAAGTCGTACTATAGAAGCCATAAGTCAGGTCTAATCTAAGCTACATTTTAGACAACATTCTAAGCACTCCTTCTGAGCGAAATAGTGCACATTAACGACGGTCACAATTATAGCATTCGTCAAAAATTTAGGTAAGCAAAGTTATGTGAAGCTGCGTTGAAGTTGAACTTCATAACTTAGTAAACAGAATCGCTTTTTAATAAAATATAGTACCGAAGAGACCTTGCTGTTCAGGTCGGAAAATCAATGGGTGTTCTATACCCTCTAGTATATCGACGTTGTATTTTGCACCACACCATCGTAATTTTAGAGGAGTTTAAGATTCTGCTCGCAAGGGCTCTCTTACCTGTCCCGTACACATATTTTTTATACAAGTCAGTAGGCGCACCAGCTTACGGCCAATCTGATGTAAAACGGTGACCGTAGTCAATGAACGCTTGCAATAATTGCTCTGCTGTTAACATAGCTACTTAAGAGTTGCTTTGTAAGCAGCAGAGGAGGCATCGCGCGAGTGATACTTAATATATTACAAGCAGTAATAGGTTACGGTAACTGCTATACATCAGGTGGGCCGTATGCTTGCATGCCTCTCGAAGTTGTATAAAAAAAATATTCTTGCAAACAAATGTGTGTACTGTGTGGGAATCGAACCCACGAGCGTTGGTGTCAACGTGTTACTAACCACTGCGCCACCGAGCTCCTCATAAATATACGTCACCGGTCTTTAGCTCGTTAAGGAAATAAATTTCCAACCTGAAATTTGTAATTTTTTTGTAAATTGCCTTTTTAATTAGAAACCGATCCACGGGTCGTGCATGCAAAAGAACCGAAAAAAATTTACGACTGGCATGAAACGAAAATGTCATTAGCTAGGGCAAATTAAGTAGAGTACCCGAAAAATGTTATTATTCTGCTTCGAAACGAAAAATATTAAATTATTTAAACATGTTAAATTTTTTGCGTAGTTTATTTATGTAGATAAATAAACTACGCAAAAATGTTATTAGAAAGAAAGACCGAATGGAGTATTACAAGATTTTGGTAAATACTTATTAGATCGATGTACACATTAGACAAGGTGAAGACATGGCTAAGTGATAACAAGTCGGCTCATTGACCAACAGGTCCCCGATTCAAATGCTGGCATGTACCACTAAAATTTAAGTTTTCGCATTTATGTATATTTGTAATTATCACATGCACAACAGTGATGGAAAACATCGTGAGGAAACCCGCACATCCAAGAAATTATATTTCGATAGACGTGTTACCTAACCTAAGAAAGGTCTGATTTTCCATCTGGGTAGTCGCTCCATATCAAAATCAGTATCTACGGCAAATCTTTAGGCTTAGGTAGCGGATCCCGCCAATTCTAATGGTTTAGGAAACGGGGATAACGCTATAGAAAGAAAAAGAGAAAACAGAAAATAAATGTATGCTTAGTTAAATAAGAAAAAAAAATTGTTCCAAAAATCTATCTTTCAGTTTTATTATAAATAGTATTGACAGGACTTTATGAAATATGAATGATATAACGAGTAATCTAAATAAATAAAGCAAATGTTCAATTTCGACTTTTGAAGTTGGTTGGGCATAGACAAATGTCCATATTTTGTTTAACGTAATATTTAGATAAAAGTAATAATTGTTCTACGAATTTTACTGTAACAACACTCAAAGTGTCTATGGTGTGTATCCGTTTTCACGTTTTACCTTATTACTTTTGCTCTGTACCAATAACGGTGAAAATTTTATGCAATTATAAGAAATAGCACATATCAGGTGTTTTAATTCAAAAACCAAGCCTCTGCTTCAAGTAGAAGCGCAAACAGAAGTAATTACAATAATTTTACCTAAAATGGCAAGTTATTAATGGATAGCCGTCAAAATTGTCTGGTCCCTTGTCAAAAATTATACTAGTTAATAATTTGTTACTATTGTATCAATTTCAAACGACTTCGCCACGAATACTGGAAATTTTATAAATATATAATATATTAAGCAGAAGTGTTTAGTTTGAACGCGCTTATCCCTGAACCTACCATTTGTATGTATTATTGTGTTTGTGTATGTATTATCGTAGTTATTTATTTATGAATTCTTATTATTATGTTAGGTTTCAATATAAAGAACAAATTCTTTATGGGGTCGATTAATATTTTATTTTAATTTTAATAAAAACCGCAATCGCGTTTTTTCTCCACTCCCGATGGTTGACTGGTAGAGAATGCAATTAGCATTAAGTCCGCTTTTTGAACCAACTGTATTGTGGTCAATAAAGTATTAAATAAATAAAA
Source organism: Pyralis farinalis (assembly GCA_947507595.1). NCBI lineage: Eukaryota > Metazoa > Arthropoda > Insecta > Lepidoptera > Pyralidae > Pyralis > Pyralis farinalis. The sequence continues at coordinate 12,498,283 of OX382265.1, read as the reverse complement.
AAATGTGATTTTTGAAGTGAAAACATCTTAAAGTACTTTATGGCTCCCGATGTTGTATAAAAAAAAGTTCTTTACATACACACATAATACTTAAGCATACTCCTGCCCATGCATTTACAAGTATTGCCCCTTTAACCTATAGAGTACGAAATATTTAGTATTAACGTCACTCTATTATCTTTAATGCTAGCTCATTTTGTGTAATATACAATTTCGATTTTGTAATGCGAATAGAGACCTCTCTACACCACTAGACGACGTAACCCAAGAGAAATATTTCGTAACGTTCGTTCGTTCATATTTAACATGAGTGGTATATTGGTAGGCCGCTTTCTCGACCACGATTTCCGACTTAAAAATTTGACTCGGCATTTGTCACGCAATGGAGTTGCTTTTATACTATTACATGTACGATGATTATGCACTATCGAATGCATTTTTGGCGTGAACGAAAACTTTATGATTTTTTTTTTTGACGTCTGAAGGTAAACACAAGCGTACCCACCTGATTTAAAGTGGTTCACGTAGTTAATACTTGCGACACGTGAAGTACCGCTCGCGCGTTTCAACAAACCAGTAATCTGCTTGACTGCGCATGAAGGCATCCCGCGCTCACAAATACGTTTGATTTGGCGGCTGAATATCTCAGCGATTCGAACCTACTTGCCAATGTAATATTTTAACCAATAAATATAATAAATATTGTCGGACAAATTACACAGCGCCACCTAGCCCCAAAGTAAGCAAAGCTTGTGTTATGGGTACTAGACAATTGATAAACATACGTAAATACATTTTTGTTTTTGTAAATACATACTTATTATATATAGATAATACCTAGACCAAGACAAACAGACATGTTCATGCACACAAATGTTTGTCCTGTGTGTGAATCAAACACACGAGCGTTGGTGTTAAGTAACGTAACAGCGCGTTTCACCACTGCGCCACCGAGCTCGTCAATAAGTCGCTAAGTGCCGCGATGTTGATCCGTGGACTAGGCAATTAATAACTGAGGGTTTTAATTTACTTCCGGACCCTACAGTGGTCAATTAAGTTACTAGGCAAAATCGGACTCTTCGGTTCTCAATAGGTTATTTCTGGTCCGTGTACTGGGCAATAATTTAGCGTTCTAATTTACTTCCGGACCCACAGTGGTCAATTGAGTTACTACGCAAAATCGGTCTCATCGGCTCTCCATAGGTTATTTCTGGTCCGTGGAGCAATTAATAACTGAGCGTTCTGATTTACTTCCGGACCCACAGGGGTTAATTGAATTACTACGCAAAATCGGTCTCATAGGTTCTGCATAGGTTACTTCCTTCATGGCCTATTACTAATACAGCAATACTTCAGGTAAACTCGCTGCCTAGCACGAACGAAACAACCCTCCAAGGAATTCCAAAACACGAATTTAGTGTTTATGTCTCCACATCAGGATTTGAACCAGGTTCACTCTTACAAAAGTAACTATGTTAAGTCCTCTAAAACTTAGGTAGTTGCATTTTGTGATGATATAAAACTAATATGAGTTCCGTCCATATTATGACTACTATAATGACTTTTCTAAGACAAGTTTATTTAACGTATGTAATCAACATACGAAGACAATAAAATGTTTAACGACTTTTTGGACAATGAAGTTGCGGACTCACTCTGTGCTTTAATATCTGTAATTAAAATTGTTTTGGAGTTGAGAGAAATAAGGCACAATTTCGCCCTACTGGGGAAGTACCTCCACCTACAGAATATCGTAACCAAATACCAATTCCGTGAAGAGTTGTTATGTATAATAATATATACCTTTATATAATATGCAGATACAAACCATTTGAGGTGCTCTGCTAGCAGCTGAAGTGACAAAGCGTGGGTGATACTCCTTTTTGACAGGGTCTAAAGGATTAAGTGCATAAACAGACAAGCACGCTTGGTAGTCACTATTATCCCGTTCATCAATATTTATTTCACAAAAAATAAATGTGTTGTAGACATTTGTCCATTAACTTTCCGTTCCGAAAGTTTATAAATATATTACTTTAGACACTTTTAAGCAGCAGTTCCAAGTAGAAACTTTGTAAAATTGTATCATTACAGTGACAATACGATAATATGTTAGTATTAGAGGTTAGTATCGAGCTGATATGATAATGGAAATGGAAGGTCATCATAGATCTTTAATGGCATAAATAATAGCGTAAGCCCATTAGTCCAACAGGCATTCGTTTGGCTTGGTGTAGTGAACTCAATGATAGGACTACGGTTCAAACGATACATATAAAGATATTGATGAAGATCATATGGATCGACGAACAGATAGTGGAGCCTATGTAATGGGATCCCGTTGACACCCTTTCAGTGAACCCTACAGATGTATTTAAAATAAACGGTGTAGAACAATTTACATAACTTTATCGGACCACTTACATCATATTTTGCATACCTTTGATTTAACAAAACAAAAATATATCCTGGCTATGGGAAACAAAACTTATATTTACAATTCATAAATATTTACGAAGCTCAAGGGAGACGAATCCACCTAAAGTAAGAATACCACCGCCATGTATTTTTTTATACTACGTCAGAAGGCATATGGCTTCTGACGCCTGCGATATATTATGTATCACTCGCGCGATGCCTCCTCTGTTGCTTACACAGCAACTAATTGGGAGCTTACTGGTTACCTCACTCTCACACAGGAACACAAAAACTCTCTAGGGAGTTGTTATTTGGCTGCGTTTTTCTGTGAGGTGAAGGTTCTTCCCCAGACGGGCTGCTTTGATGTACCCTACCTCTCTTAAAATATCCAGATCAAGACAAACAGACATGTTCATGCACACATATGTTTGCCTAGTGTGGGAATCAAACCCACGAGCGTTGGTGTTAATGTCGCGTCATTCACAACTGAGCCACCGAGCTCGTCAAAATGTATTTTTGTAATACCTTTCAAAGGGTCGATTAATTCAGTCGTAGAGCACAAAAAACTAACTATATATATATACAAGGCATGCTCGGTTTGTTCGGGCGTGCAGGAAAAATACAAGACCAAAGAATGACTAAACAGATGTACAGTGCCAATGTGGGAAGCATGTAGCAACCGAGGAAAGCCATGACTCACCAGCCACGCCAAATCGGGCACGTTTTGTCAAAAGCTGATTATCTGGAGCCTCTGACGGACGTGCAGAAGATCTATGTTACGACTGAGGTGAGTAATGAGAGTCTTTACGCGCCAAAAATGCTGTCGCGTAATTTCGCCAGGGGTTGAGAGCGTACTTTACAAACAACTATACTCATTTAGTATCACGATTTAAGACACGAGATTATTTTATACTCTAAGGTGTGAACTACCCTACTACTGTAGCAATAAGCATATTGCAATTGCAAAATTACCAAAGGTGTGAGCACTAAACTTTTATTAACTTATTAGCTTGAAAGGCGGGCAGTAATGTTTCTTCATTACGATGTAACATTGTACAATATACAACTTTGTAACTTACTGTTTTACTTCTTTACTTTATGGCATTACGAAGACGGGTAGTTTTTTTTTTAATTTGAATAGGTATCCCCGATGGTAGGTCGTGTATGTATCTAATTGAGGACTTCAAATTATTTTTAACATAACCTCACCATATTAATCCATACTCATCACACTGAAATTTTACGGGTCACGCATTAATGGAAATGAGACTCGTATCCTAATTCACCCCGTACTCCAAAACGCTGTTCAATCGGGAACTAGTGGAAATGCGGAGTGGAATGCGGTATCATCAATCCATTCATCTTAATCATGCAAATAACATAGGGTGCAACATGCAAAAAACATGGAAAAAATCTTTTTTACAGCCCATTCCATAAATATGATTAATAAATGAAAGGCCAAATGACATGTTCAAACATAAATATTTTTATATGAGGAAAAAAGGATGCTCTTTGTAATGGATTTCAAGGTAAGTAGATTTCTGTAATCTGCGTTTTGCAGGCATATTTATTTATTCTTTTTGAATTTAATCGTAGGGTTGCAATATGTATTTTTCATTTCAGGAACATTTGAATAAACTAATCATATAGTGCAATATAATATACAAATGGACAGAGAGCAGAGTGACAATGATAGGATTGCCGATATGCTCTTTTGTATGTACTTTTATTTTTTCAATATTATTATATGTAAAGTTTCTGTAGTCAGTGTTTTCACATAAGGATGATTTTTATATATAGTCTAGCGCCCTAGCGTTATCCCGTTTCGTAATCCATTAGGGCTGGCTGTGGCCGCTGCCTAAACCAATGATTTGGTGAAGATACTATTTTTACATAGAGCGACTACCGTCAGAATTTTTGGCGTAAGGCTTGTAGACCGTATTCGCAATGATGATGTTAGAAATAGAGTTGGTCTGAAAGAGAGCGTCGGTGTTAAAATAAGAAGAGGCATGCTCCGATGGTTCGGGCATGTAGAAAGAATGCAAGATGAAAGAATGACGAAGAAGATATACAATGCAAAAGTGGAAGGATGTAGGAGCCGGGGAAGGCCAAGACTTACCTATCATGACCAAATTGGTCATGTTCTATCAGAAGGTGATGTCAGGAGCCCTAGAAACCGGCGTGCGTGCATGAGAAGAGCAATGAATGTTAAAGAAGCGAGTGAGATATGTAAAGATCGAGTCACGTGGCGCTCGGTTCTCTCTGCCTACCCCGCAAGGGATTTGGCGTGAAGTTATAGATAGACTACCGTCAGACCTCAACAACCCAGAGGGAAAACCAAACAATTGCCAGACCAAGTCACACGTCTTTCTAAATATAATGTCTAGGACATGCGGGTTCCCTCACGATGTCTCCCTTGAAGTGATAATTACAAATATGTACATAACTCCGAAACATGAATCTATTCGCTTTGTAAAATGACCCCTATGCGTAAAATAGCAAAAGGCGAAGCAATTATCAACTTAATGACCTACATCTAAACTAATGCTACGACTGACAGACGTTTTAGAATATAAAGTAGGTGATTTCGAATTATCTAATTTGCATTAATGTCTAACACATTTTCAATTACTACACTTTACATAAAACGCCGTTTACATATTCATCGTGACCTTTTTTTACAATTTAATATATATATATATTTGTCAGCAATTACGTCCTCGTAGACTTTTATACAAAATTGGACCGCCGTTTTTACTGTACAAAGTTTCTTAAAAACTCATTTACAACCATGTAAATACAAAAAAAATATGTTTCAATATTTTTGTATTAATGAAGTACCTGCTCATATGAAGTAAAATTAATGCCATTATCAGATCAGCACCGTGGTAGACTTAAATAACCTGCAAACCCAGCAAATCCTTAAATGGAATATAAAATACATTTATAGTAATATAAAAGCAGAAGTAGAATTATGTAGGTACATAGCAAACATCGAAAATTTCAGTCCGGTCGATCGTATCGTGGAGCACACGAATTGAATTTGTTCACAAATATGAACTACATTGGCTCAAAAGTATTTGATCTACACGGAGTAATCTGAAAGGGTTTAAAAAGTGACTGCGCGTAAAGGTGACTCTCACTCATCAATACGTAGTGAATTAGAGCCTAAATATCTCAGCGATTCGAACCTGCGGTCCAATGGGAGGGCGTTTTAACCAATAAGCCTATGAGCGCGTTCATCTTTACCCCCGACCGATAGCGGTGGTTTGCGTTGCTAAGCATTTTGGATTCATTGATTCTCCATTGGTTATTTCCTGCAGTGTTCAAAGTCACTGGCATGGCAATCAAAACTAGTGTTTCATAGGATACGGTTGGAGAACACTAAAGTTGCATTAATTCTGTAATGAAAAGCTAAATACAAACAGTTACTAAACTTTCAGCCAGAAACAAAAATATTTCAAAGTAACCCATGTACTTACATTATAAAAAGAAATTAAGCTTCTTTCTTGTCACAGAGTGCCAACAGGTACAAGAATCTTATTTTTTCTAGTTATAGTAATGTTAGAATATACGAGTATATTGCAGAAAATAATTAGGGGAGCAAAGTTTTAAAGTAGAAATAGACTTTTAATTCTGAGAAAAAGAAAAAGAAAAAACCCCTTGCGGAGTAGGTAGGGAGAACCGAGCGCCACATGTCTCGATACTTACAAACCTCACTCGCTTCTTACCAGCAATTTGATAGCGGTATTTAACTATGGCCAAGAGTTTACTAAAACAATGTACGGCCATTGCATTTTTTTTTCAACTATTAATATCAGAAAACTAATTTTGTAATCCCTTTAGTTCTACTATGTGTTGTTATTGAACGAAAAGCATACTGAGTTCGTTTAGAAACTTAGTCAGATCTGACTAAAATTCAAGTCTCCCGAGCTATGACTCTCCTTTGAAGATGATCAGGAATTATGAACTAGGAGTCTTGTGTTATCTACAGACTATGGAACTGAAACCTATAAACGATAGAATTCTCAAGTAGGGCTAGCCACGAACGAAGGAGAAAAACCACTGCTTTGCTAAATCATCATCAATTGTGTTACATTACCACAGCAGCAAGTTCGATTAACACTGTGAACGGGCACTGGTCTAGAAATTTCGAACGGTATAGATTAGAGAGAGGGAAGCGTAGAGAACACGCAGACTTGTGCAAGTCACGTGTCAAAACTATTCATGTTGGTTCACAGTACCACTATACCACACCAACCCTTACTCACCCCACTGCAGGAATACGGGTCTCCCTTCAAGCGAAGGGGTTTAAAGCACACTCCACCACGCTGCTCAAATGCGTGACTTAGCTTAACGACTGTCATCTATCGACAGCAGCCAGGACCGACGTCTTAACGTGCCCTCCGAAGCTCGGAGAAACTCGAGATAGGTAAACCCATCCATAGACAGGCTGCGGTAGGCGTTACTAAACCTGCGTGTTCGGTTAGAATGGCACGCTCAACGACGCCATCGACTCTTCTCTATTCGCAGTAAACCACGCTAAATGCCAACTCCGACATTGGAAACCAGTGCTCTAGACTGACGTTACAAGATTTCGTTCGTGTGATGGTTGTCTCAGTGTTTACAGATATTCAACCAAGCGATACATTGCGATTACGATGAGCGCACAGGTCACATGGCTGTATACGGGTGTTCTTTTTTGACAAATCGTCGGAAAGCATACATGCGTAAGGCCTACATGATGTAAAGAGGTTGCCGTAGCCTATGAACGTTTGCTGTAAATATTTCTCGTCGCGTTGCCACCCCTGCTACTGATACAGCAACTCCTTAGGAACTTACTGCTGACCTCACTCTCAGGGCCACAACAACCATAGAGGGAGTTGCTATTTGGCTGCAGTTTTCTGTGAGCTGGAGGTACTTACCCAGTCGAGTAGCTTTGATGCGCCCTATCTATCTTAAAAATACACAAAGACAACCGGTCGATGAATGCCCTTCGTGGGAGTCGAACCCACGAGCCTTATTGATACATCGAAAATTAAACGAATAATTAAATGTCTCCGTGGTCCTAATCTATGTGAACGTGTCAAAATCATCAATTTTATATCCAAAATCCTTAATTGACAATCAATTTTATATGAAACTAGCTGCTGCCCACGACTCCGCCCGCGTGGAGTCAAATAACGTAGCCTATGTGTTAATCCAGATCATAATCTATCTACGTGCCAAATTTCATTCAAATCCGTTCAGCCGTTTAAGCGTGAAAGAGCAACAATCATCCATCCATACATACAAACTTCCGCATTTATAATATTAGTAGGATATTAAACTTTGGTAACATTCTCTTTTCTCCGTGGTTACAGATATTATAACTTTAGTTGACTTAATAAAAACATCTTTCTTTACATAAACCATTAACTCTTCCAAAAAAGTAAACTCTACATATCGTTATGGTCATAACATTGACTCACTAACATCAGCCACCACAGACACGTAGCCATGCCCTTAAAAGGCAAGGGAACTGCCACGGCACATCATACTACGGAAATTCCCACCCCTCATAATATAAAGCTGAATCGACTCGAACGAATGTTCGTTAAAAATTCGCGATGTAAACAAACAGCCTTAGGGGTCATCGATCTAATATCTTAGTCACTGCTTTCGCAATGTTTGCGTACGCGACCTTATATCGCAGCTCAAGTTCGAGACGCGAATACGAACGAGATGCACTCATATTACTGAGCGGATTTTGATGGGTCTTTCATAGGTAGGTAAATAGTATTTACACAACCGAAGAGTCTATTTTATCCAAATCGCATTATACAGAAAAAATCGGCCAAGTGCGAGTCAGACTCGCGCACGAAGGGCTCCGTACCATTATCTATAAAAACGGCAAAAAAAAAATCGCGTTTGTTGTTTGGGAGCCCCATTAAATATTTATTTTATTCTATTTTTTAGTATTTGTTGTTATAGCGGCAACAGAAATACATCATCTGTGAAAATTGCAACTGTCTAACTATCACGGTTCATGAGATACAGCCTGGTGACAGACGGACGGACAGCGGAGCCTCAGCCTTCCGTTTTACCCTTTGGGTACGGAACCCTAAAAATTAAAGTTTAAGTCGCTCCATGTCAAAATCACAATGTTCGCCAAATCTTTAGACTTCGGACACCCCGCCAATCCCAATGGACTAGGAAACAGGATAACGCTAGAAAGAAGAAGACACGATACAGAAGAAGAGAGAAAATCAGAACTTAAACAGATATTACAGTTGCTGATGGAGTAGAACAAAGTGGATGAAATTGTATATATTGAATACGCTTTCGGAGGAGATGGAAAAGTTCACCGCTGATGTAGAAAGACAGACAAGTGCTGGGGAAAATGTGCATGGTGCGTTGGTGAACTTTTTGACAGCGATAGCTTGAGCCAGAAGGCACTATATATTCCAAGGTGCTGATTCCAGCGTATCTTTTGGAAATGAAAGATGCGTATGGCAGAGAATAAACGCGTTCGAAATGCTAGTGCGTTGCTCAAAATCTTCGGCGTTATTCTCGTAAACCACATTCGCAATGACGATGTAAGAAACAGTTGGGCTGAAAGAATCGGTGTTAACATAAGAGGCATGCTCCGGTGGTACGGACATGTGAGAATAGAATGAATGCACAAGAATAACTGAACACACATATACAACACGATAGTGTAAGGATGTCGAAGCCGAGGAAAGCCAAAACTCATCTCTGGTGGATTCCCTAGGAAACGGCCAGGGAGCTTAAAAAAGAGCTAGGAATATTGAAACAGGGTGTATAAAAAAAGTTGTGGAACGAACTCCCAAGACGAGGTGTTCTGAAGAGTACATCATAGGGTTCTTCAAGAAAGGTGTAAAGAGGTTTCACAGGGTCGGCAACGCATTAGTCCATCCATAGGCTACGGCGACTGCTTACCATCATGCAGTACATAAGCTTGTTTTCCACCTTAGCGGTATAAAAAAATGGATGAAATGTATGAAAATGTAAGAACCGATTCGGGTGCCACTCGGCTCTCTCTGCCTACCCCGCAATGGATTTGGCGTGAGATATAGAGGGATTAGATTATTAATTTTATAAAGCTCATGAGTTTAACGTGCTCTTGTTAAATATTTTAGACGGTTAATATCTGCGAATACATGCAGAGTCACGGCCTAAATACCCGGAGTCAGTATAAGTATTTGAATAAAAAGGGTTAATGGTATACGTGGACAGGACATCAAAACGAAAACAGTGCAATGTGACGTTCATTTTTCACGGATTCAGGTCTGGGTTGGTCCGGATGTTTGTTAGACAATAACATTTCTTGGACACTAAGACCGGTCTATTACTACATACATCTTATATATAAAAACGTACGTATGTCCGGTATGGAATCGAAAACGGCTGAACCGATTTTGATGAAATTTTCAGGAAGTCTTCATTGTCCACTACATATTCCCATCACTGTGTACAATGTGCGGTTCCAGAGAAGTTTTCATCAGATATCCCTTAAGTTGTGAAATCCACCCTTCAAGAAGTAGGTATGCGGCCGGTATACTGCAAGTACACTTGTTTGCCACCTTAGTGATGGCCAGACATAAAAGTGACAAGCACAATGGTAATGTGCAGTGGAGTTCATAGCAATCCCGGGGGTAGAACATTGAAACTGAAAACTTTGAACTTTGAAAACAACAAATTTAATCAGAAATGCACTAGGTATATTGACATTATGAGATACAACCTTATACATGAGATTCGTCCTGGCAATACGAGAACACCAATATGACACGAAGGCATCAGTGGCCTAATTATTTTTACATTCGTGCTACTTAATGATCTAATAAATTGACAGTTTATATCTTTTACATTCACGCATTTTAATGTATGATCGCTTAGTTAATCTATACAGATAAATAAAATTGGAGCGTCTGTTTGTAATATTAAAATAACCGCTTTTTACTAAATGCATATGGATATATATACGGTACATATACCAAAATGAATATTTTTACAATTTTTGTCTGTCTGTCTGCCTGTCTGTTTGTTCCGGCTAATCTCTGAAACGGCTGGACCAATTTTGACGGGACTTTCACTGGTAGGTAGACGACTGTTCAGAGCACCATATAGGGTACTTTTTATCCCGTAAATATTTAGGGTTCCTGCGTAAAAAATGAAAAACTATTAAAATTAGGGGGAAATCTTCTTCTTCGGGGGACTATGCAATTTTATTTTTATTATTTTCATAGAATACCTATTTTTTAAATAACTACGCATTTTATATGTAATAAAAATAAAATAAATATAAGTTGCCTCATGCAATGATCAATAGATGGCGCTGTATGAAAAAGGTCTATAGAGAAATAAAGGCTACTAAAAGCCCAAATCTCATGCGTGCGAAGCCGCGGGCTTCAGGTAGTCATTAATATAATTATGTGTAGAGCCAATTCTCAACTAGGCCTTTTGAATTATTAAAACCTTTTTATAAATTTATACATGCTAATTAAATACAAATACAAATATCTTTATTCTGCACAATTTTTTGTACAAATGATTTGTGGTTGGAGTCTCCTTTTAAGTATATATATATACTTGTGCTAGGAAACTAAAACAACAGAATATAATGAATCGAAAACTCCACGAATAGCTGCACATTACCCCTATAATGCTAATAAACGATTGTATCGAATTGAAAAAGGGGGATAGGCTAGTGAAGTTCGACTGCCAGACACCACAGTTTATTGTATTCTAATTATTTTTTTTAATGTACGCTTAACATAGTGGCCTCGCTTCACCTGATGGTAAGCGAAAGAGGAGCCCAAATCATAACGGCAACTGACAAAAGACTATTGTCAGTTGACGTTGACATGCTGGCCCGCGAGGTGCTTCTTCAGGCTTCGTTTGAAAGATCGCATATTGTAGGAAGGAGGAAACACATGTGCCGGCAAGGCGTTCCACTTTTTTAATAATACGACAGAGATAGAAGTTGCCGAACTTTATTGTACGCTAAGCAATGTTTTCGACAGTGGAAAGATGACAACGCAAGCCTCCACGTGTGGTTCAATGACGGAAGGGAGAGGATGGAATAAGGGAAAGCAGTTCATCAGAGCACTCACCGTGTTAAAGGCAGTAAAATACGCATAGCGAGCCAATGTCCCTACGAAGTTGAAGAGGTTATAGGCTTTTGATGACCTCTTCGTCATCGATTATACCGACGATATGGGGAACTTATGATTGTAAGATATTACATAAACCCATTAATCCCATTAATATAGACCTCAGAACCATCTAAAAGGCTGGTAATTAATAATTTATAGTTGAAACTAGCTCTGAATATACACACCAAATATGACGTGCATGGAACTCAGCATTTCATCTCGCTTCCAACCGTAAAGGACTGACTATCGGGGAACATGATGTGATGATTGTTCAATTTAATGGTTTACGTAGAACGCTCGCACATAATCGACTGCACAAGTTTGAATGAGAAGAGTACTAGATAGGTATGTGTCGATATTTAAATACAAAAATTTTTAATACAAAAAATACCTATTCTATGAATATAATAAAAATACAATTGCAGTCCCCCGAAGGAGATATTTCCCCCAAATTTTAACAGTTTCTCATTTTTTACGCAGATACCCTAAATATTTACGGGATAAAAAGTACCCTATATTCTGCTCTGAACAGTTTTCTACCTACCAGTGAAAGTCCCGTCATAATCGGTTCAGCCATTTCGAAGATTAGCCCGGACAAACAAACAGACAGACAAAAAAAGTTAAAAATGCGTATTTAGGCTTTGGTAACGTGAAAATAATAATATGAGCTCAAGATAAAGGCTTTATTTTGAAATCACAGACAGACACTTCTATTTTATTTATATGTATAGATAGAGAATTTCTGTTGTAATATTACTAGCATGTCCATCCAAAGACTGCCGTAAGGTCGAAATTATGGCCGAGCACCAAAATTAATTAGCCAGCCTTGTAAATGCATAAGAATCACCATTATACAATAATAAATATGCGGAGACTATCCTTGTTAGTGTTGCGACATACTTGCCGAATTTAATCTGACGAAATTAGGCGACCGAATCTACGCTTTGGTGTTTCCTGCTACTGTAAACAACATGTAGCAATCTACGTACCGGAGACGACGTTTCCGTAAATTGCGATGCGTATATTTATTTACACAGAAAATTTGCACCAAAACTCGTATGTTGTGTTGGAAACCGATTCGAAACACAACACGTGAGTTAAATTTTAAATGTGTGACGACCCAAATCCTGTTTTGTATTAGAACACGTAATTCTCGACGGTGCGGTGTCAGCAACCAGACACAAGTCTAAGTGCCGAATTCAGCGGTCTGTTCCGTGGCTCGTAATGCAAAAAGCATTGCAAGCGTTCGGTCACGTAATTTCAGCAGGTGTATCGTGTCACTAACTAGCATCTTTTAAGTCAAGATATAATGAAGCGTATCCACCATGGTCAAGAATTGGCAGAGGTCAAATGCAACTGCCACAAAGAAAGTCCACGGCCGTCCAGTATATAATCTGGCAACTCCATATTTGCGAAGACAAAGAGGAAAAGTGGCGCGAAATCTGTCTCACTCTAACCAAAGCGAATATAAATTTATGACTATTCTTCATGAACGTGATTGCTAAAAATCATGATGTTATAGCGAATTGTGCGCAGTCGTAACAGTTGCAAAACACTTTCACGATGATTGGAGAGATTCCACGCAATTCATAAACAGCTAGCAGTAGGTATTATTAACATTATGGTTATTGCCCAATGAAAACATATAATTAGAGAAAGTATTTCATAATATGTAAATGTAAGGCATATACAATTATTTAATAAACATTACTAATTGTTTCATATAAACCCTTACGCGTATCACTACATATAAATAAGCAAACAATCGTTGCCTCTTTATAATATTAGTACAGAAGTATAAATGGAAACCACATACGATCTCTCGGATTCAATTTACCGTCGATATGAACTAAATTACGTAACACAACCCGTTCGTGCCAATAGATGCCAATCACTTGGATGGATTATGACGAAGTGGTCGAAAAGCCTCAAAACAATAAATAACCAATTGGTAAGGGATAAGTTTGGGGACGGCAGGTTAAGATAGATCGACTTTGAGGGCTAACATAATACCGAAAATTCTGCTTCATTGCGTCGGCCGAGACGCGCTTTGTAAACTTAATAAAGATATTGATAAACCTCTTCACGAAATACTCTGATGTTACTACTTTGCTAGTTTCTGTTAGCTAAATATCAGACGAAGTATAACTAAAGTTTCAAGTGTATATATATAAGTGTATATATATATATATTATAAGCTTTTTATCGTTATTTATTAAAAAATTGGGTTACCGAAATGTCTACTTCGGCACAAGAGGCTCATACGTAAATGTAGTAAGTTACTAAATGGTATGTATTTTAATAATATCGTTTGCTTATTTTCTATCTATCTATCTATAACTTCACGCCAAATCCCTTGCGGGGTAGGCAGAGAGAACCGAGCGCCAGGTGACTCGATCCTTACATATCTCACTCGCTTATTTAACATTCATTGCTCTTCTCATGCACGCTCGCCGGTTTCTAGGGCTCCTGACATCACCTTCTGGTAGAACACGACCAATTTGGTCATGGTAGGTAAGTCTTGGCATTCCCCGGCTCCTACATCCTTCCACTTTTGCATTGTATATCTGCTTCGTCATTCCTTCATCTTGCATTTTTTCTAAACTAAATGTCCGAACCATCGGAGCTTTTTTATTACCATATATTCCATAAAACATGATAACAATGCACATATAACTAAACTTCTCTTAAGAACGTACGGTACGCGGGTCTGACACGCACGTTACCAATTCTTTTTCATATGTATGCTTTGTTATACGACTAAATAGGACAGTTTTAAAGTTGTCAGGTTTAGAACATTTTTTTAAGTGATCTAATGCTACTGCTACCGGTAAACGAGAAGTACGGTCAATCGTCAATCATCATCATTGTTATCAATCAATCAATACCAATAGAGTTATATATAATATAATAACCATAGATTTTGTGTTTGTTGCGACTAAAATCACAAACGAAAAACGCTTTGTAGTTTTTAGAAATTGCGAAGGTGTTTTACAAAAAGAGTTATTAAATAATTTTCAAAATAAATTTATCAGAAATTAATAAATAATTATCTAAATAAGTTTGTCTATCGAAATGAGTACGGCAGTGATAATGTACAGTTTTGTGTGCTATCTACCGTAGATTTAAATACTTGTCAAAATTCCATCACGTGACCGTCTCATCCATTTATCAAAAGCATAGTAAAGAAGTCACCAACGATCGTTGTGGATTAATAGCGGGTCGCTAATATACAATTGTAGTATTATTAAGCAGGCAATAAATTGTTAATTTACGAATAGCATGTGTGTTTATTGCATAAATTAATAAATTATAACTTACAACCATGACAAGATATTTGTTTTCTCCGAATGCGCGAGATCTAAAACGCCAAACGCCTAAAATGCCAAAGAACTGGTATCCAAAACGTCTAAAACTCGTATCCTCTAAAACACCTATATCGAGAAGTAGCTAAACTAAAACATAAAAGTTATTTAAAAAGGATTTAAGGAGTGTTTTAAAAAAAAAATAGTTTAGTATCTTAACATTAAAATGCGTAATCTACCCAAAATCAATATATATATATATATATATATATATTCCATACGAGTAAAAGTTTATTAAGTAACAGTAATTT
Organism: Pyralis farinalis; assembly: GCA_947507595.1. Classification (NCBI taxonomy): domain Eukaryota; kingdom Metazoa; phylum Arthropoda; class Insecta; order Lepidoptera; family Pyralidae; genus Pyralis; species Pyralis farinalis. The sequence continues at coordinate 12,483,088 of OX382265.1, read as the reverse complement.
TATTTGTTCCAACCTTTTAAAATTGGTCCCTGAATTAATTCGTTCATATTTAGTTTTCAGGGTTCCGTACCCAAAGGGTAAAACGGAACCCTATTACTAAGACTCCGCTGTCCGTCCGTCCGTCCGTCCGTCTGTCACCAGGCTGTATCTCATGAACCGTGATAGTTAGATAGTTGAAATTTTCACTGATTATGCATTTCTGTTGCCGCTATAACAACAAATACTATATAATAGAAATAGAATAAAGTAAATATTTAAGGGGGCTCCCATACAACAAACGTGATTTTTTTGCCGTTTTTATAGATAATGGTACGGAACCCTTCGTGCGCGAGTCCGACTCGCACTTGGCCGATTTTTTTTTATACTACGTCGGGAGACATACAAGCATACGGTCCACCTGATGTAATGCAGTAACCATAGCTTATTAATAATTGTAATATATTAAGTATCACTCGCGCGATACTGCTTATCCTCCTCTACTGCTTACACAGCAACTCTCTAGGGAGTTGTTATTTGGCTGCGATTTTCTGTGAGGTGAAGGTACTTTGATGCGCCCTACCTCTCTTAAAACATACATATACAGGACAAACAGACATGTTCATGCACACAAATGTTTGTCTTGTGTGGGAATCGAATCCACGAACGTTGGTGTCAAAATCGCGTTATTCACGACTGAGCCACCGAGCTCGTCTTCTTAGGGTAAATTAAGTTTCTGGCATTTTATTTTTTCGGTGAATCGCTTTATGGATCTTGTAAATTCCAGGAAATTTGAGATTTCGGTATTTTGCTGGTATTTTGCTATTAATGCAAAATGCTTTTTAGACATTGATTTTGAGTATTTTGCTACTTAGGTATTTTACGTTTTGGGCATTGCCGCCCTCGAGGGATTTGTTTTCCGCGATATTACAATGGAAGAAACTGAGAGTCGGAATTTCGTCCCACTCGAGACCCTGACTAAATCTACCATATCATATTGTAGTCTTCGTAATATAATGTCAATGAAATAAATGTGCAACTCCGTAAGCCTGTTGTGACGTAAACAAGTGGCGCGGAAGAAACGACCCCGTTTTATTCGACAATTCTTTGATACAACTTTAATCTTTGAGATGCTGGTATTTTATCAAAAGTTACGCGTATTTGCAGCTATAATGTATTGTTTTGTAGGCCAATAGACCAAATATTTTGGTTGCGTATAAAAACGAGTGCAAAGTTAATTTAAAACTATAGTTAAAAATAAAACTATAAACATACTTTCTTGGGCCGTTCGCCATATTGAATTTAGAGTGACATCACTTTTCGTATTGTTCTCAGCTAGCCCTTTCATTTGATAAACGTATCAAGGGACTGTACAAAAAATAGTCCGCCGTATTTGGGAGTCCGCCATATTGGATTTACAATGACGTCACTTAACTAATCACGCATTGTCATTGAAAGTAAACGTGTATGCAAAATTTCAGCTCATTCGGAAACCGGCAAGTGAGTTATATTTGAGTTCCAAGTTTTGTTTACATAGTTACAGGTGAAGCTAACATAAGCGTGTTAAAATAGAGCTATCTGCAAATAGTAACTTTACAGGAGGGCGCATAGAAATTAAATTTGTGTTATATTTTTAAGTAATAACGTAAATTACTGAACGAGTTAAGCATGAAGCGCACGTCAACCTAGATGACATTTTGTGTCTAAACGGGGAGGCTCCGTGGACCCGCGTCAATATACTTTATTATAACAATGTGTATTAATTTCGTGGAATCAAATGGAAAAATTATATTAATTATAACATAGTGTTTTAGTTATGAACATTAACAAATTGAAAATTAATGATATATTTTTTTTTGCATATATCCCCATATACATGCAATAAAAATATCATGTAAAATCTTATAACAAAACAATAAAGTTAAAATTGTTAATATTGCAGGCCGGCTTTTTACACTTTGCATTCGTCGATATATTTTATTGTTGTCACATTGTTTATATTTCGATAAGCGGCCGAAACTGTCACCGAATATTATTTCCGTTTTTTGGTTAGGTCTGAACAAGGTTTCGACCGGTTTCGATACAAAACTTGTTAAATACCAAAAACGGTTAAGATAACTATTTAATATATGTTAACTACCTGAACTTAATAAGAGAGACTAACCCTTTCACTATTAAAAAAAAAATCTGAGAACTCTCAAGTTGTGGAATGAACTCCCAGGCGTGGTATTTTCAACGAATTACAGAATGTGGTTCCTCAAGAAAGGTGTGAAGAGGTTTTTATAGCGTCGGCAACGAATGAGTGACATCTCTGGTGTTACAAAAAAAAGTCCATAATAGACTACGGTAACTGCTTCACATCAGGCAGGCTGTACGCTTGTTCTTCATCTTAGGAGTATAAAAAAAGAACCAAATGGAATACTTACTTGACATCGTCAATCTTCGGATAAGTACATATCCTCAATGTTTTCGTATTAGACCCCACTGCGTACAGTTTTCCATTTGGATGAAACTCTGCACATCGTACTGCCTGAAGATCCTCTAGCACTGTGACTGGCTTGAATGTGGGTCTTGAACCGTTAACCTCAGCTCCTATTCCACTGGGAGCTGACATCGGGACTCCAGGATGACCACCGTTTCTGCTTTGTGCCTGTTGAAAATTACCAAGGAAATTAGTTCCACTATATAGATACTATCATTTCTAAACATACACTAAAGTAACATTGGTTAAAAGAAATACCAAGTTTTTGAAGAAAAAAAATAAGTGTCGTATCGCGAAATTTCCCCTTCCTCGGTCTTTCTTCGGTCGATTGAGGGCTTTCCGGTAGCAATGAAAAAGTTTGCACTTGCAAAGTACCCATTAAATTTTATCATCGTAAACTTATTTCCAACAACATCGTTGGCGGCTGTATAATAACAGACTTAGTAAGTAATCGAAATTTGCTTAGTTTTGTATATAATCTTCATAAATAATTAATGTAAATGGGGGGCTGAATATAGGAACACATAATATGGACAATGGTCAGAAGGGTTACGTAACTTTATTGGAATATTGTTATTAAATACATATCTCTTTTAGAGTTTCCGTAGGTTTTATAGCATGTCTGGTAAAGCCTCCGTTCAAGAAGTTGATTGCCGTTTGTACGTAATTAAATAATTTCACTTTTTCCCCAAAACCACATAAAAAGTATCGACATTTTATTTGTATACTAATAGGCAAGTATAAACTTTCTTCTTAAATATCTATTGCGAAACTTGTTATGAACATATAGAGCAGATACAATGTTTGAAGAAGGAAGATACGTGAACTATTCTTGTTCAAACTTCAGAGGCACGAAGCGCAGTTATAAATTTCAGAGAACTATGATGTCATTATGCAAACATCTACTGAAGAATGTTGTTATTAAATTTTGTACACAGATTTAGTAGATAACAGGTAGCCATAAATAAAAAAATTGATCTCGTCCATACTCTACTAGGCAGGTATCACTTGTAAAATTGTACATTATATAAATATAAACTCCATAAATCCCCAGTCATCACGTCAAAAATCTGTGATATATGAAAAGCTTCATATTATAATTTTGTTTGTGATATATTTGTGTCTCATCTACTAAGAAGGTAAAAGTCCCGGACTTCACAAAAGCAACGATGTGCGGAGAAGAGATGGGTTTTCATACATTTGTCAGCACACTCTACCTCGCTTGGTACGTCCAAATATATGAAACACATCCCTTTGCACATATCCGCTTTGGTGGAAGCCAGGATCTAGGAAATAATATAATAGCGATGTAAAGGTATTGTTAAAGTCGCTGTCTTTAGTTAGTCAATCAATATATTATATATATATAAATAATTATGGTGGAGATGCCTACAGCTTCCTATTACAGTCGCAACGCTCGACTTCGCCAGGGAAGTCATCCTAACGCAATGTTTGACGAGCACGGTGGCTCTGTCGCGAATGTTGACACCAACGCTCGTGGGTTCGATTCCCACACAAAGCAAACATTTGTGTGCATGAACATGTCTGTTTGTCTTGGTCTGGATGTTTAAAGAGAGGTAGGGCGCATCAAAGCCGCCCGCCTGAGGAAGTACCTCCACCTCACAGAAAACCGCAGCCAAATAACAACTCCCTAGAGGGTTGTTGGGTTCCTGCGTGTGAGTGAGGTCACCAGTAAGCTCCCAACGAGTTGCTGTGTAAGCAGTAGAGGAGGCATCGCGCGAGTGATCATTAATATATCGCAAGCGTTAATAGGCTACGGTACCCGCTTTACATCAGGTGGGCCGTATACTTGTATGTCTCCCGAAGTAGTATAAAAAAAAATAGTTGTTTTCGGATTTATTTATAATTATCACTTGCCCGGCGATGAGTAAAACATTATATTTCGAAAAACCAAGTAAAGTATTCCTAAGACAAGTATAATTTGACGAGCTCGGTGGCGCAGTGGTGGAACACGCTGTTACGCTACTTTGACACCCAACGCTCGTGGGTTCGATTCCCACACAGTACAAACATTTGTGTGCATGAACATGTCTGTTTGTCTTGGTCTGGGTATTTTATATGTATAATAAGTATGTATTTACAAAAAAAAATGTATTTACGTATGTTTATCAGTTATCTAGTACCCATAACACAAGCTTCGCTTACTTTGGGGTTAGATGGCGCGGTGTAATTTGTCCGGCAATATTTATTATTATTATTATTATTTATTATTAATTTTCCCTATGGGTTGTAGGACATTTGACAGTCGTTCTACTCGTATGTTAAAATCAGTATCTTTAGCAAATGCTTATGTTTAGAAATCAGATTCCTAAAATCCTAACAGATTACTAAACGGAATAACCCCAACGAAGAAGACTAGACAGTATGGGGTTCTAAAAAGGCGTAAAAAGGAAAGGACCGGTATACAAACTATCTACATATATATAAAAATGAACGTTTGTCTGTATGTCCTCTATAGACTCAAAAACGGCTGGGCACATTTTGATGAAATTTTCAGGGAATCTGCGGATTAATCCAGCGGGTGGTTCTGTGAAGTTTGGTAGCGATCAGATCACCCGTGCGAAACCGGGGTGGGTAGCTAGTGTATAATAAACAAGCGGGCCTACAAGCGTTTTCCTGAGAGAAGTCGTAGAATTTATTTTTAAAGCTAGATTGGCAAACAAGCATGCGGCCCGCGTTAGATGGTAAGTGGTCACCGCAGCCTATTGACGCTCGCAACACCACGGGGATGTTACTCGCGCGCTACCAATCTTGTGACGTAAGAATGTTTCGTCACAGTACCCAGCAATTTCTCTGCCATATCGCACCCTTCAAACCGGAACACAGCTATATAAATATAGCTGCTTGGCGGTAGAAATAGGTGAGACAGAGGTACCCACGCAGACGACTTTTGTACAAAGACTCCCTCTGGTACATATTTGTAGGACCATCTATCTACCAGGTCCAAATATGAATCTAACTCATTCAGCGACCCACACAAACACACAAGAGTTTGGTGGTGGAGTAGATAGTAATGTTACTTTGACAACAAGGCTCAAGGTTCCATTCCCACCCATTGGTTGTTTCAAGAGAGATAGAGCGCAGAAAACCGCTACCAAATAACAATTCGTTTCTGCGTATGAGTGAGGTTACCAGGAAGCACCTAAGGAGTTATTGCGAGGACTTTACATTACGTGGGCATATTCTTGTATGCCTCCCGATGTTGTATAAAAAAAAAACTAAGTTTTTCATCAAAATCGCTCCAGCCGTTTCGAAGAATTTCAGTGACATGCACACGGACAAAATAATTATATTTATATAGATAAATATTTTGATGCTACAAAAAATGATAATTGGACTAATTTTAACAACATTAACAATTATATGAGTCGCACGTGTATCATCTTGTACGATATTTAAAATAAACATATAGTAAAATTCCCTTGATGCACTAAAATCCATCATAAAGATAACTACATGGATTTTTGTGAATTTTATATCTACTTTAATCCCTAAAATGGACATGTATGTACAAAAAAGCCCTTTCGCATAAGTAAAGTTTCTGCGACATTTACCGACTTATTATGTAATATTTTATTCTATGGAAATACAATAAAAGTAACTAAATAATGTAACAAGTACATGCATTGTTTTTTATCCCTCCTATTATATATAAATATATATATATACACATATATGAGACATCTTGAACACATTTTTTCTAATATAACAGTAATAACCAGTTGAGAATGCGCAAGTTTGCATTGCCAGAGGAACACCTGGCTCGTCAATTATATAACAATATTTTTTTTTTAATTTGTAGGCCATTTTGACCATGTTTCTTAAGAGATAGGAACGGTGTTCCAGAACATTCCTATTCTACTTTTTTATGCTGAATCCGAATCTGAAGTTAAAAATCGAATATTCGAAAAAAAGCGACAGACACACACAGGCAAACGCACAGACAAACATATAGATTTCATATAGGAACGGTGTTCCTGAAAATATTTTGGTGTATTTTAACAGTGGATTTAAATTCACGTGTCCACATCTCTTTCTATGACAATGTCATAATAATATAATGGATCAATGTAGACCATAAAATACACCAAGAGCCATAAAAGCGTCTTTTCAATGGATTTTAGTGGACCCATGAGTAAAGTTTCAGTAACCAAATTGTTTATAAGAACAGTTTCAGACGTTCTATTTTATTAATAATTTAAATATCAGACATGAAACTGATTTCATGATTCCATGGCTGGTATTCCGCACGTTGCAATACAAAGCATATCCATTTCGAAAATTAAATTTTATATAGAAGTATAAAACAAGATGGAAAATAACTTCCATTGAAGCTGAAATTCAAGTGCAGAATGTACAGACAACGACACATCAAGTTATACACCGATGCATCTTATTTCGTAGCAACAAAAGTTGGATATACACGGTTTTGTATTGTTATCGTCGTGTGTACACGAAAAGTGGTTTAAAAAACATATTTTAAATTCTTTTTATTTATAGTAATAACTCTACTTTTATGAAATAAAGATTAATAATGACCATACATAACGGGTTACGTAGTATATATATGTAATATAATATTTTGATATCAAGATATTGTGGCATTTGCAATTAGTTTTTAAAAATTGTATTTTTTACATAAAAAATGCGATTGTGTACAATTTATATGCTGACAACTAAACGTTTATAAAGTTGTCTCAATGATGATATTAAAAACAGAATTTCGGCGTTAAAATAAGAAGAAGCATGCTCCGTTGGTTCAGGCAAGTAGAAATAATTCAGAAGAAGAATTACGAAACAGATATACAACGCGAAAATAGAAGGATGTAGAAGCCGATGACAAACTAAGTCTTACCTACCATGAAAAATTGATCGTATTTTATTAGAAGATGATTTCAGGAGCTTTAAAAACCGGCAAACGTACATGAGAAGAGCTATGAATATTAAAGAAGTGAGTGAGATGTATGAGAACCGAGTCATGTGGTGCTCGGTTCGCTCTGTCTACCATGCAAGGATACTCATTTGGTGACAAGTTATACATAGACATCCTATTACTAGTAAGGCCAACTGAACCGTGATAGTTTAACATTTAAATTGAAAACATTTACTACTATTAAAACAATTAGCACGGTTTCAAAGTATAACTATTTAATTTTAGTAATTATATATATTTAAAAAAAACACTAAGCCCAATACATAGAAAGTGCCTCCATCACATTCATTATAACCACATGCAGTAATCATGATCAATGTTCTTATTAACATAAGCAAACTTACGAGCCGCTTAAGCTTATTTCATAGTTACATACACGTCCAACCCATAAATGAATCGTCAAAAAATTACGACATTCACAGCAACACCAGACTTGTAACGAAAATATCTGTATTTTTTCACTATAGTGGGAACGAGCACATGGCCTACAGTGAAGCGTAAATATTGGTATGAAGTACAGGTGAGATTCCGCAGATTTTTATGGCCCAAATCAGGCAAAAAAATGCGAGTTACTGTACCGATACGGCAATTCATTGCCTTGACATACGTGCAGAGGATGTTCTGATGTTGCTGACGTAACTTGGTCGACCTTTGCGTATAAAGAACAAGTTTTTCAACCTGTCCAAATATTGAAAATTTCATATTATCCCTTACAAAGTAAATGGCAACACTATAATTTCTGCCTGCCTAGATCTATACATGTAAAAAAAAATAATGACTAAACTACTGAGTGACAGACTACACACAGCCTAAATCTTTACACTAAGAGATGTAGAAATTGTACGTATTATCAAGAGTAGTATATAAATATCCATTCCATATAAAAATCCAAGAAAAGTACTAAAAAAATATTATTTTTGTAACACCTACAGCGACTCGTACAAAGTCACGGAGGCATTTTCTAGTATTTTATAGAAAAGAAGAAAAATTATGTCAATTAGAAGTTGTTAATAGATTTATAAAGTTGATGCAGGAGGCATATAAACCGTACGCGCAATGTACTCAAGAAAGGGTACAAAGTTTATTCTTCGTGTATTCAAATCTAGACTAAGAGAATAATTTTGAAATGCTAACAGTAACTCGATATCGCTATTTTAGATGCTTACTATTGGCTATCACTCGCACGTTACAGGCCTTTTAAAAAGTCAATCCCACCCGCTTCAAAGAACCCCATCCCAAAACAGATTGTGGTAGAAAATCTCTCTGAAATCGAAAACCTGATTCAAAAAGTGATACATTAGTCCTAATACGCACTTGTAAACAAAACGCTCACGCAATATCGTAAAAGGACAAGCACATAACTAATAAGCCTGCATCATAGTGACATCACGACTGAAGACGATCGGATGATAAAAAGCAGTCAGTCCAAATTAAACGATCCATCTTGGAAGATTCTCGAAAGCGTGCGAACGCTGATTAATATGTTATGCAACCGAACAAATCTTGCATGGAAAATGAGGGATAAATCAGAAACTATTGTTTAACTTAGACTATTAGGTTATTACGTTCGCAACTCGGCCTTTCGCTTCAGAGCCCCTATTTTACTGTATGAAAGTTGAGTACTTCCACCTTGAGCAGCTGTCACCACGCTGAACCCAATTGGATATGTCATTTTGCACAAATTGTTGAATGACCGTATGGAACGTTCCCCCCTGTTACACAAATTTGCTTTAATATTCCTACAAGGATGCCGCGGCATCTTTGCAATCTATTTAGTAATAAATTTTATCGAACTAATTTGAGCCGCGATTCACCAGTGGTCGCGTCTCTCGTCTGTACTCTAACTTTCAAAAAGGATACCCGAACTCGACGTTCATTTTAGTCTTTCTAAATTCATAAACAAAATAAAATACGTTTAGAATCTTATTATTATTGTGCATATATGTTACCTATATATTGTTTATAGGTAAAGGGAGCCGAGGGCCATATGACTGGATCCTTACACATCTCACTCGCTTCTTTAACATGAATTGCTCTTCTCATGCACGCTCGCCGGTTTCTAAAGCTCCTGACATCACCTTCTGATAGAACACGACCAATTCGGTCATGGAAGGTTAGTCTAGGTCTTCATCGGTTTCTACATCCTTCCACTTTTGCGTTGCATTATCTACTTCGTCATTTTTTCATCCTGCATTCTTTCTACATAATACGAACCAATGGAGCATGCCTCTTCTTATTTTAACACCGGCGCTCTCTTTCAGACCAACTCTATTTCTAACATCAAATATATTATGTTATTATACATTATCTATGATATAAACTATACATTTATGTTATGTATGTATAAATATATCTTTAAATATGTATTTTTTTCATATATTCTACAACAATATCACATCATTTGTAAAAAAAAAATGTTGTTTTAGTATCTACTGTAACACAACAGATACTATGGTTGTATGAACAGAACAGCATGTAGGAACAGTTATATGTGATTAATAAAAGCAAAACCTATGTATTTGCTCTGTACGGCTATATATTGTGTTGGTAATTCATAATATGCGTTGGTAAATTCATAACAAATAAATAAAATTGTTGATAGACTGGGAATATTGTAAATTTTAACCGCAACAAATGAAAATACTACAAAAAAGTTGCAACGAATATAGCAACAGAAACAAGGATTATTGCATGTATATTGAATGAGAAAATTAACAACAAAAGCGAGCCGCGAAACTGTGACACCCGTATAAATTGTACATTTTAGAAGTAATTAGTTACTTTTTTTGTATACAATATTATAAATTAAAGTGTTACTTCAAGGTGACCCCTTCATCATACTGTGATGGACAATAGCTTTGTGATTGTCGATTTAGTTTCATATTTTGTTCTAACGTTTCTAGGCTTCCGTATCAAAAAAATAAAAGAGAAATAGCGCATGACGTTCAATTGATAACCATAATAATAATACATACATTATGTATGTATGTACCAAATTAAATTAAGTGAATACTAGACTTAGATCGGTTTTCAAACCCTTTATGATGATCTCTTAAATAAATGATAGTTAGTTCTACCAGTTTGGTTACAGAGTTTAACCCAAATACTCACTGGGTTTGAAATTTCGTTAATGTACCTACTGTATATAAACAAAAAATACTGAAAATGCAGATTCTTAACGGTGTCCACAACCTGCGGTCGGAACAAACTTATTTTTTCTAACAAATAAAATAGAAATAACGAGCGAAATGTGAGTCGGACTCGCGCAATAAGTTCTGTACCTACCTCCAGTGTCGAAATACGGCGACAAAAAAACGTTTTTGTACGGGGACTCTCTTTAATTTTTCTTTTTTTATTATTTGTTATCACAGCCACTACAGTAAATCACACTCCGCCAATATTTCAAATCATAGATATTTGATATATATATATATATATCAAATATCTATGATTTGATATGAGTTTAAAAGATACAATCTCGCAACGACGAGACGGACACACAGACAGAACAATTGAGTCTTAGTAATACAGTTTCTTTGATACACTTTAAGTATGGAACCCTGGCAATCATCAACTACGTAAAACGTCTCGACTTCGCACTAGAACGATTTATCAATTCTCGTCTGTGAAATCACGATGACATAATGACAGCATGAACTCTCTGTAATGTGCCGTCCTACATTCCGTCGGATCGTGATTGTCCAGTCATAGCAAAATAATCACACGAATGTTATATATTATACGCATAACATTCTATAGTATACTGCCGTATTACTAGGCCGGAGCAGAGAAACCAGTTTCTACTACAACAAGCAGTAGAGCCACCTGCATGACCGATAAGAAAGTTGATTGACGTGCTGAAGTAAAAGTGACGTTAGGATAAAATGATACCGTAAATTAATTAGATTGACACTTTTAGAGCATACACGATAGTGAGATGCGGGGAAAATGAACTTCCATGGCAACAAAAATTGTTTTGGCGAAAAACTTTAACGCGACAATATTCGCCTCAAAGATCTATCTATCTATAACCACATGCCAAGTCCCTTGCGTAGTAGGCAGATACAACCGAGCGCCAAATAATTCTGTCGTTACGCACCTCACTGCCTTCTTTAACATCCACAGGTCTTTTCATGCATATTCGCCGGTTTTTAGTACTCCTGACATCACCTTCTGCTAACACAGCTGCGATTCTGCGACCTACTTGTTCGTGGCAGGTAAATCTAGACCTTCCTCTGCACCTAAATCCTTCTACTTTCGCTTTACATATCTGTTTCGTCATTCTTTCCTCTTGCATTCTTTCTATATGTCCGAACCAACTGAGCTTACCTGCTTTTCAAAATTACATTATGAACTTGGTATACAGCTGTATTTTGGGCAACTTCCAAGATATTTTAGGGAATTTGGTCACAAAATCAATACCCTTGTACAAGATAAAATAATGGTCTATACTTATTGCGATTTGCAGTTCCCACGTAGTATAAAGTATAGACCATAACTCTATGCTACGTGGGAATCGCTAATCCATTGTAAATATAAGACTTAATATGGTCCATTAGAGACGTTCTATCAAACTCCGGCGAGTGAGACGTTACAAATATTACTACATAAACAAAGGAAGCATTTCGTACACGTGTAGATGTGTTGGTTAATTACGTTAAAGCCGCATTAAAACAGTATTCATTGGCAAATCTCTGAGTAAATCTGCTTACGTGCTTAAAGGAAGTTTTCTGTCATAACATATTTAAAAGCCAAGCTCTGGCCATAAATTACTTCCTAGTGATGAAGCTTACGTATAAATAATTGAGTGGAAATGGACACGCGCAGTTACGGTTCTGTACTAATATTTTTTTTTTAATTGTCTAGAAAGCCATTTTAAACAATCGTTTCCTTTACAGTAACTAAAAAACTAAACGGTTTTTTTTCTTATTCGTATCAGATGGTGAGTCGTATGGCAAACATCGGAGATGAATGAGAATATATTTTGAATCCTTCGAACGAAAACTAGAAATTAAAAATAAATTGCATAATAAACATCTTCAGATATTTTAAGTACATCTCTAAAAAAAAATTGTGGACGTCTATACTGCTTCCCAATTCACTTAATTTGCAGTTTGACTCCTTGAATTTAATGTATATTATTGAACAATAGTAAAGAATAAACTGTGTGATAGAACCTTACATGTTATGAAGTAAAAATTGTACGTTTGTATGTGAAATATGTTTTGAGATACAGACAGAATAGTATGGAAGACAGATTATATCTCTGTCCTACGAATTGTACTTTCTGGGTATGGGACCCTAATAAAACATTTGTTTAATTCGTTAAAGTATTCGCGAAAAATAGTACAAAAAACCCAGACGTAATGGGTTTCCAATTGTAATATCCTGTCAAGTTCCTGATATCCTAATAGCTACATTTACTCCTAACACTTTATTATTAAAGCATTAAGTAGAGTACAGACACACTATCAAACATGATCAAACTGATTTATTTATCAAGGCAAACAAAATAAATGTCCATCTGTCCACTCAAGTCTTTATGTTTGCTTAAAACATCACAGGGCTAAGAAAAGAAAAGCGGACACTTCTGACAAATGTATGACATCCATAAATCCTATCCGTATATAAAAGAACTCACTAACTGAGATATTAAGGTACAATCCAAACAAATATTAAGAAAATAATAATTGAATTTCTAAGCACATAAAAACCGAAATATGGACGACAGTATGATTATCTATGGTTTATAGATGAATGTAGTGTGTGGCAAAAGTGAAATAGGCTCTGTCGTTCATGACAGTTAGCCTGTACCTCTCCGGGTGAGAAACGAGGTCGGTTACTTCTTGTGCGGGGCGGAGAGTTTCACTTCTTTACATGGCTTAGCTAACAGACTATTGAAGTTAAACAGAACCATAAAATGCATAAACAATGCTTTTTCATTTCGTTTTATACTAAATAGAATAATGTCTTTTTAGTCCTTGTAGTATGTGAGATTTAAATTGGAGAAGAAAGAATAAAGTAAGTCATTGTTTAAGAGTATTTACGTTGCAGAACAAACAAATATCGAACATGACAAGTATACATGAAATAACTTGCGTCAAGATCTGATATAGATTAACTACCTAAAAAGGTAATCACTAAACGGCTCGCCCAACATGTCAAAGCGTAATATCATATTAAACTCGTTATTTGTAGCCATTCACTGTCAATGCAAATTTTGTTCAAAACTAAAAGGCATAAAACGCATATTGCAACGTCAAGTCAAACCGAATCATTCTCTATTAAAATTATGGAGAACTGGTTTGAAACGCTCGAAATCAGGTGACTGGCGTAGCTTTTAGTTTCGTTGTACTTAGTGGTGTTTCAAACTCGCAAGTTGTAATAGAAAGCGTACTTTACCGCTTTTTATTCCGTCAGTTTGTTTATCTCCAACTGGTTCCGTCAAAACATGTGTAGTCAGAACGACTGTGTTGACGCTTTTCGCGGTTTTTTTGTTGACTATTTGATGTTCGCATCATCGTCCTTATTAGCGAATATGACTAATAATATGATGCGAGCTACTGATCTATACTTCGATTTGTATTCTTCTTTGTATATTTTCATTTTATGACGGGCGGCCTTGTAATTTTTTGTTTGAATTTGGTCTGTCATTGTACATTCGAAATTTATTTTAATATCAAAATTTACAATAACAAACATTTCGCAAACGTCAATCACGTCTTCAAAAAATATATACGACGTTACAAAATTTTTGATAGGAAAATTGCGATAATACGGTCATTACGCGCGAGTTGCTAAAATTAGCACAGATCGATCAATCATACATGTACATAAAAGAATCGTAATGTGTTGTAAAATTTCTGTTTACGTTATGCAATCACTCTCGGTGTATGAACATAGTGTCAACCGAATATTTATGTTGATTGAATTGTATACGATATAGTAATATAGTATTCAAGAATGTCATGACATATTAGCAAGTTAAATGTAGTGAAAACGTAATAGGAGTTTGTCGGGCCCATCGTTAGAAATAAACCGCAAATGCATTGATTTTATCGTTTGATTATGTATGATGTTATGAATATTATTAATACAATAGTAAGCATAAATTGTAGATTTCACACAAATTGAATATCATTATCATTATTATAGGACATGAGCGATTATTTATAGGTGAAAACTTCCTCACAGTACTATTATAGTTATCTTTTATTATTATTGGCGTATGCTCGGAACCCCTTCGGTTGAAGGCAGACCCGTATCCTTGCAATGGAATGAAAAAGGATTGGTGTGATAAAGAATGATACATACGATATCAATGTGGGTAGCAAAACATAAATATAGTAAATTAGTGTTGTGACTATTCTTTTTTGTATGTACCAAGTCGGGGCAAATATACTAAATTCGGCCTGATGGGAAGTAGCTACCTTATTCTACAGACACTTCCAACACCGAAGTATCTATCACTCGCGAGTTGAAACGTGACCTGCCAACTCGAACACCTAGTTTATGTTGACTTTATTCGCTTATAAAACAACAATCCTCCTGCGAAGGCTTAGGTGTTTCCTCCTAAGCCTTAGCAAGGTTAAGGTATTTCCTCAACAAAGATGCTGTTTTAAATATCTCTAAGCCTGTCTTTAGTCAAAGCCTCATTTGCTAATCAGTACCAGGAGGTCTAATTAATATCACCTTCAAAATTGAAAGCGTATTATTATTTACGTTCCACATTTATAAGGTAAATAATAGGCTTAATAATTACGCTAGTAGCCCACGACTTTGTTTGCGCGTATTGCGTGGGTAGCGCTTTTTTTTTGTTTTATTTCTTTTTTATCGCCTTGTAAGGGCCGTATCGAGATATTGAATAGCCTTCATCAAGAATTGGGCTACCAAATTAAAAAATATGTTTTTCAAATCTGACTGGTGGTTCTAGATATTAGCGCGTTCAAATAACCAATCAAATCAAAAACAAACTTCCGCTTCGTTATATACATTAGCATATAAATTCTATAGAAATTTAGGAAATATTGTAACGAAATAGGTTATGGTAATTCTTCATATCAAACTGACCGCATGTTGCTTACCAACAGACGTAGTGAAACAAATAGTATATTAAATGGCTTTATACATAGGTGTAGTTTATTAACTGATTTGGATAGACGTATCTCTACAAAGAATGCACCCATCACGAATATCAATCGAATATAGAGTCATATCCTACAATTTGGCTTTTTAACCCTAATCTATTCCGAGATAAAAAGTAGCCTAGTTGACTGTACATATGAGTTATCAGATCACCATGTGAAATTACATAAAAAATGATTCAGTATTTTTTGTGTGACACGTATGTACACAACGGATATACAGATAGACAATAATTAATTTAATAAGCTACTGTGTTGGCTTTTGTATTCCCGCCGCATCATAAAAGAAATCAATATACAGTCAAAAGCCCGTCAAGGTTAACACTTTGAGCTTGCACCGCTTTTATTCCGTAGGCAATAAGAGTTACAATAGCACATTGAGTGACAAGCGAGATCTGCTCTTAGCTGTACTAACTTGAGCCTACCGCAAATTGTATGAACTAATTGTTTGAACTTAATTTATTGAATGTTACACAGCAACAATACATATTTCCGAGATAACGTAGGTACAATAATAAGCCTAAATGCTAAACACCTAATTCAGTGCAAAATAAAAAAAAAAAGTTGTGCGTAATTTGTACAATGGAGAGATAAAAAAAAACATTTTTTGTTTGTGTATGGCAGTGATTTTCAACATGTGAAGCCTCTTTAAGGGATCGCGGTATGCAATTTAGTCGCTATTGCCTTTCTGTGGAGACGTTTGACGACGCAGTTATGCTAAATTATGTCTGTTTTAGAGAAAATAAATTAACATGTATTTGTGATATAAGAAAATACCAATCGGCAGCCGCAGAGTTATTGCAAACAATTCTAAGGTAAGGGGGTCGAGCTCTAAAAAAAGCCTTGATTAACCCTGGTGTATCCGATAGCAAGAGCCGGATCATCAATGAAAAATCAAAATCGTATGGATTACACAAAAAATACTGCTTTGGAAAGATTTTTCAAACATCTTTTATAGCCAATCATCGAATGTTCACCAGATGTTCAAATTTGCACGGGATCAAATTCAGATCTACATTAAAATAAAACCGCTCGAATTATTCACATCCGTTGAGGCCTTCCCGATATTCCATAATAGGTATTAACTGCTTGGTAATAGGTTAAGACTAGTGCTTAAGTGCCTAATAAGAATTATTTACAATTTGAGCAGTCACTATTGCTAAAACTAAATGTGAACATTTTCAAAACAAGAAAATTATTCTTCAAGAGGCAAATAACATCGTAGAAATACGAAGTAACAACTTTGATAAATGACATAAGTTTTATAACCGCCTCTAAATCCCTTTGAAAGTTACGTTATCAAAGGGACGTTTAGATATTCTTATGAGACCACTATTACATTATTACGATCTTGCATAACTAAGACATTTTGTTTCGAAACTCGTATTATATGAAACAATACTTAATAAAATTTCCACAATGGAATTCACACTCGCATTGCAAAAGACACAGTGGGTAATGAAACAAAAACTGTCCGAATTACCTGGAAACCTAAATTCGCTTTGAAACATAAGCATCAGATAAGAGCAGCGGAGAACGAATTACATTAGCTATTTACACATGTATATGGGTACCTATATGAATAAACGCGTATCGAGCATCCGTTACGCGCACAGGACGGTGCGTCGCGGTTCACCGGAGCTGAACGGCTCTGACGCAGCGTTCCCATACACAAGTAACTTTACCGACTACGGCACACATAATCATAACGTATATGTACCTAAATATAAAAATAATCATAAAAATATTCTCGCTGCAGCCAGCCATACCAATACACAAATTGTTCACTTCGCTTAGCCTCATCCAGATAAACATGTAATAAAGCTATAAGTCCGCAAAAATACAACACACTGAAGTAAAATTTACTCAGAATGAACCCTTGGAAAGAAATGCAACGCACAATCTTATGAATCCATTATCTTGCTAGAAAGTTAGTTCAATTACCTGAAAAGCAGAGATGCGTTTCGGTGGCAGTACTTGTGGAGGCCTGTCGACTAGATTTTCCATTGAATGACGTGTGAAGAATCCCTGTGTTTGGAAAGCCGAATTGTTTTTGTATGAGGTACGATTGAATTTTGTGGCAGGTGCGACGATTCTATTGCCGTTTTCGTCGTCATCCTCCCATTCGGTAACAACTTCCGTGCGGACATCCTCGAGTGAACGCGAGCGGCTGCACGGGCAAGCAGACGGGGGTGCGGGGTTGGGGTGCCGTAGCTGGCGCGGTTTTTCTCGACTGTAGTACATCTCTGCATGGCTCGGGGTCGGCGCTCCAGCCGATCGATAGCTCGGAGACAAGAAGTAGTAATCCCTTGACTTGTTGCTGTAAGCACTCATTGCTGAAAAGTCCGAGTACGTAGAGCCCTTAGAGGACGCCGTTTTGAAATTCCTGATTTCTATGGGGTCGGGGGGTCGAAAATAAAAATTTGGTTGTCCCTGGCGTGCCAGCGGCGGCCAGGGCCTGAACGGCGCGTCAACGTAATGTGCCGGTTTGGACTTCATGTCAAATCGCGATAGAGCATCCGAACACGCGTGGCAGGTGCCGTGCGGATAAAGTCGAGGGAACTGCGGCACTGTTGTCACGGGCAGCGAGCGGTGTGCGCCGGCCCACCACCAGTGTTGCACCACCATCGCAGTGCGTTAGACAGAGACGACAACATGGAGAAAGGCGCACTTGCGTTCCGCTCGATCCGTTGAATGCGAATACAAGTGAAAGGGGTAGCCCGCGCGCGGTCAATGCGTTCAACACGCTCAGATATTGCTCGTAAGCAGCGTACGAGCAAATATCTCTTTGTGTATTGTATACAGGCAGCGTCAGACATCGTAAAATGCTAACTTTATTGCAAGAATATGTTGCTATTGTCATTCTGAACGTCTGCATGTAAAAGTGGTTATGTTACAGAGAATTTCATATAAATCTTATTTATTGTTTTGTAGCTGTTATGTGCGGCATTGTTCGCTGTGATTTATACATACAACTATATTTAATATTATTATTACATTTAAAACTTTTTTTAAGACCGTCATTGACATGCATATTCGATTTTATAACTTTACGCAATCGTAGACTATCAATCACAGAGCGTGTAATTAAATTGATGCAGGTGTATAGTTCACAATAGCAGCGTATAGAATCAAAATCATTTATAACGCAACATTTAGACACATTTGGTCACGCACGCATGCCGACTTTCGCTTCTTACTTACACACGACTAAGTAAAAATATTAGGTCCCATACAAAAATAGAAATACATAAACGAGCAATTCTTGTATATATTTAAATAGTTCGTGAATCTCGGAAACGACTCAAACGATTTGGATCAAATTGTGTATTTATATAAGGTTTTGCAGAATATCTATCTATATATCTATAACTTCACACCAAACCCCTTACGGGGTATGCAGAGAGAACCGAGCGCCACGTGACTAGATCCTTACATACCTCACTCGCTTCTTTAACATTAATTGCTCTTTTCATGCACGCTCGCCCGTTCTAGGGCTCCTGACATCACCTTCTGATAGAACACGACCAATTTGATCCATGGTAGGTAAGTCTTGGCCTACTCATTTTGCATTGCATTTTGCAGAATAAGTTTAAATATAGGTATATTTCCTGTAAAAACGAGATTTGACATAAAAAAATCTGCGAAACGTGTTAATCACCAATACCAGTTATTATAGTACCTATTGTCTTAGGTTTTCGCGATTGTTACACATTGAATTAAACAATTTTCTTCTTCGTTTCGTCTTCCTGCGACCACGGATGCTGCAAAGCATTCGAAACGTCAGGTTCAACAAAATAAATAAAACACGCGATACTTCCGTTAAAAATTGTTTAATTCAACCAGTTATTATATTTTGTTATTATAATTACTATGTATTTAGTCAATCACAGATATGCCTGGTTCGTATCCCACTAATATAACAGCACTAAATTTTGCATATTATTTCCTATTAACATTCAACGGCCTATTTTTACATATAATCTGTCTGAACTCTCTTAAACAGCTCTAAAATTAGGCATCACATTATGTATGTAGAAAAGGTTTGCTTTTCAATTCCACATAAATGTATTTTATAGACATCTTTCCTGAGAAAATGTGATTCCTAAAATAACTTCCCATTTATATATACTTGCCGGAATTCTCTGATGATGTTACTCTGCAGTACAATACAACAAAATAAATCATAGCGATTATAATGCGCACGTCCGCGCCCACGTCTGTCTAGAAATAACGTTGGAAAATTCAAACATTTAATTAGCCACCATATTTGTGACGAAGGAACTCAAGGCTGAACCATATACAGATCACATAATAAACAAGTTTGTGTCAGAAGAAACTCATCGTAATCGTAATTTCAACCTACACAAGGGAACGAATAATTAAGACCCCATGTGACTAGGTGACTACGATGTACGGTACAGGTTACATCAGTTATTATAAATCATACAACAAAAAACAATAGATTATGAATACTATACATCAATGTCAAGTAGGACAAATGACAAAGATTGTATACAGTGCTCATCGTTCATTATCTCTTTTGATGATTTTCTTCAGGGTGTCAAAAATTGATTAATCAAATAATAGCTTGATACGTGACTATTTCATGTAAGTGTCCATAGAATACGGCAACTGCTTCAGGTACTATCAGGTACGCCATGTGGTTATTTACCATCTCAGTGGAATAAAGAAGACCGTACAAATGCGGGCATTAAATTATATGTAAAATGCAGCGCATTTTAAATGTACGGCATCGCCAATGATTTCATATAGTATGTATGTATTTACAATAAAAAAAAAAAGATAATTTACGTATGTTTATCGGTTGCACCCATAACACAAGTTTCGCTTACTTTGTGGCTAGATGGCGCTGTGTAATTTGTTCGACAATATTTATTTATTTGTTGTGTAAATAAAACTCATTATCGATTACAAATTACGCTACCGTAAATTGATTAAGATGCTTCAATCAGAATAATGATAAAATTAATTAATTAGGAAGTGAATCATTTTAATCCGTATAGCTTTTGACGTAATCGTTTGCAATTGGTGTGACGTGCATCAAATCCGTGGCCTTTGTTCAATTACTGACTTAAAAACCAGTACCTACCCAGATACGAACAATCTCTTCTTCCAAGCGATACCCAGTTTCTATTACGATTGGCCGGGTCCGCTGCCAAAGTCAGGAGCGACTGCCGTCTACTCAGAATCAGAAGAAAATCAGACCGTTTTTAGGTCACACGACTTTCGAAATATCACTTCTTGGACGTGCCGGTTTCCTCACGATGTTTTGCTTCACCGTAAGTGATTATTGTAAATATGCTACATAAATACGAAAGCATAAATTTAACTAGTACACTACACCAGGATTCGAACTAGGACTTGGTAGATGCTTCTTTATCCACTGGGCTATCGCTGCCCTATTACTATGCGAACAATATGCGACTTGAAAATGAGATAAAACAACTGGTTAAGGCGACACATCGAAAAATTAGACCAACTTTCATCGAATAGTATAGGCTAATGACTAAACTGACGGATCTAAGATTTTAATATAAATAACTTCATTTCTTTATCTTGAATTTGCTTGCTCAAATACGCGATTGTGTAAAATTGATTCGATAATAATTACTTTCGAAAACACCTCCTGAAATTCATTATTTTTGAAATTACAACGAAGTTGTTCTGTTTATACGCTTCAAAATTACTTAAATCTATTAGTAATATCTATGTTTATAATATGCTTGCTGCATATTTTGATAAGTGAAACATGAAATTTTTTTAAAATATTTTAAGTTTCTGACAATTTCTAAGCGATCACATTCGTCTTGGGTGCTACGTGTTTTCGACCTTATTGTGCGGTAATGAGGATTATAAACGCGTTGACTAACTACATCCAGCCAGTGGAGACCGCTACGGCCCGCCGCACTGAGTGCACGTTCCGACGTTCGCTCCGTGTAGTACCTGTGCGATCCGCGACTGACCAGTGTCGCTAGTTGTATCTCGGTTGTGTTTCGTAACGAAACATCAACAGAGATACGCCTGCGCCGCCGGAAAGTTTTTCTGTACTTTTAAAGTACAATCAAACCGAAGGCATTGCAGAGGTGACTCCACAGCCCTGACGACGCTTGGCTAAGCCTTAACACTTACTCCCCTCGGGCCTTAGGGCCTGGGGGCGTGAGGTTTTTGGCCGCCATAGTGCGGATACAGGAGCACAGACCGTCTCTCTGATGTCGAGCCCTTCTCAGGGCTCAGATAAAAAGGCCCCTCTCGGGGCCAAACGCCCGACGCCCGTCGCCGCCAGCCGAGGCGAACCCCCCGTGCCGTCGCCGCGATCCCCCCCCGCGCAGCCGTCGCGTGCGCCCGTCGTATCTGCTCCGCAGCCATCTGCGTCGAAGCAGCCGCGAAAGGGTGTAAAAGGTACCGACGCCGTCGCGGGCGTCGCTACCTCCCAGCCGGAGCGCAGCGCCGGAGGTATGCGCCCTTCTCAGGGCGAAACTTCCAGGCAGCCGCCGCTGACGTCCCACCGAAAGGGTACAAAAAGCACCGACGCCGTCGCGGGCGTCGCTGCTTCCCATTCGTCGTCGTTGTCCGAGCGCAGCGCCGGAGGCATGCGCCCTTCTCAGGGCGAAGCCACCAGGCCGCCGTCGCACACTCCACGCGAAAGGGTAAAACCAGACATCGACGCCGCCGGCGGCGTCGGTGCCTCCCGCGCCGGAGCGTCGCGCCCTTCTCAGGGCGAGCGCTCCCGGTCGCTTTCGTCGTCGCGTAAGCGCGACAATGCTAGGTCCGCGTTGCTTCATCCGACACCGGTGACGTCACGCGACCCGGCCGTCTTGGCGGTCCCGCGAGTGCGCCTGCTGGGTTCCGGCATTTCACCCAAGTCCATCCTAGAGGATGACATGGTGAAATTTGCTGAGATCTGCCGGCGGGGCATCTTCTCGGACCCCTTGACGGAGCGGATAGCGATGGCCATCCGGGACTACCAGGATGAGGTGGCGGCGGGTTCTCCTGCCCCCTCCTCACTGGAAGTGGTCGAGGCGCAAGAAGCCGTGCAAGCGTTATGCGAGCGCGGTGTAAGGCGCCAGAGGTCCCCAGAGAGCGATGCAGAGGCCGAGATGCAGAAGCGTATACGCCTCGCACTCGCTAGCCCTCCTGCCTCTCTTACTGTACCGATGGAGGTACCTCCCCCTGCCATGCCAACCCCGAGAGAGCAACGCGACCCGCGCATATGTCGACGCCGCGATGTAGTGTGCCCTCCTCCTCCCCCCCCGCCGTCAAGTGACGAAGCGCCACCCCCCCCTCCTCCTTCTCCCCCCCCGCGGACAAGGAGCGACGTAGTGCCTACAATGTCGTTTGCCGACACGGTACGAGCGCAGGCGTCGACATCAACGTCCGGTGCGTCACAAGTACCGCCGGCGTCGGTGAGTAACAAGCCTGCGGTGCCGCCGAAAGCGAACCCGCGCTACCCACCGCTCATTGTTGAGACCCTACCGGATTGGACGACGCACTTCAAAGCCTTGAAGTCTAAGCTGGGCCATAGCCCGAACGCGAGACCCTTTGGCAGAGGAGTGCGGTTCACACCGAAGACTGAAGAAGAGTACCGCGCCGTACAAAGGTACCTCTACGATCTTGAGAAGACTCAGAAGCTCAGCTGGTTCTCGTATTCGTTGCCGGCTGAAACCAGCGCAAAGGTAGCGATACGAGGGCTACCGTCTGACACCGATCCGAACGAGATCTCAGAAGCCCTAGCGGAACTGAATTTCGTACCTGAGTACGTGCGACCCATCCGCGCGCGACAAGGCAGACCCGGATGCATCTTCTTCGCCCAACTTAAGAAGACCTCCGACACCATCCCACGGATATACGACGTCACCGAGCTGTTGTGCATGCCCGGAGTGAAGATAGAGGCGTGGCGAGGCAGGCAGGGGCCAGCCCAGTGCCACCGCTGTCAGCGCTTCAGGCATTCATCGCACATGTGCCACCGCAAACAAGCGTGTGTGCGCTGCGGAGAAGAGCACGCAGCTAGTGACTGTCCGCGTCCCAGAGAGGAGCCGCCGACGTGTGCCAACTGTGGAGAGGCGCACACGGCCAACAATCCCAGATGCGCTGTGTTTCGTCGCGAATTGCGAAACAAGCGAGCAGGGACGGTTGCAATCACCGCCGGCGCCTCAAAACGGACAAAGAAGGCCGTTACAGTCGATATACAGACAGAAACG
Organism: Pyralis farinalis; assembly: GCA_947507595.1. Taxonomy (NCBI): domain Eukaryota; kingdom Metazoa; phylum Arthropoda; class Insecta; order Lepidoptera; family Pyralidae; genus Pyralis; species Pyralis farinalis. The sequence goes on along the minus strand of OX382265.1, from coordinate 12,459,310 downwards.
CCTTCTTTAATGGCACAGGCGAACGCTCCCACCGAGAGAGGCGCCTCTCTCAAGAAGAAGAGGCGTAGGAAGAAGTCCCGAAAGGCTGCGCAAGCCGTACAGGCGCAAAAACCGGCCGAAAGGACCCAGACCGCAACCACTTCAGCACCCCGAAAAGGTGATTTGAAGAAAGCGGGCGTCCCTACACAACAAGTAGGTCGTCAGGCGAGGCAAACGGCGGTTGTTACATCGCACATACCGGCACCCAGCGCTGGAGCGATCGACAACAACGCTACTGCTGTTTTAGACGTCGCTCTTATTATCATGGAGGACGTATTGAAGGCCGTACGGACAGGACAGAACACCCTGTCAGTGTTACTAGGAGGAATGGCTCAGCTCATCCAATTGAGACTGCAACATGGGGGCTCTTAGAGTTTTGCACTGGAATGCAGACGGCCTATACAAAAAGGTTGCTCTGCTGAAAGCGCTACTCAAGGAGCAGGATATTGACGTCTGTTTGGTGTCTGAGACGCACCTGAAGGAGTCCATTACGCTGAGAATCCCAAACTACCATATCTATCGGAAAGACGAACGTTCTCCCCATGGAATAGCTTACCGTGGGTTGGCAGTGCTAGTCAGACGCCGCTTAGTCCATCAACCGATCAAGATAGTCGAGACCGAGTCTGTCCACAAGAGGGCCAAGCTTTATGCTTTAGGAGTTGACATCCACGCGGGTAGGCAATCCATGCACCTGTACGCAGCCTATAGACCCCCGATTGGGAAGCTGGACCCGGCGGAGATAACCCGCCTAGTCGATACGGAGACTAATACACCTGTCCTTCTGGCTGGCGATTTTAATTGCAAACACACAGCATGGTGCGCCACGCACATTTGCCCAAGCGGACGTCGGTTGTTTGACGATGCGGAGCGCTGGGGCTATACCGTGCAGGGCCCCGAGGTTCCGACGCATTATCCGTATAGTAATACGGCGGCACCCGATGTCCTGGATATTATAGTTCACAAGAACTTACACTGCCAACCTACGCAAGAGGTTCTACTGGAGAGCATGTTCTCGGACCATCTACCGGTACTCGTGACGATTCCAGAGACTCCACTTTCGGTCTCACCACCAATTCCCAAGCGTCTCATCAACTGGGCCCAGTACACCGAAAAAGTAGACTCCAGGCTCGCGGCGTCGTTTCCCATCTCAACTCCGGATGATGTGGAGCGGCTAGCGGTGCTTATTACGGAGACTATACAGACGGCCTTCAATGAGTCCTCCACCGAGACTAAGAAGCGACAACAATACTCGCCACTCCCCGACGCCATCAAGCGTAAGCTAACAGACAAACGTCGACTACGCAAGTTGTGGCAGAGGACGCGGTGTCCTGTGTTAAAGGCCGAACTTCATCGCCTTACGACCATAGTAAAGGACGCGCTAGAAACCCATCGAGAGGAGAGTTGGCAGCGGCACGTAGAGGATGTCAGTGATGACTGGAATTCAATCCACAAACTGTGCAGGCAGCTGACGAGAACTCCACCTCCAGTACGCCCACTACTGGCAGACGATGGTACTTTGCGATATCACGCAGCAGACCGCGCTGAAATATTCGCCGACCACTTAGAACGCCAATTCCGCCCTAACGAAACAGGAAATACAGCTCACGTCGAAATGGTGCAACAGTACCTACGAGGCTATTTTTCTACGTCGATAGCGGCCGATGACGATCCAATTGTTTTCACCCCGGGCGCAGTGCAGCGTGCAATACAACGCGCTAAACTTCGGAAGGCGCCCGGTGCAGATAAAATAACCAATGAAGCCCTACGTCGGTTACCGCCGCGCGCCGTCGCGGCGCTAACTCGACTGTACAACGGTATAAATCGCACTGGACACTTCCCGTCTATATACAGAGACGGACGCGTAATATTGCTGCCTAAACCCGGTAAGAACGTGTTGAAACCGGAGAGTTATCGGCCCATTACACTGCTATCTACGCAGTCGAAAGTGTACGAACGCCTCCTACTGAAACACCTCGCCCCGCACATCGCCCCCCGCGACGAGCAGTATGGTTTCAGAGCGGAACATTCGACGACTCTTCAATTATTGAGAGTGCTGCACATGATGACCCAGGGTATGAACCAGAGGGGAAGCACAGTAGCAGTATTTCTTGATATGGAGAAAGCGTTCGACAGAGTTTGGCACGACGGTCTGCTGTACAAACTAGCGACGTCCAGCGCTTCCCAACGTCTAGTCCGAATAATAGCCTCCTTCCTGAGTGATAGAAGTTTTCATGTATCCGTAGAAACAGAGTCCTCGACGTCCAGAAAAATCTTAGCCGGCGTACCGCAAGGGAGTTGCCTCTCCCCAGCATTGTACGCACGTTACACCGATGACATTCCGAAGTCAGACGAATCCACATTAGCACTGTACGCCGACGACGCAGCGTATCTGACATACAACAAAAATGCTAGATACGCAGTGTTGAAAATGCAACGCGTACTAAACCTGCTCCCCGAGTGGCTTGACAAATGGAGGCTCTCGGTTAACGTGCGAAAGACACAAGCAATGCTAGTGAATCTCTCCGTAAAGAAGCCTTCCACCTTGTATCTCCATGGTGAGCAGCTAGCTTGGCGCGAATCGGCGACCTACCTAGGCGTCGAAATCGACCGGCGGCTCACTATGAAAAAACACGCGAACAAAATCATCGCTAGGACCCGTGCATCGCGCGCTTTACTGCGTCCGGTGCTCTCCTCGAAGCTTCCGCTGAACACGAAACTCAGCATATACAAGACCTACCTACGGCCACGTTTAACATACGCAGCGCCAGCTTGGTTCGCCCTACTGAGCAAAGGAAACGCTGAGAGAATCCAACAGCAACAGAGCATCTCCCTCAGGCAGATTACAGGCGCCCCGCGCATTGTAAAGAACGCCACTATACAGAGGGACCTACGTATGGAGAGCACGGACGCATTTATACGCCGACTCACTGTAAGCCTGTTCGAGCGTGCGGACGCGTCGGATTTGCGTCATATACGCAATCTGGCGCCTCTACATACTCGGCCGCCGGACGGACGCCCTTACGCTCGTGAGTTACTCGCGAACAACGACACATGAGACGATTCTGACGAACTAGAAACGTAGCGCGCATCTCGGCCTATACGGCCAACACAACGCCCGGTATGTATTCACATGCTGCGATTGATACCTCAGTAGAGAGATCTCTATCTCGGAACTGATTCCCCAGCCACCGTGAGGAGGTTGTGAGATGACCCACACTACATCCAGCCAGTCCGGCTGCAGCCCGCTTCGAGGTAAGACCTATGTCGACTGTCTGCTCGAGCTCGCTCCATTTACATCGTGACACCGAAGTTTTTATAATTAATAGTTGTAAATATTCAATATTATAGTATTTAGCGTAAGTGTATTATTATTAGATATAAGTAGTAAATAATATTATAGGTTTATATATATTTATTATACTGTTGTAATAATGGGGAACACTAAAAAGAAAATATATAGAATAAAAATACAAAGAAAATGTTCGTAGAATGGGGGAGGCGAACAAGACAAGGTATTTATTTTTTTTAATTATTATATTCATTAAACATATTATAATAACATTGTGTAGACATATTTCTAGTTTTTAGAACAGTTCCTAGGTATGGTTGGCCCAAGCTATTTAATTCCTCTTCAAACTTTTTTTTAATTTTGCTTACTTAATAACTCTATATAAAACTGCATTAATTAAATAAGAGTTATTTTTTGCAGGAATAAACAGTAACATTTGATAATTGGTATACATTATCCACAGGCTGACCGCGTACCTATATAGGACGTCAAACTCCTATTATGTCCATTATAATCTGACCGAACTCCGACTTAGAAGTTGTACGTCGGTGGAGGTCAGGTTACGTTGGAAATTTATACCAATAAGGTTCGCGTTCTCAGCACATAGCAACCAGTGGAGACTCTTTATTTCTTTGTATTAAAATAAAAACTTATAAAATAGAATATTTTTGCTGTTTTGTTTTTTAGGAGAAACTTACTAAATAAACATATTCCACTAGAAGAATCACTACTCGATTTATATGCTACTTTAACGTAAGTGTCATACGGGACGACAAACTCATAGTAACCATTATAAGCTCACCGAACTCCGACTTAGACATTGTACGTAGGTGAAGGTTAGTTTACGTTGGAAATTTATCCAATCAGAAGATAGAAAACCAGTGGAGGTTTTTTTTTTTTTTGTATTAAAATAATTACTAGTAAAATAGTATATTTTGATAGTTTTTAAAAAAACTCGGTATGTTTCATGTTAAAGAAGCGAGCGAGGTGTGTAAGTACCGAGTCATGTGGCGCTCACGAGGGATTTAGCGTGAAGATATAGATAGATAGTATACTTATACCCATGGTACTCGTGAAAACAAATAATATTTACTATGAACCAACACTGAAAACACAAAAAAATCATCTATTCTATACATTGTGGTTAGTATTGAACTATTGTACGGATTAGATTTATTTTGCAACATCAGAGATGGTCCTGGTTCTTTCTTCTTGAGAGTTTAATAAATAACAAGGAAACGTACAACAATACAAAACACAGAGTATACATAAGTAAAATACAATAAATGTCATTATACTGAAGTTAAAGTTATGAAACAGCAAGAAAATCATTTGTCACATGTTTTTTTTAAATATGAATAGATTATAAAATCTATTTGTATATATGTATATTAGGGTGTCCCTTATTTTTCAAAGTTTTTATTTTCTAACGCATATGTCTTAGTTTTGTTCATTTGCTTTTAAAACACTCGGAAATTAATTTTTAACTTATTTGGATTACGATAATCCGTGCCGAATTACATCGAAACATGTTCATACAAGTTGCGCGGCAGTGCCGCACGTACTCGCGGTATTCATTTGTTCAAATTCAAAGTCAAAATCTTTTTATTCCGTAAAAATGGCTACATTTGTTTGGAATCGTCACATTTTTTTTCCCTACCGTGCAGTTTATGACTAGGTGAGCACTGATAAAAATACTGCCAAAAAACTCAGGCATCCCTCTTTTGGTATCCAAACAAATTTACATATTTTGTTAATTACATTATAATTAGATCGACTCACTCCCAGGCATTTTTATCATTAATATAGTCAGATACTTTATAATATGCCCTGATACACAATTTGGCTTTAATAGTAGTTTTAAATTTGTTTATTGACAAATCTCTTATATTGCTGGGAAGTTTGTTATAGAACCGTATACCTTGCCCCATAAAATAATTACTTGTTTTGTGGAGACGGCTTGCATATAACACAAGATTATGCTTATATCTAGTATTTATGCTATGAATATCACTCTTTTTACAAAATGAGTCTATGTTTTTATGGACATACAAAAGATTTTCATAGATATATTGCGATGCGACTGTTAAAATATTTATTTCTTTGAATTTTTCTCTAAGGCTCTCACGGGGACCAAGTTTGTAGATAGCTCTTATGGCTCTCTTTTGCAATAAAAAGATGGTGTTAATATCCGCGGAGTTACCCCAAAGAAGAATTCCATATGACATAATACTATGAAAGTAGCTGAAATAAACTATTCTAGCCGTATCAATATCAGTGAGCCGTCTAATAGTTTTCACTGCATAAGCTGCAGAACTTAGTTTTCCTGATAATTTTTCAATTTGTGGGCCCCTTTGTAGTCTGGAGTCAATTGTTATACCCAAGAACACAGTTGTCTCCACAGAGGCTAAATTAGTTCCATTAACATGTACATTGGTAGCCACCTGCCTTACATTAGGTGTTGAGAACTTAATTACTTTAGTCTTTTTATCATTTAAAAGCAGATTATTAACACTAAACCAATGAATAACTTTAGAGAGAGCATCGTTAACTTCGTCATAATTACCTAACCGTCTATTAATTTTGAATGTCAGTTATTCTCGTGATTAATACGTAATGTTTTAACTTTTATAAGATGGCAGTGGAATTGAGAAGCAATAAATCAAGTATTTTCTTAGTTGGAGACGTAAATTATCAAATAATAGGCGCAAAATTACCGTCTAACCGTCAAGTTCTTCCTGTACTTTTTTATAAAATTCGCGAAGTTAAATTGACTGTTAGTGAAAGCGCATACCTAGTCATTCGAGAGTGTATTATATTTAGGGAAAAAGCTAGGATCCCTACCAGAGCTATACCTAACTGTGTAAAATAACTTGTGAATCTTCACCAGGAGGGAGTTGCAAAAAAATTCCAATTTTCTATTTCAATTTCAATCTAATTCAATCTGATAATTTTATTTCTCTTATTTATTCGAAATAAAAAAATCCTGTGTTTACTCGGCGCTATCAGCCATTATGACACTCGAACATCTATAACTTCAAGCCAAATCCCTTGCGGGGTAGGCAGAGAGAGCCGAGCACCACGTGACTCGATCCTTACATATCTCACTCGCTTCTTTAACATTCATTGCTCTTCTCATGCACGCACGCCGGTTTCTAGGGCTCCTGACATCACCTTCTGATAGAACATGACCAATTTGGTCATGGTAGGTAAGTCTTGGCCTTCCCCGGCTCCTACATCCTTCCACTTTTGCATTGTATATCTGCTTCGTCATTCTTTCATCTTGCATTCTTTCTACATGCCCGAACCATCGGAGCATGCCTCTTCTTATTTTAACACCGACGCTCTCTTTCAGACCAACTCTATTTCTAACATCATCATTACGAATACGGTCTACAAGCCTTACGCCACAAATTTTGCGCAGCGCTCGCATTTCAACCGCGTTTATTCTACTTTCATGCTCTTTCTGCCATACCCAACTCTCGCTTCCATAAGTTAGCGTTGGGACCAACACTGCATTGTGTATAGCGAGTTGTGCCTTCTGGCTCAGAATTTTACTGCCAAGAAGTTTTCCCAACGCTCCATTCACACTATTCCCAGCACTCACTCGTCTTTCCACATCTGCGGTGTACCTTCCATCCCTGCTGAAAGCGCATCCAAGATATACAAACTCATACACTTGTTCCAACACTTCATCATCAATCGTAATCCTTACATTAGTTCTGGATTCTTCTCTTTCAAATACCATTATCTTTGTTTTCTTCGCATTCAGTAGTAAGCCTTTCTCCATACAGTCGTCTTTCATCGCTGTGACCAGTGTTTGCAGTTTAGATGGTGTATCTGCTAACTAAACATATGTGTCCGAATCAACAAATGGCCCGCTTTAGCCTCTCGATAAACAATGTTGTATTATGTAGCTAGTGTTTCATTCTTCTTAAGGGGGATACATGCCGTCCAGTGGCGCCTCAAGGAATAAAATATCGTATTTTAGCGTGGAAGATAAACATTATAAAGTCATGTGTTGCGTGTGTTACAAATACAATAACGTACTTTTACGTCATTAAACCAACAATTGAAATGTTTTGCTTTCGTTGTTATAGGCATAATTGCCAAAAAACGGCCTCTTTTAGCACTTTTGCTTATAACAACGATAGTGGAATATTTTGAGTGTTGGTTTAATGACGTAAAAATACTTTACTATCTTCGTAATAAATGCAACATAAGATTTCATAATGTTTATCTTCTATGCTATAATATGTTTTTTTATTCAATGAGGGCGCCACTGGACGAGACCTAAGTAAGAACAACATAGATACCAAGACATGTTAACTTATAGAGATATAAACATAAAACGATGTCATTGATTTCTCTTTCAATAAACTTTTAAAAGTGAATACGTTTCTGTAGTTTTTTATTACTATTATTACTATTGTTTTCCGTCTAGCTTAAATAAATATGTTTGGTTCAGTATGTATAAAGCTAAATAATAATTAAATCAATAATTTTTATTAAATATTGATATTATAAATTTTATTTAAGTGTGACGCGACTCTGTAGCTTTTCTGTTCGTTTGCATTGACTATACGTTGACCCCAGGTTACCTATTAGGCGCTAATTTCAAATTTTACAAATCGAGCGTCGAGTGTCAATTGAGGGGCGCGGGGTGATTGGGCGGAGCCATTTTAAAGCTTCACGATCGAGGTGTCGCCTTAAGTGCGAGGCAGGCTATTAGAAGACTTGCGCTATATAGGTCTCCATTGAGAACATGGGAGTTCTGTAGTAACCTTTGGGAGGAGATTGTACCATCCGAAATGAAAAGGTTTGTATATATTCATGCCAGGTCCCTTGGTAGGCAGAGAGAACCGAGCGCCATAAGACGTGGTCCTTACACATTTCACTCGCTTCTCTAACATTTATGGCTCTTTTCATGCGCGCTCGGTTCCTAGGGCTCCTGACATCATCTTCACATAAAACACGACCAATTTGGTTCTGGTAGGTTAGTCTTGGTCTCGGCTCGGCTCCTACATCCTTCTACTTACGCCTTGTCTTATCTTAACACCGACACTTTCTTTCAGACCAACTCTCTTTCTTACGTCATAATTAAATATAGTTATAACAATAAATGCTATCTTATCTAAAGTACGGAAAACATATTAGAAAATTTAATTAATTCAACAACAAGTATAACAAACAAGCAATTTACCACGCGACTTCGTCTGCGCGTAGCTCGATAACCCGTAGGAACTGCTTTTTGTTACATTTTTTTTTGCTCGGGCTCCAGCGGTCAAATCGTAATGTTGTATAACCTGTATCCTTTCCCTTGGGTTATCAAATGTAAAAAGATCTTTTCAAATCGGACTGGTAGTTTCAGAGATTGGCTCGTTCAAACAAACCATCAAAGTCTTACGCTTTATATCACATCAACCCTTACTCATCCCACTGCAGGGATACGGGTCTCCTTATATAATAGTTGAGCATCTAGATACCAGCATGGACCTTGTGATTCGGTAAAGATGGAAACTGAGAGAATTGTTAACGATCCCTAGTTTTCAATAAAGGAGTTAATAGTTATAATAAGACATAGAGTTTACTTCTACAATAACATCGCTCAGCATGGGCATTGAATACATCCTCACACATTGGAACCATAAAAGTCTAAACAGCGGTTCCAGAGTGGCCTTACGAGAACCTAATACCGAGAGACAGCAAAGTTATAGTAATAGGGTTCCAAATTTACACCTAGGTACGGATCCCTAAAAAAGTATATTAGATACCGTCTGCCAAGTATTTGTACAGCAATAAAATTAAATGAGATAAGTAAACTGAAAAAACAAGTCCAACGACGTTGACCGTAGCCTGTTCAAATGGATAAACCCATTATTTTGAACTCCTCAGTCCCGGCTGTTGAAATCCGATGTGAAATTTAACATTAAGCTAGCTTGAAAACACTGTGCTTCACTATTATTCATATATTAGAGTATACTCTGAACATGTCAAAAATGAAGATCAACACAATGGTACAGGGTATGGGTTAGTAATGGTCAAGGAAATTACTAATTAATAATAATAAGGATTTAAGGATAGTAAATATTTAAATTATTGACCTTTAACATCAAGATACAGGGCAGCAATTGGATATCTTCAGTGCATTCTCACTGAACAAGTACTCTCTTTTAAATATGCTCAATGCAATACTGAAAGATCACACATTAAACAGAGCGTGTTTTTTCCCTGATCAACGGTGCAGAAACTTAGCCTCGGGCTGTTTACTGGTCCACAGAATAAATGTCACACAGCAAGTGACGGAGACTACAATGTTAGAGGTTTCTCTATTCGAGCAAGGTACAGATAATAACGACGGCGAACCAAACATGTCCAAAATAGCTATCAATGTCAGGAAGCTGAAGTGTCAGTAGATCGGCGATATCTGACAAGTTAATGACGCACGCAGGTCTTGGCCGAATATGAGAAGCTTAAATGTTTCGGATCTCCTCTGCTAGAAGGACCATCGACTCGAATAGAACGGCTGGATGTGATTGAATACGGAAAGTGTAGGATAGCTTACGATGAAAAACAAGAGCCGATTGTAAACTCAGGCGTTTGATGACGCCAAAATGTTATACTTTGACTAGCTACTTTTTGCTACGTTTATCAGAAGGCTTTACGCCATTTATACATCACATAATCTTTCAATATTCAGCCAGTTTAAAAGCAAATTGCAAATATACGTATATGATTCATATCGATGAATATGAGGTAACAGATAAAGAAACACGATCAACAGAAATCAGTGGCTATGATTCTTATGGTGTTCCCACTGAGAACAATTTCTAATCGAGTGTATGCAACGAACAATCATTTAAAAGTCTTTATCCCATCAGAACTCGGTCAACTTGGCAGTTAAGGGGCTCCCTGCAATGACACTAGCGTTGCTGTAAAATATTATTTGGTAAATACACAATTAATAAAACGAATGGTGTTACATGTTAAGAATAAACTAAGAAAGATTGGATTGTTGGAGTTCGGATGACATTCTCTCCATTTCAAAATCAGTATCTTCGCCAAATTGTTAAGTAGCGGAGCGCGCGATATTTTACAGTTCATATTTGCAATAAATTTATTAAAATGCCCATTTACTTAAAAAAGAAATATTAGAACCATACGTAGAAAAAAAATTGCCGTGTATTCAGAAGGAATATTAGATTTTATGAATTCATAATCTAGTAGCATATACTTACGAAAATTAAAGACAGTTAACATAATTGAAGAAATAAATGGAAGGTGATATACGTAGCAATTATTTTTTCAAGCAATCTTTATGCCAATTTTTTTCTTGCAACCGTCACACTTATAAGTAATGTTATAAAAATCTTAGCATCTCTGAAACTGCTATATCTACAAATAAAAATAGGAAGGCAAGTTTCTTTCGGTATTTTTTCTTCTCCAATGGTCCTTTCCGAAAAGCTAGCAAAATAAATAGTAACGTAAGAGAATTCAATAAGATGCAATAAGATTAAATTAAAAAATGGTATGATGTGTCTAAGTGCCCGCGAGGGCTCAATGGCCAATGATGATTTTTTATGTTCGCCAACAACAACAGGGACGTCATTCGTAAATTGCCGATCCTACCTGACTATTTATCATTGTATAACTAGATCCCTAATTAAAATCGGTAAATTGTCTGGGACCCGAGAAAGCCATAGCGTACTTATTATCGGGATAACACGTCGGCAGAAATGGCCAGCAGACGTAAAGGAAATAACAACCCTGGAAATCTGGCTTGGATAAGTGAACGTATAAAGATGTCACGTTACATACTATAGCGGAAGGTGCCAAAACAAGCGTATTGAGAGCTTTCACTAATATAAAAATATTAAATCAAATGGCTGATATTTTAATTCTCAGACAAATCCCATTTTGTTAAAGTTGGTGGCAGAATGGTTACGCTATTTTGAAACAGAGGCTCGTGGGTTCGGCTCCCCCACAGTACAAACATGTGTGTGCATGATTTGCATGAACGAACAGGTCTGTTTCTCTTGGTATGGCTGTTTTTAATAGGTAGGTCGCATCGCATCAAAGCAGCTCACCTGGGGAAGTACTTCCACCTCATAGATAACTATAGCCAAATAACAAGGTAAGGGAACTAACTCTCTGGAGGGGTGTTGTGTGCCTGCAAGTGAGGTTACCAGTAAGCACCTAAGGAGTTCCTGTCTTAGTAGCAGAGGTAACATTGCCCGAGATATGCTTAATGTATTGCAAGCTTTCATAGACTACGGTAACCACTTTAGATTAGGTCGGCCGTATGTGTGTACATCTCAGTGTATCTCACGTTTTTTTTATACTACGTCGGGAGGTATACAAGCATACGGAACACCAGATGTAAAGCGGTTACCGTAGCCTATTAACGCTCGCGATCTATTAATTATTACTCGCGAGATGCCTCCTCTGCTGCTTACACAGCAACTTCTTGGGAGCTTACTGGTGACCTCACTCACACGCATGAACACAACAACCCTCTAGGGAGTTGTTATTTGGCTGCGATATTACTTCCCCAGACGGGCTGCTTTAATGCGCCCTACCTCTCTTGCGTTTTATTAAAAAACCATCAACCACCATGTTTGCCATCACTATGATATATTTGTTGTGTTTAAATATTTCAATATGGAGATTAGTCACGCCAAATATTTTTAATAGCCAATAAATGGCCCAAAAAGTGGGCCGATGGGATACAATGGCCATAAATCATAGCATATTAATGGCACGACTTCTAAAAGAAAGGGAGGTTGCCTTTTATATTTGTTGGTTTGAAATATATTAACGTGGAAATTAGTCACAAACGGGAGGGGAGGGGGGAGTCGGGTTCAAGTAAGGATATCATGAAACACGACTTTCACAAAAATAAATGTTATGCCCTTAAGAAAATCTAGAATGAATGCACTACATATTTACAACAATCTCAATTCGAACCAATAAATAACACCAGTGAATGAACCTATACAAAACTAAATCAAAACGCAATTTTCTACTTGAGTAACTTCACGACGTGAGATGGTTATTTATCCCACATTTTCTTTCTCACTGAAAATAAACCGCGATCATTGAAACAATAACACTCGATAACGGAATTAATACAATGGTATCTTATTACATTACGTAAACTTTATTCACAACATACACGCCATGACTTCATAATGACTCATAGCACGTTGAAAAACCCTACACAGAAAAATAAACAGTGTCGTGTAGTGCGGCTTCATTTTTATACCTCAAGTGCCTCAAGTATACACAATACATAATATTAACTTGGGAATCTCTACATTTCAGAATGTTGTATGTTAATAATGTATGTTTGGTTATCCTCCTGAGGAATTCCGTACCAGCAAGGAAGGCAACGCGAGAGCTTTTTGTATAACAAGTGTTCATAAACTATGCTAACAACTATTAAACATCATGCATCAATTCCAAAACTTCCTACTCCTACAAATTTCTTGTGATTAAATTCGTTGTGAGTTCCAAGGCAGCTGTACCCCGTAACTGTAACCCCCGGGACAGCAATGAACTTCACTGTTTATTGCCTTTTTGGTGGTCGCCGCTGTTAATTGTGGCTACACAGGACACATAGTGGTGGGTATGAGTGGTGGGCCTGTCCCGTTATACATCATGCATGCATGCATGCATGTATACCGCCCGATATTTTATGAAAACATATTCAATGTAGTGATCATGACCCATTATGCTATATAACAAGCATACGCCCTATAAATTACTGACTGGTTTTTGTGGGTGCAGCCAGTGTTATAGGAGCACAATCCTCCTTACATCAAATAGTAGGAATTACTTTCCTATTTAGACACTTTCAAATCTAAAATATATAAAGAGGTACACCTTGAGACATCAATTGTCATATAATATCAAAGATTCGAAGACTCAGAATGTCGGAACTGATTCCCAAGTAATACGAGAAAACCCTGCAAAATACATTGTATATATACAAAAACCTTAAATGTAAAAACTTTATTATTGTGACCTATATTAACACGGACTTTTCCTCCATTGCGACACAGTACTGGTCTAAATGGAATCATTGCCATTTACCGCATCTTTGTTTAGCGATCAATTGGTAGTTATTGTCTGATTAGCCAGATGTCGAACGCGGGTCAAACTGTATATTTACGAGGTTCAGGTTTCAGGATAAATTGGAACTCATCAACTCTACAAGCTTGTTTGTTATACGTTTGCTTCGAAACTGAGTCTTCATTCAATTTATATAACAATACTATTTTCCTTCCTTCTTTTATGATTACAATTATGGGGTAATTTACACAGCAACTGTAAACTGTGACAAAACAGACGAATTTTGACATTACCTTTGTTGTTGTTTTGCTAGGGAAATTTATTTAGCAGTAATAGCCCAGTAGATAAGGAACCAACCTATTGACCACCTGGTCCCCAGTTTGAATCCTGGCGGGGACATGTGCCGCTAAAACCCGTTTTTCGGTATTATGTGCACATTTATGTACATAGGAAGAGCAATGAATGTTAAAGAAGCGAGTGAGGTTAGTATGGATTGAGTCATGTGGCGCTCGGTTCTCTCCGCCTAATTTGCAAGGGATTTGGTGTGAAGTTATAGATAGATAGATGTACACATTTATTACTTGCTCGGCGGTGAAGGAAAACATAGCGAGTGAGTAGGGTTTCCTCACGATAACACGTTCAAAAAAATATATTTCTATTAAAACAAATGGCTGAATTAGGAATTAATTTGAAGAGAGGTAGACCGCATCAAAGCAGCCTGGGAAAATACCTCCACCTCACAGAAAACCGAAGCCAAATAACAACTCCCTTGAGGGTTGTTGTGTTCAGATGTATGTGAGTAAGGTCACTAGTAAGCTCCCAAGGAGTTGCTGTGTAAGAAGCCGCTGCTGCTTACACAGCAACTCCTCGCATCGCAGGCATCGCGCGAGTAATACTTAATATATCGCAAACGTTAATAGGCTACGGTACCCGCTTTACATCAGGTGGGCCCTATGCTTGTATGGCCTCCCGACGTAGTATAAAAAACAACCTAAGAAAGATCTGATTTTCCCTCAGACCTCCATGTCTGACGGCAGTCGCTCCATGTCAAGATCAGTATCTTCGCCTAATCCTTAGGCTTAGGTTGCGGATCCCGCCGCCGGAAACGGGATAACGAGAAGAAAAATAGTTTTGCCAAGGAAATTTATAAAATTAAAAATTCAATGGATGCTCGAATTTCCAATTTTGGGATTACATAATTTTCATTTTTTTAGTTCTCACATATTACATAAAAGAAGTATTTTTTTTAATTAGTCACATCGAGCAAAACTAAAGTAAGAGTAGATATTTTCAGTATTTGATGTTTAAATATAATATTATACCTATTGATTTATACCAAATTCAAATTCCTGTCAGTTTTTTCAGATAGATACCGTAACAAGCAATGCCAAAAAAAATTACAACATTAACTTGTATATTTGTGCTCTACTTAACGAAGTCCAAATAATTATTCACATGTCTCCCACATGTCAGAGTAAAAAAGGAAGATTTTGGTGATAGCCTAGAATAGCTTTTGCCACCATTTCATTGAATGAGAAATCGAAAAATGGTCTAATTCAATTTCTAGCAAAATATTTGGTTTCGGATTAATCTATTTTTTAGGTAAAAAAAAACAATCCCGTGTATTGAAGACACTAAGGGACACCAATCTTGAGAGTAGTTCTTAAGTAACCATACTATAATACCAAAAAATTCTGTATTGACACGCATACTTAATATGTTATAGTCGACAAAATACAAAAAATCGGGATGTAAGCAGATACCTATCTTCTATCAAAGATAATCTCACCCGCACTTGGTGCGCCCTGCTAATTAACAAATGAAGATCTGGCGCAAAGTGAGGAGGCATAAAAGCTGGTAGTGAAATAATAGCGCTTGGCTGTTGTGTTCATGTTTACAAAATATTTTTTCTTTGAACATAGATCCGAATTATTTTTTATAACTAAGTTGTTTATTACTATAAGATGTAATAAGTTTTACAAGGCCGGCAACTCACGAGTGAAACCCTTTGGTGTTGCAAATATCTATATGCTACAGTATCTGTATACAAAAGTCGTGCGCTTGTTAGCTACCTCGAAAATATACAAAGTATATTTCAAATTTTTTGTTTCTTTTTTGGGAACTTGAACTACAAGAGAGAGCCGTAATGAACCCAACGAAGTTGATAACTTAAATGAATGTAGCATAATGGTTACATTCTAAGACAAGTTTAAAATGAAACATATCCGTAGGCAATAATTTACAACTAGTAAACGTCAAATAAATATCTAGGCACTAATAAATCCTCAGAAAATTATTAATTGAGTATCGTATATGGTTATAGCTTGTTTCTATCAAAACTGGCTTCTTAATGTTTCGGCGTTCATAGATGTAGAAGATACGTATGGGCTCACGGCACATTATGGTTCTACCACCGTTGCTGGACATAAATGTACCGTTTCATTTCGCACGGTAACTTAAAAAACAGTAATATAATACTTGACATACAAGTTCTTATATCCTCGACCCACTGCATTATGGCACATTAACGATACGTATAAATTGAAAAATGTGACATTTTAGAAGCAACTTAAAAAGAGACAAGGACTAGTGAGTGTAATAATAAATCCTCGATTCCTTTAAACGATTTCTAATAACTGTCCTCGATGTAAATAATATTCAGCAAGAGATTAAAATAGAGAAGTGATAGCCCAGTGAATAAAACATTGGCCTATTGATCAAATGGTCACCGGTTAGAATCCTGGCATGTAACAATAAATTGGTGTTTTTAGATTTATGTACATGTGACATGACGTGTGACCTAACCTAAGAAAGACTCAGTTTTCCCTCTGGGTTATCCTCCATAACCCAGAGGTTTTGACGGTATCTTCTCCTTAAGCTTAGGTAGCGGATCCCGCCAATTCTAATGGATTAGGACACGGGATAACGCTTTCATTAAGATGAAAATAACAGTGTATTTTTCTCCATCTTTACCCAAACTTAATCCAATCCCTAAATAACTTACCTAAACCTGACTGAAACTTGACTAAAATCGATGTTAATCGTAAGCGATTTGGATAACTTGTTAAATACCTGTTAAAAGTATATTAACCAATAAACAAATTAAACCAATACAATACTTAATACAAACTCATTTTCAGGAACACCGTTCCTATATGAATTCTATGTTTGTCTGTGCGTTTGTCTATCCCTTTTTTTCGAATATTCGAATTTTGACTTGAGATTCGGATTCAGCATAAAAAAGTAGAATAAGAATGTTCAGGAACACCTTTTCTATCTCTTAAGGAACATGTTTTTTTTTCTTTTTATATACTACGTCGGAAGACATACAAGCATAAGGCCCACCTGATGTAAAGCAGATACCGTAGCCTATTAACGCTTGCGATATATTAAGCATCACTGGCGTGATGCCTCCTCTGTTGCTTACACAGCAACTCCTTGGGAGCTTACTGGTGACCTCACACGCAGGAACACAACAACCCTCTAGGGAGTTGTTATTTGGCTGCGGTTTTCTGTGAGGTGGAGGTACTTCCCCAGACGAGATGCTTTGATGCGCCCTGCCTCATTTAAAATATCCAGACCAAGACAAACAGACATGTTCATGCACACAAATGTTTGACTTGTGTGGGAATCGAACCCACGAAGCGTTGGTGTCAAAGTCGCGTCATTCACGACTGAGCCACCGAGCCCGTCAAAATGGCCGACAAATTAAAAAAAAAAAAATGTTATATAATTGACGAGCCAGGTGTTCCTCTGGCAATGCAAGCTTGCGCATTCTCAACTGGTTATAATTGGCCTGTTCATATTATTTGTTGTTTTCAATTCGGGTTCGTTTGGAAACGGTAAAAACAATAAAAATATAAAAACAACATAGGTATAGCTGATCTATAAGGGCAGACACTAGTAAATGCATGGGAATAACCTTATAGCTTGGAATATATGTTCTAAACAAATATTTCTTATATGTTTTAACCACAGTTGCCTGTGCGACTTCATGATGTAGTATCAAATGTTACGTCAACATTTATCACATATATAACCATAAACAATGTTTTTTTAATAAATCTATGGTAAAAACATGGTGATAGGTCAATGTAAGAACAGCAATGAAATCGACAATATCTATTCTATTGTAACCGAACAATCAAGTTTTTTTTTATCAAAATATTCGTTCACATCAGTCAAGCATATTTTTGACGTTATATCATGACCTTCCATTTTATCGCTTTGAATTTAAACGTCGATACGGAAATGAAATTAAAAAATATTGTTAACGAATAGTAATTCTTGTTTGTTTGTAACTTGCATTGCATTTCTATGAAGGTACTTCATAGTAGTCATGACCTTACAAAATACCTGACAGCTAACGAAACAACAGACAATTATCATGTAACTATCATACAAATCGTATAAAACACAGGTTACTATATATTAGAGACCAATATAATAAGTAGCATCAAGAGGGTAATAATTGATAGTTCTATATGATTCGGATACAGGGAAACGATACATGAACCACACTAAAAGCTAGCTATTATAGCTCATCATAACTGTTTCAATTTTGAAATTGTATTAGGTACCATTTTTTTTTTATTGCCGGTAATTATTTATCAGTTGTTTTTTGTCATATATTGGGAGTTTGTTCTACGTATTGAAATTAACCAATTACTAAAATAAACAAAAAAAACCGTTCCGTTGGTCTTTAAAATGCTTACTGGAGAGAAGCGTGTTATATGGGATCGGCACACATTGGTACGCAGAATTTGATCGCACGCATTTGTGGACGCACATCTCAATGACTAATCTCTGAATCCGACGGTCGGCCTTCTGCGACCACCGAGGAAAAGGTAGTAATTATTAAGTGGTTAATTGAAGGAAACCGGCGCATTACCTATGGGCTGATTAAAGGACTCTGCGCAGCCCTTGTCGATTGCCGTCGAATCGAGGTTTCGTATTTTTTATATAGGGCGGTAAGTCGTGCAATGTACATTGCGTTTAGTAACACGTATGACGTTGCGCGCGCCGGCCTATGTGAAAATACAACTTAATAAGGGTAGTCTATTGTCTTAATTTATCCACACGAAACAATGTTCATCTCACTGACGGGATTCAGATGCCGCTATAAACGATCGAAGTTTTAAACAATTTTATCAGAAAATGGACATAAGCTGTGATAGCCCAGTGGATAAAGAACCGGCATATTGACCAACCGGTCCCCGGTTCGAATCCTGGTATGAACGACTTAATGTGTTTTCGGATTTATGTACATATTTACAATTATCACTTACTCACTCGGTGGTGAAGGAAAACATCGTGAGAAAAACCCGCAACTCCAAGAAGTTATATTTCGGAAGACGTGTGACCTATCCTAATGAAGGTCTGGTTTTCCTCCTAAGTTGGAGAGGTCTGATTGCAGTCGCTCCATGTTTTAACTGATTAGAAAACGCGGTAACGCTAGGAAGAAGAACAGAAAGAAGGCAAAGACGGATGAGTATGAATTGATGTATATCATAAATATATAAGAAGATATAGTCACATATTAAATCTAATCACGCAAATGCAACGGTAAAGATGTAAACTATGAGAACAAACGTCCGCTTTTGTTAATACGCTCAAAACCAAATATAACAGTAGTGCGCGAGGTACAATGTAAATATTACCGTGATTTAGTCGTGACCGGAGCCAGTTGGCGGCCTCACCATGTATGGTCGCAGGTCTTGGCGGACGAGCCGGGCGCCCGCCAACCCGGCCAGCCATGTAGAGCGAGCCATTCGATATTATCTTATTTATCTCACAAGGAGTCATATTTATTCTATTCTTGCAAAATTCCTCAACGTAATGTTGATATTTAGTACGAGGATACCGAATTATACGTTGTTCAAGATAAATAAGTAGCATTCAATATATATAGAGTCGGTGTTCAGATATGAGAGGGCATGCTGCGTTGGTTCGGACATGTAGAAAGAATGCAAGATGAAAGAATGACGAAACAGATATACAATGCGAAAGTGGAAGGATGTAGGAGCCGAGGGAGACCAAGACTAACCTAAACCGTTTTATCAGAAGATGATGTCAGAAGCCTTAGGAACCGGCTAGCGTGCATGAAAAGAGCTATGAATATGAAAGAAGCGAGTGAAGTGTGTAAGGACCGCGTCTTAATGACGCTCGGTTCTCTCTGCCTACCCCGCAAGGGACCTGGCGTGAAGATATACATAACTTTTGTAGTATGCATGTTTGGCACCGATCGTAGTAAAAAGAGAGCAGAACTTGTAGACTGTCAGTATTCACCAATGAAATTTAATGGCTATACATACCACTACCAAATAGTAACCACAGGTCAGTGGTTGAAATTATCCACAGTCAAATAGAAACTCCCTGGTGTTATGATGGTCTTGTGGTGTTCCTTAGGAGTGTAAGCAGCAGAGGCGGCGGTGTTACGCGAGCGATACCGAATGTATTGCTCCTGTTCATACAGACGTTGGCGACGTTGTATAAAAACATCGAATGTAATTTTACTGTATGTCTGTATGACTAAATTATAATAATTTATTACATTCATGTTATTTATTTCCTCTCTGCCTACCACGCAAGGGACTTAGCGCGAAGATGCGTGTATGTAAATGCATATTTTTTTTGAAGTTGATAATTTATACGTAATTTATAAACTTTATTTTTCTGCTCTCTCTTATATGACTGACTACCAGACTTCTCTATGCGCACAATGTGCATAACAAGTTGTACATAGTTTTTTTTTCATGCATTGATACTAGTGTACAGATTTCAACAGAGGGTTGTTTTCAAAGTTAAATTGAATGACCATTCCAATGTCGCAATATTAAATAATAATTTGTACAGTGATTTTGCCAACATGACACGGATTATCATAAACAGTGTTGGTTTTTAATTTATTTATTTTTTATAATTAATTAGTTAAGTTTACTACTAAATAAATCTAGCGTTTTTATATCGCGGTATAAAAGTTTATTGATTGATCGGAATTAATTTCAAGAGTAATCCACCAAATCATTAATAATAATATTGGTACCATAATATTATATTATCATTGGCAGTTACACGAATATTTAAAAATTATACAAAACCAACCACAGCAGAGTTAAACAAAGGCATGTAAAATAAGCATATACCGAAGAAATAATTACACTTGACGCATTTTTTATACCACCAAGGTGACAAACTTGCGCACTGTTATGACAGTATTAACGAGGTATATTCAGTGACGTGACATCGGATTTAATATTCTGCACATGTTTTTTTAAGTCACAAAGGTGGGAAAAAAGCCTACAGCATGTATCTATCTATCTATAACGTCACGCCAATTCCCTTGCGTGGTAGGCAGAGACAACCGAGCGCCAAATGACTCGAGCCTTACAAACCGCACTCGCTTCTTTAACATTCGCCGGTTTCTAAGGCTCATCAGGAGCCTTAGAAACCGGCGATCACCTTCTGATAAAAAACGATCAATTTGGTCATGGTAAGTAAGACTTGGCTTTCCTCATCTCGGCTCCTACATCCTTATACTTACGCGTTGTATATCTGTTTCGTAATTCTTTCCTCCTGCATTCTTTCACACACTCTCTTTCAGATCAACTCTGTTTCCATGTTTTACAAATTTTACGCAACACTCGCATTTCGACCGCGTTGACCCTACTTTCGTGCTCTCTCTGCCATCCCCAGCTCTCGCTTCCAAAGTAAGCGTTAGGACTGCATTGTGTATAGCGAACTGTGCCTTCTGGCTCAATCTTTTACAGCCAAGAACCTTTCCCAACGTATAATCTTCAAAAACTCAAATCTTAATAAAAAAATAAAGCGATATAAAGTAATTCATTTGTCAAAGGTCACAGTAGTAAATCACCATCAATGTATATGTTAAACTGTAAATGTGCAGAGCAAAACACGAAAATATTATTATAGCGAGGCTTCTTAATACTAGTCCTATATGTCTTGAGGACAGTAGTTAAATACACGCTAAAGAGTAGTATGTGAGGTCCAAATAAGAGGTGTAGCTTAAAATTAAAAGGCTAGAGTTCAGAAATAGTGCACGTTACATCTAATATATGTCAATTGCTGCTGAAACATGGGTCTCCCTTCTTATAACATTACATTAGGCACCTTTGCATACTGGCCAAGCCCAGTGTATTTAAAGGCCATCATTTAATAGCAACGACCGGGAAAGACGGCTTAATGAACCCATCCAGCAAAGGGTGTGGTCGACGTTGTTCGATTAGACTAACACGCGGCTATAGCGCCATCGACCTCTTTCTACGGTAACAAGTGCACATTGAAAAGTAGCCCTTTGTCGCTATATGAAGACAGCCCGGTATCCACTTCCATCAATCGTGGGCACGAACCGTACCTTGCTTGCCACCCGAAATAGCATGAACGGAAAAAAAACGGGATGCGGTTCCATGAGAATGCACGTAAAAATCGACCAGCGACCCCAAATAAAAGCCTATTAGCACAATTAAACCAGAGGACTCCTTCGCTTTGTATGGACATAGATATTTATAAAGTGTTAGTACTGGAGTACCTCCAGGAATATTCAATACGATTCTCAAGATACCAAGCTTTAGGGTGCGCATTATCTGATGCCAAATCAAGTATCTATTTTAACTCCCAACAGTTACAATTCTGTCTAAGGTATAGCAGCTCGAAATATGATAGACCGGTTTCGCCACAATTTAGTATTTAAAAGTGGGTTGCATAGAGATGATTTTTTTAATACCAACAATGAAAAAGAAAACGAAAATGACAATTCTAATGGGTAGTAAATAGTAATATCCCATACAATTATAAGAGAATGCATCTCGATCGAGAAGAAAATAAATAAAAGGTGTAAATGACATTCAACTAAATTTCAGTGGCGCACGCTGTTGCACGCGTGCAACACGTTTTGATTGATTCAGGACGAGCAGCTTTGGTAGTGTGATTTTTTTAGTCTAGATTAAGAGGAAAGAGCTAATATAAAAATTAGTTTAAGTCTACGCAATACATAGGTAATCAGGCTCCCGGCAATATTATAAGTCTAATCACTGAAAAAAGTTTTCACTTTAAAAATAGAAAGCTTGCTAAAATTCTATTAAGACTCATCGAAATTTTGCATAACTCATAAATAATATGCAACGACTTCAGAGGAAAATAATGTGTTTAATATTTTTCAAAATACTCTAGTATTCATTACAAACATCAATTCTTTGGTCGCAATTTGTCGAAACAAGAGGACGATAAATCAGACATATACAGCATATTTTCTTTGTATTAATTGAAAGACATCACATCGTCTCCTCTCCTCATGTCTTAAAACACAAAATCCTTATCAAATTTTAATATTTCAGGAAAATTAAGTAATCACAACATGCAAAGGATCATGTAAAGGATGGGGGTCCTTCAACGATATTTATTCGGAGGCTTAATTAAGAATTTAAGTGCAATTGATAACAGATCTTCAATTACCCGCATAACAATAATTATGCTTTTCTTGGTGATCACAGTTACAGGCCGACCGACCTTTACGAGTATCGTCATTCAGAGAAACACGTTAACGTCAAATTATGCTTACCAATGTCTCTCACGATTTTCAGATGAGGCGCCTCTCTCCCAAATGCATTTTGAAAACGAACAGCATAATAGAAAGAAAGAGGAACCTCAAACGTTTTCTCTTAAATTTCATTACGGTCGACGAATTATAATGTATGATAAAAAAATAGCAAATGCATTATAACCGTTTTTAAAAAAAAAATATGCTGTTTTTAATAAGATGTAATATACGAAATTAAAAGAACAGTCCATGTATAAGTATAAACATAAAAAAACGAGCTTGAAATTTACAATTGAAACTTTGTTGTTTGTGTTGACGACTAGTTTGGTGTCAGTGTAGTTCATCGTTTAAAAGTTGTAAACTTTTTACATGAAAAAGCATTTAATTTAGTTGTATGGAATTAGAAAAATTAATAACATCCCTTGAATTAAACAATTTTTAACGGAAGTATCGCGTGTTTCATTTATTTTGTTGAACCTGACGTTTCGAATGCTTTGCAGCGTTCGTGGTCGCAGGAAGACTAATGTGACATTTGTCTTACATTGGTTATTCAATTATTACATCTACATGGATGGATTAATTACATACGTTCCGATTCGCACAAAAATCGCTCACGGTGTCCGAATGTTTTTGAGTAAAAATGTACAATAATCGCGAAAACCTAAGACAATACTAATAACATCCCTGTTTCTTCTTGGGAGTTTGGTTCGACCGAAAATTTCCCTAAATGATCCCTACAAGAGATAACATATTGTATACTGAAAATTACACACGCCGCCCGTAAAGTACTATGTTCCAAACATTGTGTACAACTGGACCAAAGGGACTGGTCGCAACTGTATTACAATTTATCACAATAGAAGTTGGTAACAATACAGCATGCAACACTCTTCTGTTCAAAGTGTAAACTGGGTCTAAATGTCTAATAAACACGACTTATTCGCACACGAAGTGGATACCTACCAGGCACAGAATTGTAAATCTAAAAGTGGAACAACAACAGACAAGTTCTGACTGTGTTGCTTTCTGAATGGACATCTCAAATCCTGAAACATCTGCAAAATACTCAAAGCGCCACGAACCCGGATACGGCGCCGCCATTCGGAAAAAATAATCGCAGGCAAACTACGCCGTCATTCATAAAACAGACAAGTGCAAGCGATGAAGAATGTTTTAATACATTAGTCAGATTAAAGCGAAAGCGTAGAACGCTCAAGAAACGCTAAATGAATTTAGCATCATCGAGCGAGCGTCATTTTTAAATGTATTTATCATCATATCGAGCGAGCGTTCTACGCTTTCGCTTCGGAGCCCAGGGTACGCTTTCCGACTTTTACTCCTCTATTTCGCGCGATATTCGACCATTGGCACGCATGTCATCCGTCACGATGTCAAGCCAGCACTTCTTGGGTCTACCCCTTCTACCAGGAACCGATTTATTGCGCCATAAGTAGCTGTGGAAAATCTACGCGCGTTTGTACGTCAGAATAAAACAACAAAATAACAAACATTCCTCGATGTTCATTATTAGTAATACATACATACCAGCATTAGTAAGAAGGATAATTAAAAACAAATGTTTGTCATTTTTCTACAGTACCGTGAAAAATAGCGCGATTGTTTTTAGTCGTCAATCATTACTAGGAATATGTTTGAGTAAATAGTTCTTTACATTTGGCCAGAAGGTATGACATTTTGTCTACACCAATATCTTCTTTGTCTTAGCGTTATCCCGGTTCCTAATTCCGGTTCCTGAGGAAGATACTGGCTTCAGTCAGACCTCCACAACTCAGAGGGAAACCAGACCTTTTTAGATAAGGTCACAAGTCTTTCAAAAAATAATTTCTTGAACGTGCCTCACGATATTTAATCTTCAACAACGAACTAGTCATAATTACAATTATATACATAAAATCGAAAACACAAAGTTAATGGTACACGCCAGCTTTTGAACCGGTGACTTGGTAAATAGGGCGATTTTTTATTTACTGGGTGGGTATCGCTGCTCTAACCAATATCGTAATTATAAAATTACGCATTTAAATAAACGTATATATAAAGAATACAAAAAAATGTATTATAAAACAGGTATATAAAATTACAAAGTGAACTCGAGAATGCGAGTCGCCCTTCATTCGAGAGGTATATCTAACACGGGTGCATTATACCGTACAGACCCTTACTTTAAAATATATTAAAACACGTCCATTCATATACCTAGTTCGTATATTGGAATTTTGAATTGCATACGACGCAAGGATAGCGGTAAATACCGTACATGCGCAGTAAAGCGAGGTTTTAATTTATTTTGACCCAAAATATACCGTTTTAAAGTATTTGATTTAACTTTTTAATTTAAGTTTTATATTGAGTAAGACTAATAATGTCGGCGAATTCCATTACTGACAATTTGATACCGCAAAACTGTAATAATATACAGAGGAAGGGACCCCCACTAGTTTAACGTCATATTTTATATACCTATTGAAAGAGGACCCGATGGAAGTTCTGCTGGAAAAATCATTTCACTGGAACCCAATCGCAGTACCCACCAGGTACAATTGTAAATATGAACCATCTCCCACTCAAACATACGCAAAAAATTCATCAAAATCGACCCACACTCATATAAGTACATGTACAGAAGAATATATATATTTACAAATGTATGTACGGTTAAGAACAAGCGAAAGGATCATCGGGATGCAAGTGAACATCATTGAGCTTTGTTCTTTGGGAAGTAAGCGTACCTATAACCATATATTTATGAGCCAAACTCAATCTTTCATCCGCGTAAATGTTAAATTTGCATGATTTTGTACATTTACACACACATTCACAATCCGATAGCCTCTCCTACTTAGCGTTATCCCATATCCTAATCCATTAGGATTGGCGGGATCCGCTACCTAAGACTAAGGATTTAGCGAAGATACCGATACTTTTATACCTACAGGTTAGGTCGCACGTATTTAGAAATATAACTTCTTGAACGTGCGGGTATCCTCATAATGTTTTTTCTTCACCGCCAAGCAAGTGATAGTGGCACATACCAGGATCGAACCGGAGACTAGTTGGTCAATAGGCCGGTTGTTTATCCACTGGGCTATACCAAATAATATTTAAATGAAATCACATCTCATACTCTTATTTAACATTCATGTCTATTCGGCCATGCAATATTTCTTCTACAATTAAAGAACTGCTATAATTCGCTAATTCTAATATGACTTTGTATGTAATTAGAATACTGTATGTCAGACAAGTTGCGTTGAAACACATCTTAGACAGATTTCAGTAGTAGTTTGGAGTTATATTTAACTACGGTCGGTTAACTAGCCCAATTTAAGCTAATACATACATTCAAACAGTTCTTGGTGCATGCTAATTACAAATAGCTCAACGTTAACGTAATCTGCTTTCCATCGATTTCGTTACGTTCATACACGTTATGTATGTCCGTACACAACACTGGATATTTGTGCTGTAGCGAGAAACATTTCTGACTAGTTATTATCAAATAAATCGAGAAAACATTATGAAAACACGTACTGAGACTTCATGGAGTGATCAATATCAATAATGAAAAAAGTGCTGTTTGTATATTTTCAAGAATTGTGAGAAAAAATCAAGTCTTCCACGCAATGCCGCCAAGTACGCTGGGTATACCGCGGATATCGCGAAATATTCAAAACCAAATATTTCAAATAATCGAGTTCATAAAACATGCCAATGTGGTATTGATTTCAACAGTGGGTATGTATTGAATTAAACAATTTTTAACGGAAGTATCGCGTATTTTATTTATTTTGTTGAACCTGACGTTTCGAACGCTTTGCAGCGTCCGTGGTCGCAGAAGTCTTCCTGCGACCACGGACGCTGCAAAAAATTGTTTAATTCAATGTGTAACAATCGCGAAAACCTAAGACAATACTAGTAGGTATGTCTTCACGCCAGGTCTCATACGGAGTAAGCATTCAGGACCGATCGCCATAAGACGCACTTACACATCATTAAGATGCACATTCAACTATTTTCATGCACGCTCGTCGGTCCCAAAGGCTCCTGACATCGCCTTGTAATAAGATATGAACAATTTGGTCGCGGTAGGCGAATGCTGGCCTCACTCGGCAACAAAATCATTCCACTTTCGCATTGTATATCTGTTTCGTCAGTTTTTCATCTAGCATTCTTACTATCCGCATTCTTATAGTCCGATCTAACGGAGAAACAGTATTACCATTGAACATACCTCCCTTGGTTCGGACATAGAAGAATGCAAGATGAAAGAATGAATAATAAAATATCCTCCCATTGGTTAGTATGCACGAACCGCAGAGATATTTAGGCGATGTTTTGATGATTGAAGGGTGTTTTATGCGCGGTCAAGTGGTTTGATTGGTTTGAGCTACCAGGCAGGAACCACTACCTTACGGAATTCATTTATTGCTTTGCCAAATTCATGTTATATGAATGTATTGTTGTTATATATACAATGTCCGGAGACGCCTACAAGCGCACAGACCACACCATGTAAAGTAACCCGTAAGCTATGAGCGTCTGCAATACAGGAAGTATCGCTTGCGCATTGCTACCCCTGCTGCTAACAAGTCAACTGCTTAGGAACCTATCGGTAATCCGACTCACTCGCAGGAAAACAACAAATATCTGGGAATTGTCATTGGTCTGCCGTTGTCTGTAAGGTACTTTCTCAGTCAGCAGAAAGCTTTGATGCGCCCTACCTCTCTAAAAAACACTCTTACTAAGATAAATAGACATGTTCACGAACACGAGTGTTTGTCCTGTGGGAATCGAGCCCACGAGACTAAGTGTTAAAGTAACAGTTTGACGAGCTCGGTGGCTCAGTCGTGAATGATGCTACTTTGACACCAACGCTCGTGGAGTCGATTCCCACACAAGGCAAACATTTGTGTGCATGAACATGTCTGTTTGTCTTGGTCCGGATGTTTTAAGAGATGTAGAGCGCATCAAAGCAGCTAGTCTGGGGAAGTACCTCCACCTTACAGAAAAACGCAGCCAAATAACAACTCCTTAGAGGGTTGTTGTGTTCCTGCGTGTGAGGTCACCAGTAAGCTCCCAAGGAGTTGATGTGTAAGCAGCTGAGGATGCATCGCGCGAGTGATAATTAATATATCGCAAGCGTTAATAGGCTACGGTACCCGCTTTACATCGAGGGGCCGTATGCTTGTATGCCTCCCGACGTAGTATAAAAAAAAAACAGTGCTAACCACTCCGCTTCGGCCTCCACTCGGCCAGCCTCGCTTAGACCACTACGCCTCGCGTATATATAATATTGTATACCTCACATAACGTGACATTTAAAAACCTTGCAACCTGCTACAGAGGGTAGAATCACGAGTGTGATTCTACCCTCTTATCTGACAATACCATTAGATTACACAGAATATTTTGTAATAAATAAAGTTCACTTCACTTTAATACTAAATTATGTGTTAAAGGGGAAAGTGAACAGTAGCACATGAACACTACCAATACTGAGATGCGACCTTCGCTCCTAAAACAATACAGGAATACAAGGATTGTTCAAAAAGTAATTATTTGAATGTAGTTTTCTGTACAGTGAGGGTACTCCGCCAGGTCGGGATGTTCATTAAATATTGCCGTGTCCCACCTCTCTTTGCCAGAGATGGTTTGATTACTCGCTCATTAATTAATTAACAAAAAGTTAACATAAATCTATCTATAACTTCACGCCAGTACCCTTGTGGGGTAGGCAGAGAACCGAGCGCCATAAGACGCGGTCCTTGCACACTTCACTCGTTTCAAAAGTTACCATAAAGCTACTTTGAAAATACGTAATGAAAAACCCAATCGCCGAGCAAGCAATCCAATGTATGGCTAAATTTGAACCTGAAGACATGTCAAAATGTATCGTTATACCGCCTCAAAATTGATATTTAAAGTGTACACGTGGACTTTCGTCTTAAAATACAATTAATAACACAAATGAACGTTTCAAAATCACAACATAAAAGACAGTAGGTACTCGTAAATATAAAAAGGCAAAATTTTGAACATAGGAGTTTATCTATATCTTCTTTTACCATAAAAGGTAGAAGGCATGAGTATTATGTATTCTTGTAAATAACAATGGTTTTCCTGTAAAATGCTTAAAGTGATGAAATAATCGATGAATATTAGTTAGGATGACATCACACAGGTCACAATGCAAACAAGAGCATCGCGTTAAAGTTTGTCATATATGAAATGCCTCACCCGATGAGGCAATCTACAATTCTGCAATTGATAAATGTTATTCATTTTAATGAGTGTTTTATCTAAATTAACGAAACAAGGAAGTAATTGGTTTAGAGAATTACCTTATTATATCCGTTCGTAAGTCTCTCATCGTGAACAAGGGACGATACAGAATTATGTCGGTCAGAATCCCAGGATGTGTGCCACATATCCAGAGAATCCGTCGATGACTTTTTTGTGTCGATTGAACTCTTTCTGGATAAAGAGTTTGTGGACCCGACGTAATCTCGCTTCATATCTCTTATTCCATTGCTAGTCGAGGAATCTCGTCTGTTATAATTGATAACGTTGGTTTTGCTGAGATTCGGGAAGGAACCCATTGAATGTCTTTTGCTATAGTTTTTTTGTGTGGGGCTAGGGGTGTCTCTGCGCGGCGGCGTCTGGGATGGGCTATGGCGATCGCGTCGTAGGAGACTCGGGAACGATGACGGATGCTCTATCTCTCTCGCTGGAGACGGCGACAGCCCCATCGAGTCCCGACGCCTGTTTGTACATTATATTATTAATATCTAAACACAAATGAAACTGATTTCAATATCAAAATGACTACGGACCTGATTATGAGCCCATTGACTGGCGAAGCGGCTTCTCCGTAATATCCCGGCGTGGACTCTCTACTATGAAGGTATAGCGACGATCTATAGGGCGTGCTGCATCGTCCGTGCACGTCGCAATGAGGGTCGTGTTCAATGACAGAGCTTACGAGTGGCGAATGCCTACCCTCTCCTTGGAGAGTCATGGTTCCAAACATCGAGTCCAACTGACGCATAGCGAGCGCCTTCTTTACCGCAGTCATCTTAGGCGACGAACACTTTAGTTCACGATAGTTTTAAGTCACAACTTATGACAACAAAGTTCGCTCAATAAAAATGCGAGTAGTGAATTAAGTGACATGTATGCCCTCTAAGTATGCCGCGTCGCGACTGGACTGCTCGGACGGCATTGTGCGCACAACGCTTACCGATGACTCATGGCGGCATGCGCGCGCGCAACGAGACTACGATTATCAACGTGTCCTACAATTACATAGTAGATATAAATAGGTGACCAGGAGGTAAATAATAGGCTAGTACCAACGAGAGACTATCAATAATAAACAAGGACAAAACAATATGTAGGCGTCGTCAAGTATAATCGAAGGTCGTACGGAGGTACTTGAAAAATCTCAGCAGTACATAATCTGCGGCTAAGATGTTAACTAGGCGTCGTCATTAAAAAGGTATAAAACTGTTTATACGTTGAAACATCGATCCCACGCGTTTTCCACTGGTGGGGTATAATGAATATTAGTTGAGCCAATTAGTTAAATCATAAACTAGGAGGTGATTTTACGCTGGTATCTGCAAATGTAATTAACTCGATTAACCGATGTGGCTAATCGAGTTAAGTCGCCGATTTCACGGTACCATAACGGGTGCCTAGCTCCTTGTAATTTGGACCACAGTCTGCATGTGGCCATTCTGTAAATTGGAAATAACAAGTAGCACGCCACGTGTGTAATTATGAAGTCAAATGTAGGTTTTGGTCAAGTGTCATTTCTTTGTTTAGGTACATTATATGCCACAAAATGCCGAGTAAACAAAAACAGACAAAGTTAAGCTTTGACTAATTGATTTTAACTAAAATTAAAATTAAGTTTGTACAGGGTATTGCCGTAATTTGTAGAGTAGTGAAAATAGTGGACACAGATGCAACTTTTGACGTTATCGATTCGAAACCTATCCATTCTATGCGTCTGTTGGTTTAGGTTTTCTTAATCATTTATTCCCCACATAATCCTAAGCATTACTTTGTACATATAGCCAAAGGTTGAATCCGTCAATGATACTTGATACCGAGTTGCTACTTACTCACGATCACATATATTCTGTATGCCGTATATCTATTTATAGGTACATATGTATAGTAAATAGATATTTACAAAATATATTTCTACTGCACATACATATTTGTATAATAATATTATCATACGAGTCCTCACATACAAAAAAATACACGATACGTGATAATCTTTTCATCTATAATTTCACGCCAAATCCCTTGCGGTGTAGGCAGAGAACCGAGCGCCACACGACTCGGTCCTTGCACACCTCACTCACCTTTTTTAACATTCACAGCTCTTCTCCAGCACGCCCGTTTCTAGGGCTCTTGAAATCGCCTTCTGATAAAGACTATTTCTTGACTCATTCCCATATTCCAACTTCAAAATTTAAAAATGTTATTTCAAATTGATGAACCTGGAGCTAGCTGCAGTAATAGCACAAGTCAACCTGGACCTAGCTGCAGTAATAGCACAAGTTTGACAAATAAATTCATTTATTTGAAATTTACTTGAGATTTCAATTAGCAGTGTCAAATTTCTGCCTATGCCTACTGAATTTTTGAGAGAGATGTTTCAAATTGCTCAAATCAATCAGCTATTCAAATTTCGACGATTGTTGTGAGGAAGTCATGAAGGTGTTTCCGAAGTTTCAAGTAAAAGGTACTCAAAGTATTTTATTAGAATTTTACATTACCAATTCGATTTACTTACGAAAATTTTAAAATATCGGTTCGTTACAGATGATAAAGTGCCAAAAGTTGGCGGTTACCTTCTGTTCAAGGCAACGATCAGTATTACGTACAATGTTTTCAAGAATACCCTAACAAACTTTTGGTAAATTTTGGGTTGAGGTGGTAAATGTTCTCGAGAAACATAATTAAACAATAACAACTCCGTTACATCTTGTTTTACTTCATTACTTAGTTAATAGCTTTCAATTAACAGATTTATCAACCAAATTTGGTTTGTATTAATTCTCATATTCTTAGACATTTCAACATTTAACCGAAAACCTGTCCAATTCATTGATGCACTTTTTCAGCCCACTGTACATAGGTGTAAGTTGGAAGATGGGGACGAAAATAATTCAGATACTATATTCCCATTATCCAACCTGCGGAAGGTTGGAAGATGGCACTTAAAATTCCCAATATCCAACCTGGGTTGGATGGTTAGGATGGAAGATGTGATGGGAATGAGTCTATTTCTTCCATTATGATGTCGTTGTTTACGAAAAATACGATACGGGAGAATTCGAGTGAAATCTTTGTTTCCCTTAAATGACTGCCAACGGACGCTTTTATGTTGCTATAAAAATATATAAAGAACCTTCTTGCCATAAACATCTACAATGCATAATTAATGTGGGACAGGGAAATAAAGTAATTAAGCAACCATGATTAAATAAACTCCCCTGAGAGTGATAATCTAAGATAATTAAATCAAATCCTTTGCCCGATGTGGTGCTACCAACCCAACCTAATTGAGACCCAATTTCGAGTATTAACACAAATACTTAAATTTTATGACAACTTTTGTTTTAAAACTATGATTAATTATTAATGATATGATTATATTATTAAGAGAGGTAGGGCGCATCAAAGCAGCCCGTCTGGGGAACTCCCTAGAGGGTCGTTGTGTTCCTGCATGCGAGTGATACTTACTATATTACAAAAGTTCATAGGCTACGGTAACTTTACATCAGGTGGGTCGTATGCTTACATGCCTTCCGACGATGTATAATAAAAAAATGAACGGTACAGACGTGGTTTTACTATGAATATAATACTTGCGACATTTCTCAATCTTTTCAAACTTAAATAAAGTGGGAGGGCGTTAAACGATAACTATTCACTACGTATATAATTAGATCCGATAAGAAATTCAAATAATAACATAACATCAACAAGTAGGTACCTGATATTTAATCATTCGATAGTTTAATCGCATAATACTTTTACATTACTTACATACATTTATCTTATCACAACGCACTAAAATCAGATTATTACAATATTCATACAGAAATCTATACTAAATTAGATATATACTGCGGTTTTTTAAGGTGTCGAGGTTGCGAATAATTTATTATGTACTCTCCGATTGTATTTCAAACTTACACACGTTACAGAAATACTGTATTCTAGGTACGTCTAAGTCTTTCAAATACAATATAGATTACCAACATGGGGATATAGCCCAGTGGATATTGGAACCTTCTCTGAGGTCGGTGGGGGATATATTTTAAAATAAATGGTACTGTTATATAAAATCTCTTTTACAGAGGGTGGTGTGTCACAAGACATTGGGAAACTTTGACGACAACTTTATATGAATATATACTGAGAAGAAAGGGAACCAATGAAAGGTGGCTCGATTCGTACTTGATCATCAGGAACTAGACTAGATTAAAAACTTTGTTACGCTGTACCGTAACTAAACTATTCTAGTGTATTCTACAAGTACGGACTAACTATTGTGTTGGCAACAATCGCAAAACTTTCATGACGCAAGCTCAACATAGATAAGTACTTGACATTTAAATGCATTTAATACACGTATTTATGAAAGGAACTCTAAGGTCGCATTGCATTATACCAAATTGTAGCAAATATCAAGGGGAAGGGTATAAAAACTATTTCGAGCGAAATATGCGAGAAAGCAATGTCAACCCTACGAATATTAACACTAAGACCGAAAAAAAAACGTCGCAGAACTAGCGAGATTAGGGCAAAACACAACTCACAATTTATTCGACGCAATGAAGTCAAGATTTTTATCCCATCGCATTATTTATGTCAACGCGCATTTTATGCTATTTATGTGGGTGTAAATGTCCAATCTAGCTCATTTGAAGGTCATAATTGTAGTGCAATAAATACATACTGCCGGTTTTCTCAGTTGATAACAAGAAATAAATCAAATGAACACAACACGGCATCGTGTTGGATGAGTGGGTTGCACAACACCGTTAGACCCAGAGCTGAAGACCACACAAAGA
The DNA here is from genome assembly GCA_947507595.1 of Pyralis farinalis. Lineage (NCBI taxonomy): Eukaryota > Metazoa > Arthropoda > Insecta > Lepidoptera > Pyralidae > Pyralis > Pyralis farinalis. The sequence continues at coordinate 12,425,229 of OX382265.1, read as the reverse complement.
TACTCTGGCCATTCGATGCCGGTTATCAATTTACCTATATGACTAACCATCGCTTTTAAGTAAAGACCAAAATATTTAATGTCAAATTCGCTTTTTTATTTTATATTATATTTTGATATCCGTATACCTATATAAATATTATTACTCAAAATCTCCTCATATAAAAAAAATCTGATAGTTATTGTATTCGATGGCTCAACGGGGAAGTAACTATGAAAATCAACTGCATCCGCGAAATAAGAAAGCACTTAATGATAAGAAGTAAGAAGACTTGACTAATTAAACTATTTAAAATAAGTATTTTAAATCGTTTAATTAGTCAAGTTCAATGTTTTTTTTTTATTTATTGGAGACACGGCATGTGACAGCCAGGGCCTACTTGATGGGCTTCAGGACACTGGTGTCCAGGAATAGAAGCCACGAAATACCATCCACTTCATGTCGTCTCGTGGCGTCTACTATGCCGGCCTTGAAGGTGCCTCTTTATATTCCTCTTGAAGAATCCAATGTCGAACACGTGTGGAGCCGGAAACACCGCCGGGAAGTATATTCCACCAGCAGTTCGGCACAAAAAGGAATGACTAAACCTTTTTCGTATACTAGACTAAACGTTTTTCGGTTTCGTAGTTTGTACTAGTTGGCGCTGTTCAACTGTACACATCTGAATGGAAGACTATTCTTCCTTAACTTCTGCCCAGGTATAGGACGGAAAGTTTGCATTGGGCGCTGCACTGGCCAATAGTCAGTAACAAAAACAATAATGATGTGGCAGTTAATTCGTTTCATAGAGAATATGATGATAATCCTATTTTATTTCTACGACAACTGATATAGACAGAAAAACACAACATTTGCTGAAATGTTGCCTTTTCTCCTTGAATCTTTTATTGTTACACATTGTTTGAGACAACCTCCATACATATCTTGGTTAGGAATACGATTGTTGGACACATGCTAACTCGCCGGTCAATTGCTTATTTTTCGCCGGGTGTTGCAGTAATCTATTATTGAAAATTACTTTTACACACATTTTATCTGATAAAAACTATTACTAGAAACTAGTATCTAATCATATTTTTATTATATAGAAAAGCAATCGTGACTAACATGTAATTTAAAACCATAATCATCACGACTCGTAACTTGAATCTATTTCTTTAAAGAAGCTTCTGACAAACATGTAAACCCATGATCCATTTGGATTTAAAAGGTTATTTTTATGAACTACCTGCTAGTTTAACTTTCAACAATACGGACATTTTGCATGGATATGCAATTTGCTCTTTGGCCATTTTAAGACTACAGAATTAGGTCTTGGAAACAAACGTAACGAAACTTTCATGTATTTGACAGCAAACCAATGAGGTCTATGCACACCTGGCTTGTTGCATTTTTATCTTCAGGCAATAGGGATTTTCTACTACATAAATACATTTCAATGTAAAAATTTTAGAACGAGCGATCAGCCAACTGTCCTAGACTCAAAACAAATGAACCACAGTAACACTATATATTATACTAGTCAAATATGCGTAATCGATCAAATTTGGTAATAATGTATAGTGTTGCCACATAGAACTTACAGAACAATCAACATTCACCGACAACAAATAGTACAATATTAATTTAAAGTAAATCGACTAATAAAAGTAAATATGTTTAATGACCAAGATCCTAAAACTAAAACAATATGTCTCTTATTGTATTTAAAGCAGCATAATTGAAGACGCGTACACTGGAATTTTTGATTGATTGAATCTTACTATATTTTCACGTCAGTTCACTTACGGTGTAGGCAGAGAAACTAGAGTGCCACGAAACGCGGTTCTTGCACTCTTTTCGTATGATATACTCGGCTTCTACATCCTTCCACAGTTGAATACCTGTTTCGCCATTCTTTTAACCCGCAGTTTTACTATACGGCCGAATCAACAGAGCATGCATTTTCTTTAACAGCGACTCTCTTTCTTACGTCATCGCAACGAACCCGATCCACAGGCGTAAAACATTTTATTATCGTTTTTTTTGTATACGAAATTAAATCCGTTTAAGTAGGTAGTCATAAGTTCTCTAGAGTGCAGCGCAGCGCAGCTGTCTAGAGTGAGACATGTCAAGCAAATACCCTCACGTTTCTCGCTAAGTGGTAGTTATCGCGTTACATTACAAATATAAATTGTTTTCAACCGCCTTCAAAAGAGGAGAGGTTTTATATTATAAACGCGTATAACTTAGGCTTAAGGAATAATAGAGCACGCACCCGTACCGTGGGCAAAGCAATACGTTGCACATGTTCAATACCTCGTGCTATAACCAAAGTTCAAAGGGCATACAATACTTTTTTTTTATACAACGTTGGAAGCATACGGCCCTCCTGATGTAAAGCGTAGCCTAGGAACGCTTGTAATACATTGACTATCATTCGCGCGTGGCCTCCTCTGCTGCTAACACTAACTCCTTAGGAGCTTACTGGTGACCACACGCACTCATACACTGCAGTTTTTCTGTGAGGTGGAGGCACTTCCCAGATGAGCTGCTTTGATGCGCCCTACCTCTCTTAAACACGTCCAGACCAAGACAAACATTTTCATGCACACAAATGTTTGTTCTGTGTGGAAGCCCACGAGCGTTGGTGTTAAGTAACGTAACAGCGCATTTCACCACTGCGCCACCGAGCTCGTCATAATAACACAGTTTTTCTCAGAATCCACCAAAGCCAGATCAGACATTGCCGAAAATTGAATGCTTAACGTAAAATTCTCTATTACGGTCTAAAAGTACTGAACCAATTCAAATTAGACTTTCTTCGTTGCCTATATTGGCAATAAATTAAATGGCACAAGACAAATTTTAGCTAACTGTAAATCAATTTTCACCGCCGCATTGATATAGTTGATTCTGATGTCTATTTAAATAGTGATTAACTTTAATACAACAGTTTGAACATCGCGTTTAAATTGTTTCAGTCATTGTCTACAAAAGTTGTTTCGTAATTGACATTATTTTTTTATACTACGTCGGGAGGCATACAAGCATACGGTCCACCTGATGTGAAGCGGGTACCGTAGCCTATTAACGCTTGCGATATATTAATTATCACTTGCGCGATGCCTCCTCTGTTGCTTACACAGTAACTCCTTGGGAGCTTACTGGTGACCTCACTCACACGCAGAATGAATGTAGTAAACTTCTTAGCGTTATCTCGTTTCCTAGAGTATTAAGATTGACGGGGTCCACTACCTAAACTAATCTGCTTTTCCCTCTGGGTTATAGAGGTCAAACGGCAGTCGTACAATCCAAAAATTAGTATATTCGCTAAATCCTTTGAGTTAGGTAGCGGACACCGCCAATCCTAGAGTATTTGGAAACGGGATATCGCTATGACGAAGACTGCAGCCGTCCACAACCCAGAGGGAAAACAAGACCTTAGGTTAGGTCACACGACTGTTGTATAAAATAAAATTTATTGATGTTTTCCATCAAAGCATTCATCCGCTGAGCAAGTGATAGTTACAAGTATGTATATTAATCGTAAAACACGAATGTAGTGGTACATGGCTCATACCGAGATTCTAACCAGGAACAGTGGTTTAATAGGCTGTCTAAATAGTGACGGGGCAAAGTAGACCAAAATTTTTAAAATACTGCGTCAGTCTAGCGACGGCGGTCATAGATCGGAACAAGCAGAGCAGCCCCACCTAGGACTAATGTTGCATACCTCGGCTATAGTCTGTATAGCCGATGGGATCGCGGTGGCTAGGTGGAGCTGTGAAGCTCGCTGACGCCCGTGGCTGAACTGATGCAGTATGGGAAGGGAAGTTGGAAACATATAAATATCACCGGCGTTCTGAAACGGGCAAATCAGATTTTATTTTGTACTAAAACTGAAAGATGAATGTAAGAATGATTTGTGGAATGAAAGCGAGTGTGATGTGTGAATGAGTTTATTTATATTGTATTGTGACTATTTAAAAACAAAAATTCGTATAAAAATATTTATATTGTGCAAAATGTGCCTTGCCCACGGCAGGGGTGTAAGTATAAAAAAAAGAAAAACAAAATAGGCTGGCTTTTTGCACTGAGTCTTCGCTGCTGAATGTCGTAATCATAACACATACATGTAACGTATTTTCACCGGATTACTTCACTTGTATATTGCTTTCTCAATAACGTAATTGAACTATACATAATAAACTACGTTCGTTGCACTCCACACGCACATATAATCTGCAGAGAGAGAGAGACCATAAACTCGTAATTATTTTATGAACAAATTCGGAAAGTGTGTACATAATTGTTATAAATTATTTCGATTAATATGTGCTATGCAGTATAATCTTTAATTTCATAAGGACTTACTTTATGCTACTACTAGCTTTTACCCGCGGCTTCGCTCGCATTGATAAAAAATATATTTTTTTAAATAAAAATTATCCTATTTTACTTCTGATACCTTCAAGAATATGTGTACAAAATTTCATGATGATCGATTGAGTAGTTTTCGCGTGAAAGCGTAACAAACAAACGGACATTCACATTTATAATATTAGTAGGATATGCTTTACATTCAAATTTGCTTTTTCAACAAACTTAAAAAAACGAGGAGGTTGTATTGTTGTACTCGTATATATATGTTTTTTGTATTAATTAATATGTATGTACGCATATCTTCACGCCAGGTCCCTTTCGTGGTAGGCAGTGAGAACCGATCGCCGTATGACACGGTCCTTACATACCTCACTCGCTTCGGTCGTGTTTTATCAGAAGGTGATGTCAGGAGCCCCAGGAACCGGCGAGCGTGCATGAAAAGATTTATGAATGTTAGTGTAGCGAGTGAAGTATGTAAGGACCGCGTCTTATGGCGCTCGGTTCTCTCTGCCTACTTTGTAAGGGACCTGGCGTGAAGATATACATACATACATGTCGTATATCTCATACACGAGTCTAATCATTTAACTCACACGATCATAATTCTTTAGAAAATATAACCAGACTGCGAATCTTGTAGTCTGAATACACTCGTATGATACATTATAATTCATTGGCAGACATGTCTAAATCAATAGCCACATTATTTTTTTACTTTTCCTAAGGTTTCTATCAGTCTGATAAAGAAACTATTAAAATGTGGATATCGAACACACTTGCCTTGGTGTTAAAGTAGCTATTGTTAACCACTCGACCACCGGAATCGTCAAAACAAGGACAAAATAAACGATACCTCACTTTGTTACAGTTGGTTCAATATTTTTGTTCAATAATCGAACATCCAAACGCAACCAACCATATAAATATATATATGCCACATCAAGTCCTTACTCATCCCACTGCAGGGATACGGGTCTGCCTACAACCGAAGGGGTTTAAGAGCATACTCCACGCTGCTAAAATGCGGATTGGCGGAGGCCAGTGTTTTCAAGCCGAGGGTCACTGTCTTAGCTTAACGACTACCATCTATTGACAACAGACGGTACCGGCGGCTTAACGTGCCCTCCGAGTATGGAGAAACTCGAGATAGATTAACCCATCCATAGACATGCTACGGTCGACGTTGCTTAACCTGCGTTTTCGGTTAGAATGACAGACGCTCCGACGCCATCGAGCTCTCAAATCTCTTATATATAAAGACTGCTAAATCGATTACCCTTCCTTTGCTTCGCTAAGATGACAATATATTAATACATTTCAAAGGAATCGAATGCGTCACCACAACCTTATAAAGGAAAAAAAATTCTAATGGCTATATGATGGATGTGCAAAAGTCCAGTCGTATTCAAAACATGACGACCAATCATAAATCGCAGCTATACCATGCTATACACTCAAGTCGTCATGTGTGCAACAAACTTACATCCAATATTAGACCTTACAACATTGACATAAGAATCAAAGTATATACGATTGTGTTGGTATATGCAGCTGGAAAAATCTACATCTTGGCTTAGGTTTTACTTTTAAAATAATTGTAACCTTTATACACACCGATTAGTTTTTGCAACTTTATATACGCTTTTACCTACTTTAGTGTCTAATTTTTAATTTGAGTTGTTATATATTATTCAACATAATATGTGAAAAATCATTTAGGATAACAACATTTCGCCTTACAGTTGGTTTAGTACTCGTGGCGTTAGTAAACATTTTTTTATAGTGTAGCCATCGCTGAAAGTTTTTTTTTTTACTACGTCGGGAAACATACAAGCATACGGCCCCACCTGATGTAAAGCGGGTACCGTAACCTATAAACGCTTGCGATATATTAAGTCACTCGGGCGATGCCTTGCCTGCTGCTTACACAGCAACTCCTTGGGAGCTTATTGGTGACCTCACTCACTCGCAGGAACACAATAACCCTCAAGGGAGTTGTTATTTGGCTGCGGTTTACTGTGAGGTGGAGGTACTTCCCCAGACGGGCTGCTTTGATGCGCCCTACCTCTCTTAAAACATCCAGTCCAAGACAAACATACATGTTCATGCACACAAATTTGCCTTGCCTTGTGCGGGAATCGAACCCACGAGCGTTCGTGTCAAAGTCGCGTCATTCACGACTGAGCCACCGAGATCGGTAAAAGTAAATCTACTTTTCTCTTACCCTTAAGGTACACCTAGGTTATAGAAACCACGGTAAAATTAATAAATCAGAAATGTCGAGCTTATTACCTTAGACGTCATATAATAAATTAATATCCGCATGGTAAATGAAAGTATATTACTTACATACAAACAAATCACCCATTTGATTAAAAACATTACGGTTTTCCTATAAATAATTGGTAAGGTGTGTGGTTTTATTGCTTAATCAAACCGGCGAGAAATTAATTCAATGTTACATTAAATGCGACAAGCACATTATTTCGCTTATGTATAGAAAAGGAACGTCAAAGAAGCGACTGAAGTGTGTCAAGAACGAGTCACGTGGCCGTCCGTACCCTATGCCTACCTCGCAAGGGACGTGGCGTGAACATAAAGATATGCAAATAATATAAAACTTTGCACGGACCTCTGCGTCCAATTCGGCTTTTCAAGTTACATATACGAGAACCAAAAATAAAACCAGTTGAGAATGCGCAAGCTTGCATTGCCAGAGGAACACCTGGCTCGTCAATTATAGAACAATTCAATTTGTTTTTTTAATTTGTAGGCCATTTCGACGGTGTTCCTTAAGAGATAGGAACGGTGTTCCTGAACATTTCTATTCTACATTTTTATGCTGAATCCGAATCTGAAGTCAAGATCCGAATATTCGAAAAAAAGCGACAGACAAACACACAGACAAACATATAGATTTCATATAAGAACGGTGTTCCTGAAAATAGACTTTATATAACACTAACGGCTAACATAGCTTCCCATTAGTGATCTATTTTTTGGAAGGGATCAGTTGTTCTAGTCTAGAGGTTACACGTACATTCAAAAAATTATTACCTCTTTATAATATCAGTGGAGATTAAAAGTTTAAGCTATGAATATTCGGTTTTTATTCAATAACTTTCATTTACAAGTCACAACGGTTTCTACGAGTATCTTCTTTTTTTTATCTAAGTTAATCAACGCTATTAACAACTCTGCTCTCTGTTCGCCAGTATATGTATCACGGATTTCTTAGTTCATGAAATAATTGACTAACACACTCGAAATTTTTCGAATGTTTTTTCGAATTTAATGTAAAATCGAATATTTTATATAAGTAGAGTCGAAAATATGACACACTAGCTGCTGCCCACGGCTTCGCCCGCGTGGAGTTAAATAACGTAGCCTATGTGTTAATCCAGATCATAATCTATCTACGTGCCAAATTTAATTCAAATCCGTTCAGCCGTTTAAGCGTGAAAGATAACAAACATCCATCCATACATACACACTTTCGCATTTATAATATTAGTAGGATTCTTTACACTGCCACGGGTAAAGAAAGCGTGCTTAATAAGCTACCGTAACATGATATAAACACACACATGCTACAGATGTCAGTTTAATCTATCTATCTATAACTTCACTCGAAATTCCTTGCTGGCAGAGAGAACCGAGCGCCAAGTGACTCGATCCTTACACACCTCACTCGCTTATTTAACATTCATTGCCTGTTTCTAAGGCTCCTGACATCATCTTCTGATAGTCTTAGCTTAAGAATTGGATAATTCTACAAATATTTTTGACATGCTTTTATAAGGAGGCCAATTTAATCGGTCTATCATTTCGAAATAAAGTCATTAAGTGTAGTTTGGATAACGATCAAAAATGTTTTACGTTTGAGGCGGTCTGATAATGAATAAAGAAGACGAATTTTATATTACTTTATCACAGGTTCTAGACCTGAATGCACTTCTGATTTCACCAAATATCGTTGGTTCCTTTTTATCCTTATTTATTTAGTAGTCAGGCTAACAAGTTTTGACTAATTAACATAGGAGACAGTTATCTATTTGCAAATTATAGACTTCCTCAACATTTCATAAGAAATACCGCTACTTTAAGTATCCAGAACTCAACATTTCAGAGTAATAAGTTGTTGGAATATTGAAGTTTGAATGTAGTCAGCTTGAGACCATTTTTACTGGGTATATCTCAAAAATGTATTATTGTTATGGGTCTATTTCGTAAACTAAACCAGTTTTACTCTCTCCACATACGCTCGCGCGTATAACGTCGTAGTATATTTTAGTTTTCATACATTTATGTTTTATCTGCTGAATTATTTTATTATATTGAATGATCGTGATAATGCAGGAAAAGAAGAAAAATATCGATGAATGTTAAAGAAAAGATGTATGTAAGGACAGCGACGTGCTCGGGTGTCTCTGCCTAACCCGCAATGAACCTGCCGTGAAGGTATAGGCCTGCTTCTGAAAGGTCTATATCGACCATCAGGTTCAACCATTAGTAAGGCCGGGGGTCTACGAAGAGAAGAAAATATATAAGCATGGGGTCTTTGGGACAATAATTGGAAATCTCTGATATAGATAGACAGATAGGACATTTTTTATTCCGCCTCGCATAATTGACCTCTTCGCTCAATTCCTGTACCAGGGTCTATGTGACACTTGAATATTTTATTGTGTGGGCGTCAATTCTGACCTATAGACGTAAGATTAAATACGGGTTGAATTTTACCGTATGTTTATTAGTTAGCCGCAAAAAGAGCAAACAGTGCCACTTTGAATGTCAACAGTGTGGTGAAATATTTGTATTGTGCGACCCTATGACCTGCTTCTATTCATACAATAACAACAAATAGATTATTCCAAAATCGTTGAAATTCGAGTCAGACTTTGTGATAAAAAATTACAAATTAAAGAACGTAAGGAATTAAATAAAAATGCATACGGAACTGAAAGAGCGTATTTTCTCTTAATTAGATATGTTACGTTGAAATATTAAAAAAGAGGGGGGCGAGCGTGCAAAAGAGAACTAAGTATAAATGTTAATGAAATGAGTGAGATGTGTAAGGATCTAGTAACGCTCGTTTTCTCTGCCTACCCCGCAAAGGACTTGGCGTGAGATATTTTCTGAATTTGCGATTTCGAATTAGAGAATGTTATTTAATGTGGCCATCTTAATAACAAGGATATGTGTTTAAGTCGTTATTTTTATATTTTTGTCTCCAGACGTGTCATTAGCCAGCCGATGCCATAGTTGCAGATTACCCAACGTACAATAGAACTATGTTGGTTATTCTCTGTAGGCTCAGATCATCCGTAGAATTAAAGTGAGAACTAGAGAGAGAGAGATCCAGCTATGTGGGCTGGCCAACGATGTGCCAGTGACCACCCCACATAGCTGGCAAAATGACGACCAGTGAGGTAGCGAAGGCGAAAGCATGGCGACCACGGGCCGTATAATGCAGTTTATAACTATACCCACATGCGCATAAGCCCCGCATACGTAGAAGCGTGTCTACTTTACGCTTATACTATCTCATGATTTATGCTAATCATTTATTTATACCCACGAAAAAAATTTTTTTTTTTTATTATTTAAACCTCGTTAAAATGCTCGATGCTATAATACTAGTGCTACTCAGGTAAAAAAAAAACCTAAATTACAATGAATAACAAACTTATATACACGATTTGGTTATCAATGCTAGTAATCTAGTAGTATACATACATACATACATACATATAATCACGCCTCTATCCCGTAGGGGTAGGCAGAGACCACTTCTTTCCACTTGCTACGATCCAATATAATATATATATATACAATACAATCTAGTAGTAGTAAGGAGTTATTATTTGGCTGCAGTTTTTTGTGAGGTGGAGGTACTTAGTGGGGCTGTTTTGTTGCGCCCTACCTCTCTTAAAAACATCCAGACCAAGACAAACAGATGTGTTCATGCACACAAATGTTTGTCCTGTGTGGGAATCGAACCCACAAGCGTTGATGTCAAAGTTGCGTCATTTACGATTGCGCCTTACGCGCTCCTTTCGGTCCTCCGCACATCCAGCGCAGCAGGTCTAATGATGGATTTATAAACCTGTCCTTTCAGCTTAACCGGCATTTTAGGGTTTACAGATCACACCAGCCATCTCACGCCAATTAAGCCCAAGCCGCTGAAATGCATGCCTCGACGTCGCAAGCGATGGCCCCGATGCGTGGAGGACAGATCCCAAATACTTAAATCGGTCCGTGCGCTCAACCGTATCTTCGTCAATGCGAACGAGTGTAGGATCCGAGACATTGCCGGCCAAGTACTCGGGTCTCCACCACATTTAGTTACAGACCGCCGTCATGAAGCGACTCTCTCCAATCATTCACTCACCGCACCAAAAATCCCGTGTCAGCATATATGAGCAACCACGGAGGCTTCTCATGTGTATCTCTGATGCTGTCCGACACTACGTCTAATATTACGCAGAATATTAAGCTGTCTAAGGACGGGTCCCTTGTGGACCCAATCGCTGATTAGGCAGGGCTATGTATCGCCAACGGCAGTCCTAACTACATAATAGGAATCGAGATACATGTCCCGGCAAATATCGAGATCACGACCACGAGATCATCGTGTACGAAACACAGTCGAAACCTTTGTGAAACTAGAGGGCAAAACCTATGAGTCTACGTGGACAAAACCGAATCTCACACAATACGATACAAACACCTTGAGCAAAAGCTAGGACTTTGCGATTCGATTCAAAGAATTGACGAAAATTGTCACGAAAGAAGCGTACTAGATATATAAGGGAACCGTGTTTTATAGCGCTCGGTCCTCCCTATCCATCCCGCAAGGGACCTAGCGTAAAAGTATAGACAGATAGATCTCTGTGTGTTTAATGTAAACATTCTGCTTGTAGAGTATGGTAAGCCATCGATCCCAGCTGTTGTTGATAGCTGAGTCGTTAACCTGCGTCAATAACCTTCGAGCGGCTAGAAAACACTCTCCTCTGCCAATCTGCAGCTCGTTCGAATATGCTCTAAACCCTGCAATTAAAGGAAAACCGGTATCACAGTATTGGGATGAATACGGGTGAATGTGAAATATTTTGGACTTTGTAGCAAATAAATATCATATTTATCTAATCGTGGCTTCCATACGACGATACGTTTTATATTTACAATAGATAAATCATGCAATTAAAGTTGCATATAAATTAAGTAATCATTACCCCGCGCAGTTCCTATGGCTCTCGTGCGCTACGTTCTTTCGTTTTTGTGTTGTATCTTTTTTCAATGCATTTAGAATTTGCTCCGATACGGTATTATATAGTATTGTCTTAGGTTTTCGCGATTGTTATACATTGAATTAAACAATTTTTAACGGAAGTATCGCGTGTTTTATTTATTTTGTTGAACCTGACGTTTCGAATGCTTTGCAGCGTCCGTGGTCACAGGAAGACTAAGGTGACATTTGTCTTACATTGGTTATTCAATTATTACATCTACCGACATGGATGGATTAATTATACATGTTCCGATTCACACAAAAATCGCTCACGGTGTCCGAACGTTTTTGAGTAGATCTCTGGGTTTGTCTGCAAAGCATTCGAAACGTCAGGTTCAACAAAATAAATAAAACACGCGATACTACCTTTAAAAATTGTTTAATTCAACGATATTATATATTGCGTTTAAAATATACAGGAGTGTGTAAGTTAATAAAAATAATAATAGGTAATAAAATGTAAAGAGAAGGAGATAAGGACACATAACTAATAAACTAAGAAAGCAAGACAATCTGGTGCGTACGCTTTCTTCTTGAACGATATTTTTCCTTTTTTCCATCTATCTATAACTTCTATAACGCCAAATCCCTTACGGGGTAGGCAGAGGGAATCCAGTGCCGTATGACATTGCCCTTCTTATGCACGCTCGCCGGTTTTCTAAGATTCCTGACTTCACCTTCTGATAAAACACGATTGATTTGGTCATGATAGGTAAGGTCTTGGCTTTCGTCGGCTCCTACATCCCTCTATTTTCGCGTTATATATCTGTTTCGTAATTCTTTGTTCCTGCATGCTTTCTACATGTCCGAACCAACGGCGCATGCCTCTCCATAATTTAATACCGACATTTCCTTTCAGACCAGCTCTGTTTCTAACATCATTATTGCGAATACGGTCTACAAGCGTTAAACCACAAATTTTTCTTCTTCAATTCCTTATTTCAGGTGCGCTACGTTGTTCACTTTTAGTTCTCTCACATTTCTTTCTTAAGAGTGACTTGACATAATGTTGAGTCAAAACCTGTATACTCCGTACTTTCAAATGCAGATTTCAGATCATATGAAGTCTTTTGCACTTGCCTGATTTATTGCCCATGGATCATAGAAGAAAAATGGACAGAGCAATTTAATTTCGCGTTCACCTAAATTCCAGAGGTCGATTTGAATTATCTAGGAATTCTATCTATATATAACTTCACGCCAAATCCCTTACGGGGTAGGCAGAGAGAAGCGAGCGCCACGTGACTCGATCCTTACATACCTCAGTCACTTCTGTAACATTAATTGCTCTTTTCATGCACGCTCGCCGGTTTCTAGGGCTCCTGACATCACCTTCTGAGAGAACATCTAGGAATTAATAATTATTATTTATGAAATGAGCTTTCATAGCTCATTTCATAAATAATAATTATTAGAGAAGCAAGTGAAGTATGTAAGGATCGCGTCTTATGGCGCTCGGTTCTCTCTGCCTATCCCGCAAGGCACCTGGCGTGAAGATATTCGTACATACATAATAATTATTATTTTTATATGTTACCGAAAACGATAATATCATATTTATAATGCTAATGATGTGAGTAGGTCGCAACATCAATAGTTTTATCAAACACTCGGGCGTTTACTTGTCAACACATAATGAATCAGTGAGTAGTGTACGGTCTGTACATTTATTAAATTTACTGCAGCACATTAAAAAAACGTAGTGAAAAAAGTATTTTTTTATACCACTAAGGTGGCAATCAAGCGTACGGTCTGCCTGATGGTAAGCAGTTACCGTAGCCTATGAACATTTGCAACACCAGGGGTATCACTTATGCGTTGCCGACCATGTAAAAACCTCTTCACAGCTTTCTTAAAGAACTCCGTGCTGTCCCTTGGGAGCCCCGGTTGGGAGTTCATTCCACAACTTGAGATTTCTCGAAAGAAACTTGTCTAGTGTTACTTTTGCTTAGCTTAGTTACTAGGTTGTGGTTCTTTTTTGTCCAAGGTACATATAATATTTAAAAAACATCCTGTACACATTATGCACCATAAAGGAAAGTAATTTTATTTTTATTTACCATATTGATCCGCAAAATCTGTGTTCTGGCGTGTTCATAGTGAATTATTATTTTTTTAAATACCTCATGTTATTATTATAGTTATTAGCTTTTCAAATAATTCATCACTTGCTGCCAAGACGTGCCAAGAACTTGATAATTATTTTTTTAGGTACTACATGTACATGTATGTCGCTGACTAAGAGAGACATAACAATTAACGAATATAATTTAGCGGTTTTTACACTAGCAATGTCTAATGAAGTTAAAACAGAGGCTAAAATATAGAAGATGAAGATTAGCATGTCAAACTTTAAAAAAAAACATAGTTTTAACAGCAAACTTGCTCGAATGTGGCAGGAGTCTAGGCGAACATCAAATATTTTTGAAGAAAGACATCATAAGTTGGATGAACCTGTGGATCACTGGGCCGGTTACTCTGGGCTAACGACATCGGTGTGTAAAATATGCTAACTGTGAGAGAAATAGTTTTTAAACATATTACTAATACATTAATGATTCCTTAATGTAATAGTGTACCTCAATAACAATTCTAGCTTTCTTTTTTTGATACAATGTTGAGAGCCATACAAGCTCACGGCCTACCTCATATAAAGTGGTTATTGTAGTACACGAACGCTTGCCATACACGAAGAAAGAAAATGGTTGAATGATCGCGCGTTGAAATTCCAGCGGTTAACACAGGAATTCCTGATGAGCTTACTGGTAATAGCACTCACTCGCAGATAGACAGCATCCCTCCACGGAGTAGTCATTTGGATACGGTTATCTGTGAGGTGGACGTACTTCCACGTCATGTTACCTCTCGTAAAAACACCCAGACCAAGACAAACAGACACGTTTTATGCACACAAATGTTTGCCTTGTGTGGAAATCCAACCCACGAGACTTAGTGTCAAAGAAGCATTGCTCAAGTCCACCAACGGACTCGTCAAAAAATATACACACTATCTTATAGAAAATAAATACGTATTCACAAATAAAAAACGTCAAATAACATAAACCAGCGTAACACGAAATATACACAGACATGAGATGCTATACGGTATATATCAGTGTTCCGTAAAGTGTATGTATCTTACCTTATAGTATGTATACATAAGCAAGCTATAAAGCTCGCATTACTAAGTAAGTAAACGAATGAACAACACCACATGTGAATGTCGCTGTCGATCAGTAGTAAAATAGGCAGCGCTTCTCCAACGGCAAATTGCAGCCGAAAACGTGAAGCATGCTTACCATATAGATTTGAAACTGCAAAGATTTTTTGATCCGACTCAGCTCTGACTATGTTTAATTTTATATTATTTGTGTCTGTGTCTTCTTAATATAACTACAATAAACAAGTATGCATACACATACATACTAATACCCATTAATTGTTAGTTAACATACACAATGGATTTTCATGAACTATTTTATTATTCTATCATATGCCTGTATCATTTATTTGTACTGTAAATAATATTTCTGTAACTTGGAACTTCCGCGTAAGCACTCGGAGAGAAGGGATAAGCTGAATAACAGGGCTTCTGAGGCTACAACCTTCAGCGGCTTAAGCTACTTCCTTTTGCCCTATCAAAGTTATGTTATTTTAAGTTTATAAGTTAATTAATAATAGCTATATATTTTTTTGTTTAGTTGTTAAGCCGATATTGTAATTACAATGACCAAAAAGGCAGTCATTATTATTTCAAAATGTGCTCCAGAAATCTAGAGATAACGGTATTTTTGGGAATGAGATATTATCGTATTTTCTTGTAGGATTGTCTTTATTGAATATTGTATTGTATCGATAGCCTAGAAATTTCGTCACGCATAGAACATCACTATAATAGCTCTATACCATAGATACGTATCTATAAAAATTGCTTACGATGGGTACAACGGACAGGTTTCGCGCACTCAATAGCTTGTTTATGTATACTCTATGGCCGGTGGCACACTGCTGTGACATGGTCGTTAGTTGGTGTGCCTCAAAATGGCCAGTTTGTCAGAAAGTTAAGAAGATAATACCTACACATAGGTGAGAGTTATGCAAGCTTAACACTGGTTACTCCAAATTCTGTTCGCTTAATCTCATTATAAGCAGGCTGACTTTCTTATTATACATCTTCTCATATCCAATTGATTTTAAACTTGTATATACAAAATTCTATGTGTGCATGTATGTTCGCTATGGGCTTAAAAACGGTTGGACCGATTTTGATGAAATATTGAGGAAATCTTCAGTCTAGTCCAGCGAGTAATCTTGAAAAGTTAGGTAGCGATCGATTCACCCGTACGAAATTGGTTTCGTCAAAATCAATCATGATTTTTTTATTATTTATACAACGGCCTAAACATATAAGCATACGGCCCACCTGATGTAAAACAATTACCGTAGCCTACGAACCTGTGTAATACATTAAGTAGCATTCACGCGATGCCACCTCTGCTGCTAACACAGCAACTCCTTATAAGCTTACTGGTGAACTCACTCACACGCAGTAACTCAACAACCCTCCATAGAGTTGTTATTTGGCTGTGGTTTTCTGCGAGGTGGAAGTACATCCCCAGACGTGCTACTTTAATGCGCCCTACCTCTCTTAAAACATCTCTTGATTTGGTAGGTATACCATGAACACAAAAAAAATGCGTAAACACAGATTTACAGAACAACATGTTCAAAGATTCAATTTCTAATAGCCCAGCACCACTTCTAAATCATCGGCTGCGTGATAGTAATCAGTTACGGTAGCCTGTCAACACTTACAAAACCAAAGGCGTCACGTGTGCGTTACCGGTTCTGCAAAAACCTCTTCACGCCTTTTTTGAAGAACATTATGCCGGACTCCCTTGGGAAAACCACGGCAGGGAGGTTCATACACCAAAACAGTTCTCGGAAGAAAATTCTCTGGAATTTAACAGTAGGTACGCGACTATTGAGGTTCCACAAGCTACTGTCTGATAATAATACTTCCAGCAGTCACCGTACTTCCTAATAATACGAATAACTGTGCGCCTTTCACCAGAGGCTCGTTTGTTTAAAGGCACGGTGCTCCACGCGCACGTGACGCTCGCGTAGTCTCTAAATGGATCTAGAGCAATTATTTTCTGGATGGAAAAGCACAGAACTATTGTACATCTGCAGAATTAGTTTAATTATGATAAGTTTCTTACGCTCACTGGATCTCCGGTGTCCAAGGGATCTGTCTTGATTTCTTTCTTTCTGAAATAAAAAGAAAAAATATTTTTAGAACACGTATACATATATTTGTATGAGGTAGGGCGCATCAAAACAGCTCCTCCGGGGAAGTACCTCCACCTCACAAAAAATTGAAGCCAAATAACTCCTCCCTAGATCACTGACTCAATGAGATCACCAGTAAGTTCCTAAGGGGATGCTGTATTAGCAGAGTGATACTTAATGTCTTGCAAGCGTTCATAGGCTACGGTAACCGCTTTACACCAGTTGGTCCGTATGCTTGTGTGCCTAACGACGTTGTTTTATACAACGTTGTTAGGCACACAAGAAAAATAGTTATAGGATAAAAAACAGTATTTGTCAGGCAAACGGCCTGACAGATGGTAAGCAGTCGTCCTGTCAAGCTGTAACAACATGGCCAGGCAATTTTAAATACAGAAAATCAATTACATAGTTGACAATGGAGACATCATTACCATACATACATACATATCATCACGCCTGTCTCCCATTGAGGTATGCCGAGACTATAGAACTCCAGGTGCACCGATCCAAACATACCGCTCTCGCTTCTTCCACACTCATCAACCTCTTCAATGCATGCTCTTCGGTTTTGGGTACTTTTGATTTGGCCCATTTTCAACATATCACCAATTTGATATATATGTTTGCGTGCGTCTAGGGTGACCCATCATTACCAATCTATATTAATATATAAAGCGGAAGAGTTTATTTGTTTGAACGCGCTAAACTCTTTTTGCATTTGATAGGCCAATTCTTGAAGAAGAAGCTTGGAAGCCGAGAAAAAAGAAATAGAGTAGAAAACAGGGCCTCTACGGAATCCCTACAATTATTCATCGTCAATCGTGTACATATATTTTTTTATACAACGTCGGGAGGCATACAACCATGCGGTTCACCTGATGTCAACTCACATGCAGGAAGGAACACATCAACCCTAGAGAGAATTATTATTTGGCCGCAGTTTCTGTGAGGTGGAGGTATTTTCCTAGACGAACTGCTTTTGATGGGCCTTATCTCTCATAAAATCTCCCAGACCAAAACAAACAGACTAGTGTTTGGCCTGTGTGGAAATCGAACACGAGCATTGGTGGCATAGTAGCTTTAATAACCACTTCGCCACCGAGTTTGTGAAGTTACATAGCAACTCCTTTGGAGCTTCCCTTTCAACAGAACCTCATTAGAACCATGAGCAAGCTGCACTACACGAGTTGTTTCTACACGATGGTGTGTTATATTAGTGCTGTGTAATTATTCCAAATTAATATTAACTATTCATCTGAAAAATTTTTCATTGTTAGTACATCTTTGGTCTCAAAACGGGGCAACAATCAAACCTTTTTTTCATAATGCACACATTTGAATACATTTTACATAGTCTGCTAAACTGTTAAACAGTCTGTTGACAGAACTATCAAATACGCCATTTTATTTAACACTAACTAATCGTAACTAATACTTCGAATAACGCAAGAAAACAAGATTGCACGTTATGCATTGATTTTAGCTATTAGGTTATTATTATATTAAGTACATTATATTTGACGAGCTCGGTGGCTCAGTGGTGGAACGCGCTGTTACGCTACTTTGACACCAACGCTCGTGGGTTCGATTCCCACACAGTACAAACATTTGTGTGCATGAACATGTCTGTTTGTATTGGTCTGGGTATTTTCTATGTATAATAAGTATGTATTTACAAAAAAAAAATGTATTTACGTATGTTTATCAGTTGTCTAGTACCCATAACACAAGCTTCGCTTACTTTGGGGCTAGGTGGCGCTGTGTAATTTGTCCGACAATATTTATTTATTATAGATTGGCTTGTATACCGCGTTCGCAATGATGATGTTAGAAATAGGGTTGCTCTGAAAGTTGGCATGCTTCGTTGGTTCGGGCATAAAGAAAGAATGCAGGAAGAAAGAATTACGAAATAAATATATAACGCGATATTCCGGCGAGCGAGCATGAGAAGAGGTATGAATGTCTAAGACACGAGTGAGACGTATAAAAATAGACATTCGGCGCTCGGTTCTCTCTGCCTACCCCGAAAGGAATTTGGTAATAGATAGAAGTACGTTAATATTTTGTTTCATATACTTTATACTACGACGAATAGCAAACCAGCATACGGTCCGCCTCATGTAAAGCGGTTACCGTAACCTAGGAACGCTAGCAACAAAAAAATCGTATGTCCGCCCGCCCTTTCTGCATATGCTATGGCTTTTATATGGCTAATAGGTAGATAACACTAATTTGACTCCCACTAAAATCATATAACAATGTAGGTTCTAAACATTTATGGTAATCCATGTGCACAGTCCACAAATGTGCAAGTGTGCTTGTTTGTTTGTCCCTCTTTCACATCAAAACGGAACAATGGAGTGACGTGATTGTTTACATAAAGATAGTGGAAGGGTCCGAGAGTGACATACACTACTTTCTATCGTAGTAAAATAGCTCACTAGCATGAAACAAACACGTTTTGTTTCCCTTTGACCACGCGAACAAAGCCACGGGTAACAGCTAGTACACCATAAATGTGTAGAATACACGTGATGTATACATTTATGGTAGGTACATTACCTACATTTTTGTGTATCTTTATTCTTGCTCTAAACTGTGAGGACTAGATACAAATTAGAAACTCTGTAAAATGACTCGAAATAAACCAGCCAAAACATACTAATTAAAATTATAAAATATATTCGCATCGGTACATGTTAATTGCGCCGTAATGAGAGAATGTATGGGTGTATTGCAAGAATAGTTTACATGCAATGCACATTCATAATGTTGCATTATTTGTGATATAATTATCAGATAATTCTATCAGGAATAATCCAATGTTGAATAAAAAAAAATTGATATCTTGACATACTTTACATGCAGTTTCACAAAACAGTTGCATTTTTGTAGGAAACACTTCTATTTACCACTAAAGTGGCAAACAAGCGTACAGCCTGCCTAATGGTCAGTTATCGCAGCCGACGGGCATTTGCAACACTGAGGATGTTCTGCGTTGCTTACCCTGTAAAAACCTCGCTCTTGAATTTCCCTGGGGAAAACTTCATAATGTATATTGATCTATTTGTAAAAACGCTTGGTAATGGTGAATGCTCAGTGTTTGCTTGGAGTCTTGAAGACATTTTGCTTCCAACGCGATAAGGCTCCGTTTCTCAAATAAAATGTAAAAGAAATAAACACAGCGACTAAATAACCGATATCACAGCTCACCTCAGTCGCCAATTTTGATTATAATCCTTTATAAAAAATTTCACCGTGTAAATATTTTCGAATATTCCTACAAGATAACGAAATGCGCGCGTGTGAATGTGAGATTGGCAGAGTTCAGCCAATCTCACCATCGCATTCTGATTAATAGGGAAAAGAATATTTTAATTCGTAAAGCTTATATAAGATATTACGAGTATAAATTGCATGTATGTATATAAGGCTTGTAGACCGTATTCGCAATGATGATGTTAGAAACAGAGTTGGCCTGAAAGAGAGCGTCGGTGTTAAAATAAGAAGAGGCATGCTCCGTTGGTTCGGACATGTAGAAAGAATGCAAGATGAAAGAATGACGAAGCAGATATACAATGCAAAAGTGGAAAGATGTAGGAGCCGAGGAAGGGCAAGACTTACCTACCATGACCAAATTGGTCGTGTTCTATCAGAAGGTGATGTCAGGAGCCCTAGAAACCGGCGAGCGTGCATGAGAAGAACAATGAATGTTAAAGAAGCGAGTGAGATATGTAAAGATCGAGTCACATGGCGCTCGGTTCTCTCTGCCTACCCCGCAAGGGATTTGGCGTGAAGTTATAGATAGATAGCATGTATGTATCATCCTAGTTGGAAAGTAGTTATGTGCTCATTTGTATCTAAACTGGGTTAGTATTATATTTTAGAAACAACAGCGATCTTAATTAAAATGTGACACAACGAATTTTTAAATTTTGATATCCAAACAAGGATTATGCATAATCGTCTAATAATAAATAATAATGTAGTTTATTTGTTCATGTATAACTTGTGTAAAGTTATTACAAAGCATTCAGATATTATGGCTCATAAATGCACCGAATGAATAACCTACGTTAGTGATTTCCTTTCGATTATTATCGTATGTTAAATAATGTTTCCATACATTCAAAACAACACAGTAATTTATCGGCTCGTTAGAGAAAACGGCACAAAAGCAGTTGGCGACCGAACATTCATAACAAATTGCCTGCTCGCTCTACCGAAGAAAGTGCACCGTAAGAAAATTATTGCAGCTTGCTGCCGGCATGCATGCACCCATGCGGCAACCACATATCTAACTATTAATACTTAGTGTATCTCGTGTAACACTTATTTACTTTACAAACAGATTGAAATGAACGCCAACACGAATGTGACTGACATATCAGCCATCATTTTTTATGCTTATATTAATATCTTACATCATGTACTGCGCTTGCTCCCGCATTTTGTCGGGCGCTGCCTGCTGCGGTGGTTTGACATCCGACGGAAAAGGTGACGCAGCATCTCCAGGTTGCTCCACCCTGAAATTGAATAAAATAGAACATTAATTTTGAGTATAATTAAAAAACGAATTCAAAATCCGTGTGCGTTACGTAATACATACGTTTTTTGCTGCCGCAAATCAGAAGAACAGAGGTTACGCAAGTAATCGTCACATTCACGTTGTTTCTGGATCTGATATTCTTTCAAGAGCTCCCTCCTGAAGTCCCCGTCCACGCCAGGCACTATCGCGGGCTCTAGCTGTTGCGGCGGGCGGTCCGCAAGTGACGACCGCTCTGTCGATGCCGCCGTCGTCGATATGGACGTGGAAGCTGAATAATCTTGCCCCTTGTGTTCAGGAGTCGTAGCGTTCGATGCTCCAATACTGCTCGCCTCGTTAGTCTTTGTCGACGATGTGAATTCTCCAATGGGTTTTAATTGTTCATTTATCGGTTTTAGCGTCTCGTTTAAACCATTCAAAATGCTCTCGTTTTTGATGTCGAACAGTCTATCTACAGATGTGTTCATTAATTTACTTCCCTTTATGCCTGTAAGGTGGAAGCCGGCAAAGCATGAAGAAGAAGGGCCAAAGTCGATGGCGGAAAGAGCCATCACTGCGGGATGTCGTGGTGCTCCATCAGGAAGTGGACGTAAGGATCTCGTCATCGCATCTGCCGCTGAACGAGGCCTTCTGAAAGGCATAGCTAAATGCGGGAACGTGCGCGGCTTTATAGGCGTCACTAGCATATGTTCCGTCCAAGACGTATGCAACGAAGGCCTCTCTAACTTTTCTACGTCTACATTCAGCATTCTTTGTTCGAAAGGAACGCTAAATGTCTCTGACGGGATAGACTGTAGCCAAGAGAGCAAGCTTAAATCAGACTCGTCAAACCCTGAACCATCCAGCAGCCTAGAAAAGTTCACTTCATTTGACTGAGTATTGGAACCAGTTGCTTTAGCTTGGCAATAATTAACGCACGATTCATATAAAATTCCTTTAATAAGTAATTGCATCAGTCTGTCATTCTTAGCACTTTTAGACACCGTACCACTAGATTTTTTATCGCAAGGTAAAAACTGTTCTACCAACGGGTAAACTTCCCGAAAACACTGGACCCTTGCGTTGCTCGGATTCCATTTCTTGAATTGGGCGTGATCTGTGATACTAGGCAGTGTTAGCAGTAAACATAAATTTGAGTATTCTTCTTTAGAGGGAGCTAATTTTTCGATATCGTTAAGCACCTTTACGAGTTCATCTACAATGTTTTCTACATTATTGTACGCTTTTATTTCCGATCTAATACATAGCAATTCAATGTATTTGTGTCTAAGAATAGCATAATTGAATTTGTCGGCTTCGAACGCTTTGAGAGCACCGAGTGGTTGAATAAACTCCAGGACGTCATCCCATTGTCCGTCGAGGATCAGTTGACGGAGGAAGAGCACGTCATCGGCATAGTTGCCGTTTATTACGCCGGTTTCTCTTTCAAGTGAGAGTTGCGTTATGTGCAGGTCACGGTTGTGAAGAAACTCGAGGGAGAGTCGCACCACATCGTCCTCGCGCAGGCTCAGGTGCGTCGACGGCATCCTGTCGCCTATGTACTAAAATCTATAACAAAAAAAAGAAAACATCAATAATAATATAAATCATCTTGAGCGTAGAATCAAAGCGAACTTCACTGCAAGTGGTGCACTCCTCTGCTACTACTGGGTGCACTACTGCTGAAACGATGCTCTGGAGAAAGGTAGGATAGAGTTCCTGCGTGTAAGTGAACTCCAGAATTGTGTGCGCAAGAGCTATACTCCTAATATTACAAGCATTCATAGGCTACGTTAACCACCTCACACGAGGTGATCTGCACCTATGTATGTGATATTTTTTTTAAAACAACATCGGAACTATGTATATAATAAATCAAAATGTCATGTTTGACTCTTATGCCGACAATACGAATTAAATTAGGTTACAAATGTAGTGCATTACGTGTCACACTATGATAAAAACTTTTAATAGAAATCATTGATAGATGTATACGATATAGGACGAAGAGAACCGAGCGCCATAAGACGCGGTCCTTACATACTTCACTCGCTTCTGTGACATGTGACTCTTTTCATGCACGCTCGCCGGTTCCTGGGGCTCCTGACATCACCTTCTGATAAAACACGACCAATTTGGTCATGGT
Source organism: Pyralis farinalis (assembly GCA_947507595.1). Classification (NCBI taxonomy): domain Eukaryota; kingdom Metazoa; phylum Arthropoda; class Insecta; order Lepidoptera; family Pyralidae; genus Pyralis; species Pyralis farinalis. The sequence goes on along the minus strand of OX382265.1, from coordinate 12,401,607 downwards.
AGGTTAGTCTCGGTCTTCCTCGGCTCCTACATCCTTCCACTTTTGCATTGTATATCTGTTTCGTCATTCATTCGTCCCGCATTCTTTCTACATGTGCGAACCAAACCATTGATAGATGATATACATATATACACGAGTATGGTAGCAAATACTCTTAAATAATTATAACTTACTAGCTGCTGCCCGCGGCTCCGCCCACGTGGAGTCAAATAACGTAGCCAATGTGTTAATCCAGATCATAATCTATCTACGTGCCAAATTTCATTCAAATCCGTTCAGCCGTTAAAGCGTGAAAGAGCAACAAACATCCATACATACAAACTTTCGCATTTATAATATTAGTAGGATATAATTTGGCTACAGTTTGATTCGATAAAATTAAGTATCGATACAACCTTGTCCATTAGCATAAAATTCAACTTAGATCGCTCTAAGGCCAAATATAAAAGACGTGTCATTGACTTATACAATAACTTAATATATAAAACATCTTCCACATCTAGCTATTATTAAAAGACGCATGCATTTTAGTGAAAGTTAGAAATATCTCAGTCTATACGGCAAGTCTATAATAGAAAATAGATTCAGTGATAAATGAATTCGTACGAGTTTACTCCACACATAGACACTTTACGTTAACATTTATATAAAAAATATGGTCTTGAATCGCTTTTTAAATGGAAGTAGTAATATTCGTTTTTTAAGGTTTGCGAGAAATTATAAATCTTTGATTTATAATTTCTCTTATTTATTTATTAGATTAAGTATATCGTATGCAACCTACAATAATATTACGTCATCAAACCCAGCCTCATTCCGCCGCTAGGAAAATAATTTAAAACTGCTGCAGCGCGTGTTAGAGGAAGTCAATGTTTTCAAAATGGCCGATGGCCATGACTCGATCCTTAAGATATATAGTTGTATGTACCCAGCAATTTTCCCCAGAGCGAACTATAAAAAGTACTATTTAAAAATTATCTCGATAAGTATTGTTTGTTTGCATTGTTTTCCAGCTACACGATTTATTCTTAAACATCACAACCAATTCATAACAATATACATATTCAGAAAACAATAACAGCTATTAGACCAGCCATGCAATTCTGTAAGAGCAAACATACTTACATCTTCGGAAACATCGGCTGTTACAGCCTTGAACACAAAATTGCAATTCTTTGGTGTCGCTTTTCATGGTTGTGCGACACTAGCGCCGCAAGGCTGCGTTTGGAATTGGAATTCTACAAGGCAAACAGCCTCGCGTACGCTTACAGCCTTATAGAATACCAAATGATTTAGCCGTGATCGCAGTAGACGATGTCAAAGCTGTGACATCTGTGATCACAGCGACGCACACAGCCATTACGAGTCACTTAGAGAATTGCATGGCTGCATTATTAAAATGAGTGTTAACAACAACAAACATCAGCAAAGCAAGTAAACAACCAAAGTTTATCTATTTATAATATTATGTCCAAAAACAGACGTTGCCCGAAAAAATCCTTAAGAAAGATACAGTACCATTTACCGGGTCCTACTGTCAATCTACATCCACTCAAACACACAAAAAATCAATATGAGCCCAGTTTTTATGAGGAGTTCTGTGATACACACGTACTGAAAATTACATACATGTTGTCATCTAGGTACGGCTACAATAGAGATGTACGTAGAAGTAGCAATTTCACAAAAAATCACATTTTGACATATATCCACTATGACTCTAAATAAAATTCGTGTGAAGCCAGATCAGTACCAGTCCCTTTAAAATGACCCACGTCCGTATAAATCGCCGCCTACAGTTCCCGATCTCGAAAAGTCATCAGCCTACCGCCCTGTTGCGAGCTTTGATAGTCACGTAAAGGCCTAAGTGCTCTAGCCAACCTACTGTGACTTGCCTACTACGGAGCGGCTTAGATTTAACTTAAAAGTATTTTTTTCTATCCGGCATTGCAACAAGTTAAGAGAACAAAACTAGAAGTCTTTAGCTGTAAAAGTGTTACTTAGTTCTGGAGGAAAGTACAATAAACAAACACTCTGTAATAAATTAATTACTATACATACTACTACATACTACTGCATATAATATATTTGAGAAATTATATGATATGAAAATGATACTTAAAATTTTCATGACATTTCGAAGCGAATATGAATCATAATGGTTGATCATGAATGAACAGCAAGTTTTGCAGTCAACATCAGGAGCTGCCAAAATACGATCTAATTATAATATACATAAAATCAATTTTCATTTTACCGCAGGGAAATTCTTTCGCTTTTTGCTAACTACACACAGAAAAATACAAATTCGCAAATCAGTAATGACAAGCTAAGCCTGAGATTTAGTTGAACACTAGAAATAAAAATATTACAGGCAATATAAAAACGTAAATACTAAAATTAATTAATACCAAATTGGTCGTTTTTTATCAGAAGGTGATGTCAGGAGCCCCAGGAACCGGCGAGCGTGCATGAAAAGAGTTATGAATGTGAAAGAAGCGAGTAAAGTGTGTAAGGACCGCGTCTTATGGCGCTCGGTTCTCTCTGCCTACCCCGCAAGGGCCCTAGCATGAAGATATACATACATAAAAACGTAAAAGATTATGCACTATATTTATGATAGTAAAGCCTTGAATTGTGGAGTTTTAGATAAAAATCAATAATCCAATAGATGCATTGAATATTAATTGTATAGGTATAGAATAAAATTTAACAATACATGTTTATTCTATAAAGGTAACGAAATGACATACTCAAATTGCATATTCCATCTGCACAACCAAATGAGTAGATGTGTCCACTAGGAGATACACTCTGTACAAAGTAATCAGCCATCAACAAATCTGTTTACAGTCAAGAGACTGATCGCAGATAAACACAAAAAAAATGTTTATTCTATACTGTAAAAGTCTGTGCCTATAGACATACCGACCGGGCTATAAATTCTACTTCAGTGGGGTCACAATATCTGCAATAACAATAAAATTCATTACAACCTAAACTTTGTCCCTAGAACGTTGCCTTGTTAAATTTATAAATGTAAAATTATGCTATGCCAACCAAGACACCGTGTTAGCCTACGACAAAAATCGGGCACGCGAAAATGTGCCTTATTACCAACACCTACTTTTACGAAAAACGCAATGCTATAGGTATAAATAAAAAAACTAAAAATGTACAAATTGGTATTAATATGTTGATGACATATAGGATATCCGCCTCTGCCTATTCAGCAAGGGAACTGGCGTGAAGATATAGATTACACATATATGGGTTCAATCTTCACATAAGGCAAATATTTGTGTGCATCAACATGCATGGTTCCATGTATAATTAGTATGTATTTACAAAACAATAACATAGGTTTAATAGTTAGCTGGTAGCTAAGGGCTAGATGGTAATGTGTAATTTGTCCGGAAATGTTTATTTGTTTTATTTTTAGATACACTTTAATAACCTTCTACTCATATCCACATCCACCTAATAATGACCAGCTGGTAAACGTCCATATGTGGTTTATGTTTTTCAATATGCGTAAGTAGTATTGTGCATAATGTACATTTCGATCTTTTCTCAATAATTACAAAATCCCCATTCATCCCCAAATGAATTTTGAATAGTCAAAATGTTTTTTTTCCAGAGACATTACAAATAGAATTCTCGTAAAATATGATTTGCTTTGGTAAAAAGTAATCATAAATTAAAGTATTGGAGTTACTAATTTAATAATAAAATAATATTCAATTGCTTTGAATACTATTTTGTCATTACCAATACAATAACAATAATGTTTTATTAATTTTAATAGAATGTGATTCAGTAATGATCTTAAAGGTTCTAGATCTAAACAAGCCTCTTATTTATGATTATATGTAAAACATATTCCAACATCACATTGTTTGTTAAAGCTGATCTCTGAAACAGCTGAATGGATTCTAGTATAGATAATGAAAATATTAGTAAGTTGTGTGACCTGTGTTTTGACCCAGATTTTAAGAACATTAACACTTATATAAGAACACTGCTACTTTTATACAAAGTAAATCCCCACATCCCACATCAACACTTACTCATCCCACTGCAGGGATACAGGTATCCCTTCAACCGCAGAGGTTTAGAGCATACTCCACCACGCTGCTCAAATGCGGATTGGTGGAGGCCAGTGTTTTCAAACCACCCGAGGGCCACTGACTTAGCTTAACAACTGTCATCTATAACTATCACAGCCGGAATCGACGGCTTAACGTGCCCTCCGAACACGGAGAAACTAGACGTAGACAAACCCATCTATAGACAGGCTGCGGTAGAGGTTGCTTAACCTGCGGTTCGGTTAAAATGACACTCGCAACGACGCCATCGAGCTCTTAATACAAAGTCAATAGACATACGAAAACATAATATTGTGACCGTAGCCTATGAACGCTTGTAGTACAAGAAGTATTGATAATGAGTTGACAGCAATGCTGCAAAAACAGCAACTTCTTAGGAGCTTACTGGTAACGCCACTGGCACGAACAGAACAACCATCCAGGGAATTGTTATTTGGCACGGTTTTCTGTGAGGTGGAGATACTCTCTCAGCCAGGCTGCTTTGATGGGCTCTACCTCTCTCATATTACTCCACTACTTAGCCTTAGGGAAATTCCAAGTAAACGCTTTGAATATTTAAAACTTATGATGATCGTTCTTAACATCTAGCCTACTTTTTATACTGAAAATTTAGACTTTCCACATAAAACTTGAAAACCAAACTCCATGCAAACTCAGTCTTATGAATTCATTAATAATAAAATATCATTACAAATATATTAAATAATTATTGATGATAAATAATGCATGCCCTAAATATCTCTCTAAGCCTTTCACTTGGTCTACTACTCATAGCATTTATATGGCCAGTGGTTTATTAATATTCTGTATTATGAATTAATCATGATTGAAAGTCAAGATGACAACTGACAGCCAGCAAAGCCATAATATACTCGAAATTGTAAAATAAAGAAATATATTTTCGGATTAGATGTTACCGTGGCTATATGTATGTATAGTTTCCTTTTAAAAACTTTTGACAAGTACTGTAAATATTTCCATAATAAAAATCAGGCAAGTGTAAGGTAACAAAGATACAAACCAACTGCAAATGTTCTACCTACAATATTGAAATTTGTCAAGTTATTTTAAGGCCAAAAGTGCTGATGAGATTTTCCTGTAATCTATATTTCTGTAAGGGGTGGGGCACAGTAAATATTCATCTATACACACATACATGGTACGGTTTGCAGACTTTCTTGATTTTCTTTCTTAATTTACCCCCCAAAAGTGACCTCTATATTCTGATTCAATATATTTATGTTTGTCACATCACTAAATTTTCAGTACCCATATTTTTTATTTGGTGGTGAATATATGTGATCCAAACACAGATGCGTGATGTGACAAACATAAATATATTAACTTAATCAATTCAGTAGATTGAGATAAAAATGACTGTGACAGAAGGACGGACAGACTGACACACACAAATGATCTTAAAAGGAATCCATTTTATCATGCAGACATATGGAGTCCTGAAAAGTAGGCTAATTGTTGAGATATAATAATAAGAAGACATGGCCAAAAAGTATTCATTTACTTCATTCTTCACTTCAATATTTTGAGCAGTGTCCAATGTGGATAACCTGATGTGATCTTAAAATAAAAAATCCAAACAATGTAGTGCTCATAAGGCATTTGGATTGACAACCTCAGATGAACCATATCTTCTTCAATGAAACACTAAAAGAACCTTATATATGTATAAGGTTCTTTTAGTGTGTTCTATCTTCTATTTATTTATTTAATGAACACCAACATAACAAACATTAATACTAAATATAAGGCTCCATTACATGTATGTTCAGCTTAATGCTATTATAATTATAGGTGAAGACTGCATGCGTTTTTTAAAACAACAAAAAATAATATAGTATTGAAATTAAAAATTAAAATATATATATAAAAATATTACTAGTATTATACTATATATAAAAATGAATGTTTGTCCGTATGTACTCTTTGATCTCGATTTTGATGAAATTTTCAGTGAATCTTCAGGTTAGCCCAGCAGGTGATCCTGTGAAGTTTGGTAACTATTGGATCACCTGTGCGAAGCTGGGTCGAGTAGCTAGTAATATATAAAACCTAAAAAATGTTTGTACCTATGTCCGTTATAGACTTTGAAACCATTCATCCGATTGCGATGAAACTGCTGGGTTACATTCAACACATTAACAAGAAGTTTTAGAAATAAACATAGGAAAAGAAAAAAAATGCCTAGCAAAGGGGTAGCAGGTACAACTAGTAGCTTATAAAAATGGAATATAATGCCTGCAAGTGTTCAATTGTGTTTTATATGCTCTTAAAATATTCATCTATGAAATGTATATATTGTTATCTATATTTACTGATTATGTTCAATAAAAATATTATGGAGATTATGAAAAAAAATGTGATATATTTTCACTGCTTGCGTGCATACAATAAGCGGCAAAGTAGGGCACATAAAAATTTGTACAGTATTTACTGTACAGTTTTTGTGTGATGCGTATATCCAAAATTGTTAGCCTAAGCAATTTTAAATATATCCATAAACTGTAACCACTAAGAAAATATGATTTATAAGTATCTCTATATATTATATGGTTGGTACCATGTAAAAGAAAATGCTGGTATTGCAAGTAACTATTTACCATCATAATTTTTGACACAGGGATAAACTCTAGGAACTTTATAAAAACATCCATGACATGACATGAGGTGCATTGAACCAAAGGCAAAAACAGTGCAAAAAATCATTAATAAATAGTAAATTGACTTCTGTCTGGTGATTGAGTTTAAGACTATGATATATTTTCTGTCCATCAGCAGTGGTAACAGATTTACCAATTAAGATTATGCAGATTAAATACAAACAAATGGTTTATTTGCAGAGTACATACTACTTGACTTCCAAGAGATGAAAAATGTTTTCCATAACATAGTGTAGCTTCAACAACAAGATAAATATAATCATTTTTTTATTTAAATTTCTAACAGAATGTTGCACAAAGCACCAAATTATATTTGCAAATTAGGCATCGCCTACTATTTGAAATAATAAAGATATTTACAAAATTTTACATCCATTGACCTATATAATTTTGATAAACAAAATTTTACAGTATATATTTCATTTTTTTAAACAATTTTATGGTTTACTCTACAATGTACACCATTATTATACTTCTCAACAATAAAAGGACTTATTTGGTAATTCATGAACTGATTCCATATTTGCTATTTCATTTATTGTTTCATTTGATATTAAAAATTACAGATGCACATAAAATAATGATCATATGTTAGAGACTCACCTATAAAATACTGGTATAAAATAGTTATGTAAAATATGCAATTTTGGAATGCCGATTCAGTTTTAAGCAGATATTATGAGACTTTCACACGAACTGTGATTGTGTTCATAATTTATGCTACTGGTAGGGGGAAAGCATGCTGATATGTACTTAGTGAAATTATTGGTGCATCTCTGGACATCTCGCAGCGCGTAATGGAAATCAGATTTTTTTCAATGAAATGCAATTAAGATTTCCGTGTAATGAAATCATCTTGTAAACAAATACATACACCAAACAGCCATTTTATACGAAAAACAACTTCCACCTACACACGTTCGATTACCATAGATGCCTACGCAACGAGCCGGACCTACTACAAAAAAATATTAACAAGTAATTAATTCATGGAACAGAACCAGAATACTTATATTTTTTACAGTTACAATAAAATGTTAAAATTAAACAGCAAAAAGTAAATATAATCAACATACCTTGTTGTGTAAACTATATTTTTATCCAATGTTATCGGATGCACAAATCGTTTACATGTGAAAGAAAGTTTTGGTAACATTTGAGAGAAATTTATTCAATTTAATACACATTATTATTGGTCAGAGTAGATTAATCACAAGCGACAGCACAGATTACAATCAACGACATCGAATGTGATTGAATTTGGGTGGAATGGAAATGACTCAACAGTGTTACCGCCTCTCAAAAATATTACTGAAATAAATAGTTTTAGAATTAAAGGCGCAAAAATTAATGTGTATTTAAAGATAACTTGATACCTCAATATATAACTTGAGCATTACTGCACACTTGACACTCTTGTCAGAAAATTACACCACTACGGTATCAGGAACAAAGCTCTCGAACTTCCGTCTTCTTATCTGGGCAATAGGATACAGAAGGTCGATGTTAATGGTAAAAGATCTTCGGGGTCCCCTGTAGTAATGGGAGTCCCACAGGGGTCAATTCTAGGTCCATTCTTATTTTTAGTATATATAAATGACTTAGCTTATTATGTAAAGGATAAATATGAGATTGTATTGTTTGCGGATGATACCTCTTTGACATTCAAAATTAATAGACAGTTAGGTAATTATGACGAAGTTAACGATGTTCTCTCTAAAGTTTTGCATTGGTTTAATATTAATAATCTGCTTTTAAATGATATAAGACAAAAGTAATTAAGTTCTCAACACCTAATGTAAGACAGGTGACTACCAATGTACATGTTAATGGAACTAATTTAGCCCCTGTGGAGACAACTGTGTTCTTGGGTATAACAATTGACTCCAAACTACAATGGGGCCCACAAATTGAAAAAATATCAGGAAAACTAAGTTCTGCAGCCTATGCAGTGAAAACTATTAGACGGCTCACTGATGTTGATACGGCTAGAATAGTTTATTTCAGCTACTTTCATAGTATTATATCATACGCAATTCTCCGCGGACATTAACACCATCTTTTTATTGCAAAAGAGAGCTATCTACAAACTTGGTCCCCGGGAGAGCCTTAGAGAAAAATTCAAAGAAATAAATATTCTAACAGTCGCATCGCAATATATCTATGAAAATCTTTTGTATGTCCATAAAAACATAGACTCATTTTGTAAAAAGAATGATACTCATAACATTAATACTAGATATAAGCATAATTTTGTGTTACATGCAAGCCGTCTCCACAAAATAAGTAATTATTTTATGGGGCAATGTATACATACGGTTCTATAACAAACTTCCCAGCAGTATAAGAGAATTGTCAATAAATAAATTTAAAACTACTATTAAAGCCAAATTGTGTAGCAGGGCATATTATAAAGTATCTGACTGTATTAATGATAAATGTAATGTAATTAATAAATTATGTAAATTTGTTTGGATACCAAAAGAGAGATGCCTGAGTTTTTTGGCAGTATTTTTATCAGTGCTCACCTAGTCATGAACTGCACGGTAGGGAAAAAAATTGTAACGATTCCAAACAAATGTAGCCATTTTTACGGAATAAAAAGATTTTGACTTTGACACTAGCAATGCCTCAATAACGCCAAAGTAAAGTAAAAGGGGTTTAAGAGCGTGCACGTATTCTAACGCAACTCGAAACTTCAGCGATCGCAAATGTAACGAGATTCTACACACGTACACACATTCCAAAACGCACGCTGTGTGTAAAAGTTGAGTACAATACACTACTATTTTGTATGACCCATTTTGAAATCTGAGTTTAGTTTAAATTTGTTAGGTGATGTTTATCATCAAAATATACGTTTTGAAGTGTTACGTATGTGTACGTGTATATGTATGCGTATTTCTCTGCCAACGATCTCTTTATTATAAAAAATATTATAATTATGAAATTTTGGACGGCCTGGTGCTCGTCGGACAGAAATCCGTGAGAAGCGCGGGAGTCTTGTAGTTGAGCTGAATCAGTTATTGCATCTCATTAGTAAATGGGGTTCCAATAACCTGGATGAGTTTAATGCCAAGAAAACGTAGGTTTGCGCGTTTACAACAAAAATGTCCCAATTCCACCCCACTCCCAGTCTTTAGGGTGCTTCTCTCAATATGCGAAATAGCCTAGATATTCGTTGTGATCTCAACCAACAAAATTACATCGAGGGCCTCATCTTAACAGCTTCAATAAATCTCGGAGCCCTGAACAGGGTGAGCCGGTTCTTCACGCCGGACTAGCTTTGTCTGCTTTATAAGACCCAAGTTCGGGCACGCGTGGAGTATTTCTCGCATCTCTGGGACGGCTTCGCACAATATCTTCTCGAGACTTTCGATAGGTTGCAACGACGGGCTATCCGCATAATCCACGACGAAGAGTTCACCAAAAACCTAGAACCTCTACAACTTCGTAGGGACATTGGCTCGCTTAGCATATTTTACCGCCTGAGAACTGTTTTCGCTTATCCCACCCCTCCCTTCCGTCATAGAGACACACGTACAGCGATGTCATAATTCCACTAACTCTGTCGTACTATTAAAAGTTCAACATTTACCTGCACATGTGTTTCCTCCTTCCTATAATATTGGATCCTTCAAACCAAGCGTGAAGAAGCACCTTGCGGGCCCGCAAGGTATCATCAACTGACATTACACTGTAGTCCTCAATTGCCGCTGCAATTTGGGCTCCTCTTTTCGCTTAACATCAGGCGAAGCGGAGCCACTATGCTGAGCTAATATAGAAAAAACAAAAATAATAAGCGATGATGTTAAAAATAATAATTTGTTTTGATAATATTATGATCAACGTATACTTTTACAAAATATATTTTCGCTGTACCAAATGGCGCCCAAATACAATGGCGCACTACCATAATCAGGGACTAGGACCGTCGTTGATAGCGGTTATAATACAATGGCGACAAGATATCAGAGTTACTTTTTTAGTTATCACAGTTACTTAATTTATTATAATGGATACTTTTTATACGAAAACATTCTCGTTGTTAATAATTAGTACAATATTATTTAATGATAATGTTAGTCTTATTTACTATTTAAGTAACGTAGTCATCGTATTAGAAAGTGACCGATAACATCTGTACTTTGCATTCTACTCTACAATATATTTAAGTGACGTGTCCTGTACCGTGTCAGTATTTGACCATTCTATCGCCAGATTTAGCGATAGCGTAACTGCTGCCACCTATCACAAAATCAAACTACAGTGAAGATAACAAAACTAGCAATCAACCATTGAATTTGACAGACTGTTGACTTGTCTTCGCTATTTTTTCTAAGAATATCAATTTATTGTTTATATAAAATGGATGAAGAAGGAGAAAGTATATTACTTGAAGAAAATTTCTACCAATTACTAAATGTGTCTAAAACGGTAAATATTATAACATGGATTAAATTGCCATATTTTTGTGATTTTCATCCAGGTACATTTTACACAGGTTGTTATATAACGTAAGAGTTAATTTCTAAATTAGTTTAAATATTGGATTAATTTCTAAGCTCCTAAATAACAAGATAATTCAATGAAGTGTTTTTCTTTTTTATTATGTGAAATGAAGATCTTATCTTTTAGGTTATGTGACACCGAATGTCCGTAGTTGATCACATGAACAGCGGCGTTGCTAGAAATTTTGTAATGATGAAATATCGTATAATGCACATGCAATGTACAACGAACTTTAAAGCTACTCTTTGACCTATTCTGTTGAACTAGGAGTCCTTTTTAACGAAATACTGTGGTTTCTTGTTAGTAGTATAGTAACTGACAAAAAGAAATAGAATATGTACCCTGTAATAAGATACAACCAAAGAAGAAATTACAGGAGAGTTCCTGTTTCGAGAGTCAAAAAATATTTAAAATATTAGTAAATTTGTATGGAGATTTTGCACACATCTTTAGATATGAAAGAATTGCTCGAAATTAAATTATTTTTTTTGTATCCCACTTCCTGAAAAGATGCCTACTAGTAGAAGCTCCTATTAAAATCTAATTCAACCTCTCTTAGTCCTGACAGTAGTATTAATACCAAAGATATTCTTATTAATACAGAGAAAATTTGAAATTTTTAACTGTACTCATGAAGTAATTTAACCAGGGAGAAAATAATTAGTATGTTTTTGATGGAACCATGAAAACTTCTTCCCTAAGAAATTTCTCTCACGCCTAAGGCAATACACTAAACAAGTGCTTCCAGAATCCACACATTTTTGTAGAAAGGGATACATTTTAGATCACATTTTTTATGTATATACCAAATTTGAGATGCATCTCTTTGACAATCAGGACTTTTGTTGACATGGCTGTCACCTATCTACACTTGTGAGCCACAAAATCAACTCAACCCCGAAATATACATACCTTGATTTTATTAAGAATATATGACATTTATAAAAACAATATATCTTTTGAAACTTAAACTCGCAATAAATTAAAAAATAAATACTCATTGTGGTGCCTACTGCTAACCCTAACTGCCAACTTTATAAAAGCCCTGGCAATGAATTCACCTTACCTGTCGCTTATTAAAAGCAGACCAGTATACATCTCCATAATTGGCATTAATTGTTGGCATGTATACCACACCTGAAGAGCCATTCCGGTTGTTGCATTGTCACAGCAACAACTCTGTCAGAGAGTGAGTGAGAGTGTTAAATTTCAAAACATTGGTGCCTCGATTAACGCCTTGAGGCCCGTTATTTACTTGTTGCCGTAACGCGCATGGCGGAATTCAGCCACCTGGGCCTCAATGGGTTAAGAAACAGGTTGTCTCAAACTCGCGGTGCAAATTGCACCTACAAGTGTTGGTATAAAGAAAAATGGAAATGTGTTTGAATGATGGCCATCAGCGAGTGTACAGTAATAGGACACTTGAAGAAAGCCAAGCTGACTCTAAAAGGGCTGCGATTGGCAGCAAGTTATTGACAAGCACATGTCCAGTTTGTACAAGAGTATCTCAATTAGGACATTGCATAATGACAGTGGTTCTGTTTACTGGCGTGTGCATGGTGATGACTCGAAAGGTCAGGTCTGCAGGTGTCCTGGTGAACAATGCTCGGTAGTGGAAAAACTGAGCTCAATTTAGTGCCTGGGGCAAATCGAGAAGGCGGCCTGACAAGTGATTATCACCAATATTTTTCTTCATGACGTTATTCACTATGCTCTTTGTTCCACGTCACGCATTATTCGGCAGTTTCTTGATAAAGTTGAGATATGCACTATGGACTGCCCGGCACTCAGGTCTGATGTGAATCTCATCCAACATTTATGGGATAAGTTGAAATAAAGGGTATGGGCCAGAAAGTCAGCATTGTTAGGGGAGTGGGATGGCATTCCTCAAGAGAATGTCAACAAATTAATAATGTTAATGAATAACCAACAGTAAGTTATAATTAGGTCTGGGAATGATGATACCTAGTATTGAAGTAATAAATCTAATTATGTTTTTTAACTGTTTCCTTAAATTTATAAAATACTGTTAACTGCAACATCTCTTCCAAATTCCTATTTTTCCTACATTTATGTTATGACATCATTAAATAAAAAAATATTGAATCCTTATTGAAAATGATTTTATTGAAGCTGAAATTTCATATTTTATTAAAATGTACAATGTATGAATCAATTTGGTTGCTCATGGGTATAGTAATTTTATCTGCTGGACTGCAGTATTATACACAATGGGAATATGAATAGTACCCCTGTCATGATTAATATTTAGTTTGTTCATTCGGCTCTTTATCCTTATGTCCATCATAAATATAGTCTTAGAGTTATTCCGAGAATTTGTGCTTTTGAGCTTGGTTAACATTGTCTAAAAGTGTTAATATTTTTACAGGCTACACCAGAAGAGATAAACAGTGCATATCGGCGGTTTTCTCGCATGTTCCATCCTGACAAGCACAGCACAGATCCAAGCAAACAAAAATGGGCAGAGCAGATATTCAACAAAGTTAAAGAAGCTTATGAGGTTTTGTCAGACTCACATAAAAGAGCTATCTACGACACGCTGGGTATGTTATCATGAGCATATCAATACATATTATAATAAAATCACAGCATTATATCTATAGTTTGTACTTGAATATTTTTTTGTGATAGAGATGACATGTCAGCACAGACAGAAAAATGCCATTATTTTTTTTTTCATGTGTCCATCCCCAAGAACTTTAAATATCCCCAAGGTCCTATCAAAGAAACTTAATGTTGTCAAGTAATTTGAGGCAAAGATTTCTACTATACAAGGCAAAGTAGGATTCCACAATGACTTTTGTATGATAGATCCAGGATTCTAGCAATTGAGTTTCATTACTTATAGTATATGGTAGTACTTATGATATGGATCTATTATGGGTGAGGAGAGACTTCCTTTGTGTTTTTTACTGATTGCATACAGCTGTGTTTGGAGGAGTTGATGTTATAAAGTTGATTTCAGGGAAAAGAGGCTTAGAAGTTGAAGGATGGGAAGTCATCTTTCGAACTCGCACCCCCAGAGAAATTAGAGATGAATATGAAAGGTAATTGCATTTATTTCTTAAATGAGACCGATAACATCGAGCCACTTATGTAATAAGAAATTATTTATGGAATTGGTTATTTTCAAAGTTGTTATTTATGGTAGTTACTACAAATTGTCTTGCGTTAAGATTCAGCATATCTATTATTCTCACTCAAAGTATTAATCCTTTCCGTACCTGCACTGAAATAATATGAAAGAAATATTAGTAAATCATTGTGTTTTATATGTTTCAGATTAAAGAGAGAGAGAGAAGAACGTAGACTCCAGCAAAGTGCTAATCCTCGTGGTACAATCACTCTTTCGATCAATGCAACTGACATGTTTATGAAATATTATGATGAATATGAAATTATGTAAGTTTGTTGTAACTCAAATAGTTTGATAATCTGATGTCCATACTTATCACATGAGCCATATGCAGTAGCAGCAAATTTGAATGTCAACCGTCTGCAGGCCCAATGTAATCTATACAGACTTAAATTGACAACATTTAAGGCAATTAATACACCTAATTAGCATTGCTATTGAAAAAAAAAATATTCTTGAAGTTAACATTACCTATATATATATATATTTCTTCACACCAGTGGGGGTATTCACGTTGCCTCGAAACACTATATTCGAATCAGATTCGAAAATTTGTCTATGAAAATGTATGGAATCTGAATGCATATGCAGTAGCAACAAATTTGAATGTCAACCATCTGCAGGCCCAATGTAATCTATACAGACTTAAATTGACAACATTTAAGGCAATTAATACATCTAATTAGCATTGCTATTAAAAAAAAAACATTATTCCTGAAGTTTACATTACCTATATATATATCTATTTCTTCACACCAGTGGGGGTATTCACGTTGCCTCGAAACACTATATTCGAATCAGATTCGAAAATTTGTCTATGAAAATGTATGGAACCGAATGAAAACTTTTTGAATCTGTTTTGAATATGGCTTATGGAGCCAATGTGAAAATACCCACAGGTCTCATTTAGGGTAAGTACAAGGAACTAGGTGCATAAGACGCGGTCCATATGCTCCGGTTGACACTTGCTTGTTTAACATTCACAGCTCTTTTCATGCACACTTACCGGTTCCTAGAGTTCCTGACAACACCTGTTAAAACACAATCAATTTGGTCATGGTAGAAGGAAAAAAATACTTTTTTAATTAGGAAGGCCTAGACGCACCGTCTAGGCCTTCCTCGGCTCCTACAATATCCATCTACTTTCGCATTCTATGTCTGTTTGGAAACATTCACATATCATAAATGTTCTTATAAACCTTTACATATGTAATTGAATTGCTTCCAATCCCATAAATTTAATTTAAAATTATGTAGTTGTTAAAGCCATTATCATACATCTGTTCTCTGACCAGTTTTCCACTTACAGACGAAGAATAGATTAGATAAGACCTATGTTCATAGGCACCTTACCGACATGACTCCTAGAACGAACACAATATGTTCAAATCACCAGAATTAGTGGCTATAAATCCAGTCCTGTAACATTTGACTGTTCAGTGATAGTACAGTCAGTAGCACAGTGATTACCATGTCATCTCCATGCTATACCATATCAACTGTAAGGTCATCTTTGAAAGATTTCATCAGTATTTGTTGTAGCTATTGTTCGACGTCACTAATACAGTAGTTCACCAAATTAACCTGTAACACTAGAAGACTGCAAAGTAGCTAGAAGACGTTGTTCTAGTGTAGTTATTTCGAAACTGCTAAAAACAAGAGATGTCACGAATAGTGATAATGGTTTATGAATATTTTCTACCAGCAGACATACCACTCTTGTGATAACCACAACATTGTGAAAGTTAGCTATGTGACATAAAACACCATTTTTGTTAGTGACATACAGAAACATTCGTTATAATTTATTAACATTGTTCAGAAAGGGTTTTTTTTCTATAGTGCTGATAGATACATGTATTAAGTGCCAAAAGTATTTTTTGCATAATGGCATTTTTTTTATAAAAAATCGCAAGACATAAAAGACTCCTGATGTAAAACAATTACCAATAGCATTTGAAAGCTTGCAATACAGGTACTATTGCTCGCGCATTGCCAACTGCTGCTAATGCAGCAAACTCCTAGTAACCTCACTCTAGTGTTCCTGACACGACAATCCTCAAGGGAATTGCTCCTTGGCTGCGTGTTTTTTTTGAGGTTACGTTACTTCGTTGGTTACGTTGTTTCAACTAGTGCTAACCACTTCGCCATCGAGCTCGTCAAACATTATGTTTAAATTTTAAGTTGTCTCAATTTCAAGGCACTATTTTAATGCCAGGTTTCCTTTAATCTTTGGAGTATCTGAAAGACCCGTCAATTCGTTGAGTCGACAATATTTTTTAAAATTTTAAGCACGTTCGCTACGCTCCCAAGCCGCTAACGTGATATAAACTAGGGGCCATTTTGCAGCCTTTCCTACAGGCCGCAAAGCGCACACGTTGGGGTAACATGCATAGATGATGCTAATTTTATGTGCCAAAACTGTCGGATAAATACTAAGTAGCAAGGAATAATCTGTTTGTTGTTTTCAAATATAATAGCCGTAAGTTGATTCGTCTGAACCTTAATTTTATAGTGAATTGCCAAGTTTTAGGTCTGAATCAAAAAGTTTAACCCAAAAAGTTTAAACATAAGTGCTTTGTTTCCTAAAGTTAGAGATTTTTCTTTTAGATAATAAAACTTTATAAAATCACTAGGTGCATTTTTTATTTTATAGTTTACAACAATGTAGGACATTACTCATCGTCATCATATCAGCCGAAAGAGGTCCACTGCTGACCATAGGCCTCCCCCTTCGACTTCCAAACAGCAATCGGTCTTGTGCTGTTTGCATCCAATGGCTCCCGGCGATCTTTACAAGATCGTCTGTCCATCGTGTGGGGGGACACTACTAAAAATTTATTATTTAATATTTTGACATTAATGTGTCGTAAAAAACATAAAGATTTTGTTTAGGTCCGACAGACCCACCAGGTGGTACGCCGAGTGATCATTGTAACAGGCACCCCAAGGGTTAATAAGTGAGTTTTGTCCATAAATACAAAACAAGAAAACTTTTGTTTTAGGGAAGATAATTCTATGCTACCTACTATTGAAGTATCAGGAATGACCATTCAACAATCAATAGATGCTCCGGTGACTCTAAGGAATACTATGACTTTATCTGGAAATATATCTACACAAAATGGAATAGGTGTGTATGTAGATAAGCTGTATTAAATCATTCATGGAATTAGGTTAAATACATGGGGTTTTTAATATTGTGTATAAAACAAGTATACAGCCCTTTTATTGTGTTAGTGTAGCTTAAGGATTTTTGCAACATAAAGAGTTTAGTCGTAGTAATTGTCAAGCGTGCTGCAACTTCTTTGCCTTTTGTTGTATAATAACCAAAAATTTATAGTTTTAGGCGTACCTCGCAAAGTACATTACAACTATGATTTTTAGTGTTTGTTATGTACTGTACAATATATGGTACATAATTATTTTCAATAGTCCGAATCTGCCCACTGCTACAATATAGGCCTTCCCTAATGCTTCCCACCACATGGTACGTGACACAGAGAAGCTCCTAATAATGTGTAAGCACTAATTAAGTTAATTAGTTTAGTAAAAATGGTCTGAAACCATCGTTCATTAATTTTCTAAAACTGACAATTTTCACTGTATCCTATTTATTTATTTATGGTAAAAATACTAAAAACATACTTGTAACATGCTATGCTAAAACAAATATTTTTTGGCCGCATTTTATGTATGAGACCATGAAAAATATGTTACATAATTCAGTTTTTAATTGTTTGGTTTTGACTTCATATCCTAAATACAGACTCGAAATTTTTGAAAATTGAGAATAGGCGTGGCGTAACTTTATGTATGGACCGTTCATATAAGGAAAAATAATTGCAAAGTTGGCAATATCTTAATAGCGAGCTATTATTGTTTATGATCCTCAAACTTAAAAAGTGTAAATTGTCCTTTCCAGGTACCGGAGCAGTAAATGTATGCAATCGTCATTTGAGCTCAGAGAAAGGGTGGACAGAAGTAGAATTTGGTATAGGGAATGGACCTCTCCTAGGATTCAAAATATTCCGAACTTTGTCTCGCCTAATGTTCTTGAACTGTGGAACAGTTCTCCAGTTTACGTCCCGAGGAGTATCGGCTAGTCTTATTTCAAGTATGTATAATATCTAAGATACGAAGTGTATACTCTATTTGCTCCGATGGAAGAATGCGAGAAGAAAGAATGAGTAAGCAGACATCGAAAGTTGACTAAATTGGTTGTGTTTATGGTTGTGTGTGATCTCAGAAGTCTAGGAAACGACGAGCATGTATGAAAGCATCTATGAATGTTGCGGAAGCGAGTGAGGTGTGTAAAAACCGAACCACGTGGTGCCTGGTCCTTTTTTATCCGCGTAGGATCTTAGTGTGAAGATAAGACAGGTATACTACAGTATGTATATATTAAAAACTAGCTGAGGACCGTGACTCTGTCTGCGTGAAGTTTAGTTATCCATGAAAGCTATATTTCTGGAACAATAAGCCGGCTTAATGTTATCCAGGGAAGTTATTCGTTTTTCAAGTATCGATGGAAGATAATATAATCACAACTAGAGTATTGGCTAAGTTATATTCGATTTGTATGACTGTCGAACTTCCCAAATTTAGAATTAATATCTAGAATTATTTTAAGGCCCTATCAAGCGTCTATTTACGAGTTCTACAGCTGCTCTGTTCTTGAATTGCCAAGAGCAGAGTATATATTAGAATTTAGCCTTGATTTACTGACAGATGATAATGCACAGTATATTTGAAATTTTTATCTGTGGAAGGAAGTCGTGAAAACTTTGATCCGAGGAAGATAGTGGGCTAATGCTTTTAAAATTATTTGAAAATAACTGAAGTGTTCATTTCTAAATGTAGTCATAAAATGTGTGCCAGATTTGATTTTATACGCATTATTTTTAGATGGATCGACGTCTTAGTTTACTTGAGACGATTTTAATTTCGTCATTTTTGCATTGTAGGACTTTATACGGCAAATAATTTCCTCATACCGAAACGTCGAATATCACAGGCGGTTGATATTAGTTATTGTTTCTACAGCTATGGCTCTCCAGTTAGATGCTCATTCGGTGGGTTATCTGACTTACCGAGCTGGAGGTCAGGGCGGCTCATCAATGACCTCAATATATGTACGAGACTCGGAGAAGTACCATAGCAACACAGCCATCCAGATCGGCAACCCACATTCATTTATATCTTTCAATATAATGAGGAAGCTGCCACAACATGATATGAAGTTGCGATTGGCTCTAAAGTAAGTATTAAAGGCACATCAGAATCACTATTTGTAAAAAGGCTTATTACAGTATTTTCTAATTGACAGAGATGCCTGGAAATGATTCAGCACAAGTATTAATGTACCTTTAATTTTATCATTTGTCATCATTACATATATACTGGCATACATTTATTGTAAAAGGACTTAACATTTATTATAATAGAAAATTTGTAATTATAAATGAAATTCCAGAATATAAATCAGTTCATTGTTATCAGTCTATTAAGAGTGTACATAAAAGAAGAACATAAATTTATTGTAATATAAATTGTGTATTTGTTAAGCGACCTATAAAGGCAAGTTGTTTTTGGTATTTCTTCTTCAACAGTTGTCATTTGAAATGCTGGTAGATTAAAAAAGAAAAATGAAAATTATGACTAATGAATAAGATACAATAAGATTTTATTAAAAAATGATAAGTTATAATTTGTTTAGGACTATATGAGAATGCCTTACGGATGGCTAGTGGCACAATATATTAAGGTACGTACCAGCGTGGATCCTCTGTATATGTCTTATGTTGTAGCAGGGAAAAGAGATGTGTTTAAATTTTTCACACATATTTGAAATAGCAGTATGTTCAGAGAAGAGGGGTAGACAAATGTATGAGATCATATCTCTTCGTTCGTTTGTTCGGAGCGAGCACGATGACAGATGACCCATTTGTATAAAATGTTATTTGATTAATTTAATATGATTCTTTTATCATTTTGATTGAAATGCGTTAATGATAATAGATGGGCCTTGCGATTGTTAGCGAATTCCAAAAGGCTGCGTAATCTATGCCTGCAATTATATAGATTTACTGATTTTTCAATTGGATATTCGTAAATTAGGCGGTGAATTAAATGTTGAAAATGATTAAAAAAAATTGATGTTATATTGAATAAACTTTAGATAACGAATTATGTAAAATATATATCGTTTACATGGCTTGTTATCTAAAGTGTTCACCAATAAAAACTTCGTAAAAAGTCAAAGCGAGTTTATGAAAGTTACTGAAAATCGTTATTTATACATTTACTGGTATCGACTTCAATGTGTACCTACTTGATTTCACAATTTTGTTTAGATGATTTAATTTTCATTTGCGAATGTATATCAATTTGTGTATCGTTGAAAGTCTGTAGAAATATGCAAGGATATTTAATCTACAATAATAAAAATTCGCCGTTATTAATTACTAATTCTTAAGCCGCTCTTCTTCACGATGGGATATTTTGTTATTCTTTCCAACTATGGGTCGAATATCACCTATAAAGAGCGCGAAAAGTGTCATAACACGATTGGGCGATAGAACGTTTTCACGTATATTCTAGTAAAGAGTAAGGGAGATCGCAATATTATTATGGCTGACTTTGATTATTAATTTATGGCAATCAATGTTTTAATAGAAAAATACGAAATAATTGGTTATTAGCGTACGTAAAATTGATATTTGTGCGATATTTAATTTAATTCTCGCTTTATACAACTATCTTCATCTGATTGGCCCTCACAATCGACTAAGAAGTTGTAGTCCTAGGGACGACAATACAGTACGCTAATTTTTAATACCTTAATCGGAATTGATCGAAGACTGTATAATAAATGTTACTATTCCCTCCCCCTAGTAATTGTATAATAATGACCAAGAACCCTCACGATTTTTGATTATAAGTTCGGCTTACCTAATGTGATAAAATGTATGTACGTGGACTAACTAATCTGATTTTATGTAGGGTCCCCTTTTTAAAACTTTTGCTTGCGAATGCTAAGCGTATTTCAGCATATTTTATGCCATTGCGAATGAAAGCTATTAGTGTTGGCACATAGAATTTTTTTTTTATAAAAATTTGTTCTATAAACAAGGTAAAATTAATTATTAGGCACTGATCTCTACAGTCAAGCGATATTGTTGATTAATTAGGAACAGTCCGAATGGGAATAGCTCAGAAACCCGCAGAGAAATAACAATTTACTAAATGGACATAGCATTCCTGTGAATTACTCGCAGCAATGCTACGTCCAGTTGTTGTAGCACTCTAGTAGAGCTCGTTAGTAATAGGTGTATCAATGCGCGAACATGCTTCCTTTGTTGCTGTAGACATGACAGTGACTGTAAACGGCGAAACTATTTTTTTTTTTAAATAAATTAGGTTTACTTTGAAACTTGATGATTTTGCAATGTGACGCTTATTGACTTCGTTGTATGGATTTATTCGTCTCGTGTTCTTCTATGCAACGGATAGCACATTTTAATCTGGTGATACCGGCTGTTCATATTAGATGACAGTCGTTGAACTATGCCAGGAAGCACTGGCTGCATTAAATCTACAATAGAAGACATGGCGGCATAAGCTCTTCTGTAGCCCTTTTGAAGTTGAAAGGAAGCTCGAAAGTGGCATTATTATGGGTTTGAACTGTTAATAGAATTTAGTGTTATTTTGTGAACTTAGCATCAATCTGATTATGAGTTGATGATGTAATATAAGCTAAATAGAGCAGTGATAGCCCAGTCGATAAAGTACTGGTCTAGTGCAACACTACAACAGGTTCCCAGGTGGAATCCAGGCATGTACCGCTAAATTCGTGTTTTCAGATTTATATACATATTTGTAATTATGACTTGTTCAGCGGTGAACGAATACATCGTGAGGAAACTCGAACGTTCAAAATTATAAGACGCGCGATCCAATCCAATCATAGGGCCAAGGTGATGTCGCGTTATATATAATCTAGATGTGTCCAAAGTCTAGTTAATGACGCTACTGGACACTTTACACAAATCGGACAAGCCCGGTGGCGCAGACGCGTGACGCGACTTCACACAGACTTGACATGACAGACATTTGTGTGCATGAACATGTCTTAGTCTGGATGGTTTTTTTCAAGAGGGTGCATCACAGTAGTCCCTCTGGGGAAGTGCCTCTGCCTCACAGAAAATCACAGCCAAAAAAAACCCTATGGGGTTGTTGGTTTCTTCGCGTGAGTGACTCACCAGTAAGCTCCTAAGGAGTTGCTGTGTTAGTAGCAGAGGAGGCATCGTGCGAGTGATACTTAATGTACTACAAGCGTTCATAGGCTACGATAATCGCTTTACTTCAGGTGGACCGTATGCTTGTATGCCTTTCGACGTTGTATAAAAAAAATATGGCCCTGCTTCCAGAGAGCAAAAACGTATGATACTGACATACTATCCGACCGTATAGACATCAATAAAGGTGGCCTTCACCTTATTCAACCCAAGTTTGTACAATTTCCAGCAAAATATAATCAAAGTACTGCTGAACGAAGGATGTTGCCAATTATACTATGCTGGACTTGCACAGGACATAAAATGCAAGGTAGTACTGTCAACCACGCCATTGTCTAATTGTCGCTCTTCGCTGCTGGTCAGGCGTACGTGACATATCAAAGCAAAAAGAGACAAACTCAACATTAGATTCTGAGACCTGAGATGGCTTCTGGAGAGAAACTCCAAATTGAGTTTGGAAAATAAGCTTTTGGTTGACAAGACCATTCTTATACCCATCTGGACCTACGGGATTCAACTGTGGGGCAGTGCTTGTACCTCCAATATAGACATTTTACAGGAGGTCGAAAATGTTATATTAAACGCCATTTCAAACGCTCCTTGGTTTAAATCCTACCCCAGATATAAAAAACGCATTGACAATCATCGAAACCAATTAGCTCAGCAATTCCTGCAAAGAAGTCACAAACAAAGGCTGAACAGGCATTGTATTCTTGAATTGGACAACAGATTTGTCAAGTAACTAATGAAGACATCTTGACAATGGACAGGTGACTTTGCCCGCCGAATTCTCCAATCAACTCATCTGTTTATAATCCAAGGATTGATTGCAGATATTAAAAAAAAGCCGTACGTGGCCTTAACTAGAGTCGAATCACTAGAACGTCTCCTTGTTGAAAAACTAGATTGTACTAAATTAACGTGCAAACGACCAGTCAACAATGATGCTTTAAATGAAATAAACAGGTTGAGAAACATTTAGATACGATAACACAATAACTAAAAAATAAATAAATATATATATTTTTTAATTCAGGCATATATTTAAATGCTCTAAAAACAAGAAAATAAACTTTGAATTGAATCAAACCCATCATTTATTACATTACACAATTTATATGTTATAAAAGCTTGTCACGAGATTTATTATTTAATTTGCTTGTGGTGGTGTCTTGTACTAGGTATTAATGACGTAAGTGTTACAATCGCCAAGGATCTCTGGACGAGCAATAAAATTAAAAACTACTTTATGTATCATTATATTTATCGCCATACCTTCAGTATCCTATTACTTTAAACGAGCAAGTTTTGTATATATATACGTAAATATATTTGGTATCTCAGAAACGTGTCTAACGATTTAGCACAAATTTTGTATTTACATAAGATTATGCTGTTTATGTATGTTCGCCCAGATACTTTCTATTGTAAGACAACGCAGCAGATAATGTAAGACAATGTTGACGTGTTCTACAAGTGTAAGAAGATAAGAAATCTGACCCAGACCTGCTATTCTCTACCAATAACCGTAACTTTTCTGCAGTTCAATATGACACCTACCAAAGAACTCCGCAGTTCTAACGTAAAAATAAGCAATTTGTTATTGTTTTCACGAATAGATATATTTTTGTTCCAGGTTTGGTACATTTGGCGCCATAGCCGAATATGGAGCAGAAAAGAAAGTGTCACAAAACAGCAGTGTATCTGCAGCTGTCATGGTGGGGGTGCCTAGCGGTGTCATGCTCAAGCTAAAGTTAGTAATCTATAATTATATATAGTTTATGCCTATCCCCCATATCGAAAGCAGATGTGCGTAAAACATCTAGTAAACAATTAGTATGGAATCGCGTGAACATATTCATTAGTGAACATATTCATTAGTGAACTAATCGTCGCAGTGACACTAACACAGAACCCGCGCTTCCGGTTTCGATGTAAGTGACTGTACCTTTTCTTAGGAAGTAATTATCTCACGCTTCTTCGTGCTTCAAGCGGTCGGAGATGACTGCTTTAATGAGCTTTCTGATACTAACAATTCAAGAAGCCACGCTCACTGCAGGAACACATATTTCTTGGCTTGGTATCGTTTTTGACTAGCAGTCAAGTAGCAGTTAGCATATCGAAAACTGTAAAAAGCCTTAATATAGAATTGTTGAATATGCAACTGACAAATTCTGCCACTTGACATCATTATGATTGTACCAATATGCATGCTGAGGAATCGTTTTATCAGAAGGTGATATCAGAAGCCCGATTCCTAGCGGCGAACGTGCCTGAAAAGAGCTGTGAATCTTAAAGAAGAGATTGAGCTGTGTAGGAACCGCCTCTTATGGCGCTCGGTTTTCTCTGTCTACCCCCGAAGAGGACCTTGCGTGCCGATATACATAAATACAATATGCTGACATGAATTTATTGAAAATATTTTGAAGATCTGTTCGCCTATGGTACGATATAAATGCTTAAGCCGTTGCTTGGTATAGACCTTACATATTCGGTGGGGGGATGCTATAACCCAAAGGATTGTATTTAATTGGTCAACATACTCAACCTAACCTACGAACATATTATGTTCACATCTAAAAATACTGAAATGCACATCAAATCAGTAATCTGATGTGTATTAAATGAACAGTTAGTATTCTTTGTTGCTCAATTTATTATATTCCTAACCAAATAGCGAAGTAATCAGGGCGCGGGCGACTATAAGTTTATGTACAACGTCGGGTGAAAAACAAACATATCCACTTGATATGGAGTGGTTACCGCAGTATATAGACGCGTGCACATAGTAGTAACTCTCACGTGCTATCCATGCTGCCATCGCAACTCCTCTTAAGAGCTTCCTTATGACTATAATGGATGATGCGGTTCTTATTCATGAAAAGTCGGTTGTATGATTTTTATGGTTAGTAGTCGTAAATTTGTAGTTTAGTCGGGGATGCCCGTTTCTATATGTGTATGTTTATTCGACCTTTACATTGGTTTATCATAGATTCCTCAAAAATCGTTGATATAATCTATATCTATACTAATATATAAAGCGGACGAGTTTCTTTGTTTGAACGCGCTAATCTCTGAAATTATCAGCCGGATTTGAAAAACATTTTTCGCATTTGATAGCTCAATTTTTGAGGAAGGTTTATTATAGGCTATTCGACATCACAAAACGAGTGTGCTTTAGACCACACGACTGTAGTAAAACTTCTTTAGCTCCATAGTGTGATACAGACAATAGGCCTGCACTGAGCCTTAGATATACGAAACTTAACTCGCTATGAGAGAAAGATAGAAAGAAAATGTGTGCTCGCACCTCGCTCTCTTGCCCCTACAGTAATATACGAAATGTAACTCTCTCTCTTTCTACCTTCACTAACTTATATCTCCGTCTCAACTTCCGTTCGCCTCTCCCGATCATACTTTCGTAACGCTCTCGTCACGCATTCACCAGCTTACTCCAAGTCAACCGTGCGTAAAGAAGTTTTACTTCAACAACCCTTAGAAGACGAAGAAATAGATAGAAAGTAAGAAAATGCTGTTCTCACAGGATACCGGGATACCCGCGAGCGAAGTCGCATTACTACTTGTTCCAACACAACTGCCTTCAGCTAGTCCCGGATAAAATTGCTATAGATTTAATATTATAATAACGATTTTTACAAATCTATATCTAAAATGTAAGAAGTCTTTATAAATGGGGATATCTCCATTTATTCGTATGAAGTCATCTTACAGTTTAAATAAAAATAAATCATAAATTGCATTACAACAGATTGTAAGTATCGCTGTGTTTGATAGATACCAGTGTTCTTAAAATATGTGACATATGTGTGATTTTACAGACTTTTTTTACAAGTCCATTTGAAATTGTACAAAATATACTTAATAAATAAAAAATTTTGATTTATTTCCTGTTCCGTAAAATAAAATAAAAAAAGGTTCGGTATTAACTGCAATAAAGGAACTCCGCAAAAAGGTGTCGAAAAGTTAGATGACATGTTGTACTATGGAAAAACTATGTTGATAACTAATAAAAATATTATATATATATATTAATATAATATTGCTTTTTTATTCATAATCCTAATAATATAAATAATATAGTAATACTTAATTGAATGAATTAGTAATTTTATAAGATTAAATAAGTAATATGTTAACCCACACAATTTGACGAATGACTTTTTGTTACCGCTGAGTTGATTTCAATAAATCACCGGATATATCTTTGAGTAAATAAAAAGTTTATTAGAAAGTTGTCGTCTTTAGAAAACTTTCATATAATTCGATTTCGAAGAAGCTGTGTTGGTTGACATGTTATTACTTACATACGTTCAATTATAAAAACGCCTTTCCTCAAGATCAAAGGTGCACAATGTTTGTTTGTAAGAATGACAAATTATTCTCTGTATCTTAGTGGTAAAAAAGATACTTAAGTAATATAATACTTATTTTTTCTCAGATGGTGTTGTTCTTCCCAAACCATAGTAGTTCCTATTCATCTCTCCGAGGAGGTCATGCCATCTCCAGTATTTTATGCTACAATAGTGCCAATGGTCTCATGGCTTATCCTGAAGAAGTTAATCCTGGATCCTATATCTAGGGAGCGGCACGAACGCGAGAGACAAAGGTCTATGGAGGCCAACTATGAAAGGTAAAGAGACAAGCCCATTACACATTGAACCAGTTGTATATCCTGTACAACCAGGAGTAACATCGGCAGTTACCAAAGTGACATTGTTTAGTAAAGTTCATAGCAGTCGCTCTTCATACAATCTTTCAACGTTGTAACTAGTCTTTGCAGTCTTAATGGTGATTCGGCTAATAATTCGACATCGTTTGCTTAAAGCAGGCAATTAACCACTATATCACCTATTCGCTAACCTACATTACATACAGGATGAACAGCCGAGCCAACAGCACGTAGTTCTGTAATAACCCCAATATTGATACTAAACCTCGTTGACGACCAGTGGACCTCATATCGCAGAATAGGGCAATGTCAATCCCGTATGCTGAGATTATACTCAAGAGATCCTTTCGGACAATTCTGTCAAATACTTTCTCAAGATTCATGTAACCACAGGAAATCTTCTCCTCGATATTATCGAATGAAAACACTTGATCCGTACATCCCTTACAATTCGAAATCCATGGTTTTTTCAAAGCATTCCATCGGATTTTAGCCTCCTTATTATCATTTATAGATGGCCCAGTCCATTCGTGATCCCTTGCCTTTATACAAGGATACGATGACTACGCATCTCCAATCTGTTTGGGTCGTTCTTTTCCAGCATATATTACTCAAGAATCAGAATACATCCCGGACGGTACGTATGTACCTACGGTTCTATATTTCAATCTACGTATTGACGATCGATCTCATCCATGATGATGTCTGTCTGTCACAAACTCAGTGTCAGCACCCTGGAAATAATCATACATTTCTCAAAAGAATTCACTACCCACCCATCCTTACACTTTCAATCAATCAATCAAGTTTATTTGCATGAATACGGGACAAATAGTTGGTTAACGTGTAAAAAGATCTACTCCATATTCTACCATTAAGGCGTGCAAATCCATACAATGACGTAAGTAGTCTATTGTTACACTAATAGATACATATTTAAAATTACAATATTAATTGTTACATTATTATTTGTCAATATTATTAATACATAATTAATTACAATTCACAACATGTTAAAGTCATGTAATTTAATGACGAATTAGTCGCAGTTAAATATCAAATTTATCATTTAAATAGTCCTAGTAGTTTGCCTACTAGTATGTGTTTAACTTTACGCTTAAAGGTCAGTGAATCATCAATGTCAAGTATACTTTTTGGTACTTTGTATAATTTCAGCTTTATATTATCTATTTTAGATGCTCATGAAGCACTCCAAAACTTCTTTACCTCTCTCCAGTAGAGTTTGGTATTCACCTCTTAAGTTTTTCGTCAGTGATTCTTCATTCTGAGTTATTCTTTTTTTTCTTCTCTGTCATACTGTTACTTGGTTGCAAAGATAACATAAAAAACACAATACAGCCACGTTTTCGTCTTTTTTGTCACTAATAAATTTAACCTCCTTGTCACGACTGGCATCACCATGCAATTATTTTTTGCGCAGTCACTATCCGCCATACTTTCTTTCAAAAGTTATCAACATTTCTATATCTGAGTCGGAATTGCTCATTTTCGCAAATATTTCACTGACTAGACGTTACATACGTACTAGGGTAGTTATATACTTACATCTTCCACGTTTTCACTTCTTAATCTTTTAGAATCTCTGAAAAGGATATTCACTGGCAAGTACCTCAACTGCTTGTAAAGGCAAACAAATCTTATTTTAAACTTACAACTCTGTAGTGGATCGCTTTAAGAGTGGAACTTCAGTATCATCTTGTATTTATTATAGCATTACGGATTCGTCTATCTATCAGTATTATATCAATCGCAATTTTTGGTCTAAAATTAGCTTATCTGCATCATTTATTCTCTTATCTCCATATGGACCTCGGTTGGTTTCGCTTGGTCTCACATCATCCATTCAGATCTCGTTTCGAGAAACTTCTCGATCTCCTGAGGATTGGCTGAGCTCACGAAATCGTATGTTGCAATTAAAATATCTCCTGATCCTCTGCTTTATTCTAATTCAGAGAACAGTCTTGGACCTACGAAGCCGTAGTCTCTCACATTAGAGCCTGAGCGAGAGGAGAACACGACATCTATGTCCGTGTTGGCATGATAGGGGCCGTCATGCCACCGGGAAAATTACCATTGTCGGTTCCCTTTCGCTTAGTCTCTGTCACATACAAATAATCCAGATGTCTCTTGTCCATTATATTTATCACATCATTAATCTTGTCTTACAATTCAGATTGTGGCGTGGGCGGTGCCCCCTGCCGTAGCATGAACTTTCATTTGTATTGATGGGGATGAGTCGTGCATAGTCTACAGTCTCTAATCAACTGATCGGTGCCGTTTTGGTCCAGATTTAAAATCCGATGATCGCTAGTTTGACAGAGACAAGAATTGTACACTTCTGGAAAATAGTCCCTAAAGGAATGTAATCAATTTTAATCTCTTTTATACAAACTTTTTCATTTGTTACTGCAACACAGTAAATATTTTAACACGACAAGTAAAAGCCCAATTTCAATTTTAAGAAGTTCATAAATGAACTGATTAGTAAGTTTAAAAATTTGTTTTTGTTTGTTTTGTTGTGTTTGAATTCTTTTATATATCATTCATTGTACAAAACAAATTTTTCTAACTAGTTAAAAAAGGTAGAAACAAATTTAATATTATTACGTTTTTAGATTACAGGAAATGCAGCGCCAAGCCAGAGCAACTGTCGAACTTATGAGAGAAACCTATGCCAGAATTAGAAGCGACGAAGAAAAGAAAAAAGGTTTAGTTATTTTGCGGGCAGTGTATGGAAAACTACCGACAGGTATATTTAACTTTAGAAAACATTGGGAAACGAAAGTTCAATTTACATAATCTATGGTATTTCCAATATATTCATAAACATTTCATAAATCTATACTGTTAAAATAAAAAGTGAACGAGGTGCGTAAGGATTGAGTCATGTGGCGCCCGGGTCTTTTCGTCTTTGCTTATCCTGCAAGGCGAGACGTGGCGAGATCATGGCGTGATGCTTAAAAATCGCAAACATATCATTAATTTAGGAGAAAAGTAGTTGACCAATTTCTTGTCTAGTTCTATTTTAAATACGAGAAAGGATAAAAGCAATTTTTTATAAATCATGGGGCTCAAACTCAGGGTTTTCAAGGGAGGCTTATTGCAGGCTTATGAATTATGCTCGCGCGATGCCACCTCTGCTCCTAACACAGCAACTCCATAGGAGCTTTCTGGTGACCTCACTCACTCGTAGGAACGCAAAAACCCTCCAGGGAGTTGTTATTTGACTCCGGCTTTCTGTGACGTGGAAGTATTTCCCCAGGCGGATTTTTTCTGATGCGCCCTACAAACAGATATACCAATATTGTCTTGTGTAGGCATCGATTCCACGAGCGTTGGTGTCAAGGTAACGCTACTAACTACTGCGCCACCGAGCTCGTCATGATGATGATGATGGGATATCTGAGTCGGTTAGGGCGTTTATTAGTCATGTTGGAATATTATAGCAATATGAAGAAAAATATATATAATATATAAGACTTCATATACGAATATATACGAAATCTGAATATTACTATTATGTATTGAATATATTTTTATAACACTTTAATATTATAGTAGTTAATTAAATATTATATTTATAATATTTACTTAACGTCTAAAATATTAAAGTGTTGTAAAAATAAATTCATATATATTCTACTGAAAAAATCTACAGCACCTTCACATACAGCTTTGCTACCCATTTCCAATGTCCACTATAGTTGTCATTTTGTATGTTGTAAAATCCTCTTTATCAGGCGCATCAAACCACGACTTGCCCGAGCAAACAGGAGACGGAGAATCAGCACAGTCGCCGTCAGCTTATACCGAAGTAATTGATGTCACAATTCCACTTCAGTGCCTTGTGAAGGATTCGCGGTTAGAACTCCTAGAGGCCAGCAAGGTAAGTTATATTACAGAAGCATTATTAAAAAAGCATCTAAAAAAGTATAAAATTCTTAACTGTAAAAAACTAGTTAAGGAAACGTACATAAAAATATAAACATAAAAAAAAAATATGTTTATTTTACAGCCCGCGGCTTGTTAAAAACTGGACCTTTTGATTTGGTTTATGTAAATAAAATATCAAGATCCAGTCCCATTTTTACCAGGACAGGAGTGGACTTCTTCAACTAATATGATGATGGTTATGATTAATAGTTTTTTTTACCTGATATATGCTCAACAGTACGCAAAGGTTGCATTTGAATCCATCAAATTGTTCCGGAGACACAGCTTTATTTTCAATATTATGAACAGTGATAGTCCACTGGATAAAGAATCGGCCTTTTGACCACCTGGTTCCCGGTTCAATTCCTGGCGGGGCATCTAGTGCTTCCACTAGATTCGTGTTTTTGGATTTATGTTTATATTGTGTATAATGTCATCAAAATCCGTTCACGTTCTGTTCCGTTTTTGGGTACTGCAGAAACAGAATTTTTTTTTAATAATTAAGCTTTCGTTTCAATCGTGTAGTATTAAACTTGCATAATTTTTTAAATTATATTCTATGCTCACTCGACACTACCAAAGTTTACTTTTCTCTAATTTAATTAGGTATATGTATTAACTATAGTTTTTATAAACATAATTACCAATTATTATCTACAGAAAAGTACTAAATTATACTGTGTTTTTCTCCATCGAAATCATTGGTCCCCATAGATTACGTAGCTAACTACGTAATATATTTGTCCAGGCGGAGCTGCCAGGTTTTTATGATCCCTGCATGGGCGAGGATAAGCACCTCACCATCCAGTACATGTTCCACAACAATCTCCATTGCTGCACGGTCACCGACAACCAGGCAGTCGTTCTTCCACGCAACAGTGAGTACATAAACGTAACCCAATAGTGTTATTGTTTCTATATTTACGTTTAGCTTGCGGACATTTTCCTGTCCCCATTGTACTGGACCTATTTTACATGTACTCATGGCGAAAATACAATTTATATACATATATATATATATATATATATTATGATAGTTTTCGTGGTATCGAAGTTGTTTGTATTGATGAGAACGTATGCTACAATAACATCCTTTAGAGTTACCACGCAGAGAGAATGAGAGATTAAAGAAAATTGTTATAGTATTACATGATATAAGGTACAACCTATACGAACCGCTGCATTATATATTATAGCAACCAATGGCGGCAGCTTAATATTGTCATGATGATGAATTCAATTTAAGGCTTCCAAAAGGCTAGAATACAAAGAAATAAACAGAACAAAACTTATGTTGACTTCTGCGAGGACAAGACATGTTGATGTTATATAAAGAAAATAATAAATTGTGTGTTATGCTTAACTGGGCAAGCATAACACACTAAGAAGCGAAGGTTGATAAAGCGTTGCAATGTACTTCGCTCCTATGATAAATTACGTCTTTTCGAGACCTAAGGTGGCTGTGTGTGTGGCGGTGTTATTGATACTTCTATGCGCTCTTGTTGCAATTTGTTACATTCAACTAGTAGCAGAAAACGTTCACCATGACCATTGTCAAATCGCAAAAAAAAATCCGATGTTCAATAGACATATATCAAGTGGTTAGCAACAGCTACTTTGACACCAAGGGTTGTGGGTTCGATTCCCGCATGATACAAGCAATTACGGCAAGAAAATATGTTTGTCTTGATCTGGTTTACTATTTAGAATTTCTGTCTGCTAGTAATATTGGATTCGGAAACACCAGCATCAGGAAACCCGTACTCTGTTACGTGCCTCAAAGCAGCTTTAGGTCATAACACGTTACATTTCTTTTACAGGTCATCGGATAAAGAATAGATCCTGAAAATTAAAGTCTAGGCGCAAGTACAAAAGCGCTACGCGGACTCGCCAAGATACAATACCGTCAAACGCTTAGATAATAGTTGAATCATTCTACCTAAATCCAGGGAATTATTGTTGATGAATTATTGTACAAAGACGCATGTATAATAATCGTGTAGGTAACTTAGTTTGATTCCGTAAAAATGTACTGCGGTTGCTACAATCGGATTAGCTAAAACGTACGCACAGGTTGATTATTGATTCTGTACCTACTTTTTTAGCGGGAGATGTAGTTATTATTTCCTATTGGCAAATTACTTGAACAGTAAACAAATTGGTTTGCCTATATTACCACTTTAATAGTTCAATACTCGTTTTTGATGAAGTATAATAGGATATAGAGATTCCAACGTCAAATTCAATTTGATCCTCTCAGATCCATTGGGTCTAAATTCGGGAATATCGCAACTGTGGGGGTTGTGAGTATTATCAGATAGTCCACTCGGTCATATTACCAAAATGTATAGCTTGGTTTTGAGGTATATTTCCCGAATATTTCTTACTTTGAGGGTTATTTTGTCGCTTAGTTCGGGAACTCTGTTTAAAATAGATCATAATAATAGATGGAAATCATGCAGTCTACTTGAAAAGGTAGACATAACGCTCGTGTAAACGTGCGTTTACCGGTACGCCTACGTGACGGTTAATTCTGTTTCTTTGATTGTCTACTCAAGAAGTAAGTGAAGGTACGTTTAGCGTACCAAACGATATTAACCAAATCCACCTGCATATGCCTTGACGGAGAAGCACGAAGTCATTTGACTTAGTATTTTTTTTATCCGGGACAAACAAAAGTCTCGCTTATTGTAGTGTTCATTTTACAAGACGTCGCTACAGGATACTACTGGTAAATTCAACTCACTTGTAAGAACATTATTACATCACTCTTGTCGTGTCATTTTGCTCTGCGGTTATCTGCTGTTGAACCCGATTGAGGAACTTAAATATAGCTGTGCTAAAGTACGTAATAAAAAACGAGTTATTAAAAGAGAATACTCTTTTAAAAAGTTTATTTTCATTTGACATTTAATTCAATCACATTATATTTTTACATAAATCATTTTATTGTAACTGCGGTTATTTAATGCAACTATGGTTATTTTTCATTGAATTAAATAGGTTTTATGTAAACCTTGAACAACTTGTGTGTTGTTGTGGAGGTTAGTCTCTGGTCGGTGTAGGATCATTTGTCAAGAGTTACAATATACTCTTAAAAAAACAATAGTGTAACGTATACAAAATAATTTAAACTGTAAAACCATTTGCAATATGGTTGTGTACCAAAAAAATGTTTTCTAGTGCTATTCCAGATCATATTATGCCATCAGATATGTAAAGGGAAGTCAAAAATGGTGGTTTAACTGTACTAGAGTAATCAAAACCACTATTAATGTATAATATTAATATAATATATGTGTATATATCGGTATGTTATAAAAAAGTCAACATGTGTTATTTATTACATTTTATAAAACCATTGGTATACTTACCACTATATAATTTATTCAAACCGTTTATTCAATCATTTATTCGTTTGATATAAGTGTATTCCATAGACTTGAAAGCCTGTATACTAGCAAATGATAATCTGGGATAAGGAGATACAGATAAGATATTTAATAAGTAGACCGACTGGGCAGGGAACTCCACCTTCCAAACCTCAATCTAATAACAAGCCTCCGGATTATTGCTATGTGTCTGTGAGTAAATAATTTACTCTAAAGAAAATGAATTTGTTTTTCTAGCAGAATATACTTATAAATAAAAAAACAAACGTAACAAATAGTTAGGGTTGTCAGTAAAAAAAGGAGTGTATAGATCAGCGGTTAGGACCAGTTACGTACCAACGGATGTGTCGGGAAATGTACATAATGTTTGTGTATGTTGGTCGTATCGCAGGAAAATCTTCGTGGTGCACAGTGAGTATGGTTGACGTATTACGGGTTAAGCGTATTCACATTTATATGCTACGTTTAGTAGCGAAAAATCGTGATGTTAAGCCTTACCGTAACATGTGACACATGCAACATTGTAGGCCAATAGGGAATACGCATGTGATTCAAATAAGATGGAAATATATTTTAAAATAAATAAAAAATACTTTAGAATTATGCGTTCTTCATTATTTTTGTTTATAACTTCTTTTAGAGCAAGAAATATTTTTTAAATAACTGCAAAAAAACTGAGAAATTAAAATATTTGAAAAGGTCAGATCGGATATGACGTAAAAGTCCATGACAAGAAATGTCAATGTAAACTTCGACGAGCTCGGTGGCGCAGTGGTGAAACGCGCTGTTACGCTACTTTGACACCAACGCTCGTGGGTTCGATTCCCACACATGACAAACATTTGTGTCCATGAACATGTCTGTTTGTATTGGTCTGGGTATTTTCTATGTATAATAAGTATGTATTTACAAAAAAAAATGTACTTACATATGTTTATCAGTTGTCTCTAGTACACATAACACAAGTTTCATTTACTTTGGGGCTAGGTTGCGCTGTGTAATTTGTCGGACAATATTAAAAAAAAAAGTTGCATGTCGGTTTCATAGATTATTCCATAGAGGGAGAAGGTTGTTCCATATTATGTATTAGTCGAAAATAGAGAATACTGTAAAATTGCAGCAGGACACAATACTTTTCTAACATAATTTCTCCTCTTGTTTGTTGTCATGGGTAACGTCATATCAATCGCGCCAAAATGACGGGCATTAAAATGCCCACATGGACTGGCTATTTGTAACTTTTTGAAAATACACAATATTACTTTTTCGTGTTGAATATTTTCTTACTGATATATAGCGATGTAAGGTATTGAATGAAAATATAAAAAAAATACATGCATGTTCCTTATTATACTAAAAACGTGCAGCTGCATGCATAGTTTACGCTTTTCATGCGCAGGTGTAATGCATTGCGATACATGTATTTTATTACAATAACCTGCACTGTAGCGATCGCGCAACGGCACTGCAACTATGCTGCGGCTGTGAGTACCTTGCAAATACATTTACTTAACACCTGTCAAGTTATCATATTTCAGTCTAGTAAATTGAATTTTTACTAAATTGTTGACTACGTAAGTTTCAATTCTCATTGCTCTCAGTTGCCGGCGAGGAGGTATTTCAAATTGAAAAGAGGAAGCTTCCTAATCACATATTTCCACAAACATCTCATAAAACAAAACATATATTTTGTGACATAAATCACCTCTTCGAAATATGAATTTCAGTTCGCAAAATTTGCTTCAGACTAACGTTAGCAAAACTACAAATGAACTTTTTTAAAACTTCTGTCACCGCTATAAAAAATATGATTACAGAATACGATTGTATTGCAGGAAAGGTCCTTTAACAGTCTAGCGAGTCATTTACTGCATCACTGCTTCAACTTCGCTGCTGCCAGATCACATAACAGAATAACGAAACTTCAAAATGTACGCATTTTGACCCACGCCACAGCGTTGTCGCAGCAGTGCAGTTGCGGTTTTTGGTAGAATTGTCCTACAGATCTTTTGCGCGAACGCAGTGATTCCACAGAAACTTAATGGTGATATTACATGCTCGTAGAAACAATATTTTCAGGGAGCTGTTATTTCGCTAGACTCGTTCGCTATGCCGATACCATATTCGTCGTCTATTTCTCTCGTTCCGGATGTTCGATTTTCAATCTGAATATTCTGCATATACCGTTAAACAACACTATTATTTTTTAATAGTATTGATTTGTTCTGTTTCTGTATTGATGATCTGGTCGTGAGCTATATAAATGTCAGCGCGCTTTGAATTTTATGTATTTATTACAATAATGTTATACCGAGCTCGTCATGTATTGTTTGTGTATAAATAAAGCGTCAATTGTTATAGACTAAAATAATCGCATTATTAGCGATTGCCTGGGACTGTTATTGTCATCAAATTATGCTTCCACCTTTATACTCTTATAAGTTCCTGCTCGTAATCTGTTGTTGGCTATACACTAAATTGAAATAGTAATATCATATTTTCAGGCTTTCAGGTTCTTGCTGCCTACCCTACAAGGGACTTGGCGTAAGATATATATATATATACCGCTTAGTACGAATTTAGGTACTTAATATTTGGATAACAAATATTTTTATATTGGTTGCTATTCATAGGCTATTATTCTTTTTTTTTTAATAAATGAAAAGCTATAATACAAAATTGCAAGAGGATGTTGTAGTTTTACCGTAAACCCAACATTTTTACTGCATCTAGAATCCATGTAATCGATCAGACCTTTTAGTTTATTATGTTCCGTTGTTACTTATGCGACATTTGCTACATAATGCAAGTGTAAGTCCATTCGGCTATTTTTATAGTATTGTTTCCAATATAAATAGTCGAGTTACATTCTATTTAAAATTTCCGTATTTTATTTAACAGGTAAATAATTAATTGGCTTGCTTATTTTTATGTAGTACTTAGGAATATTTCTCTTGAGTAGGGATGTTCCATTCTTCCTCATATGTTATATTCCAATAGTAGTTTATTTACCAAGGTACAGATCAAGAGTGTGTTTGGGCACAGGATATATTACGAGCGTGTAATTGGGCACACTTTGTATTATTTGTGTACTGGTCGCGTACATTCACGCAGTTTTTCGAAATTGCCAAATGTAAGTGGTATAATTCTATTTAAAATTTCCGTATCTTATTTCAGATAAATAATTAATTAGCTTGCTTGTTTGTATGTAGTTTGGAATTTTTCTCTTATTTGCTAAGGTACATATTAAGAGTGTGTCTTTGGGCACAGGCTATGTTATCTGTGTACTAGTCGCGTACATACACGCATTTTTAATAATAATAATTATTATTTGCAGTAGCTGTGTTTTTTCTGTTGAGTATCCTTTGTTCATCGTTTGTACGTTATGTTTAAATAGTAATTTATTTAACAAGGTGCGTAAGGTATAGATTATGAGTTTGCATTTGGGCACTGGCTATATTACGAGTGTGTAATTAAGTACACGTTACATTATTCGTGTACCAGTTTCAGGACAACATAAATAAACTAGTAATGTAATCTGCGATTTTCGACCCTTGGTGAATAAACGTGTTTTAGGATTTATTTAAGGTCTGTGCTCACCTGTCACAACCAAATTGATCGAGTGTTATCAGAAGGTGACGTCAGGAGCCCTTACGTGAAACATGAATGCGTGTTGCGTGAAAACAATTCAAAATGTTAAAAAGCCAGTGAAGTGCGTAAGAACCGAATTATGTGGCGATCGGTTCACTCTGCCTACACCGCAAGGGACTTGGCGCGAAGTTGTGGATAAACTACTATTAATGCGCATCCGTAGAGCTAATTAGTTTACTAAAAGCTCGACATTTACAACAAGAAAGTTTCTTTTTATAGAATTTGTGCAGCAGTTATGTATTAAGGTCGTTTTATTGCATTGCTCACTTTACTTGATACTTAATCAAGAGATACAACGAGCAAGAGAAAATATTTCCACTTTAGATATAAATGCCAAATGATAACTCCTTTGTTTTGTTGTTTCACTGAGCGAAGTTGTCAGTAAGTGTTAATAGTGGGACGGCAACCCGCGAGCTAGAGTTATCACTACGGTACAGCATTCACTACCAGTATCAGCTAGCACTTATAGTAGCATGATATAAAATCATACTAGTTTGTCTCCCGACGTATAACGTACTATTCCTAAGTTTTAGAAGCAATTTGATGTTATTAAATTGTTCCGACTGACTGGATGAGCTTGGTGATTTTCAATATTCCCACACAGGACAAACATATGTGTGCACGAACATATCTGTCTTAGTATGTGTATTTTTAAGAGAGGTAGGGCGCCACAAAGAAATCATCTGGTGAAGTACCCCCATTTCACACAAAACCGCAGACAACAACTCCCAGGAGGGTTGTTATGTTCCTGCGTGTGACCAGCACCAGCAAGCTCCTAAGGAGTTGCTCTGTTAGCAGCAGAGGTGGCATCGCGTTCAAAGGCAAGTGGGCCGTGTGCCTCCCAACGTTGTATAAAAAAGAAAGAATAAAAGAGACAAGTATTTTTAAATTCAACACCATCTTAACCGCCATTCCGATTGAAAGCCCCATTTAGCCGATTGTAGCCTTTGTAGCTACTTATAAAATTAGAGACTTAAATTACATTTGCTTGAGAACTTTTAATAACAATAAGGTTCCTCAATGGGAACGCAAGTCAGTAATGCGCGTAATATGTAGCATCAGCAGTGATAGCTTAGTGGATAAAGAATTAACCTATTAACAGAGCTGGTTCCAATCCTAGCGTGTGCATGTAACCTAAGTTCGTGTTATCGAATTTATGTACATATTTGTAATTTGTATAAGGCAAACATCGGGAGGAAACCAGCATGGCCAAATATTATTTTTTGAAAGTGATCTAACCTGGGAAAGGTCTTCTCATCCCCAGGGTTGTGGAGGTATTTCGCCATATCCTTATGTTAAGGTAGCGGACCTTGCCGTCCCTAATGGATTAGGAAACGGGATAACGCTAGGAAGAAAGAGAAGTCGTAATATAGACTGCGATTGGAGCGTTATATGTGGATTGGATAAGATGTTGGTCTCGACTTGTAGTCTAGTAATTACTTCTCCTAAATGAGTTGTTTGAAAATTTTTAGTAATTTTTTTTTCGTAGTGAGTTTTATAAATTACCATTTACAGTGTACTTATTTTAAATATTTAGTATTGATGAAGTTTATTATAGTGAAATATTCTACTCACGTCTGTGTCTAATTTGTTCGTTAAATGTGAATGCATTTAAATGTTGCATAATATAACCATGCAAAATGTTGTAGGGAACAACAATGTACGTAAATACAGTGGACCCCCGGTATTCATACAAATGTTTTACTGGGTGGATGTCGGGCTATCGAATTTGCCCGGTTATACAGTACTGTTACAGACCACCTATAGTCAGATTAAAAAAAAAAATGAGTACGTACCTTGAATTCCGTCAAATTACAATTCAAAGTGATAGATTCTATCCTTGTCAAATTCAGACTGCGACAACACGCGTCGAGAACAATAAGGTAGCGCGTACAAGTTACACAACATGCTCAATCATGCATTAGTGAAAGTTTACCGAAATAAATTTTATGTACTGTTATATGTGTAAATGATATGCATGTCGGGTTGCAAGTGGCGCTAGATTAGAAAGGGGCCAGATTACCAGGGGTCCACTGTATATACAATTTATTGAACACAGCGTTTTCATAGAACAAAGATGTACGAATTGAAGAAGTAAATTTTACGAAAGTATTTTAAAACTCCGCTATCATTGCTCCATAAGTGTTGTTATTTGAAATCATAATGTTCTATAGGCTGTAGAAAATGTCGCAGAAAAAACAGTAACCATCGGTTTGCGACATACGTTAGAACATAGTTTTGTTATTGGAGATACGTTATTTGTGTAGCTGTACGAACTACGACTTATACCTAGTCCGGCCATAAGTTCTGTTACAAATGAGTATGTATTTATTTTTTTATGAAGTAATGTAATCTTAATAAAACTTATATGTACATATATATATTAATATAGAAGTCTCGGCAAAAAATGAAAAAAAAATCATTCTATTCGAAATCGGATTTGATACAGGCCTATAATCTGTCTGGTCTGAATCTCTGGATTTACGCATTGTTTCCACGGGAAATTTAGCCATTGCTTGCTCCAGAATTTTTTTAAGAGATACAATGTCGTCGTGTCAATTCGAGCAGGCCATGTCCTCTAAAACTGACCATAATTTGTAGTATAAGGGGTTCAGATCTCGGCTTATCGAGAGCCAGTCTTCAGCTCTTATAAAGTCCGGAACTTTGGTTTGAGCCAGGATTTGTTATTTTG
Source organism: Pyralis farinalis (assembly GCA_947507595.1). NCBI lineage: Eukaryota > Metazoa > Arthropoda > Insecta > Lepidoptera > Pyralidae > Pyralis > Pyralis farinalis. The sequence continues at coordinate 12,360,472 of OX382265.1, read as the reverse complement.
CTTATTGTACTGCTCTTCAATTGTGAAATTTTTAAAGAGGATATTTTTGTGCCTTTCACCTGCGTAGCGGGACAGATCGATCCACTCTCTTTAACTGTAGGGATTGATTTAGAGCATCGTCTTCGTCCGCATGGAATTGTTATTTTTTTATTATTTATTTATATTAATAAAAATAAACAAAATTGCAAAAATAAAAGTAGCCCGAATTACTCCTTATTACATCAGCTATCTGCCAGTGAAAATCACGTCAAAATCCGTCCAGCCGTTTCAGAGATTACCCGGAACAAACAGACAGACAGACAAAAATTGTAAAAATATTCATTTTGGTATATGTACCGTGTATACATCCATATGCATTTAGTAAAAAGCGGTTATTTTAATATTACAAACAGACACTTCATTTTTATTTATCTGTATAGATGACAGAGCCCTAGCAGGAATCTTCATTTCTCGCGATGAGATTTTTGTTTCCTAATGGGATTTCGGCGAATTCTGTCTTTAACAACATTAACAGCCTTTGCAGTTCTAACAGCACGCGGTCGCCCCCATCATTTGTGGTCTTCAACAGAGGAAGTGTTTGTATATCTGTCGATAGTACGATATACGAACTGACGGCTCCATACCCACTTTGTGCAAGGCAATCACTGCTATGCAATTTTCTTTAACACCCTGTTCCATATTGTAGTTTGATAATAAACATGAAAAAGAAAATGTAAAATGGTTTCTAATTCAAAATAATTAAAGAATTGAAAAAATAAAAGTTTATATGTAACAGTATTTATGGCCAGACTAGTTATTTTACAATAGGGCGCATTGTATATAAAACAAATAAGAATCATAGCTTGTCTGTGATCTGTATATGTTTGCAGATAAAACATAGCGTCGTATGTATGTAAAGAGACTATTCAACAGGATACCACAATTATATACATCAACACTTTGTTTTCTTATGCATTGATTAATCATAAACAGTGTGTTAATTCGATTTTATAGTTTTTGTCTATGGTTATATAAAAGTCGTTATTTCCAGCCAGTGATTTAAGCTGCACAAATTAATATTCATTGCGATGTTGAAAATGATATTGTATATATTGTTTCATTATTTTCTTCTTTGATTATTTATTTTCTAGGCGAAATTAAGAGAAAAAATATACCAACAAATGTAATGGACAGTACTCATAACGTGTTTCACAATAAAGTTTCAATAAGACAAATAATCAATGGTTATCATAAATATGCTGGTGTATACCTATTGTGCCCTAGAGTAACACGTCGCGGAAATAAAACATTTAATTGTTTCATTGCTTTTATTTTTATTTTCTATTATTGGGGAATGGGGGGGAGGGGTCCCTACACAATCCCTAATTCTCTTTTTTTAATAAAAGAAGCCTAAGCCGTCGAAATCGGTGCAGCTGTTTCGGAGGTTAGATGGATAGTCATACAGATAAAAAAATTGTCTAAGATTCACTTTATGTATTTGTATGCATATTAGACAATTCATGTTCAATTTTTCGTTGCTGTAATTTTATAGAATAAAATACCACCTTACTTAATACCTCTACCATTTTTATACAACATCGAGAGGCATGTAAGAATGTGCCCACGTATTGTAAAGTGGTTAGTTTATAAACGCATGCCATACAAGGAGCAATGCTCGTGTGTCTTCGCCAACACATTAACAGAAGTTGGTTGGTAACCTCACTAGCAGGACAAGTTTCTAGGTAGTTATTATTTGCCTTCGTTTTTTGTGCGTTCTAGATACTTCTCGAGTCGGACTGCTGTAGCTATCTGCTGCATATACTCCTATACCTTCCAACTACCAACATATTAGTGGAAATTTAGTAACCTGGGTAGTAAAATAACGGTTAAGGGGTTCAAGAAGCAGGTTAAACTTCCTTAACTCATCATTACATATTTTACAACTCCCACAATATGTATATCAAATGAAAGGGCTTGACTAGTAGAATGCAATACACTGCGAAAAAAATCCAAAATGGCGCCGAAGCAGAACAGCGGATCATAGAGTTTAGACAGTTAAAACATTAAAAGTAAAATCTAGTAAAGTCTTAAATTATGTATTTGATTAGATTAATATAATCAATATCTTTCGGTATTGCGTTAATGAGTGCCGATCACAGCTTGTGATTGAAATTGAATCGTCACTAGAACAGGATTGGGGTAGACTGAATTTAGTTCTTTTTAACCCCCTAAAGGCACAAGTGTGCACATCCACCGCGAAATGTCCCCATTTATCGTAGCTCCTCGATTAGAAGGTACGGTACGTAGGCGTTACGCGTAGCATCGGCATCCTGGGTATGGTCATATCGAGCGATGTACAGTTTCGCAGTCACCTGGAGAGCAAAGCTAAGTTGGCGTCGAAGAACATTGGTGTGATCAATAGAGCTAGACAATATTTTACAGCTCACCATCGCCTTTAACTTAAGGCCCACATGGAATACTATTCACATATTTGGGCCGGAGCGCCATAATATTTGCTTACTTCTATTTGATCGCGTACAACGTAGATCAGTTCTAATCGTCCGTGCCCCAGTGATCTCTGTTCGGCTGGACTCACTTTATACATGAAGAGACGTTAATTCTCTTTGTTTACTAGACAAATTGTGTCATGGGGAGTGTTCGGAGGAGCGGTTCAATTTAATTAATACCAGCCGCTGAGTTCCACAATCGTACCACTCGCCACAAACTAAAACTTCACTCTCATCGTCTTGATGAGTGGCAATCCACTATAGAACGCTTTCTGAGGTATTTTCTACCACGTACGGTGAAATTGTGGAATCATCTATCCTCAGCGGTGTTCCCGAACAAATACGATAAGGGTGCCGTCAAGAAAAGAGCCCATATTTCCCTAAAAAGGCTGACAACGGATCAGTGCCCTTTGGTGTTGCTGATGTCTATGGGCGGCGGTGACTATTTACCATCAGGTGACCCACGAGCTCGTGTGCCTCCCTCTAATATAAAAAAAAGATTATATTTGAAGATTTAAACTCACATGAAAGAAATCTTGTAATAATGAGGCACTAAATTAAATAAATACACACATCAAAAGTGTCTAGGGATCAACATATATTTTTGCAATAACTTTTCTCCTGATTGATATTAATTAAAATTTTCTTTAAGGATTCATCAAATAAAGTGTTTTCGTTTGTCTACAGTAACGATAAACCAAGTCACCTTTGCATTAATAAAGAAATTTGCCATTTTCATAATAAAGGGATTTTTGACATTTGAACCACTAACATTAAAGTTCGAAAAAAAGACTGAAATAACAGTTTTCTTTAAAATTTTATTGGGTAACTTAACGGTATCGCTGCACCACACGGAGACAAGACCGATACATTCAAATCACAACTCGAAGAGCTCCAACAATAACCGCCATGATGTTAGCCGTGACGCTTCATCACTCTTCAGGGAACTTAATTAGCGACCAAACAGTCAGAAACCGCTTGCATGAAGTGAACCTTCATTCCCGAAGACCGCTAAGGGTACCACCTATAGCAATGCACAATCGTAGGATTCGATATCAATGGGCTCTTGAACACAGAAATTGGGCAGAAGAACAATGGCGTTTCGTGTGCTTTTCTGATGAGTCTCGTTTTGGTATGAGACCGGATACAAGACGTATACGACACTGGAGAACCCCTGGACGCCAACAGCGATTAAAATCCTGCCAGGAAGTCCATCCTTATAGTGGTGGAACCATCATGGTATGGGCGGGTATTTGGATCGGCGGAAGAACTGAGTTGATTTGGATCAGAGGCAACCTCAACGCTCAAATTTATGCTGAGACGATTGTATCAGACGTCATCGTTCCTCTACAAGTGCAAATCGGTCCCTTATTTCAGTTAATGCATGATAATGCACGACCGCACACCGCAAGAGTTGTAAGACAGACTCTCGCCGCAGCTAACATTAATGTCATGCCCTGGCCTGCTCAGTCGCCAGACTTGAACCCGATTGAGCATGCATGGGATATGCTACAGAGAAGAGCTCTGCCGAATATGGAGGGTATCCAGTCGCAAGAAGACCTTTTTTTGTTGTTGCAACGAACATGGGCGGCCATTCCACAGCGTGATTTGGATGAACTCATTTTGAGTATGCCAAACCGATGTTCTTGTGTTGTTAGTGTTCGCGGTAGAAACACGGATTATTAATTGTTTAAGTTACCCAATAAAATTTTAAAGAAAACTGTTATTTCAGTCTTTTTTTCGAACTTTAATGTTAGTGGTTCAAATGTCAAAAATCCCTTTATTATGAAAATGGCAAATTTCTTTATTAATGCAAAGGTGACTTGGTTTATCGTTTCTGTAGACAAACGAAAACACTTTATTTGATGAATCCTTAAAGAAAATTTTAATTAATATCAATCAGGAGAAAAGTTATTGCAAAAATATATGTTGATCCCTAGACACTTTTGATGTGTGTAGAATGCTCATAAAAATAAATAAAATATTTTTTAAGCTAAACAGTTTTATTGTAAAGAAACAATAATTATGCAGACAGTTTTCTCCTCCAGGTAAATTCAGAAATAAACTTCGTTAGAGATATCCACACTAATAAAAAAATAATTCACCTGTTTTATTGTATTGTGTAAATAAATATAATAATGATGCAGATATTGTACTAAAAGTTAAAAAAAAAATGTGGTTAACAGACACTAGTCATCACACCACACTCCTCGTCAATATCGGCGTAGATCAGAACAAAATTAAATCGTAGTGCGTAGCGTAACCTGAGGATATTTATATGAAACCTTTAGGATAGTTGTATGAAGGCCCAGTGAATAATTATGACGGTTCTGGGTTCAAATCCTAGTGTCGACATGTTGGTACCACTAAATACGTGATTTCTGATTTATGTACATATTTGTAATTATGGCTTGTCCAAAAAATTATATTTCGAAAGAAGTGTGAACTAATTTAAGAAAGGTGCCTATTTTTTCTCGAAAATAAAAAATCGGCTCATAGGGTTACAATTTTCGTCACCGGAAGATGCGCTATCATCGTTAGAACAGGCTGTAAATATGGTGTCTGCGGCGGATTGGAAAAAGTGTTTCGAAAAGCGGGGTTCAGACGCATGGAACTTTGTATAGAGGCTAGTGGAGAATACTTTGAAAATATTTAGATATTAAAAATATATTTACCTATAGAACACTTTTTTTATTTTCACATAACTTCCTGAGTGTCCCACGTATGTGTCTGTCTAAGACGCCCCCTGCAATAATCACTCCTACGCAAAATGTCTAATTGCCTGTTCTTCTAGATTTCCAAATTTAAAACTTGTATTTAAATGGTTAGTAGAGATATTATGACATAGATAAAATGTATTGTGAATGGTAGATTGTTCACATATATTTAACGTCAATAATAAACATTCACGAACGAACTGGTTTTGCAGTTCAAGCTTGTTTTTACGTATTATTACCAATCTTTGTTTATTTTTCACACAACAACAACTCCTTAGGAGCTTCCAGGGAGTTGTCATCTGATTAACCTTTTCTGTGAAGTGACATTTCCAGACGGGCTATTTGATGCGGCCTACTTCTCTTAAAAACACTCAGTCCAAGACAAATAGGTAAAAATATTTGTCGTGTGTGGGAATCGAACCCTCGACCGTTTGTGTCAAAGTAGCGTTACTAACTACTGCGCCACCGAGCTCGTCGACCATTTTATAAAACATTTTATTACTTTTTTCGTGAAACTCGTTTAGATTGGTTAAACACATCATAAGTGAGCGATTGTTTGATTCGATAGACAATGCAATTTTGTGTCACCACATTACATGATCATACGATACTCATCCCATTGCTGAGAAGACAGCCTTCAATCGTAGCGGTTTAGAGCATACTAAGGCATGCTTCCCAATTGCGGATTGGTGGATGATTGATTGATTGAGTGAGGGAACTCACTAGATTGAAATCATAGCTGTGTGTGCCATGGTAGGTGGAACTGACGATGCTTCGTCAATCTCCGAATGGTGTAAAACTTTGCAAATTATCCATCCATAAGGGATACAAGGCGTTCATTCGCTAATAACAAACTTCTATTAATAACTATGCGCAAAGAATCGATAGAAAACACGAGACAATTATTATCCACGCAGTTATCAAAAGTAATTTCTGCAACATTAGGCGCTACATGCCCGTTTCGCCAGATAATTTATCCATTTTGCATTTATACTGTGCTTTTGTATTAAAGAACAATGGCCCATAAATACGGAGACGGCGTGAAGCGACCGTAAGTATGCTATTCGGACATTGTGCCTGACAGCTACGAATTTGTATAGAGAAATCATGTCAGATTTTCATGTACGCCAAAATTCTTCCATATATTAATGGGGATGTGTTCCGCTTTCCCGTGGTGACCCATATAAACAAATAGAAAGGGTTTGTTCCTTTCTATCTGTTTATATGGGGCGCCACGGCAGGCAAAAATCGAAAAAAAAATTTATTTTTTAAATATCAATCATCTTTCTCTTTTAATTAAACTGCTATACAAAATATTACTTTTATACATTTATATCATTGTTTGTATATGGCATCAGTTATCTTTGTTAATATATATATATATATATACATATTATATATATATACGAGGGTCATTTGAAAAGTTCTTAGCCTAACATACTTAATGAAACCACACGATTTTGAGTTTATTTTTATTTTTCAACATACTCTCCTCCGAGCTCAAAACACTTTTTCCATCGACCCGGTAAGGCTTCGATACCCGTTTTAAAAAAATCTTCGTCAAACTCCTCAAAATAAGCGTCCATGGCGGCTATGACCTCTTCATTTGTAAAAAAATGTTTACCACCTAAAAATTTTTTCAGCTTTGGGAACAGATAAAAGTCCGACGGTGCTAAATCCGGTGAATATGGGGGATGAGGTAACAATTCGAAGCCACATTGATGGATTTCTGCCATGGATTGCACAGAGGTGTGAACGCGCGCATTGTCCTAATGAAACAAGACTTTTCTTCTCAATAAACCTGGACGTTTTTCTTTGATTTCTTCTCTCAAACGACGCAACAGGTTGCAATAGTAATCGGAGTTTATTGTTTCACCCTTTTTTAAATAATCCACGAGAATTATATCCTTTGCATCCCAAAAAACGGATGCCATGACTTTGCCCGCCGATAAAACCACCTTTGCCTTCTTTGGGGTGGACGATCCTGCTCTTTTCCATTGTTTCGACTGTTCTTTTGTGTCGGGTGTATTGTGGTGAACCCAGGTTTCATCCATGGTTATAAATCTTTCAACAAATTCTATTGGGTCAGCTTCATATAACTCTACACAGTCGCGAGAAGTTGTGAGTCGGTTGCGTTTTTGTTTCACTGAAAGCAGTCGCGGTACCCACCGCGCAGAATCCAAGTTCAGTAGTAATTATATGATGTGTTCGCTCAGATGAGATGCCTATAGTCTTAGCTATCTCCTCGACAGTCAATCTTCGATCAGATAAAATTAAATCACAGATTCAGGTATTTTATTACTGCACGATGTTCAATTTTATCCATTTTCAAAAATAGCTCTGACTTGACTTACGGTATCACGTGTAAACGAACAATGAGTTACTGTGAATAAACTAAACTGTGCTTACTTGTTGCTAAATAATGTAACTACAAAATGAGGGTAGTTATAAAAAAAACCAATGACTTTAACCATGTTAGGCTAAGAACTTTTCAAATGACCCTCGTATATGAGCATGTAGGCATCTAAATATGTATGTTTATATGTATACATACCAGGCCACTCAGAAAATATTGCGAAAAATAGTTTTTGTGTATGAGAGACAGGCCAGGTATAATCTATTTTGAAAATATGATTTATAATAGGTAAAAATAGGTAAGTTTCAATTTCAAAATTTCCCTCCACATTTTTTGCGAGCTAACTTTATATGGCATTCATGGATGAAGGCCCTTCCAAGGCAACCGTCCATCGTTGGTATAGCGAATTCAAGCGCTAAAAACGGAAGAAAACGTGCTAGCAGTGAAAAATTTAATCCAAGATAATAGCCGAGTTTTCGTATTAGGAGATTCAGCACATACTGCAGATTGGATCGAGAAGCCCTCACGAGATTATACACTTGCATGTTCGCGTGAGAAGGATAGTGTTATGCTGGGTGCCGCACAACCTCACCGTTGCTCAGAAGCCCGGGTGGAATGGTGCCGTGATATGATAAACAAATTTGAAGCAGGCTCGTCTCGGCGGGTTTACGACATCATTACAGGTGATGAGTCTTGGATTTATCGATACGATCCAGAAACGAAGCGCCTGTCAACGGTTTGGGTGTTTCAATCAACACCTACCAAAGTGATAGAGATTGATAGAGAAGTTGGAGGGTGTTGGCGTGAGAGGTTTACCTCTGGACCTGTTGAGGGACTTTCTTTGCGACAGGAGGCAGAGAGTCAAGATAGGAAACATGACTAGTGAAGAATTACCAGTGGAGTTTGGATTGCCACAGGGAAGCATCATCTCTCCTACACTGTTCCTTGTCTACATGAACTATCTGTGCCAACTTAAATTTCATGGAGGTAGGGTTTTCACATTTGCTGATGACACTGCCCTCTTATTCAGTGGTGAAAATTGGGAACAAGCCTACTCCAACGCCCAAAAAGGGCTAGATACTGCCAGCGCATGGTTACAAACAAATTTATTATCATTAAATACCAGCAAGACAAAATACGTCACCTTTACACTTCAACCGTGTTTGCTCCCCTCGCAGCCACTAAACATCATAGCACATACATGCGGCTCTTCACAAACAGAGTGTTCCTGCCCACAGCTTGAAAGAACTGTAAACATTAAATACCTCGGTGTTACTCTTGACCAAACCCTGTCATTTAGACCACATATACAGATTCTGGTAACTAGGTTGCGCAAACTAATATATATATTTAAAAACTTAAAACATATAGCCAATCGACGTATTATCAAAATAGTCTATTTCGCGTTGTGCCAATCGTTGGTGGACTACTGTATAACCACATGGGGTGGAGTGGCCAAAACCCATCTATTAGATGTGGAAAGAGCACAAAGGGCCATACTAAAAATCAGTGCCGGACTCTCTTTCCGATATCCAACAGCAGATCTATACAAGAGATGGGACCTACTAACAGTAAGGCAATCCTATATACTTCGCACGGTCCTTAAAAAACATACACAACTACCATACGATCCTAATCTCCGGAAAGAAAAACGAAGAAAAGACTTAGTCTGCCAGTTACCCAAAAACAAAACAGCTACCTCACAAAAATTCTTCGGTTTCCTTGGCCCCTACCTCTATAATAAACTCAACAAAATCCTAAATATATACTCACAAAATAAAGCTTGCTGCAAAACGACCCTGATAAAATATTTAAAAACATTAGATTATGAAGATATCGAAAACTTTATCCGCCCAATAACTTAACGATATATAAATATTCAAACGTACAACACCAAACAGACTCATTCAACCACCCAACATAAAACCAAGCCCTGACTGACTATCGACCCGTTCTCTAACCCCATAAACAAACATGCACTTTTACACACGTACACACAATCATATATATATATATATATATATATATATATATATATATATATATATATATATATATATATATATACTTCAATCACCCACGCACACACACTCATATAAATATAACATAAATTTATTTTTACTTCTTATTACTTCATAGCTGTAATTTAACATTCATAAGTTAGTTATGTAACTAATAATTCTATGAACTCACTTAGTCATACAAGACTAGTATTATAGTTCGCGGGAGGGCCTGGTGACCTGTTATACAGGTTCTTCTGAACCCACATCAGGCACCAGTTTCTCACAAAAAGATAGAAGTTAGTTATTAGTGTATCTACTAATACTGTTTTCAAACAACAAATGTATACATATTAAGATACAAATGTATTGTATAGAACTTATTTTGTGAGAGAAATAAAATAATTTTGAATTTTTGAATTGAATTGAAAGTGAAGCGGGGGAAGATTTTGATCGCGAGCTTTTTAAATTTGACTGGCTACCTGGAGTAGATTCTTTTACAGAACCACAGAAGCATCAACGCCGAATGGTATACTACCAGATGCTTGCCAGAAGTTTTCTCTGTTGTGAGCAATAAGCGAGCACAGGGCTCCGCGGGTTACTGCTCCACTACGACAACGCGCACGCTGCGCTCAAAAAGAGGGAGTTCCTGTACAGCATGCCTCTCAAAGTCCTGGGTCAACCTTACAGCCCTGACCTAGCACCGAGTGACTATTTTTTATTCCCGAAAATAAAAAATCTGCCTAAAGGGAGTCAAATTTCGTCGCCGGAATATGCGCTGTCAGCGTTCAAACAGGCTGTAAATGAAGTGTCTGCGGCGGACTGGAAAAAGTGTTTCCAAAACTGGTTCACACGTATGAAACTTTGTATAGAGGCTGGTGAAGAGTACTTTGAAAAGATTTAATAAAAAAATATTTACGTATACTAACCCTTTTTTTTATTTTCGTAAAACTCTCTGAGTGTCCCACGTATGTGTATAAAATTTCATGTTAATCTTATATTCTCTACGCCGATTCGTATACTCAAGTTTGGCTGAAAAAGTTTGCTTTTTACAATAAGATTGCATAATATGCAAAGTATCTATGATCTACATTATGTAAATAAAGTTTATTCTATCAATATAATATCAGGCATCTAGCGGTAGGAAAGTACATTTTGGTTGCTGTTTGATACAGTACATATTTGCTGTTTGATATGTACGGAACAGTCAATACGACTCGCATGGGCTTTTATTATTTTATAATAGAACATAGATGACCATTTACTATGCACATCCGGTTATTATTGGGCCGAAAGATGATTGAGCCCTGATTAATATTTTCAAGGTTGGTTTACATAGGTTTGTAATTTACAAATGCTGCGTCTATTTTTAGTACATAAACGAATTGCCTCGAAGTGGACCGCATGCTCCCTTGTTACCTAGTATGTGTGTGGGCTCGTAACTTAACCACCATGTGGTTCGAAACTACTTCGTAATACACATAACAAAATACAATTGCAATTTATAACTAACTTTGTGCAATTGTGCATTCGAGATCCATTTTTGATTTGAAAAATAGCTTCAATCAAACTCATTCTTTTTTTCATCATCATTTTAAGCGCCAACATCGTAATTCGACGCCCTAATGCAATATTGTCCATTGGCTACGGTACTGTTTATTATCATAATATATATATATATATATATATATATATGGCCGGACTAGGTATATACATATAGGTGCATGTATATATATATATATATATATATACATGCACCTATATGTATATACCTAGTCCGGCCATAAGTTCTGTTACAAATGATATGCGATTATTTTTGTCTCAGATGAATATAAAAAAAAAATGATTCTATTCGAAATGGGCACCTTCGGCTTTGATACATGCCTTCAATCTGTCTGACCACGAATCTATTAATTTACACACTGTTTTCATGGGAAATTTAACCACTGCTTGTCTAGAGATCCTATTTTCTTTATCACCCTATTCCATATTATAATTTGATATTAAATACGTAATAATATGTAAAACGGCGGGAAATCGAAAAAAGTTTTTCCAAAACGCGTTTCAAATTCAAAATATTTAAAGAGTTGAAAAAATAAAAGTGCTATAGAACAGTATTTATGGCCAGACTACTTATATAATAGTACACTACCATGTTTTTCACTGGTAAACAGGTTTTTTTAGTTTAGTTACTAGTTTAGTAGTAGTACTACAGTACATACGGCCCACCTATTGTAAAACGGTTACCGTAGTCTATGAACACTTGCAATACATTAAGTATCTTTCACGCGATACTTCCTCTGTTGTATAGAGAATTTTTATTTGGCTGCGGCTTTCTGTGAGGTATTTTCCCAAACGGGATGCTTGATGCGCCCTACCTCTCTTAAAACACCCAGACGAAGACAAACAGACATGATCATGCACACAAATGTTTGTCCTGTAGGGAAATTGAACCCACATGCTCTGTTTTCATCTTGACTCGTTCGTTAAAATTTAAAAGTATTTCATAATAATATTTTAGAGCATATTTTTTATACAACTTCAGGCAGCATACAAGCATACAGTCCACCTGATGTAAAGTGGTTACCGTAATCTATAAATGTACCAGCATTCATAGGCTACGGTGACCACTTTACGTTGGGTGAGTCGTAGGTCTTTAAGTCTCCCGACGTTGTATAACAAAACTCCATTACATCTGTTCCAATTTATTATTTGGGGATTTTTTCGTAACTTTTTAGTCACTCATCAAATCTTCTGTAGAATTATATGGGATCAAATTCGAAGATACTTATAGTTTAATCAAACATAGTTTAAATTACCAAAAGTCTGCGAAGTAGGTATCGGTGAACATATATAAAAAACTGCAAGGTGTAAGTCGGGGCTCTAGCATTGAGGGTTCCCTATAAGCGATTTGTATTTTTATTCAATTATAGAACAAACTTACCTTTGCAGTTTCAAATATAGTTCTCTCTTCATCGGTCTAGGTCGCAGTCGGCATAAATGTCTGTATTTTTGATTACGTAAATATAAAAGGTTGACTTTTTACAACGTCATGTGTCCGAAGACATTGTTTTCGTTTCCAACTTGGTACCTCTACGCACTCCCGAGAATAAGAGTCTTGACAGACAGACAAACGGACAAGGAAATGATCCTATAACGGGTCCTTTGTACCTTTTGAGATACCTACATGCGCTGAAAACATACACACGAGACGATTACATAACCTTGTGTTATTTTAAAGTTGGTTAAATAAAAAAATATATTAAGTCTTAATTCTAAACATAGACAATCAGATTATCTGGAAATACCTAACGCTCTAGTCGGAACTACTTCCAATCACAAGAATTAACTCTTGGGTAATGAATTAAAATGTTGAGGAAGTGTGCGGACATTTAGCTGACGATTAGCCATCGATTGTGGGGGCCATTTCCTGTTGCAGCGATGTGCAGGTAAACAAAGACGGCCAATAGATAATTTTCCGTCGTGTAATGCGTTGTCCATTATATACTTATCTTCTTTATTCCACTCGGGGATCAACATGTAGTTATAAACGAGTGTTTTTGTTACTAATTTCTTTTATATTTCATCGGATGGGTACAAAACATTCGGCTGGCCTAGGTGAAGCGGCTACCGTGGCCTAAGAATACAAGGAGTATCACTCGTGCTTTGCTCACAACTACTTACGCAGAAACTTTTCATGTTTACTGGTAATCTCACTCAGACACAAAAAAACAAAAAGTCCTCCAGGTGGTTGCTTGTAAAAGCTTGTTTTGAAAACTTAAGTTACTTACATAATTTTATTCTATTAATTTACACTAAAAATAGTTAAATTATGTTAAAAAATCTTGAATGAAATAAGCTCGAGTATCAATACCTATATGGTTAGCTCAAACGCCAAATCCTAATAATCTAATTGCTATTATAGCGTAACTTATTCCTAGAGATCCAAGTTTCCTTTTTAAAGGCTTTCTATTCTTCAGTTCGAAACAACAATTCGGCAAAGTGCACCATATACCTACAGGTTAGGTTGACTTTGACTCTAAAGGTTGAACGGTTGTAATTACCAATATTATTTAACATATAATATTGGTAATAACATCTTATAAGTTGCAAACAAGGTCGCTCAGGTTCCATTGAGGTAGCAATGGCGGCGCTTTCTTCGAGGCACGCCGTCATTTTTTTAAGCGTATGCTCCTTAACTGATTGACACTTGCGTCGCCCGCTTCCCCTAGGGCAATCGCCTCCGAAAAAGCCTTACCGGCTAATGGCAAGCCCTAGGTGGTGTTGGGTCAGTAAGAGTCTAACATACGGCTGACCGTATGGGTATTCATGAGAATACACCAACACCATCCCTCGTATTGTGCGGAGGGTGCCCCCCCCCCCTAGAAGAATGACTAAGTTCTTCTTTTTTCGGTCATCGAGTTCGTCGGGCGTAAAAGGGAATAGAAAACAAACATGCAAAAGAAAGTGATATGGTTCGATTTTTTTTTCAGATGTGGACTGATAGAAGTTAGTTTATCTATTTGTTTAGTGTCACATATATGAAGTGATGTGCGGATATTTGGGGATCAGTAATCAGATAAGTTCAAAAAAATTTAAGCGGGGTTTTAAAAGTTATGAAACTCTGTTGTCATCGGTTTCCTCACAAACTAACATCAGAACAGAAAAGAGATCGTATTGATTGCTGCACAAATATGTTGCTAACGGACCACGGACATTCCAACTATAATTCCAAAAGACCTTATCGCAAAGATGAAACGTGAAAAGAACACTCTTGTGAAGAGGGTTCGAAAATGAGAGAAACCAACAAAATTGACGCAGTCGAGAAACGTAGGAACAACAATGTTTTGTTTCTTTCCCACACGGGTTCTGTTTCGCGCATTTGCAGCGCATTCGCACTTAAAGATAAAAAAAAGTGTTAATACTGAATGGTACACCATAATTTGTTAACTCACTGTGCTTAAAAAGGAATGAGAAAGACGTCCGAGAAGCTGTATCTACTTGCACCTTCGTAATCGAAGTCAGAAGCCACGATGGTTTTCAGCCAACACTTGAAAAATCCTGTGAGTGATCCCGTGTACTTGACTAATTATTGCCTTTTTTAACAAATCTCTCTCGATATAAATTTGTATAATTTATTCGTGTTTTATGCCAAGAAAAACGTTTTAAATATTTATAACATTTGTTATGAAAAAAAAATTAACATAGGTTTATTATCTTTACGCTATATTGACTCCCGTCAAGTTATCTTTCATGGTTCTCCATTTACCACCACTCTTTAGTTAGTTAATTATGCGTATTATTAGCTGCATTTGTACAGAGAATAAATATCATTACACTGTCAATCCAATTTTATGACTATTAATAAGCTGACATGTTAAATATAAACAGTAGTTATTACTATTTAATTTACGTCGATGCCGTATCTGACCAGAGTTTGTTTCATCTTGTTACAGTTTTATACATAGATTGAATGTCATTTTATATACCTAGGCAGCTGCAATAGCTCGGGTTTTTAATATGATGTAACATGTAAAGATATTTTTACGTATTATTTATATTGTAGGTTAATATTAATTAATAACACATATAACATATAGAACACTTGACTGATCTATATAGCCGGACCCTACGTATGATAACAGTCAAGGGCGTGTAACCATCCACACATATATTTAACAAACATTCACCATTTTCATTCACTCTTTCATCTCTGAACTTTCCTTAAATCCTTTCATATCCATCACGAAGTACACCCGCGATCGTGATGGATATGAAAAGATCTATCCATTAAAGTTACCTAGCATAATTATCCTCTCATTTTCATTACATTTTCCAAGAATACTCACTGCCCACGAGTGGTCGTTGTACAGCCTTTCACCTTCGTTTCTGTCACACTTAATATATCAATTTTTCTGATATCTATCGTCTCGCAAATTTCTTTAATTTTACTGTCCACATTGCCGCAAATATTTAAGGTATTTTTCCGCCCGCTGTTTGTCTATGCTAGACGGGGAGACAAGACGTAACGTGTGGCAAAACTCTTCGCTGTCGGGAGTTTTTTGTTTATGTAGGTTTAATGTCAAATTTGAGTTGGTTATTAATAGCGTTTGGTTAGTTAAGACACAGGTAGGTCAGTTTAAGTTAAGTTTGGTTTCGGTACGGTTAAGATCCGGTTAAGACCAGTTTAGGCTCAGTTTCAGTTCTATTTGCATATAGTTTTAAGACGATTTAGGTTCTGTTCCGATATGGTTTACATAGAACCAAGAAATAGATTAGGTGTAATGTACTACGTAGACCTGCGTAGGTCATGTTTGAGTATGCTGGAGTTCGGTATAGGTTGGATTTAGGTTCGGTTTGGGTATACTTTACGTACAGTTTAGGCCCAGATTAAGTCCGGATTAGATTCCGTTTACATCTGGGTTATGTCTAGTTTAGATCCTGTCGAGAGCTGGTTTAGATACAGTTTAAGTGCAGTATAAATCTGGATTCCGTCGGTTTTACGTACACTGTAAATCCTGATTAGTTATGGTTAAAGCCTAGGTTTGGCCCATTTCATTTCTGGGGAAGGACAGACTTTAGAACCGGAGTAGAGTCAGTATAGGCCCGGCTTAAGTTCAATAGGGTGGTTATATAACGAGTTCGATAGTACAGTGGTTAATAACGCTATTTTGACACCAACGCTCGTGGGTTGCTGTGTTCCTGCATGAGCGAGGTCACCGGTAAGCTCCTAGGGAGTGTTAGCAACAGAGGTCCTTAGGCTACGGTAACCGCTTTACAACAGGTGGTCCGCATGCTTGTATGCAAAACGACATTGTATGAAAAAGGTTCGTTTGGCGTTTTTTATACATCGTCGGAAGCATACACCCACCTGATGTAAAGCGGTTACGGCGCCTATGAACCGCACGCAACAGGTCACTCGCGCGATGCCTCCTTTGCTGCCAACACAGCAACTCCTTAAGAGCTTACTGGTGACCTCACTCACACGCAGGAACACAACAACACTCTAAGGAGTTGTTATTTGGCTGCGGTTTTCTGTGAGGTGGAGGTATTTCCCCAGACGGGCTGCTTTGATGCGCCCTACCTCTCTTAAAATATCCAGACCAAGACAAACAGACACGTTCATGCACACAAATGTTTGTCTTGTGTGGGAATCGAACCCACAAGCGTCGATGTCACAGTCGCGTCATTCACGACTGAGCCACCGAGCTCGTCAAAAATTATATTATGGTTATTTACAAGTTAAATTAAAAAAACACATTCGGTATTTTCGCATTGGATATTTTCGGTATATTCGCACTGTTACAATTTTCTATTTTGCGCATTAACAGGATTAGATCTTGATAAAGCGCATTGTATGTTACCAAGTTATTTTTCTTGTTAAAGTACGGTTACGGTGTATAGTTTTTAAATTGCATTTTTAATGCGTATTCTTCTTTGCAATATTCAGATATTGTCTGAGATTCACAGGCACAGTTAGGTATCTATTAACGACAGTGAAAATATTTACAATAAAATGGATCTCAACCCTAAACCTTTTTGGTAGCCTCGTGAAATTCTCACTAAGTCAAACGACTTCAAATTGTATGGCCTTACTGAGGTCTGTTCGTGGTAACGTATGAATTTATAGTCATCAGAACTACCCATAATTGTCAAGTTTCATGGTAATAAAATAATTAGCAATATTTAAAATACGCATCTACAAATTTGAAACGCGCTAATAATCAGAATATGCGACATTAAGCGAGCGCAAGCAATGGGAATTTCAAGTTTCAAGATTAGAGGACTCTATTATTTTTCCTACACGTCAGGATCAATGGCTTATACTGGATCATCGTACGTTACAACACCTTGGGGAGCACAGATGTTATAGTAAGGCATCATGAGTGTTGAATGAGTTTATCCTAATTTCTCTTTCTGGGGCGGCAACGCACACAAAGGTAGTTTCGCTACCGCCCGAATGTGTTCCTGGGTACCTAATGTTTATTCTGCATCGTTGTTGCTTACTCTTTTTTTTGTTTGAATCTGCTGTGCTTGCTTTTCAGCGCCTGAATGCACAGAAGGCCGCAAAATACCCCATGGACGACACACCTACCTCCGGTAGCGAGTGATCACCACAAAGTCTGACACTCGTATATGACATTCGAGGCTAAGTACCTACACATTCTATTTGTAAATGAATCGGCTCCCCGAATCATAACCACCGCAACTAGACTTGTTTTGTGCCTTCAATGCCCTAACTTGAAGGCCACTTGTGGATTCTTTCGCATCTGCCCCAAGGGCCAGTGAACTGATTTAGCCAAGTTCAGCCCATGCAGGGTTGCATATACTTCTGAATTTACTACCGTCTACAAAACGGCCTTGGTGGCCTCGATGCCCATAATTTTCAGCTAGGTAAGCTGCAGGATACCTATACTGATATATATACCGGGGTGGGTTTGAGGGCACTGTTTTTCTTTCAATACGAAGACATGAATCATATGTCATTGCTTAGCGCTCGCAGGTTCCAGATTTTCGGACTTTGCTCTAGTATGCGATTCGGTTATCGTCGCTCTGGTTTTAATGCACTGGAGCTCAGCTTTGTATATCTTCAGTTCCCAGTTAATCCCAATTTCTTTTTTATAGCATTAAGGTAGCAAATAAGTGTACAACCTGCCTGAGTGTAAGCAGTTACCATAGCCTATGGAAAACGCTCATTGCGGCATTTCTCGCAAACCCATAACTTCCACCTGTATACACACATGTTAAACACGGTGAGTTATGTCGACATCGCAGAACCAAAAATTAACAAATAACTTACAACAGAGTCATTATCTGATTGAAGATAATCTACATGTATTCCCTTATCATAGGTGAAGGGCAATGTTATAAATAATGTGTAAGTGTAGAGACGATCGCCGCCGCTAAGGCAGATACAGCTAGCAATTGCAAGGACGGTTGCAGCATTTAGGGCAGACACAGCTTGCAAGCGGAGAGACGATTACAGTAGCTGGTGCAGATATAACTTGCAAGTGCACAGACGATTGCAGCAGCCGGTGCAACTTAGATTCCACGTGCAGAGACGATTGCAGCAGCCGGTGCATATGTACAATATGTACACGTGAGTAAATAAAGTACACTGAACGTGATTTATCTTTTTACTTTAAACGCACAATTCCTGTATATTATATATGTGAATGTACTACACGACATACGTTATCCTGCCCAAAATATAAAAAAATCCTAGAACTCGATTATAGCGTCACCTACTGGGTACAGTTTTAAATGTAAACCATTCAAGGACACACAAAATTTCATCAAAATGGATCTACCCGTTTAGGAGGAATTATATATATAAAAATTTCATATATTCTGGAAACAGTACTAAAGATATGGATCAAATTTTATATTTATATAAGGTTTTGCTTTTTAAGTATGTTTGTTATGTCTTCATACCAGGTCCCTTGCCGGGTAGGTAGACGCTAGCGCCATAAGACGCGGTCCTTACCACATTCGCTTCTTTAATATTCAAAGTTCTTTTCATGCACGCCGATTCCTAGGGTTCCTGACCTCATGGTAGGTTAGTCTGGGTCTTCCACGACTTCTACATCAAGTTGCTTGTCAAGTATATTAATATAGAAATGAATTTTGGTAGCCCAGTTACTAAATAGTACCTACCTAATATGTAAATTTTTAAGATTCCTATAGGGGGACTATTCGATTTTTCTCAGTACTTATGCTATGAGATCATGCTCCTTGACAGATTTCTACTGCTATAAGTAATCTCTCGGATTTGATTTGTTTTCGAAACAAAACCAGAGAGGCAAATTTAATAACAAAATGGATATCTTTGATATTTTCTGACAAATTTCGTAATCCTAGATCATCATTTACTGTAACTGTAAGTTTCCTACAGATTTAGATTTGTTATTACCTACTGATATAAAGGTAGACAGACAAGACGTCAACACCATGATCTTCTGAGATTATTCTTCCTTTACGTACATAATCATGAATTTACATAATGAATTAATTAAAATTTATTAATTAATATTTAATGAAATTTATTAATCATGAATTTAATTATTTAATAATGAATGAAATTTATTAATAAATAATCGTACGTTGTTACCTTTGCTAGGATCAACTCAATTTGACCTTGTATGAAATTGAAATTATTATTTTGTCGAAGTGAAATACAATGCATTTCACAAAATAATTAAATACAGTTTAATTGTTAAGTTAATGATTGCTCTAATAACACAATTAAACAAAATTATAACTATACTATGTGAATATAAGGAAATTCCCAACGCAAGTTTTCTAGTTATATGCCAACGCAAATTTCAACAACCACAGAAAGAAAATGGACGTGGTTTTCCTTATGACTTGGCATTTCTATGTATTAAACATTGACCTATTACCTTGTTGTTCAGGACGTAAATAATAATAATATATTGCTGCAGTTTTGTAGACATCAATCAAGTTCCTGCAAGTATTATATCAATATTTATCCTAATGTCAACTACTAATTAAATCTTGAAGACTTAAACTTGATTAAATCTTATATAACTACATAGTAACGCTTGTTGTTTTTTCTGTAGTTTTCTCTTACTTAAATGAATATAAATGGGAGCTTTCATATACATTTTAATTGTTAAGAATTGGTAGAGACATTATTCAAAAATCTACCGTGTTCAACTATAAAATATTTTATAAAATACTGGATATATTTTTTGCCTCACCAATAAAACTTTCTGAAACTGTTACACACATAACTGAGATTTACTTATAAACTTTTGACAATTATTATCGCTAGGTCCATCATCGAGAGTCTTTAATTTCATACACGCAAAAAACTTAAAAAAAAAAAGTGAAACCGATTATTATACAGTGTTTCACTGTATTATAATCTGTTTTTTTTTTTCGATTATTATACAGTGTTTCACTATATTATGATCACTTTATATATATATAATCGGGTATAATCGGTGCTTTTTTGAACGTTTCTTCCAAATTGAAAAATTACTATTTAAGAGTTTCATTTAAAAAAATACGATATTTTATATCACTGGACATTAAGGATGCTATTATAAGAGTAATTTTTTTTTAATTTAAGAATTAAGATTGAGAGAGATCATTCTGATTTAAGAAAACTATTCTGTTCAGTATTGTCTTAGGTTTTCGCGATTGTTAAATTGCGATTGTTTAATTCAATGTTCTGTTCAGATTATTTATTAATTATGGGGTTTCTAATTTTTGATACTGAACGTATAAATAAAAAAAAAACTTATGACTATACTAGAAGACTCAATCATACCAGTAACTCTATTGATTGTTATTGTTACTATAAATAGAGAGATTTTTAATCCATTGCACAAAGTAAATAAATAAAATTCTGATACTCGGTCTTTGAAAGTTCAATCCTGTCAGATAAAAAAACAAATCAGATAAAAAAATATATGATTAGTTAATTTTTATCTATTACTTGAACGCTAATGGCGGTTCATCAAGAAAAAGCTAAAAATATATATTCTAAAACAAAAGACATGGTTCTTTAAATTTCAAGTTTGATAGATGTTCATGTGAGACACACAAGAGAAAGGATTAAATACTTAAATAATTAAACAACTCACAGCATTAGCTCTTAAATGAGTAGACAGTTGGTTACTTCTAGGTGTTATAGTTAGAGTACTGCTAATCCCATAAATACTGGCAAGCAAATTATTTTCTAACTGTATAATAGTTATTGCTCCGCAACTAAAACAATGTAAGAGCTTATATTTCAGAATGAGATTGTCTAACTTAAGGATTACAATTACTGTGAAGATTTAGTCGTACAATTGAGATGCACATTTTTAATTCAAGTACCTTGATAAGCGTCTTAAGAAAGGTGCTTGAATTTAAGTGGCGGTTTTGTGAATACGAGAGATGTGTAAGTGAGATGCAGGATTTATTATTGCTAGTCTACTCAGTCTGATAAGCGAAAGTATTAGTGAATAATCGAATTAAAAATAATGAGATGCCTAATTATCGGTGTTGTTTTTAAATTTATCACAAATAATCCTCTCCCAATTAAAAAGGTAAGAGGTAAGGCGATTCAAAGCTACCTGTCTAGGGAAATGATACTTAATAATTTGCCTAGCATTCATAGGCTACGGTAAACGCTTAACATCAGGTGGACCGTATGTCTGTATGCCGCCCGACGTTGTATAAAAAAAAATACGTGTTGCTAGGTGACCGCTTATAAATTAGCGTTGGAAGCTATAGACAACTGACTTAGCTTAATGACTGTCAACAATCGATAGCAATGATAAAAAGCATTTGTCAAACAAAAATGGTTTGTAAGAAAATTAATGCATATAATAACGCAACGATGTAACTTGCACTACAGTAACTTGTGTCTGTGGTTTTTTTTTACATGTATAGGAGTCTAAAGCGTACTCGGCACTCTGAATCTTAAATAAAATAAACCACATTATATACATTACTTTTAATGTATATAATATGGTTTATGAAGACCTGTTGTCGTTATGTTATAGACTTCGATGTACCTGTGCGCCCAAGTATCTATCGTGCGAACACAATGTGCACGATGCGGAAACTTCCCACACTGGCGGCCATAATTCCCATCTTTTGACACAGCATTCATTAAACCAGCAAATTAGCTTTATGTACATAACTCATTGTGAGAATAGAACACGTGTAAGTCACGTTTAGTACAAATGAAATTGCTATATCATATTAGATTGTAAATAATAATAGGTATACGGCATCATTAGATGCATTAA
This sequence comes from Pyralis farinalis, assembly GCA_947507595.1. NCBI lineage: Eukaryota > Metazoa > Arthropoda > Insecta > Lepidoptera > Pyralidae > Pyralis > Pyralis farinalis. The sequence goes on along the minus strand of OX382265.1, from coordinate 12,338,143 downwards.
ACTGGACTGAGCAGCAATTGAGACTCTCCGGTGCGTCCTCTACGCGTAAATATCATTAATGCAGTATCACAAGGGCAGTATGTCCTTTGCGTTATGAGTTGTAGTGCAGAGGCTTAGGCTGTATTGTGTGGTTTCTTCAAAGCTTAGTATTCGGAATGGTCAATTTCAACACAAAATAAAAGTCGTTGACATAACGCTTATTGGAGACCAAACTGTAGCGGTAGTGGGTCGGCTATAGCTGTCGAGGTAGTGATGACAGAAGGCGAATCACAGACCTCAAGTGAAGGCTGACTGTAGGGGGAATAAGCATTGGGCCCCTCTTTTCCATGGGATAACGACCTGAAAAGAGCGGCCAAAAGCATGTTGGGAGGGGCAGGTGATGATAAAGGTAGATAGTTGAGTATTTGAATGCAGTCCAGGCAAAAAGCCATAATGCAGAATGATATATCTCGCCCAATAAATAGTTGTCCGATTGGTTAAGCATCTCTACATTAAAAGTCCGCGTTCACTGTTATACCGTATCTTGCCATGTTTCTGTAAGTGAACGTTTGTGGTGGTCGTCTGCAAGTCCCCAAACACAAAACATCATGACTCAAAAGGACATTACGTCTATGTAGTAGTCATGCCTCTTCTTCTTCCTGGCGATACCCCGTTTCCTAATCTATTAAGATTGGCGGGGTCTGCTACTTAGATCTCATTATTTGATGAAAATACTGTAATTTTGAGATGGAGCGACTACATTCAGACCTCCAAAATCCAGAAGAAAACTATTCTTAGATTAGATCACAAGTCTTTCTAACCTCACGATGTTTTCCTTAGAGTAATAATTACAAATATGCACATAAATCCTGGATTCGAACCGGGATGCAGTTGGTCAATAAGCCTGTTCTTTATCCTCTATATACCAGTACATCATACTTTCCGCATATCATGTTGACATAAAAGTTAACAGTAATCTATAATACAACTAGAGTATACCTAACATTATTGAAAGTTTGAGGAAAACATACAAAGAATTTGAGGAATAAATTTCAATATTTTTTTATCTAGAATACTAAAACAAGTCAAACACTACTAAAAATATCAAAACAAAAATAAAATCATCTAACAAACAGAAGAGAAAAAGTAGAAAAAGGTAGACCGGAGAGGCAAAAGTAACAGGGGGCAATTAAAACATTGAATATAATTGCAATACAGTTCGTTCTATTCGTGGCTGAGTGCGTGTACTCACACGTTTATACTAGTGTCAGCGGGGCGAGGAGGGACGGCGCAGGAAGCGGTCACCTGCTATATGCCATTTTGTTTTTCGGACTCCCAAGGTAAGAATTTAGGTAATTTTCAAAGTAAAATATTTGGGATTTCTGAGCAAGATGTTTCATATTTTAGTTGAAAAATAAAAAAAAAAATCTAAAAAATCAAAGATCATGTTGATTAGAAGACATCTATGTGTTTTAACGTATTTTAATACGACACTTTTCCGTAAACCGCCTACCGGCGTGGTTGTAACATATGTTTTGGGGTCAGATGTATCGTTACAAATGACCCCGTGTTACAATTAACTCTTGTTAATATAATGTCGTAAGCATCGAAAAAAAACTACAATATTTATTTGACGCTTCTAAAACAATCGGGATCGATGCCCTGATTTATAATAAGTTGATTTAGTTAAGTTTTAATGCTACATTCTGTATTTTTAATTTATTTGCCTTACTTATTAATGTGTACTTTTTACGGGTTTTTATGTGGCGGTTTTTTTTATTTTTATGTCAAGCTAATAATTTTGTTTTATTGATTTGATTGATAGTGTTTTTAATTTTCGAATATTTTACTGAGTTTCATTGTCTTGAAATGGTGTTATTTTTGTCCTGGGGTAGGTGGCATTTGTAACACTCTCCTTTTTCTCTTCTAACCTAATATAACTCGGTAATAAAAACATGTATTAAAACCTAAGTATGATCCTTTTGCAGCCAGATATATTTACTATTACTGTGCTGAAACACATTTTTAAGGTAACCTTACAGATGTTTGTAATGAGGCCGCAAATAAAATATGTTACTTTTGCCTCCGGTCTAACCTACATATTATGCCTTACCAGACTCAGAAAGGATTTATACGAGTTCATAGTAGTAATAAGTAGCGAAAAAAGATACATAAATATGAGGGACAGTTATAATCTATTTTGAAACTATGATTATTTATAAGTAAAAATAGGTACGTTCCAATTTCAAAATTTTCGTCCACATCTTTTGCGAGCCTATTAAATTATCGTCTCTCATTGAAAAATGAATCTGCGCCGGGATTTCGTGCTGTGAATTTTTACGATTTCAGGTGTCGCCTGAAACCGGACGAATGGTACGATAGACTTCAAATGGCATTCATGGATGAAGGCCCTTTCAAGGCAACCGTGTATCATTGGTATAACTAATTCAAGCGCGGTCGACTGACTTTGGGAGATGAAGAAAGAAGTGGTCGCTCTTTGATGGCTGTTACGGAAGGAAACGTGCAAGCAGTGAAAAATTTTATCCAAGACAATAGGCGAATTACATATCAGGAGATTCAGCACATATGGCAGATTGGATCGGGAAGTCTTCACGAGATTCTACACTTGCATCTTTGCGTGAGGAGGATAGTTTCACGCTGGGTGCCGCACAACCTCACCGTTGCTCAGAAGCAGGCCCGGATCGAATGTGAAATGATACAATCTGTGGCTCCTTTTGAAATCATTTATTTCGCACAACTTACAGGTACACGCTACCAATAAGTTACTCAGTTGCTAAATCGACGTCATCAATATTCAGCGTTGAATAATAAAGTACTTAACTACTACAATTGCTTAGCACGTCTGCATGTGTCCACGATCAGTTGACAACTGAATATCCGATTTAAGTCTGCCACTACGCAGGCCCTGCCCCACCATCTCGATCGTTAGGGAGAGATGGAAAGGAAGTGCAAGCGCAGCGCAGTCGTTTACATCCTTTTTAATCAACTAAGTAATCAACTTTATAAAGTTATAGCTACAAAATAATATTATTTTAAATACAGAATTATTTATTAATACCTTAAAATATGTAACAAATTTAACAATATAACAAATGGTGCCGTGATATGATAAACAAATTTGAAGCAGGCTTGTCTCAGCGTGTTTTCGACATCAATACAGGTGATGAGTCCTGGATTTATCGATATGATCCAGAAACGAAGCGGCAGTCAGCGGTTTGGGTGTTTTAAAGGTTAGCAATCTAGAAGCGGGTGAAAGATTTTGATCGCGAGCTTTTACAATTTGACTGGCTACCTGGTGTCAGTTCCTTTACAGAACCAAAGCATCAACGCCGAATAGTATACTACCAAATGCTGGGCAGAAGTTTTCTCTGTTGTGAGCAATAAGTGACCAAAACACAGGGCTTCGTGGGCTCCACCACGACAACGCGCCCGCGCATACTACGCTCAAAACGAGGGACTTCCTGGATATCACGCTTGTCAAACCCTTACAGCCCTGACCGAGCACCGTGTGACTTCTTTTTATTCCCGAAAATAAAAAATCAGCACAAAAGAATAAAATTTTCGTCGCCGGAAGATGCGCTGTCAGCATTCGAGCAGGCTGTAAACGAGGTGTCTGCGGCGGACTGGAAAAAGTGTTTCGAAAACTGGTTCAGACGAAACTTTGTATAGAGGCTGTTTCTGAGTGTCCCATGTATTTATGTATTGGTCTACAACACGAACAGAAAAATATGTAATACTTATAGTGATTCTTTTTACACATTATGTTTAAAGTACTCATGGTAACTACTATAGTAAATACGCGTAGACCTGATGAATGTTCTATAGTTACTCTATACTCATGTTTTATGGATAATACCAGGGGACAGGGGCATAACTCTGTGCGTTGTCGACACTATAGAAATCTCTTCATATCCTTTTTGAAGAACCTCATGCTGTAAATTCATGACAAAACTTCAACAGGAAGTTGATTCAACAATCTAATGTTCTCGAAAGAAAAGTTCTCTCGAACTGCACAGTACCTCACCATTATTGTTCCTGTATGTATGTGTGTCAAGCGGTTCAGTAGTAGAAGGAAGCTACGAGTATAAGCATCATATCAAACAATTCCTCGAATCACAATCCATTATAGAACACACAAAGGCAATGTCTCTCGTTATATTTAAAGGCTCCATACTATGTGTGAATTAGAATAATAACTTAGGATCGTCGACAACTCTCCAAGCTCATCGAATCAAAAGGTTTTAGTTGGCATCCCATACAATGGTGACAGTACTATATTTGTAAGTACGGTACGAAACAACTGTAAGATGTACTTTATCAAAGCAACTTTCCTCCTATTTTTCGGTGTTGTATGTGTCCTACCATCCCTTCATAAACATGCATATCTGGATACCCAACAAAATATTCGTGTTTGTTTTATACAACTATCTAAAGAGCTTTTGAGTTTTTTTTCATTTACCCGTTTGTATTCCAAATAATTGCGTTTGACTCCAAATTTCTTATGGCAAATGCGTTACATAACATTTTTAACGAGTTAAATATCGTTATGCCCTCTCATCACAGCTCGAACAATAAACCCTTTTTTTAAGTAACGTATAAACTGGTTGTTTAAATAGGGTTATGTCGATTTTTTTTACTACTACGGTTTCGAACAAGAGTATGTTATATGCTGTTTGTTCTATAATCATAACGGGTACATAAGCTGTTTTGGTATAATAGTAAGTGTGATATGTTAATTTCTTACGAATTAATAAAACGCATCTGTCGTAATTTTGAAATGTCTAACTAAAGCAACAAAGTATCAATAAATAAAAAAATAAGTATGACGTTAATTTATTACCTTAATTTTTATTACAACTTTAAACGTATAATTTGTACATGTTTATGAGATTTCTTTTCAAAAAGTTTGAATTGATACCTCACTTGATTCTTTTCTTCTTCAGCTACACAATATGGAGTACATTACCACATTGTTTTAATTATGGAGTCACATAGTCCATATTATATGTACATACCCGGAATAAAATGCAGATTATAACGATACTTCTTACACCTGAATCTTTTAAGTCGTTTAGTATCTATGGTTGGATCGCTTCCATACATACGTACATGACAGATAACATTACACTCCTTTCCGAGCAGTCGTGTAAAAACATATCGCGCAGTACTTGTCACTCTATCTAGGCTCCGCCTTCTATCAACCGATACTACTACATGCCCGTATTGATAACATAGTATCACTATCAAACGCTCCGCCCCCATATGCCGTATCATTGTTACGCTATTATGCTGCGTTTGACCTATTCATTAAAAACTTCTATTATTAAGATTACTGTTAGTATCTTAAATTAACACATAAGAATGAGTTAAGTGACTTCTGGAGATAAGACACCTAACTTTCATATTTATTTCATAATAAATACGACGCCGACGGTGACGCGAATGACCTGCAAGTAAAGTAGTGGGAGTTGGCTCTTTATATGAGAGCAAATCTACCCTTAGCTCCTTTCAGTAAAACCAGCTGCGTTCAATATTCCAGTATTATGTCCGTATTTTTGTCCTTCCTACTAATTGGCAATACTGACAAGGCTTTTATCAAACGGACTGTACCGGAAAATTCAATGCGATTTAATCAGGTAAAGATGTACTTAAGCATATTTTAGTACTGATAAATGATATTCACAGTAATAAATATTTTTGAAGGGTCTTAATTTAGGTAATTCAATAAAGAATAAAGTGATGTATAATCATCAGATCGATACATTGAAGCAATTATCTCCTAAATGCGCGTTCAAGGATAAAAATATCCAGCTGCGATAATTCAGTTTCTAAGAATTGAAATAATTACATGCACAGCCGCGCGGACGCCGCGCCGGCTATTTAATTCGTTTTACTGCGGCAAGTTACATTTTCGTCATTTAATCATTTGCCATTTTAAGGTTAGCGCCCTATCCTATAACAAATACCCTCTTGTGTGTAATTAATAAAACTAATGATCTGGAACAAATATAGCTGTTAATTTTTGTGTTTTATAGGAGAAATTGGAGGTTCATTATAGCTACACTAATTTCCAAAGCGAACTATTGGTGCGTGGCACATTTATTAAAATTCAAATTATAGTCCTTAAAGTTTGTGCCCGGTTTGGGTCAGATTTGAGTTAGATTTGGATCGGATTACTATCAGGTTTGAATTAAAATCCTCAGGTTCTCAGGTCCGGTTTGAATTTGGATTGGATTTGGGTCAATTTTGTCTAAAGTTTGGCTTAGTTTAGGGTTAATATTAAGGAAAATAAATTAAAATAAAATAAATAAATAAATAAATTGATATTACTAACTTCAGTACAATTTGCAATGATTATCAAAATGTCTTCAGATATAAATTAGGAACGGGTGGAATTCCCGGCGCACGATTGTCACTCGCACAGAATCAGTTTTATTTATTGTGAATTAAAGAAAGTATTTTTTATTTATTAATTCAAAACGTGGGCATATGTACAACTCGTATGTTTATTTCATATACTTTGTATTTACGTAGCTTTTGTCTGTTTAGATACTGTATGCTATTAAGGTATATTTCGATTTAGATTTCGAATGTACAGTTTTTATTTTTCCAATTTTCGGCAGCGATCCGGGATGGAATTTTCAAGTTACATCCGTTCCTAATTTATTTCTGAAGAGATTTACGCCCTCTATTTATGTGAACGACAAAACACGAACGGTACAAAAGAATACCGTCCCGAATCGCTGTCGATTTCCCGCTTTTCCCGGCCCTGTGGGTTTTGGCTTTTAGGTGATGATTATATCTATAGGCATTAAAAACAATTCAATTCATCAATTCGGTGTATTGAAGTTATTAATTTATTTATAGTATATTTCCGTAATACAGTAGGTAGCTATTGCATGTTTATATACAGGTCTTATTGTTCGACGAAATGGACCCTGATGGGGTATTGCAATGTAGGTACAGTAAACAATTAACATTATGATGAATTTGATTATTGGATTTGTTTATTTACATAAGTATTTATTGATGGTAGTTCGTGGTAATTTAGAATATTCAGTTGATTGCAGTTCGTGGTTAATTTCTTCGGTAAGATTACCACTAATGAGACTTTGTTCTTTTAGTTCTTATTATATTATAGTTTGTTTCTTATTAGTAAATGACAGCCACGAGAATCTGGTGACGATCCCTAGACTTTATATAATTTAGTGTGTGGGAATTATGTCTCCAGCCTTTTGTCTGTAAGGATCGGTCGTTTTTTAACCGGCTGACCCAAAAAAGGGTAATATTTTCGCGCGCATGTATGTTTGTTTATTGTGAGCTCCAGTAGCCTAAACAGCTTGACCGATTTTGAAGAATGAGATGTCATTAGATTTGTATTCTTCTGACGAGTATCATAGGTTATGTGATATAAGCAATAAATCAATATGGCGCACGTAAACCATTAAACTGTACATAACTGGAAATTCGTTAAACATCCCTATTCGTAATTGGAGTGAATTAAACTAAAAAGTTTTAAATAAAAATATTAATTTTAAAACCTAAAAACCCGACTGACTGTAAAAGTAGCCTATGGACATTTGCAACATCAGGGGTGTCACTCTTGCGTTGCCGACCCTGTAAGAACCTCTTCACGCCTTTCTTGAAGAACCTCATACTGTAGTCCCCTGGGAAAACCTCAGCAGGGAGCTTATTCAAAGGAGCTCATTCATGCTTAAATATATATATACTGTACTAGAGATTTGTTATCAGTCTTTTACGAAAAACACTCCAATAAACATTTAACCTCTTTACGTAGGTAGGTATATTTTACAACTCGATTGAAACCATATCAACCCTTACTCATCCCATTGCAGGGATACGGGTCTCTCTTCAACCGAAGGGGTTTAAAGCACACTCCACCACGCTGCTCAAAGCGGATTAGCGGAGGCCCGTGTTTTAAAGCCGCCCGAGGGCCACAGCTTAACGACTGTCATCTATCGACAACAGTCGGGACCGACGACTTAACTTACCCACTGAAGAACGGAGAAATTCGAGATAGATAAACCCATCCGTAGACAAGCTGCGTTCAACGTTGCTTAACCTGCGTGTTCGTTTAGAATGACACGCGCAACAACGCCACTCGGTTGCAAAACAGTTACTAATCAATTATAAATTATTTTAATATTATTTGAAAATAATTAGAATGCGTGACTACTATGGTTAAAAGTGAATTTAAGTTTTCTAATGGCCTTTATTTGAATATTTCTACATTTATACGGCAAATGTCTATTGCCGTGTGTTAGATACTACAGTACAAATTATTGCTCATTTCTTTGGCATGCCAGGCTCTTGTACCTGCGGGATTTAAACATAATCACGAAGATGTTCACTTTGCAATTGGAACTAGTTGATGTAGATAAATGAGAGTACGGGACCCAACACCAACCTCCGTGGATCGTATATTCAACCAAAAGAATGAAGAACACGCAGGTTGCGTGTTCTTCATTCTTCTTCGGGAGACATACAAGCACACGGCCCACCTGACGTAAAGAGGATACATTTCTGCCTTGACACGGTTACAAATTTGCGACTTCGAAAAGGATCTTTATTTATGACATTATACACAATATTTGTAATTTAAGACCCAGGTTAAAAGTTATATATCTTACTATAAGTTCACGCCAAATCCCTTAAAGGGTAGGCAGAGAATACTGTGCGCCACATGACTCGGTTCTTACACACCTTACTAGCTACTTTCATGGCTCTTCTCATACACGCTTGTCGATTTCTAGGGCTCCTGCCATCACCTTCTGATAAAATACGATCAATGTGGTCATAGTGGGTAAGTCTTAGCCACCCTTGGCTCCTACATCCTTCTATTTTCGCTTTGTACGTCTATTCCGTAATTCATTGTATCTCCGAACCAACATACCACGTCTCCCTTTTTAACACCGATACTTTCTTTTACACCAATTATATTTCTTACATCTTCATTTGCGATAAGTTATCTAAGGTTTTATGTATCAATTTTGACTGTTAGATTCTTAGCACAATAACTTAGAGATATGCATGTAGCTATAGAGTGAAAAATACATTAAGATTTGATATTAATAGAAAAAAAAAACAATTTACGAGTATGTTATTTATGATCGGATACTCAATAAAAACTTTTAAGAAACCTGATCTAACCCAACAAAAATTTACTAAAAGGTATTCTGACCTAAATTTGACCTTTATCACATTTGGCGTGATGATATATACGCCTTTAAATTGACGGATACTAAATGTTCTGTACCACTGTGTAAAGAAGAAAGTTGAAAGAACTCTCAGCTTAAGGTCAGCTAAGCCCTCTTCATTACTTTATATCTTCTTCTGAACGTTATCCCATTTTCCTAATTAGGATTGGTGGATCTGCTACCTAAGCCTAAGAATTTGGCGAAGATACTGATTTTTGTAAGGAGCGACTGCCGCCTGACCTCCGCAAACTAGAGGGAAAACCAGATCATTCTTAGTTAAGGTCACACGTCATTTGAAAGATAATTTCTTGGACGTACGGGTTTCCTCGCGATGTTTTCCTTCACCGCCGAGCAGGTGAAGGAAAACATCGCAGGTAATTACAAATATGTACATAAATCCATAAACACGCGTACACACATTTAGTGATAATGCCAGGATGCGAACCGGGGACCTCTTGCTCACAGGGCTGGTTCTTTATTCATTAGGCTAACACTGCTCCACATTATTAACTTTATATGTTTTTATTATTTCTTGTTATAGCGGTACTACACACACAAACCTACAAACCACTTGACGGCGCATGAAGGCATTCCTCAGTCACCAAAACTTGGCGTGTTAGTGGTTTAATATCAATAGAAAAATATTTTAACCAATAAGCCGATAAGTGACCAGATGTTTATTCGTGGACTAGTCAATAAGAGCTGCGCCTGCTACTTTGCCCCGACTTGTAGTGGTCAGGTTATTTACTACACAAAAAAATCGGGATTCCATATTCTACCTTCACGAATAGACACTATGTGAAAAATATATTTTCTATTCCTACTAAGGTTTAAAAGATACAACCCTGTGACGGACGGACAGACGGAGTGATTAAAATACTAGAACACTTCGAAAAAAAAAACAGAATTTAAACTGTTTCATAAAATCGGTTTTCATAAATCGATTTGACTCCACTATGAAAGGGGAGATAGATAGTAATTGGACTCTTTGAAAAAAACATTCACCAATAGCTATATGCTATTACATGGGATCAGTCTATTGATAATCCGGATTAACACTGGTCCTGATTGAAATCCCGGTGCAGGCTTATACCACAAATACCTCCTCTGCTGCTTACACAGTAACTCCTTAGGAGCTTACTGGTGACCTCACTCACACGCAGCAACACAACAACCCTCTAGGGAGTTGTTATTTGGCTTCGATTTTCTGTGCGGTGAAGGTACTTCCCCAGACGGACTGTTTTGATGCGCCCTACCCTTAAAACATCCAGACCAAGATAAACAGACATATTCATGCACACAAATGTTTGTCTTGTGTAGGAATCGAACCCACGAGCGTAGGCGTCAAAGTCGCGTCATTTACGACTGAGCCACCGAGGTTGTCGAAATAATAAATTTATGTACATATTGGAAAAAGCTCAGCGGTGAACTAAGACGTCACCAGGAACCCGCACTTCTAAGGAATTATTTTTCCCAAGAGGTGTGATCTAACCAATGAAAGGTCTGGTTTTCCCTCTGGGAGGTTGATGTCTGGCGGTAGTCGCTCTTTGTAGAAATCAGTGTCAGTAGCGGACCCCGTCAATAATAATGGATAAGACATGTAACGCTAAGAAGTGTAACACTGGGAAAGAGAGGACCATGTGCACACGAAGGCTATAGATAACTACTTATAAGTTAAGAGAGGTAGGGTGCATCAAAGCAGCCCATCTGGGGAAGTACCTCCACCTCACAGAAAACCGCAGCCAAATAACAACTCCCTGGTGGGTTGTTGTGTTCCTGCGTGTGAGTGAGGTCACCAGTAAGCTCCCAAGGAGTTGCTGTGTAAGCAGCAGATAAGGTATCGCGCGAGTGATACTTAATATATCGCAAGCGTTAATAGGCTACGGTACCCGCTTTACATCAGGTGGGCCGTATGCTTGTATGTCTCCTAAGGTAGTATAAAAAAAAACTTATACCTCGAATATAAATGTCGAGAAACACAATGTTCATCTTCTACAAGATTCAAATTAAACGAACTAACGAAAAGAAAATTGATGTTAAGATAAACCAGTTGAGAATGCGCAAGCTTACTTTGCCAGAGGAACACCTGGCTCGTCAATTATGTAACAATACAATTTTTTTTTTAATTGTCGGCCGTTTCGACCATGTTCCTTAGAGATATGAACGGAGTTCCTGAACATTCCTATTCTGATTTTTATGCTGAATCCGATTCTGAAGTCAAAATTTAAATATTCTAAAAAAAGCGACAGACACACGCACACACAGACACACACACAGAGACAAACATATAGATTTCATATAGGAACGGTGTTCCTGAAAATATTTTTTGCCATCTTACTTCTGTTTCTAGGTCATATGTTCAGGAACACCGTTCCTATATGAATTCTATATGTTTGTATGTGCGTTTGTCTGTCGCTTCGGTCAAAATGGCCGCTAAATTAAAAAATATATATATTTTGTAGTATTACGCAATTGACGAGCCAGGTGTTCCTCTGGCAATGCAAGCTTGCGCATTTTATTTTATTCAATTTTGTTACATAGTTATTATTATTGTTTTCTTTTAATCCAAGAACATTTCGGATATGACCTTTTGCGAAGAAGAAATTAAGAAACCTGCTAATATTTGTCTCCTTTCATATCTTTTATATATACATTAATCCTTCCGTACGTGTGTCCGTCACTGGACTCTTAAACGGCTGCACTGATTTTAATGAAATTTTGTGAAATTGGTGTTGCGATTGGGTTCTCGATTTTTTTTAATGTCGGGAGGCATACAAGTATACCTCTGCTGCTAACACAGCAACTCCTAGGAGTTTACTGGTGACCTCACTCACACGCAGGAATAATACATCCCTCCAAAGAGTTTTTCTGTGAGGTGAAGGTACTTCCCCAGACAGGCTGTTATGAAGCGCCCAACCTCTTTGTTTATTCCATTGTCGGGTAGTACAACTTCTGTGGGATCCACTGGTATTACAATATATTTATGTCCGCATATTAATACAATTACAATGCTGTCATGTGGAAAAATTAAAGATATATTGCTTGTGCTGAATTATTTAATATATAATTATTCTTTGCTATGTTACCAACCATTGCCATTCGATCACTGTGGTCGTCCAATATGTGTTCACGCAAGATTACGACAGTTGCCCACCTTAGTAAAATAATAAGTAGGTACTTCCAATTCGTGCCTTATCTGCCACACTACTACATTATCATAGACGGAACGCTGCCTCCACGTCGTCGCCATCCGCCGACCAGCGGCTCGTCCACCTACACTTTTCACAATTATGCTTGTTTGGTACTTGAGTGGCAGTGAACAATACAATAATAAATGTATGTCGACTCCAAAACGGCAGAACTGATTTTGATGAAATTTTCAGGGAATTTTCAGATTAGCCCAGCGGGTAAACTTATGAAGTTTGGTAGCGGTCGGATCACCCATGCGATCGCTACTGTAGTATAATATACTTATGTATTATATTATAATATATTATAATATACCTTTTCGCATTTTTAGAGTTTCCTCTACAGATAAAGGGCGTAAATGGGGGGCGGAGGGAGCGAAATATGCTTTATTGAAAATGTCAGAAACTATCCATCGTATTAGCATAAAAGAATGCAAGTCTAAATGTATTTTGTTCTAATGAATGTTTCTTTTCATATGAAACTCCCCACGATTATTTATAGAAAAAAACCGGCCAAGTGCTAGTCGAACTCGCTCATCGAGGGCACTGAGGTAGATGTTGTACACAGTGTTGTACAAGAGATAGTAAGAAGGTTATGGGAATAAAAACTAACTTTTTTACTAGGTGGTTGTCCCGTATTTGTTGGTTATTGATGGTACTAATTTGAATATTCTACATGTACAGTAGTCACGAATAAGAACAATCTTCGCCAAGGAGCTTCTACGCGTTGAATACATGTCCCTGCGCACGATTACATATTTAGATTAGAAACAAAATAATTTAAAAATTAAGTTGAATCACAGGCACTTCTGTCCACAATTTATTTTAAAGAAGTTTTATATTTTATTGTGTAATTAGCTACTAGTTATCTCGCTCACCTCTCAGAACTAAAACTATTTGCATATCGCTCATGCATAGAAAAAAATGATTTCAATTGTTTCTTCTAGATGCCTCAGAACTTAATTGCGGAACTGAAGAATATACCTAACATGTAAGAATCTCATTAGATTCTATATACTAAAACATTTAAATAATGAATGAATGAATATACAAGGAAGTTATAGGAATATAAATAAAGATAATAGGCTTTTTATTGCTCCAAATAAAGGGTACTTATTAATTTTCAGTAAACTAAACCGTACAAAACATGACTACTATTTAATTAGAAACACAACTGCTTCTTCTATATCTGTATTATATATCTTCTATTCTTCTTCTTAAGTCCACATGGGGCAATCCATCTAATTATTGACACTTTCAGAAGCAATCTTGAAATAATTAGAAGTATTTAATGTCAAATGAAATCTAACACGATTTAAATTACTTTTAAAGAATGTGGATAATAAATCTATCAAACTTTTTATGAATATATTATTTTCAGTCTTAATATTTAGTTACATTAAATCTTTATTTTTATGAAAATATTTATATAAAAAATATTTAATGTATCCACACGCTAAAACCTATATTCATATTTTATCAAAAGTATTGGATTCTTATTATTTGTTATTATGTGGCATAGCAACACATTTTTATAGATGGACTATTATAAAAATTATAACCATCGCTTGCGATATAGAGAAATGAAAAAATTAGGCATTCACAGATCTTAGTAACTTAGTTGGCAGAGCATTCTACCGGCAATAGGGATATAATGGCTTGAACCCTGCCTAGGCGGGAAGGGATCATGTGTGAATCATTCTCGAAAATGGTCCGAGACTGCAAGGACTTCATTGGCATTTAAATTTTTAACAATATCGAGAACTTTTCATTAGTGCAATGATTGGTAAATATTGTACACAATAAGATGAGAATTTAGATATAGGTACGACAAGTGGGCGCTGGTTCCAGGGAGAAATTGAGCTTTATTTTTTTTTTATTAATAGGTTTTTCACAAAACCATATGTGGCAGACAGAATGATTAACAAGCATTAATCTTAGGGTACGTAAGATATGGTAATTCTAGAAACAAACTTCAAAATCCACACGTTAATTAACAGTTGAAATTCGCGAGAGACCCGCGGTAATATTATATATAATATATATTAGTTATATATTACATAATAGGCATGTAAAAAAACAAAAACAAACCTTAATTATTAAGTCATGTGTATTAGATTCAAAGAGGTGTTCCAAAGTATTTGTGTCTAGGGTGACTTCTGGAAGATCGTCCCAAATAAACCCACCTATTTTCGATCGGTACGATATTAGCACTGGATTCTCTTGTATCTCTCGTCAGAAAAGCTTTACTTTACGCTTTTTTGTTTTTCTTAATGGTAGAACTATCAGAGTCATTGGCTAATTCGGAAGAGAAGGAAGGTTTGGGTGGCGGTGCTGGGATGATAATTTTAGGTAAAATAGGAAAAGTGCCTGGTAATGGAGGTGGAATACCTACGGGTGGAAGGAACATACTTGGCGGAGGAGGTGAAGGACCATTAGTAGCGTGGGTTGTCGGAGAACTCATGTCTTCATCAGAATCTTGTCTTAAATCGGAGAAATCTAGATCACACAGATGAAAAGCTCTATTCAAACAACCTTTTTCAATTCTTTCCAGTGTAAATCGTTTTCCGATACTTTTATCTCATGGACTTTAGCTGACTTTTCTATGCTCGGACTTTTAATAACTTCTGAAATTAAAAAAAAACACATTTGGTTAGAAGTTTCTAACATATATACTTATTTGATACAGGTTCTACCTAAGAGTCTTAATTAACTTCCGCTTACCTTTCGATTGAGATTTTGCTATTTCTTCTTTGGCTTTTGACACGATTCCAGCCATTGCGGCAATTCTTATAAGTTTGTCTTCTGTTGTCGGGTTTACTGGGCTCGTTAGTCGTTGAGCAAGGTCATTAATGCTATGTTCTCTATTCAACAGAATCCCTCTGTCATCTTTAGGTTCTAGAGAATTTTCTAGTTGTTTTTGGCGCATCACGGCTAACGCTATAATATAATCTTTTGTTATTATGCTTGGGGAAGAACTCTGTAAAGCCACACATATACATTGTAAAGTTTAAGAGAAGTAGGGTCTATAAAAAAAGCGGCCCGTCTGGGGAAGTCCTCCATGTCCTCCAGCGGAAACGTAAATAAAAGACGACAAGGAATCCCAAAATTTTATAAAAAAATAAAAAAAGGTGAAACTCAAGCTATTTATAGTAGACCTTAAAATGACATGCTAAAAAACTGATACACATGGTAAGTACCATACATGACGCTTCAATGGGACCAACAAACAAACATGACGGAACTACTGGATTAATGGTAATGAAACCAGAGTGCATAATTGATTACAACAAAACTATGGGAACTGTCGATACAGCCAACATGATGTTGAGTTCTATACTAATGATACGAAAATCTGTAAAATGGTACAAAAAAATATCAAAACACATTATAGGTATGCACATATTTGAACGCCGACAATTTTTTCAAAATTTTGTTTGAAGTCCTGAACATAAAATTTTGCGTTTTTCAAATATGTAAATCTAATAAGACAACTTATAAAAAAATATAAATCTAACACTGGTTCAATTCCAAAAAATGTTCCTAACACATCACGTTCAACAAATAATCCTGTTCGTGTACTAGCTGAAGATGCTGATAAGTTCATGCCTGCTTTTATTCCAGATAAAGCTTCACTACGATGCAAAAAGCGGAAGCAGATCTTGCAACGTAGTGCTAGATGCTTGACCAACATTGGCGTCCCCCTTAGATTTCCACAGCAATCGGTCTTGTGCTGCTTGCATCCACCGGCTCCCTGCGATCTTCACAAGATCATCTGTCCATCGTGTGGGGCGCCGTCCTACGCTGCGTTTTCGGAAAACGCAGAACGAGAACCTTTCTGCCCCAACGGCCATCGGTTCTCCGAGCTATCTCACTCGCAGCAACACAACATCCCGCTAAGGAGCTTTTATTTAGATGCAGCTTTTTTTGAAATGGAGGTAATTCCCCAGACGGACTACTTTGATGCGCCCTACCTCTCTTAAAAACACCCAGTCCAAGACAAGCAGATATGTACATGCATACAAATATTTGCCTTGTGTGGGAATCGAACCCACGAGCCGAGGTATGAAAGTAGAATTACTAACCATGTCGCTACCAACTTGTCGAGTATAGGATATCATCATCATCACTGTTGCAAACAGGCCTCTCTAGAGAGCCATACGCATCGATCCTGTGCCACCTGCATCTATCGACTGCCTGCAAACCTCTTGAGTACGAGCTTCGTTTAGTGTGGGTCGTCCCACACTGCCTGTACCAGTACGGTACACCATGAGTAGGTATCTATTTAAAAAAAGCCGTACCTATATATATAAAAATGAATGTTTGTCTGTATGTCCTCTATGGACTCGAAAACGGCTGCACCGATGTTGATGAAATTTTCAGGAAATCTTCAGATTAGCCCGGCGGACGATCCTGTGAAGTTTGGTAGCGATTGGATCACCCGTGCGAAGCCGGGGTGGGTCACTAGTTTCTTATATATTACATGTATATATGAATTCAGATATGACTAAAATGCTATAAAGTAATAACTAGTAATTACGAGTATATTTGCTATTTGCTAGGCGATATTATGGCAATATTAAATCAGATGTAAATTTATAATATATAATATAATATAAATTTATTAATTAAATTACACAACGAATTTTAATGTGGTTTTCATCAATAGACAGAGTGATTCACGAGGATTAGAGTATAATACTCGTACATGTATATAATAGCAGAAAAAGCTGAGAATTTCAGAGATTTGTAATGTGATGTCGAAATAAACATATTTTTGTTTGTAAGCGGCATTGCAAACTCTGACTAAACCTTACGAGATAGATCATAATAATGTACTACGGAATTGTATAGGTATCTTAAAAATATCTATAAAAAAGTCCGCGATGGTATAGTTTATTCCCAAGGATAATCCACAGTAACCATTTTTATCGTGTACATGTTATTATTTACGAAGCTATTTTAACCAATACTGTTTTAAACGATACAATATTATTTC
The DNA here is from genome assembly GCA_947507595.1 of Pyralis farinalis. NCBI lineage: Eukaryota > Metazoa > Arthropoda > Insecta > Lepidoptera > Pyralidae > Pyralis > Pyralis farinalis. The sequence goes on along the minus strand of OX382265.1, from coordinate 12,320,738 downwards.
TTTTCAAATTAAACACGATAGATACGTTATGCATTTAATGCAGATAAAAATTACCCTTTACAGCGTATCAAAGGCAGAGCGAGTTAAGGAAGAAGTTCCTGTTTTGTATGAAATCATAATAAAACACATGGTTCACGGCTCTTGCGGGGCTTTAAACCCATGTACCTGAGGTACAAAATAAATAAATAAATAAATAAAAAGCCTTTTATTTCCCAATCCTAAGTAACAATGGTATATACTACGAGTATTAATAATGGTAGACAATATTTATTACAAATTTAAAAAAACATTATTAGTAATTACATTATTCATTCCTTATTATTACATAATTAAAAATGTTAATATTATTTATTTTGGGATTTCCATTTTAGGACATAGGCCTCCTCCATCTCATTCCATTTCAACCGGTCCTGTGTTGTGCGCGTCCATGTCGAGCCAGCAACGACAGTAATGTCGTCCGCCCAGCGGCGGCGGGGCCGGCCGGGCGGGCGCCGCTCACCTCGCGGGTGCCAATGTAGCATCCTCTCGCTCCACCTATTGTCTGTAGTACGTGCGGTATGCCCAGCCCAGCGCCATTTAAGGCGACAGGCCATTATTGCTGCATCTGAAATTTTAGTTTTGCTACGGATGTATGTACACTTGACTCTGTCTTTGAGTTTCAGTCCCATCATACTCCTTTCAGCGGATCTTTGGAAAGTTTGTATTTTGTGGATGACGTCTTTAGTGATGGGCCATGATTGGCATCCGTAGAGCAATGTGGGAGTCACAACTGAGTCCATGGCCTTTTGTTTGAGGTTTATGTTCATCTTTGATTTAAAAATGTGTTTGAGAGACCAGTATGCATTCCAGGCTTTTTTGATTCGTCTCTCTACCTCCTCCACACAATGACTCTCAAATGAAATATTCTGGCCCAAATATACATATTCGTCTACGTAGCTGATGGTTTCGCTATTAATACATATATTTTCTTTGGGTCCATTTGTCATTATACAAGTTTTCGACGGGTTCATTTCTAGTCCGCATTTTCTGCTTTGTACATCCAGTGACTGTAGCATATATTGAAGATCATTGTGATTATCTGTTATTATGACAATATCATCTGCAAAGCGTAAGTGATTTAGAAATTCCCCATTTATATTTATACCGAGATTTTCCCATTGGAGATTTTTAAATATGTGCTCTAGGAGGGCGTTAAATAGACTTGGCGACACAGGGTCTCCTTGTCTCACGCCTCTTTTTAGATCGAAAGATTCTCCCTTCTTCTCAAGTTTGACAGCAGCCTTACTTCGTTGGTAGATTTCAGCAAGTATTTTTATGTAGTTGTATTCTATTCCTTGCTCTACCAAGGCTACAAAATACACGAAAGAAATTCCGAAGTAATTTCAAAGTCAAACATCTAGTAGCGATGATGGCTATACTAAATATTGTAGACGATCACCAGAACACCCTGTTCAAACTTCACCTTGCTACCCTGCACAAACTGCCACCCTCCGAAACCATGATATTGACAACCGAAGGTCCGTTCCATTCAATTCGCTACTTTAAAAAAATTTTAGCCCCCACATGAACGTAGTGTTGTGCAGTTCAATAAAATCAATCAAATATGTTACTAAATATATAAATAAATGTAGCGATCAAGCCACTTGCAGCATACAATCAACAAGTGAAGTGGAGAAATATCAATCTGGACGTTTGCAGCAGACATTTGCAGCTCTAAAGGATGCTTGGAGGTATGGAAGATTTTGTCGTTCTGTGTGCATGACCGGACTCCCACGATTACTCATCCTTCAGTTCAAGAAAATGGACAAACGTTTGTTCACTGAGAACAATATACAAGAAGTTTTTAATAATCCGCGGGACACCACATTAACATTTTGCAATGACCATTAATTAGTCATAGGGTCAAACATTTAACATTGCAGACTTGGATTTGAGCGTTGAGTGTTTTTCACATGCCCAGTTATTTGTCGCACTTTCTTATCATGAGAGTAAGCTCTAAAGAAAACATGTTTGTATTGTCTCATGGAAAAAACAGCTGTAAACATTGTATATAAAGGTAACCTGCAGTACACTCTCATAATAATAATATTATTAATCACTCCACACTGAAAACAAATTAGTATCGACATTGCACCCGTGAGAAGCCGGGGAGGGTCGCTAGTACATAATATAATAATAATATTGGCAAGTGGCAAGGCAATACAGGCAGACGGACGTGATGAGGCCACAAGTTTCCATAAGCCTTTTGCCAATTTCGATACGGAACAGTAAATAGTAACCATTCGATATTACATGACGGATTTATTTTGAAACCATAAGTTAATACTTAGATACCTGAGTACAACACCTAAAGGCCAATTAGTACACCTATTGCTGTCACTCTGCTGTCATCGTCCGTCTTTCAGTAACATACTGACAGACAGACAGAAATGATGCAGAGTGACAGGTTTGTAACTCGTAAACGAAATGAGATAAAGATCTGGAGTTCGCATATATTGTGTAGAATGTTGACAATAAACCAAACATTTACTAAAAATCATCTTAATTATATTATATATACGTATACATAAAATGAAGCCAAAAACATTCTCATCAATAAAGTGTCATTGTTTAGTAAGTAAGTAAATAAATAACTTTGAATTCCAATTTCACGTATAAAGACACTAATATTGTAATTATATGTTTTGGGGACTGATTTTGTGGGGAAACTTACAGCATAATCGGAAAAAACAGGAAAAAAAATTAGAGATTGAATTCTCGTAACCGATGAACTATTTACATACCTATCTACTCTTATAAGTTTGTATGGAAGGGTTGTTATATATTTATCACAAAGTAAATTCGTCCCATTTTTGTACACTCCATTCATTGAAAGTACCTAAATCCGCCACGTACTTTAAAAAATATGTGTAAATTTGTCACAGGTAGGTACGAGTTATTGTAAATTCGTCGCAAGTATTCATTTTCCATCATTTTTGCATAAAGTACCGGTAGCAAGTTAATTATTGGTTTCTCGTGTTCGAAATGAAAGATAAATAATAAATGATAAAATTAAGAAAGTGCAGTTTATAAGATAAACCACGAAACTTAGTAACAACTAAACAGTAATCATACATCTCCCTTTTCTCCTGTGCTCCTGCACACGCTATCGCGCGTTCTAAGTCTAAATTCCTGTGATTATGTATGACAAATGAATAAATAACGTTTTTATTTTACTTATTGTTTGTTTTATCTGCTATCCGTACGGGAAAAAAACATTGCGACGAATTTACAGTAATTCAATTTAATATATGACGAATTTACTTTATAAAAATAGAACAGTGGTAAATTTACACATAGGTACTTTTTCCGTGATGAATTTACTTTGTGACGAATGTACAACAACCCGTACGGGGTCCGTACGGGTTGTTGTACGTTCGTCACAAATAATAAATAAAAAATGTTTTTATTTTACTTTTTTGTTTGTTTTATCTGCTATCTGTACGGGAAAAAAACATTGTGAAGAATTTACAGTAATTCAAATTAATATGTGACGAATTTACTTCATAAAAATAGAACAGTGGAAAATTTACACATACTTTTTCTGTGATGAATTTACTTTGTGACGAATGTACAACAACCCGTACGGGGTCCGTACGGGTTGTTGTACGTTCGTCACAAATAATAAATAAATAATGTTTTTATTTTACTTTTTTGTTTGTTTTATCTGCTATCTGTACGGGAAAAAAACATTGTGAAGAATTTACAGTAATTCAAATTAATATGTGACGAATTTACTTCATAAAAATAGAACAGTGGAAAATTTACACATACATATGTGATAAATTTACTTTGTGACGAATGTACAACAACCTGAACGGACCTTGTTTAATGAATTTTTAGGCATAAACTGTTTCTGTTATGTCTCTAATAATAGCAAATAAGCTGCCTTGTGGTACGTGGCTAGCGTAGTGAGCTTCCGCAACCAGTTAGTTATTGAAAACTTAAGCCGGCCGGTACCCACCCATTACCGTTAGCAGATGCATGCTGTCGTTGCCATGATTGCTCAAGTCGTCTGTGGCTCGGCTGCTGTGGTCGCATGTGCGCTATGTAGGTGTTATTTGGAATAACATGACAATAAAACTAACGAGTAGGAAGTGTTTTTTTGTTGCAACGTGTTAATCTCTGGAATTAAGAGGCGGATTTATAAAAATCTTTTTGGATTTGATAGCCAAATTCTTGAAAAAGTTCACAGGATATTCAATATTACGATACGACCCGTAAAAACCGGGAAAAAGAAAGAAAGTTAGAACAAGTGGTTCCCACGGGATACCGCGATAAGCGCGGACGAAGTCGCGGGGTGCAGCTAGTTGTCTATAAATTTAACTTCTGCAAAATAACACTCGAATATCTGAACAATTTAAAACCAGGGATTTCGCATGTGTGTGTGACCCTGAAAAATCGCTTCACACCGTTCTTGAAGAAACTTTTGCTATATGCCTCTTGCCAAGCCTTGCATGCTGTGAATCTGGACTTGATTGCGAAATATTCTCGCAATAGACTCGCCCTTGGCGCTTTAATATTTTCCATTTTTTTAATATATAATAGAAATAACGCAGTAATATGCGAATCGGGTGTTGTGATAAATATTATTTTTCTTTGTTTATTTTTTCGATACAGTTCGAAACTAATCTACTCAGCTGGTGACGATTTAAAAATTTTCAGAGCCGTGGAAATTTCATCTATCAACATTGACATTGCAGTAACTCAGACCTTGTATAACAAAAGAACCGTTGATATGGAAATAAGCGGTCTAATAATGAATGATTATACGATAATCAACGTCGTCCTTCATCCATCCCATAATAATTTCATTTACTAACATTGTGCACGGTCCCATGGTCGTCAGCGGTAATGGAAAATAATTCCCTCATGATCATAAATAATCTTTCAAATGATAAAATTATAGGAAACCATCAACACGCTGAGTTGCCGCGTGATTGGTTAAATACGGAAGATCATGGTTTAGCATTCACAAATATTTATTTAGGAATTTTCAGGCTTGTGGTTAGTGATTCATATGTTGCATACGTAAATACGTTGCATCATATTTAATCCGTTTCAATTTACTATACATATGGCTGTAATTACAGTATTTATATGTTTACCTCTTATGGTTATATCTGAAATATAATTTTATTGAATTTTTGTTTACTTTCTACTGCAATATTCTTGAGTAGGTAAAATAATTATAATGATATATTTTCTAGATATAAAAATATTGTTTAAAATATAGAAAAGTTGTAATATACTCACTATGCATTGTTAAGTAAGAATGTAAAAGGATAATTGTATTTTTTTTTATACTACGTCGGGAGGCATTCAAGCATACGGCCCACCTGATGTAAAGCGGGTATCGTAGCCTATTAATGCTTGCGATATATTAAGTATCACTCGCGCGATGCCTCCTCTGCTGCTTACACAGCAACTCCTTAGGAGCTTACTGGTGACCTCACTCACACGCAGGAACACAACAACCCACTAGGGAGTTGTTATTTTGCTGCTCTCTTAGTACTCACGCGTTGTTGCCTTTGAGTTTAATGAGAGATTTTTACCACTATTTATATTCTACCTGTTCATATTCTTTCTAGCATTATCACGTTTCCTAATGTATTAGGATTCGCGTGATCCGCTACCTAAGACAAAGTATTTGGCTAAGATACCGATTTTAACAATAACATTTTAACATCACGTCCACACCCTTAGGAAAAGCCAGACATCATTTTTCATTACCGTGATCAGTTATTGCAGTTCAGCTGACATTTCAGCTAATAACACTGCGTCGTCTGCATAAAGCCGACAGTTCACCACTAGGTCGGCTTGACTTTATTCACTGCAGATAACTATCGAGATTTGGGATGAACAGCTGAGCGGACAGCATGCAACCCTCCTTCTTCTTTTTAGCATTATCCTGTTTCTTAAGCCTAAGGATTTGGCAAAAATACTGATTATTCACACAAAGCGACTGCCGCCATACATAGGGAGAGAAAACTAGACCTTTTATAGCGAAGGTCACGCGTATTTCGAAATGTTTCTTGGCCGTGCTGGTTCCCTCGCAATGCTTTCCTTCACCACCGTTGAGCAAGGTTCACCAGAGGATGATATCGTACAAAAGTCGTCTGCGTGGGTACCTCTGTCTCACCTGTTTCTACCGCCAAGCAGCTATATTTATATAGCTGTGTTCCGGTTTGAAGGGCGAGATATGGCAGAGAAATTATTGGGTACTGTGACGAAATATCCTTTGGTCACAATATTGGGAGCGAGCAAGTAACATCCCCGTGGTGTTGCGAGCGTCAATAGGCAGCGGTGACCGCTTACCATCTGATGCGGGCCGCATGCTTGTTTGCCAATCTAGTTTCATAAAAATAAGTGATAATTACAAATATGTACATAAACCCGAAAACACAAATTTAGTGGTACACGCCGGGAAAGAAGATGTCGTAATTGGCCGTGTTTTCACAAGGTGATGTCAACAGCCCTAGGAACCGACGAGCGTGTATGAAAAGAGCTATGAATGTTAAAGAGGCGCGTGAAGTGTGTAAGGACCGCGTCTTATAGCGTTCTTCTTCTTCTACGGTTCTATAACAAACTTCCCAGCAATATAAGAGAATTGTCAATAAACAAATTTAAAACTACTGTTAAAGCCAAATTGTGTAGCAGGGCATATTATAAAGTATCTGACTATATTAATGATAAAAATGCCTGGGAGTGAGTCGATCCAATTATAATGTAATTAATAAAATATGTAAATTTGTTTGGATTCCAAAAGAGGGATGCCTGAGTTTTTTGGCAGTATTTTTATCAGTGCTCACCTAGTCATGAACTGCACGGTAGGGAAAAAAATTGTGACAATTCCAAACAAATGTAGCCATTTTTACGGAATAAAAAGATTTTGACTTTGACTTTGACTTCTCTTTGCCTACCCCGCAAGTGACCTGGCGTAAAGATATATATACATACGCCAGGATTCGAAGCGTGGACCGGTTGGTCAACAGGCTGATTAACCACTGGACTATCACAGCTCCATTCTGTTCATAATCATATGTTATTCAAGAGTACCAGTGGAAGCTGATAGATGTTTTCAACAGTAATTCAAGCAAGTAATTCATATTGACAATGGTCGTGACTCGAACAATGTTGAGTAAAGTGAGATCTTGTTTGTAATGTATATAATTTAGATGCATTTCAGACAATCAGCACTAACCATCAAGAAGGCAAATAAGCGTACGGCTAATGATGACATACCTGTGCAGCTAACACCAGGAGTATCCCTCTTTAACTTCATTATTGAAAAAACCTTGGCAGTGGATTCATTCAAGTTCATAAATTTAAGGGCGTAACCGCACCGTACATGTTATTGTGGCTCTGGTAAATAAATAATTGTTTTTTGAGGGTCGGCGACGCATGACTGACATCCCTGGTGTTGCAAATGTCCATAGGCTACGGTGACTGTATACAGGCAGGCCGAATGCTTGATTGCCACCTTAGTGGTATTAAAAAATCTGTCTATAGCTAGTGGTGCGATTGTTGAATGAGGTATCGATGTTATATAAAATCATCTGAACACAGAGTAGTGTAGTAACAATCTGTAAAACATACACAAGCAGACAAAACTTCAAATGCTTCAAAGAGTAAGAAAAAAGGTAAGGTAAGGCTTCAAAAAGTAAAGTAAGGGCTCAAGAAGTAAGCTAAGGGGTAATACCATAAAGATATATAATTTATGGAGAACCGATCAGATGATTTGGCGTTGTAACTGAACTCACCGCTACGCGTCGTTGGGTAAAGTAGGACACGCAGTACTCATTGGCAGGTTCACGGATGAATGTCGCGCTCCTTATCGGCTTATTGCTTAAACATACTCTCATCGGTAAATAGGTACGAATCGTTGAGAAATTTAGGCGCTAAAACACTACATATATATATATATATTTATTTATTTATATATATATATATATATAGTGATAAAGACACGCTGATGAACATTCAAGTGAATTATGGTCTGTGGATCATAAAAAGTAATTTAATAATAAAATAATTAAATTATTAAATTAAATTACACAGCGCCATCTAGCCCCAAAGTAAGCGAAGCTTGTGTTATGGGTACTAGACAACCGATAAACATACGTAAATACATTTTGTTTTGTAACTGCATACTTATTATACATAGAAAATACCAAGACCAAGACAAACAGACATGTTCATGCACACAAATGGTTGGCCTTGTGTGGGAATCGAACCCACGAGCGTTGGTGTCAAAGTCGCGTCATTCACGACTGAGCCACCGAGCTCGTCAAATTAATATGGAGTTATTATTATGTTCTTATTCACTGTTTATGCGGCTAGTTTGTAATTAATCAGATTCAGAAAGAAAGAAAGAAAATGGTTTATTTGTTGCCTCACATTTAATCACTAACATGTATAACCTAAAACCAGTAAATAATATGTAAGACAACAAATAGGCATCTATTCAGCATAAGCCGTGGGGTCGTCTGACACCGCGGCGCTGTCTAGTATTAGTAATTTTCAACTATTTTTAATCGATTACATGATGTGGGAGCGTCTCAATTTTATGTTATGCCGTTTCCTAATCCAATGCGATTAGCTGGGTCCGATACCTAAGCCTAAGGATTTGGCGAAGATACTGATTTTGACATGGAGTGACTGCCGTCAGACTTCCGCAACCCTGAGGGATAACCGGATCTTTCTTAGGTTAGGTCACATGTCTTCAGAAATATAATTACTTGGATGTGGGGATGACGTGTTTTCTCGCGATGTTTTCCTTCATCAAAGTAACAACCCCCCTCTTTTATAGTTGTACTTCTTTCGGCAAGCCTATTGTCTGTATCACACTATGGAGCTAAAGATGTTTTACTTCAGTCGTGTGGTCTAAAGCACACTCGTTTTTTTTTATAGCACGTCAGGAGGGCATACAAGTATACGCTCCATCTGATGTAGAGCGGTTACCATAGCCTATAAACTAACGCGATGCCACCTCTGCTGATAACACAGCAACTCCTTAGGAGCTTACTGGTGATCTCACTCACACGCAGGAACTCACAAACCTCTAGGGTGTTGTTATTTGGCTGCGGTTTTCTGTGAGGTATATGTACTTCCCTAGACGGGCTTCTTTGATGGGCCCTCGCTTTCTTGAAAATACCCAGATCAAAACAAACAATTATGTTCATGCACACAAATGTTAGGCGTGTGTGGGAATCGAACCCACGAGCGTTGGTGCCAAAGTCGAGCTCGTCGAAAAAAATAATTTAGCACTTGATAGGTCAATTCTTGAGGAAAGATATAGACTATTCAACACCACGGTAGGACTGTTAGAAGCCGTGGAAAAATAAAGAGAGTAGATAAAGTGATTCCACGGAATACTGACTTTCGCGCGAACGAAGTGGCGAACTGCAGGCAGTAACTAAATAAGGGTGTTTGTTATTATACGCATTGCGTGGATGTTACTGGGAATGGAGAGTCAAGTCTGTTGTTGTTATTCTAGTTACTTGGTGGGCCACAGTCGAGAAATTTCAACTAAGCCAATTCAGTTCAATTTTATGCTGTTTAATCAGACCCGCCCACTTAGCAGATATATAATGCCACCATGGTAGCCACCTCCCGGCATGCTACCGTGGGCGGAAGACTATAGATGCTAAGATCTATAACCACCATCTATGAATCCCTTTTTTATACTACGTCGGGAGGCATACAAGCATACGGCCCACCTGATGTAAAGCGGTTCTCGTAGCCTATGAACGCTAGTATTACATTAAGAGATGTCACCTCCGCTGCTAACACAACAAACCCTTAAGAGTTCACTGGTGACTTCACCCTTACGCAGGAACAGAACAACCCTCCAGGCATTTATTGGGCTGCGGTTTCCTGTGAGGTGAAGGTGCTTCCCGGCGGACTGATCAGATGTGCCCTACCTCTCTTAATACTACTACTCTGCTATGATATCTCTCTCACGTAATGAATTACAGCTTTCTTCTGCAACTATATCATTTTGGGCGGTGGCTAGGTGGAGCTGTGAAGCCCGCTGTCGCCCGTGGATGGACTAACGTAGTATGGGGAGGGAAGTTCGAAAATTACTGCAGTTATTTCACTGGCGTTCTAAAATGGGCAAAAACGAAAGATGATGAATGAAAGTTAGAATTACGGAATGAATGAGAATATGATGTATGAATGTGTTTCGGCTGGAAGAATATTAAGATGATGATAGCCTTGCCCATGGCAGGGATGCAAGAATAAAAAAATAAAAAATAAAACTACATCATTTGCGGTCACATAGAAGCCTCTTCCATTGAGGCTTATATAGCATCCTCACACTGGAGCTGCAGTGGAGTACACCTTCAGAGAAGTTATCGAGATCTTAGGTTATCGAATATACTGTGTTCGATGTGATATCGATAAAGTGATAACTTTTGGTAGTGATAATGATCAGTCGAAGTTATCCCAAAGGAACTACTGTTCTCAAAAAGGGCGTATGGATGTTCAATGTTAGCAACTCACAAGAAGTGACTCTTGTATTGCAAATATCAATGGACTACAATTACGATTTTAAGAGAGGTAGGGCGCATCAGAGCAGCCCGTCTGAGGAAGTAACACCCACCTCACAGAAAACCATAGCCAATTAACAACTCCCTAGAGGATTGTTGTGTTCCTGCGTGTGAGTGAGGTCACCAGTAAGCTCCTAAAGAGTCGCTGTGTAAGCAGCAGAGGAGGCATCGCGCGAGTGATACATATATTACAAGCGTTAATAGGCTACGGTAACTGTTTTACATCAGGTGCCCACCAGCTTACGGCCCCGTAAGCTAGCCTCCCGACGTTGTATAAAAAAAAATAGATAACAGCTTACAATTAGGCTGAATACAAACAAGCATATTACTCACCTGATGTAAAGTAGCCTTTGAACATTTGTAACATGAGAACACTCGCACCGTGCTGCCTATATAGCAAGACTTCAGAAGTTTACTGACAACCTCATTCTCTCTACCGAACCGAGCTCTCGCTTCCATGCATTAACGTTAGAATCGGCACCCCATTGTGCATATTGACCTGTGCCTAAACCGATACACAAATTAACAATTAATTAATTAATTTCGAACCGTCGGTGAGGCAGTAAAACTCACACTTTTTATGATTTCTCTATTTATTTTTTAATGGGTAAATCAAATTGCATAGCTTAAATTGTAATCTGATATTAGTATCTGCCCGCGGTTTGTCTTTGGTTTACTTTTCTTTTTTTAATTCAATGTCGGGAGGCATGAGCATACGACCCACCTGATGTAAAGCGGTTACCGTAGCCTATAAACATTTGCAATACATTAAGTATCACTTGCACGATGCCACCTCTGCAGCCAATGCAGCAACTCCTTAGGAGCTTACGGGTGACCTCACTCACACTCAGAAATACAACAACCCTCTGGGGAGTTGTTATTTGGCTGCGGATTTCTGTGAGATGGAGGTACTTAACCAGACGGGCTGCTTTGATGCGCCCTACCTTTCTTAAATACATTTTACAGGTTTTTTTTTTCTTTTAAACTTGCACCCCTGCCGTGGGCAAGTCTATTTTTTCTTTTAATATTTGTTTACAGTTTTAAAATAAATAAAACATTTAACATATAAATAAATAAACACATTCATACATCACTCTCTCTTTCAATCCGCAATTCATCTTCCATTCATCATTTACACGTTTTGTGTAAGTAACTTATATGTACTTTATATAAAAATAGCTTTTATTGTAGTATGGTATGGTATTAAAAAAGTTCGATGTCATCGTTGCGCGTTGTGTGTCAAATTGTACACGCAAGTTAAGCAATGTTGACCTCAGTTTGTTTACGGATGGCCTCCATAATACTTCGGTCAAGGCTGCTATTGATAGATGGCAGTAGTTAAATGAAGACGGTGGCCTTCGGGAGGCTTGAAAACGCTGGTCTCCCCCAAGCCACATATGTAGAGACTATGTGCTAAATTCCTTCGGTTGAAGAGTGTTCCGTATTCTACATATTATACAGTGGTATATCGCGGTATATGCTTATTATCATCATTAATGTCAGCGCCAACTTCACACCCACGTGGTGTACCACCTCTATTAGTGAAATAGTGGTAGGGCACAACAAGCTGCCCGAATGGGAAGCTTCAACATCTCACAGAAGACTGCAGACAAATAACACGTAACAACGTGCAGACAAATAAGTATGTATTTACAAAAAAAAAGTATTTACGTATGTTTATCAGTTGTCTAGTACTCATAACACAAGCTTCGCTTACTTTGGGGCTTGGTGGCGCTGTGTAATTTGTTCGACAATATCATATCAGGTGAGCCGCACGCCTTTTTGCCTATTCACGTAGTAAAAAACCTAGATGTATTCTTCGTATTTATGGTTAAAAGCATTTTCAGGATCTGTGATTTATATCTGTGAATATAGACTCAGTGGCTACTGGCATAAGTTATAAGTTACACCAGACTGGTAAATTAATTTTGTGGTATAAGTACTACGAAGATAGAAGAAAGATGTAGAAGGGCGAAGAAGCCGTGGTAGACCAAGACTCTCCTACCACGACCAAATTGGTCGTGTTTTATTAAAATGCGATCTCGGTAGCCATAGGAACCGGCGAGTGAGAAAGAGCTATGAATGATAAAGAAGCGAGTGAGCTGTGTAAAGACCGTATCTTATGGCGCTCTATTGTCTCTACCTACCCCGTAAGGGAGCTGGCGTAAAGACCTACGTACATTTATACATACTAAAAAGATAATTAACATCTGAAGTTCCTAACACATAAATTTTATAATTAGTTAAAAAGTAACGATTTTGAAAAGCTATTTATTACGTATTTGTTTCGTTTATGATTGGATTATGATTATTCTATTTCATTATGGTATATTGATTTATGATAAGATTTATAATTCTTGAGTATTTATTCTATTTGAAGGCCAGATTTAATATAAATAACTAAAGATAAATCATACAGCGCTATCGAACCCCATAATATGCGTAGCTTGTGCTGTGGGTACTAGAACAATATATTTTTTGTATTAATTTTCATGAGTACATACTTATAATATACATAAAACTTTTAGACCAAGACAAACAGACATGCTCAAGAAAATAAATGTTTGTCTCGATCGGTAATCGAATCCGCAACCTATGGTGCTAAAGTAGCCAATAATAAACCACTCGATGTAGGAGCTTGGCAGGAGAATATTAATATAAATTTAATGATAAACAAAAAAGTTACCCTAAAACATTTGTAATGCTTACATTAGGTATTGCTGGCTTATAAGCTCGCGCGTTGCCACCCCTACTGCCGGTAACCTCATTAACGTGCAGGAATACAACATCCCTCAAGGGTGTTGTATTTGGTTGTTGTTTTCTGTGAGGTGGGGATACTTCCCCAGACGGCTGATTTGATGCGCCCTACCTCTATTAAAAACACCAATCTTTATCCTGTGTGCGAAACGAACCCATGAGCCTTGATCTTAGAGTTGTCAACAATTATAGCACTCGTAAACCTTTAAATGAAAAGTACCTACCTTATTTTTTTTATAAAACTAGAGAGACATACGGTCCACCTAAAGTTAACCATTTGCCACCACCTGACACATTTACTGCTGTGAGGAGGAGGTACTTTTCTAGACGAGCTGCTTTGATGATTGACCTCTATTTATAGTCATAGTCAAACAGACATTTTCATGCACACATCACCAGAGGGAGACTTTGTACAAAAGTCGTTTGCGTGGGTACCTCTGTCTCACCTGTTTCTACCGCCAAGCAGCTATATTTATATAGCTATGTTCCGGTTTGAAGGGTGAGATATGGCAGAAATTTACTGGGTACTGGGACAATAGAGCCTTAGGCTACAAGATTGGCAGCGCGCGAGTAACATTCCCGTGGTGTTGCGAGCATCAAGAGGCTGCTGTGGCCGCTTACCATCTAATGCAGGGCCCGCATGCTTGTTTGCCAATCTATTTTCATAAAAAAAAAACAAATATATGTTCTGTATTGGTTTGTCTGGTTTCCGCTCTGGTTGTCAGACAATGACAATGCCTTTCCATGTTGAAATTAGTATCTTCTTCTTTGTTAGGTAGTGAACTCTGCCAATCCCAATGGACAAAAAAAAACGGGATTACGCTAGGTAAAAGAAGTCTAGATAGCCGCTTTATTCTTCCAGACCGTGGGTTTGTTAGCCTTCCTTATAGCCTAAGCACTTAGAGCGCGCGCGGTCTAATGACAATTTTCATCAGAAGATGACTACTGAGAATTCTAATAAATTATGTCAGGCGGACTATAATCTGCCTTGTTACTTTAGAGGTACAAAGTATCTATACCAAATTCAACTAAGAGTATATATACAAAATCTACTAGTTCTACTACTGTATATACTAAATATCTGCAATTATCGCATATAATTTTTTTTATAGCAACGTCGTTATTTATAGCCTTCCTAATAACAAATAAATAAACTCAATGGTTGCATCGCTGCAATGTCGTACGTATTGTTATCTATTTTGCTTCATTGTTATTTTGTAAGGTTTACTCATGTTGTCAGAAATGTTCCGTTACCTCACGTACGTACAATTAAGGATAACACCGTGAATAATACTCGTATTTACATGAAATAAATTTAACCTATATATGGAAACAATTATTATGCATTTAGGGCACAACCGCTGAATCGATTCGATGATATTTTGTCTGGATATAGGTGGTTTCTGAAGAAGGACGTAAGTTAATTTATATTCTTAAAAATAAACATAAAATTTTATTTGCTTTTGGGCCTTTCACTGCCTGCGAGACACGTCTTATGTTCATGAAATCAAATGTTATTGTATTTTATTAAGAAAGAAATGTTGAAAGAAAGATGCCAATATACGTCTTTTTCAATTGATGTTACAAAACCTATGTCAGTATAATACTAATTCCAATCCCTAACTTAGTAACTATTTTTTTTTTATACCACTAAGGTGACAATCGAGCATACGGCCTGCCTGATGTTAAACAGTCACCGTAGCCTATGGACATTTGCAACACCAGGGGCGTCACTCATGCGTTGCCGACCCTCTAAAAACCTCTTCACGCATTTCTTGATGAACTCCATTAATTAAATTAATGGAGTTCTTCAAGAATTCTTCAACTAATTTAGTAATTGGAGCGTCTCAGCGTAATAGATCCAGGAATGAGTTCTAACTACTACTAGAACTTTAGAACTGCGCCAAGGTGGCAGGAAGTGGCAGTAGCATCCACATAGCTCGAAAGTTGGGGCAGAAAGGTTCCCGAATAGAGACCACAAACCGTAAAACATAGCGTACGCCGGCCCCCCGCACGGTGGACTGGGGAAGATCGCAGGAAGCTGATGGATGTAAGCAGCACGTGGTCGATCGTTGTGAAAGTCTTAGTGGGAGGCCTATATTCAGCAGTGAACGGCCTTCGGCTGAAATGATGAGGACGATGAGCGCTAGGGAAGGCGCTTGATTGGAAACATAAAATTTTGGCGTGCAAGTCCTTACTATCCTCTTACAGACTTTCCCATTTTGGAGGTCTGATGGCAGCCGCATCATGTCAAAATCACTATCTTCATCACCAACCCTAATGGATTTAAAAATGAAGTATAGCTAGAAAGAAGAATCCTAATCTATACAGATAAATTAAATTGGAGTGTCTGTTTGTAATATTAAAAAAATAGCTTTTTATTAAATGCATATGGATGTATACACGGTACATATACCAAAATGAATATTTTTACAATTTTTGTCTGTCTGTGTGTTGTTTGTTGAAACGGCTGGACCGATTTTGACGGGACTTTCACTGGCAGATAGCTGATGTAATAAGGAGTAACTTAGGCTACTTTTATTTCAGAAAAATTATTTATTTTTATTAATATATATAAATAATATTCCACGCGGACAAAGTCGCGGGCACAGCTAGTATAGAATATGAGAAGGAGAAATCTATGATATAGAATATGCCATTTCTATACATCGTGTAAATACACTACTTTTAAAAATCAAACATTGAAAATACATTCATAGTTTGTTTGTAACCAAAACAATCACGCATTTTTTCTTTGGGTTGCGGATTATCATCTTACCAGATAAATGTAACTATGTGTGTAAAATTAATTATGTAAGTGTGTAATTTGCGTAAATTAGATTTTAATATTATACACATTAAGGTTTATTTTTATACAACGTCGAGAGACATACGAGCATACGGACACCTGATGTAAAGTGGTTACCGTAGGGTATGATTGTATCACTCGCGCGTTGCCCCTGTTGCTCACACAGCTACTGTTTAGTACTTACTGGACCGCACTCAATCTCAGGAACACAACAACCCTCCACGGAATTGTAATTTGGTTGCGGTTACCTGTGAGGTGGAGGAACTTGGTCAGTCGGTCTGATTTGATCATGTTCATGTACACAAACCACGAGCCTTGGTGTTAAAGTGGCGTTGTTCACTTCGCCACTGTGCTCCTAAATACATAATGAGATACCATTTCAAGACCACGTTTTAAGTAAACTCGCTTGAACGGCGCCGTTATTAGACTTCATTATGAAAAAATCGGGCTTACACTTCCAACCAACTTACTTAATTAGACCTCCGTAGTTGGTGGTTCTGATGAAATCGGTGGTGCAGTGGTGAAAACGCTGCTTTGACACCAACGTTTGAAATGAAATGAAATTTGAAATGAAATTTATTTATTGGTAAGTAAATGTTACAAAAAAATTTTGTTACACTGACACCCACGGTAGGTTTCCCTGTGTTATGAATGTCACACTCCTTCCGAATAGACGTCTTACTTACTACATACAATACTTAACAATATTGATACAAGAAGAAATAAATTAAATCAATATAATCCAATTTTACGTTAACTATGACATTTAATAATTATAAATGAGGTTAGGCACAAACAAATAATAATAATATTTAAGAATGATGTATAATATATATAATAATATTGTCGGACAAATTACACAGCGCCATGTAGCCCCAAAGTAAGCAAAGCTTGTGTTATGGGTACTAGACAACTGATAAACATACCGATAGTGGAAATATCAATTAATGTAAGCGACAAAACACGACTTTTCAGGAGAGCCAAAAAAAGTTTTTTTTTTGTTCATCCCTCTGTATCTTTTTATAGCGAGATCCAATTTCAACAGTTTCTATGGCAAAATATCTTAGATTATTCCATTCATTTATGTTATAAACGTTAAACTTAAGAAAATATTATAGTTTCAAAGATAGCTTGTCCCTTACATAAAAATTTTGAACTTGATTTTACCTTACATTGCCAAAATTTTACAATGTGATACGTTACATGCGATGTAAGGGATATCCATTAATACAAAAATGGTATTAATATTACTGTAACTGACAATTTTTACACTAAAGCTTAACGTAAGTTACTCTATTTTGCAATTAATGTTAATATTATTAATTGTCTTTACCTGTTTTTATACTAATTTTATTAATATAAAAACATTTCAAAATAACCAATAATCATATTCTGAAAGATCATTGACATAAAAGTATGTATTATGTTTATTATATCAATGATCTTTTAGAATCTGATTAACCTTTTAATAAGTTATCTAGGAATTTGACGATGAACAAAAAATGAACAGTAATAATTACTTGTTTATTATTAAAGTATAGCATACTTATTGGCTAGATAGATTAACAGTATTTCACAGTAACTAGAACAAATCAACATTTACTTGGTCAAATTATAAAATATTATATAATATAACAACAAACATTCTCACTAACGATCAACAGTCTGTTAACTTCAAAAATGCAAAAAATACTCGTTAAGCACTCGTTTATACAAATAAAACATTTTTAATATCAAAAGAGATTTAAATCTTTAAATAGTAACTAGAAAAATCAACTTATTTTTTATATTATATTCATAATTATTCTCACAAACGACCAACGTCTGTTAACAAACTAACTTAAAAAGTACATATTGCAGACGCAGTTAAAAAACAGTTAATAATGAAGTCATTATTTACTGTTTTTAACTGCGTCTGAAATACGAACGATACTAAGTAGGTTATAGATTAACAGTCTTTTGCTAACTATAATAATTCAACTACTGATAATTTTAAACACTCCTACAAACAATCAATAATTGTCTACAAAAATAATATTAAATGTTTGCATTAAACATACTCGTATATAGACTTCCAAATCGATGATAATTAAGAAAGAACACTATGATCTCACTTAAGAAAAGCATCCTTGTCATAAAAGTAATACTGTATTTTCATTTAATCTCTATGATCGGTATCATCCGCATTAGTGTCTGTCGGTGATTACTGTTTAAAGTAAGGGACAGATTGGTTTATTAAAACAACTTATTTTAACTTCACATCCCATACATCAATTTTTTTGCAAGAATCATACTAAAATAACCAAAAAATGTGTAAGGTAAGGGACATTTTTGTTGCAATAATCAAATTTAAAGTATACCAGTCGATAGAACAGAACATTCTGAATCTAATGGTGTAATAAACTCATATTGGCTAAAATGTCCCTTACATTAATTGATATTTCCACTATATTACGAAAATACATTGTTTTTTTGTAAATACATACTTATTATACATAGAAAATAATAAATTTAAGAATGATATTTCAGGAAAATGAAATTAAACATGTATTAAATTCGAATAAAATTGAAATCAACCTACAATGCTAACATATACCTATATACACTAAATTAAATTAACGTTATGTATCAAACATAAATTAATTGTAATTGGAGTATCATTTAATTAATTAAATCCATATATATATTTCCATAGCACTTTTGTAAATGTAATGTGTATTATTCGTAAATAATTATGTGATAACATTAAATAAGTTTTCTGTCTCATTATAGGTCATTTTATTTAGTCATACAAAGAGCAACTGCTTAAAATAATTATTGCTGTATATTTTAGTGTTTTTGTCTGTCAATAAAAGATTATTATATAATCTATTATATAATAAGATTTTATATAATAATCTTTTATTGCGCTCGGTTCTCTCTGCCTACCCCGCAAGGGACTTGGCGTGAAGATACATATATAATTTTGGAGCATGGTGTTGTGAGTTAGATTTCCACACTGGACAAACATTTGTGTGCATGTACATGTCTGTTTGTCTGGTCTGGCTGTCAAATGAATGTAAAACCCATGCCGGTCTCGCATTAGACCTTGAGTGTTGAGTTACGTTTTACACTTTAGATACAGATAACTGATAAACATATGTTAATACCTTTTTACCCGACTGACCCAAAAGAAAGGGTAATGCATTTCTCGCGCATGTATGCATGTGGATATATATATATGTCCGTTCCATTGTAACCTCATGTGCCTCAAAGGCTTGACCGATTTTGAAGAGTGAGGTGTTATTAGATTCGTATTCTACGCTCGAGTGTAAAGTAAATTTTCCACCTCGGAGCGTGCATAGTGCAATATGACGTCAGCACAAAATCCATAAAGTGGACGTAAACCAGTAAACTGTCAATATGTGCATCACTTTACTTCTTCTTGCCAGATAGTTGAGTTTTTTGGTTTTTTAAATGATCTTATACTTGTTGTACACTTGTGATGTATAGAAAACACCCGAATCGGGTCGACAAGACGCTTTCATTTATTTACACAAATCTGAGCCTTGTGCGGGAATGCCTAGCCTTTCCTTTACTGGACTCGTCCGCTTTATGCCCAATATTTTTTACTCTTAGATCTGTGACACTAAATATCATGGTAAAAAAGTTATTTTTTGATAAATAGGCATATTTATTTGCTTCTTCATTCACAAATCCATTTTTTTTTGTTGTAAAAGTATAACAATCATACATTGTTTAGTATGTATGTATCTTCATGGCCTTGTGAGGTAGGCAGTGAGAATTTAATAGAATACACGTATTGGCACTGCACAATTCTTGCACGACTTAAATGACAAGCGTAAACGTGCAGCTGCGTGTTTTTAGTAGAATTTGTCTAGATCTGGGTGTTTAAGAGAGGTACGGCGCACGAAAGCAGCCTGTCTGGAGAAGTACCTTCACCATACAGAAAACCGCAGCCAAGTAATAACTCTCAGGAGGTTTGTTGTGTTCCTCCGTGTGAGTGAGGTCAATAGTAAGCTCCTAAGGAGTTGCTGTGTTAGCAGCAGAGGAGACATCGCGCGAGTGATAATTAATGTATTACAAGTATTGATAGGCTACGGTAACCGTTTTACATCAGGTGGGCGGTATGCTGGTAAACCTTCCGACGTTGTATAAATATATATATATATCCGCACTAACGGAGTATACTTTTTTATACAACGCGGGAGGCACGCAAGCATATGGTCCCCCTGATGTAAAGTATCGTAGCCTATAAACGCTTGCAAAACATTAAGTTCGCTCGCGCGATGCCACTTCTGCTGCCAACATAGAACTTAGGGAGTTGTTGTTTGTCTTGGTTGTGCCTTCAGGCTTAGGTTTCGACTGCCTAGAAGTTTACCCAACGGTTTTTTTACACGGTTCCCTGCACTCACTCGTCTCTCCACACCAGTGGTGTACTTTCCATCCTTGCTAATAGTGCTTTTAAGACATACAGTCTCTTTCGCTTGTTTCATCACTACGTCATCAAATGTGGTGAGCATCATAAAGCCCTGAGCACTCAGGTGTAACTCAATTTTGCTTTCCTTCGTGGGTATCGAGGACCTATTAATATTATGCCAAGAGCTTGCCTCTACATCCACAATGCTCGGAGGAGAATTTATCCTCAGAATAACACCTCAAAAATTGAACAAATTAACAGATCTGATTATGGCTCCAGCACTGATTGCAGTTAGAAAAAAGAAAAAGAGAATGGGCGTGCGCGGGGATATAGATCCAACGCGTAGAGGTTCCTTTGAGATGCTTGATGTAATACAACTATTATTAGCTAACGCATATATTTTTTCATATTTTTTTATATAGTTTTTCTAGTTATAAAACATCTCGATACATCGAAATTTACAGGGGAGTCAGCTTCGGGAATGCCATTTAATTATCGCTATGGAAATCGGAAGAAAAAAGGATCGTATTTATGACATACGGAAAATCATTTCGTGTCTTTTAATAATCGTAATTTTATTAATAAGGAAATATGAAATTTGGAATTTTGAACATCGGAATATTCAAATTCGTAATAAAATATTTTGGAGTATTTGGGTGTTCCCCTTATATTTTTAAAAAGTTATAATCTTATTCTTTCTTATTAAATTGTCTTACGTTATTTTTTTTTAATCTAGCATTTCGGTAATGAAAAAGAAATGCCCAATGAAACTTACCAATGTAGGTCTCTTTTCTAAATGTTATAGCAATAAACTCATGACAGTATATTGGTATAATAGTAATGATGTCAAGTTGTAGAATTAAAGATTATAAAGAAAACCTTGCTTAATAAAAAGTGTAAAAGAGAAGCAAGGGTAAATGTGATGAATATTTAGCCACCGCTTGCTTCAGAGTTTTTTTAGACACAATGTTGGCATATCGTTGCGAGCAGGCCTTGTTCTCTAAAATTGATCATAATTAGTAGTCTATGGGGTTTAGATCTGGGCTAGACGAGGGCCAGTCTTCGGCTCTTATAAAGTCCGAAACGATGGTTTCGAACCAGGCTTGGGTAGCTCATGCCTTGTGACCAGGTGCAGAGTCCTGCTAGAAAGTCCATAGTACATTTTTAAAAAGTGTATTGGTGAAAAAAGCTGAGGTTTCACAACACGATCCAAGAAAGTCTCTTGATACACTTTGGCTGAAGTACTCACTCCTTTTCACAAAAAGACAAGACTGGTGGGGACCAAACCATTACAGACGCAGGATGATGACCACGTTGTACCTTTCCGATACTTTAGAAATGTGTGCGTACACTTTGTCATTTTGCTTGTTATAGTGCTCTCCAATCGTGAAATTTTTTTCATCAGGAAAGAGGATATTTCTGTGCCTTTCACCTGCGTATCGGGACAGAAGGCATATAGATCGGTCCACTCATTTCAAATAGGATGGATTTTTTTAAATTAAAGGCGGGCAAACGAGCATTTGAGTCACCTGATGGTAATTGGTCACCACCCCCTATAGACATCAGCAAAACCAAAGAGTCACTGATCCGTTGTCAGCCTTTTTAGGGAAACATAGGCTCTTTTCTTGACCGCTGAGAGTAATTTTTTCCACAATTTCACCGTACGTGTAGAAAATGCTTCAAAAAGTGTACTGAAGTGAATTGCCTCTCATCAAGTGGATGCGGTGGATAAAGATGAAATTTAAGTTTAAGGCGAGTGGTACGATATAGGAACTTAGAAGCTGTTATTAACAGCTCCTCCGAACACTCCCCGTGATACAATTTGTACAATACCCAAAGAGAAGCAACGTCTCTTCGTTTACAAAGCTAGTCTAGCCGAGCGGAGATCACTCGGTCGCCGACGATTCGAACTGCTCTACGTTGTATGTGATCAAATAGTAAGCAAATATTATGGCGCGCGTCTCAAAGATGTGAATAGTATTCCATGTGAAGCCGGACCTGGGCCTTATAAAGTTGAAGGCGATGTACATCGCTGGATATGTCGCCACCCAGGATACCGATGATAGGCGTAACGTTGAGGGGTATACCTTCTAATCGAGGAGCTACGATAAATGGGGACTTTTTCGTGGTAAATGCGTTTTTAGGGGATTACGTTGAACTAAATTCAGTCTATCCTAATCCGAGAGCTGACAGCTAAAGGCTCGCCTTTGCTTTCTACTGACTCCCCCCGGCGGTGGGTCTAGAATACCAGAAGATCGCCAGCTGAGCAGCCACGGCGGAGTTCGTATTGGTGTTCACTTATCAGCTGGTGATCTTCTAAGTAGTCTAAGAGTCTTGCTGGTTGATGATATTTTCCATGATTTTGGAAAATATGGCAGTTATTTCTATAGGCCTATATTTGGAAGGATCCGAGCAAGCACCTTTTTTAGGTATCGGGTGTACCAAAGCCTCTTTCTATGAGCTGGGAACCATGCCAAGCAAATATGAGTACCGAAAGAGGCGCGTTAGGATCAGAGCTTACTCCGGAGCACACGTCTTCAACACAATGGGTGGAATTTCATCCGGCCCGCTCGACTTATGAATGTCCAGCGAGATAAGAGCTCTACGGACAGTTTTTTGCGAGAAATGAAGAAAGAGAGCATTGGAGATCGGCTTTCTCCTTTGCAGTATGGGCCAGCGATTCGTCCCCTTTACGTAACGGAGGGAACAACGACTGACAGAAGTTACCCTGAACAGTTTTGGCGAGAGAGTCCCAGAGGGCAAGCATACGAGTCTCTCGCCAATTTTGCTAACAAATTGTGACTTTGCCTTCGGGATGCAACCCTTTAAAAACCTGGTGGCAGCGTTGTAGCTTTTTTTTTAAGTGAACCGGTATTTAAATCCCCAATCGCCTTGGACCAGGCTCGATACGAATCCTGTTTATGTCGAGACGCATCCTTACCTTAGATCGAACGAACCATGGGCGGGATTTGCCACCGATGGTCACCACAGAGCTAGGAATAAAAAGTTATATACCCTGCAGAATCACATCGGCGGCGGTAGGAGGAAAAGAAAATGCGCAGCCCTTCCTAATCCGCCGATCTAAAGTGCCACACACAACGGCAGCTTGCTGTCCGCTGTCGCGTCGGGAATGCATGTGTGGGATGGGATATTGTTATTTGATAATAAACACGAACAAAATATGTAAAACGGTGGAAAATAGACAGAAGTTTCTACGCGTTCCAAATTTAAAATAATTAAAGAGTTAAAAAAAAGAAAAGTTTCAATGCAACAGTATTTATGGCCAGACTAGTTATATATAAATATATTTGTTATATATTTAATACATATACTTTGGAAGTTTTTGACTTATTTACTACAGTGTTCAAAATTTCAGTCCGTCTATCACTCCTCTTTCACTACTAGCACCAAAATACAATTCCAAAAAGCTGAAAAGAATCAAAATAGGATATTTTTATCCAAATTTCTTGCAACTGATAAAAATATATAAATTGAAAAGAATAATGTATAAAATAAAGTAGGGAGCCTTCGGAGCGTTAGTTGCTTATCTATTCATGAGTATATAATGTAACTATCTAATAGGTATAGTTCAAGGAAGAACTGATCATCAGTTAAAGTAAACAAAAATAAAAAGTGAAACTGTTTTCCTTTCCAGTCTCGTGAGTAAAGCAAAGAAATGGTTTCGTCTTCAATGAAGTAGATTTCACTTCGTTATTTAAAAGTTTTTATCCATCTTATTTTTGACATTTGAAAATAATTTTGTACTAAAGACATCTTTTCCCTATGTTGTAGATAAAATTAGTATTAATATAGTAGTATTTCTGTCATAGTGTGCTTCTGAGCATGCATCTCATTATTCGTCCTGTGATTAAACCAGTTGTTTGTAAGTATTTAATTAACTGATTAATCGGAATTCCCTACGGAGGTTTTCTCGTCAGTGTACAGGATAGGGATCTTCAAAAAAACCTGGATGGTGTTTTCTGTTTGAACGGCAATCTGCATGTAAAGGGAAGGAGTTTTTAGACTGCGGTGAAATCTACGTCTCACCTGATGCTTACCATCAGGTTGTTTGGGATTATAAATTTTATTGTCAACATTTATAGTAGGGAAGTAACGTAGATTTAGTGTGATTATTCGGGATAAATCCGGGAATAGTGTGGTCGGCAGCGGGCGCTGGGAGGCTGCAGCGTTGTCGCGCCGGGTACTTGCGCCCGCGCAGCATCGTCGGCGGGGTGCACTCACGCTATCATAAAGTGCCCCCGCACGTCGCGGCCTTCAGTTCAAGCTGAGACCCGCGAACGCCAACACGCTTTCGCGACGCCCACTCTTGCTGCGCACCGCACAGCCACAGCACGCGATAGTGTTCACTTGTGAGCAAGTTGCGCGCCCTTTCTCTCACGCAGTGTGATCGTGCTGCGGTACGTGAATGCAAAACCGGACTACTCTCTTGACACGAGACACCTACGAGGAATCCGCGCTTTGGACCTCTGAAATATTTCAACAGGTGAGTACCTACAATCGTTTTGTTTTGTAAACAGGCTTTGCGAATGTTGCTGCATTTGCGAGTTGGTGGGGAGTCAATAATACGTATTTTGGTTGACTTTCGAAAAGGTCTGCTCCTCCTTGAACGGCGGGTCTGCGATCGAAGCAAGCGCTCGCTAGCTATCGACTCGCGCGATTCGAACGCCTATATTTTCAGATATGCGTTGGCGTATTGCCGTTCTCTTACTAGTTATATTACCGATTACCTGCGCTTTGTACACGACGTCGTACCTACTGTTAAGGTTAACAGCTCAGACGGTATTTGTAAATATTCACTTGTAATGTGGTTATTCATACTCAGTCACGAGTGGCGTCTTCTTTTGCTAGAACTGGACGTGTATTTTGAATATTTCACTTGTATGTCACAGAGAGAAGTCGCGCTCGATTCGACGCGTATGTTTGGTTCTTTTGTTTGCGGATTATACCCGCGGCTGGTACGAAACACAAAAACCTATTTTAATAACACCTATACGATGCCGCAAACTGATTGCCAGTATGATAATAATGATACGTCTAGCGTACTGACTACAAATTGAAATATTTTTTGCGTACAAAACAATTACGGGGAACATATTTCGTTATTTAAATGTCAGCTTTAGATTAAAGTTACGACTTTATTTTATGATATATTAAACCTGAAATCTGTGATGTAACTGTTAAAGTACGACTGACGGCAAATTTAATATTAACAAATTGTTACAAGTACATATATACAGCTCATTTATTTTTTTATTAACATGGCAATGAATGATGAACGGCTTAAACCAAAACTCTGCGAACGTACGAGTGAGTACAGATCGCGCAGAACCGCAATTGTGATTTTTGCAATATGTCAATAGCGGAGAGTTTCTATACCTCATATTTCAATTTCAAGTACAAATATACCCAAGTTTAGTTTTAGCAATAACGTATTATTGTAATAACTTACATTTTGGTGTTGTTACGAAGCGTAAATGGATTGATACCCACGTATACGTTGATAATTATTTCAATATGGTATGTTCCTGATGCAATGTATTTTACTCGGTAAGAAAGCTTTATCGCTTTAGTTTTAAACCATTAATTGCATTAACAAATATGATGAGTAATTAAAGTGACTTACACTATATACCGTTTTAATACACAAAGTAATAAAAATATTAACCGTATTCTATTCGCAAAGAAAACAAACCTGGAATGAGGCCTATCTAGATTTTATATTCACGAAAAAAAGCGACCGAGCACTAGTCTAGTCCCCAGTAGTTCGTACAGATGCTATATTACTCGTATATATAAGTATTTACAACTCTCCATTACACAAGTTTCTCGACAGCAAAATAAACTTAATTTCTGGATCGGAAATCACACAGTATTAGATGATAACCAAGAACCTGTAACTTTTAATCCTTCGGTGTCTGCTCAAACCATTTTTTTTAACTACTGTTGTCTATAATTACCATAAATGATGATAGATGTCAGAACAAACATATTTCGAAGTTTGCACAAAACTTTTCTTAGAAGTTTTAAAGCAATAAAAGTTTAAAAGCAATTATTATATTTAAAAGCAATCTTGGTGATTCTAGCAATAAGTGCAAGAATCTCCAAGATTTTACACATAAACCAAAATGTATTATTATTCCTTTATACTACGCGGAAGGCAAATAACCCACCCAATACTAAAACATAAAAAAAAATAGTACAATTTTATTATAATACTGGTAATATACGCGATGCGTGGCGTGCATATTTCGACGACGAGATTCAATACGAATCACAAAAACCATTTATATACCCATAGCGTTGGTTTCTCTAATAATTTTAATCACAAACTAATTGATTAACTTAGTTTCTAGAAAGACTAGCATGTATCATCTCTATCAGTGATCCGTTTGTATATATAGTTCTAGCTATTCCCGTCGATTTGCTGAACCTCTTGTTAAGTATCTAAGTCAGACTACCAGCCGTACTATATGTATATAATAAAATATTGAAGGTATAATATAATACAGGAGCTGTGCGAAGCCGTGAGTGTGCATGATGAGGTATGTAAGGTGTGGATCACTTCTTTTGGATTATTGTAGATATTACTCGTTTATGAGTAGGTATCCGATTCTGCGGTAGCAGTAAATGTATGTTTATATCTAAAGTCAACGTTATTACTTTACGTTTTATGAAGTAAAGCGTTTTCTCCGTGTTTTTCGCTATAAAACATCTGATGTAATCTGCGGTTTGTTGCATACACGGATAATTTCGATACGAGCGGTTTGTATAAAAAATATGAGATTATTAGTACAGGAGTCTATGCCTCAGTGCCTTGTAGGTTCGTATTTCGTTTATAATTATGTAAATATGTTGCTTTTATGCATCAACAAAAACACATATAATATGTTTTGGATGTCAATTTCTCAAATTGAATACTTAATCCTGAAACAGGTTATTAATATGTGCTATTCGTATATCTTTTCCTTATATTTACTAGTGTGGTCTTCCCTACTAACATATAATCTATCATTAGTGTACTTATTTAAAAACAAAATTTTTGCTCTGAGAAACTGAGTACCTATTAATCTAAATTAGTGGCTAAATAGTAAGCATTTGCTTAGTTATATCTTTATGCCCGGTCCCTCGTGGGGGAGCACCACAAGACATGGTCCATGTACACCTCACTTTAACATTCATAGCTCATTTCTTGCACGTTTTCTGGCTTCTAGGTCATCATCTTCTGAAAAATCTCTCCCAATTTAGTAACGGTAGGTTTTGGAATGGTACCTCGTATTATTAAAATAGAAACGGACGCTGAAGTACACACCAATTCTCGCTTCTAAAATGTACAGAGAATGACACATCAAGCTATACACCTATGCATCTTATGTCGTAGCAGTAAAGGTGAGATTTGCATGCTTTTGCATAGCTTAATTAAGCTGTTGTCGTGGGACATTTAAGGACCACCAATATGTTTTCTTTTTTAATTTCATTAGTTTAATTGGTAATTCTGTCTTTACGTGTGTTTGTGTGACCTTTTAACACTAAATTGCGTACGGGTCGAAATTAAATTTTCTACGGGATAACGTGGGTAATTTGGATTTGTCTGGATATGCGCAGACTGGCAGTGTTTTAACCGGACTTTGCTCGGCACTTTAATCTTCTGCTTAGATGATTATTAAAAAATAGATTCGCCCTAGAAACCGGCGAGCATGCATGAGAAGAGCCGTAAAAGAAGCGAGCGGGGTGTGTAAGGACCGAGTCATGTGGCGCTCGATTCTCTTTGCATACACCGCATGAAATTTGGCGTGAAGTTATAGATAAATAGATAGATTATGTTTAACCATCTAGTCATAGCAAACTCACTACTTAATAATTCTTCACATCGACGTTATGTGAATCCGCTAGCTGCATTATAGAGTGAGAGCTAAGACCCGCCATACCTACGTAATTTTAGTAATTTTCGGTGTAAATAATATAGGTGCCTTGAAAGTCCCTTTCACTGGGAGCAAGTATATGTTACATGATAACCATCATAATTCTTGAATATTCTACATTGTAATTTCACTTATTGCTGAAATGAAATTTGCTGGAGTGTACAGGGCTTTTTGATTAGCTTAGCGGCATAAATGTGGAGAAATAGATGTTAAAATGACGGTCAAATCCGATGGAATGTTGTGAGAGACACAAGCGATTACGAAGTAGAAGAAAGGCATGTTTTATCACTTCGCAATATCGTGGAGAAGCATTTGGCGCTCGAGCAGAAGGTTTTCCGCGTGGTTATGGATCTTCAGAAATTATTTGACAGGGTTGTGCCAAATGATATCTGGGACATATTGCCGGTTGTTATGTGAGTGAGATCTGAGATTACTGGTAAGCTACTGAGCAGTTTTAGTAGGGGCTCATGCGACACTCCTTGAATCTATTTATATGGCAATCGTTTATAAGCTGTAGTAACCGTTTATCATATATATCTTTCTTCCAAGCGTTATTCCGATTGGCGGGGTCCGTTACCTAACTCTAAGAATTTTGCGATGATATTGATTTATATATAGAGCGACTGCCGACGGATCCAGAGGGAAAACCAGACCTTTCTTAGGTTAGGTCACAGAAATTCACGTGCAAAATTCTTGGCTTGCGGGTTTCCTCACTAAGTTTTCCTTCACCGCCTAGTAAGTAAGTGTTAATTGCAAATATGTATATAAATCCGAAAACACGAACTTAGTGGTTTTGAACCAGGGACCAGTTGGTCAATAGTCTGGTTCTTTATCCACTGGGCTATCACTGCTAACCACTTAGTATTAATATATATATATATATGTAGCCGACTACCACCGATCACTGGGCTCGTCTATGAACCCCACTCAATTTACTACAAATGCAAAATGTCGCAAGTCTGAGACGTGATCGCTTTCCGTATGCGGTTACGACATTCACTACTTCACAGCAGTCTAGAACACTATAATAGTCCTTAAATTGCATTCGAGATATTAATGTACGAAGATTAATTACTTAGGCAATCGATTTATGCAATTTAATTACCCGTAATTAATTTAGGTAATTGTTTTTTTCAAGACCAGCCGTAGACCATTCCTTGGTGCTATTTAATTTCATTGGTAATTAACAATAACAACCTTTACCTGTAATAAGAAGGCGTGATGATGTACAATAACACCAAAGCGAGGTTTTAAAATAAACGTCGTCATTAGAAATGAACTGGATATAACTGGATATATCTAGTGCGAACTGGTTCGCTGGAGCGCCAATGGTGGTATGAAGAAATATGGGAGGAGGCGTTGCATAACGAAGCTGGGAAGTTAAGCACCATTCGACAGATTTTGTGCTCTCAGAAGATGGTGCCGATGACGTTGCGATCGATGGTCTGGTTTAAATTCGAGCCAGTTTTAGCATTCGTTAGCTGTTTCACTTGTGTTTCGAATCGATTAAAAGTTACATATTCTCAGAGAGTCACGATGTTTAATGATAATAGCATTAATTTAAAGCATTATTTTAAATACCGCTAAGGTAGCAAAGAAGCATACGACTTGCCTGATCGTAAGCAGTTAACGTTGTCTATGGGCACTTCCAACAATGCATCATTTGCGTTTTACCGTTAATGACTAGTTTAATTAATTTATCTTTGTTATCCTTACATTTTCAATAAAGACCTTGGTTGAATTTTGTTCGTTTTTGGGGCGAATACTGCTAAAGATAATTAACTCAAATGTTATTATTTACAAGGGAAACCGTATAATAAAAAAATGTTTATTGTTTACATTTGCGTTAATAAGTACGTAATACAAATTTAGATGTATGAAATTTGTAGCACCTATTTCTTCGTATTCTTTATGACTTTTTAAAGCAATAATCGCGTGAATTAGTAAGTATTAATCTTTATATACATAATTGTTCTGTACGTTTGTAAAATAAGTAAGTTTGTATCTATTTTCAAAATTGAAATTTATTAATTACAATATGATAGTAGGTAAAATAATAATACTTAATAGCACCGTAATATGTATAACACTTAAAGTGCGTGACGTTTCCCTTATTAAAAAAATTCCTCCTCTAGCTAATTTATGTAGGTACTAGAGAATGCTCTTGGTTCAAGGATATGTCACTATATAGGTTCTTAAAACATCCTACTTGAGTAAAGACGCGAGTAAAAACAAATAATTAATGATCATAGCGTTTTGACGATATTTCTGACTGGTACAATAAACATAGCAAAATGAAAACATAAAAACAAATGAATACAAATTATGATTGTCTTTCGTCGGAAATACGCTCGTACCAAAATGGTAAAATAAACACATATAATAGTAAGTAAACAGTTTAACAGGTCTACGTATAACGAAATATCGGGCAGCTTGTACTTGTTTTACAATTAACGACACGATTTCGATTCAGCATTATTATGTCACGAATTCGATAAGTAGCGTACCAGAATGTTGAATACATGATAATAAATTGCAAAACATGTAGTTCTGTAGTAGATAATTTTCCAAAAGATTAGAATGTTAAATATAGTAATTGCGCCTTAGTGTAATCGACACTGTTATTTATGTAGAATAAAAAAACTAAAGTCATGATAACGTCACATTAACTTGATATGTCTTAGTTATACATCGGGTAAAATTTGACTTACCTTGTGGAAAGTAAGTAGGCAAAAAATTTAGGTTCATTGGCAAAAAGCAACGAAATACCATTTAAAAACCGGGGCTTTTACATTGTAACTCGAGAACTACTGAACAGGTTTCATCAAACTTCACTACCAATTAAGTCACCATTATTAATAAAATTGTGATGTTGATAGAGATAGAAATACTAAGAGAGGCATGTATACATACATAAAACTTTATCAAAACGACTCAATGCGGATCTTAAAACATCAGTCGGATCGTTATCGTATTGGATAGTATAATTATTAACCAAGTCCAGACATTGACACTGCTTATAGTTTGGTCATACAAGTGGCACACTTACCTACCTTCACACCTTCACAGTGCACATTCGAATTGTACAAAAACACATGATCAAATTTATAGCAACTAGCGCCATGTTTTAATGCATTTAATATACTCAACACACAAGTCTATGACATAGTCTAGACCGTTTTTTTTAATTATACAACATACATGCATACGGCCCACCTGATATAAAGCGATTCCGTAGCCTATTAACGCTTGCGATATATTAAGTATCACTCGCGTGATGCCACCTCTGCTGCTAATACAGCAACTCCTTGGGAGCTTACTGGTGACCTCATTTACATGCAGGAGCACAACAATACTCTAGGGAGTTGTTATATGGCTTACGGTTTTCTGTAAGGTGAAGGTATTTCCTCAGACGGACTGCTTTGATGCGCCCTACCTCTCTAGTTCTCTAGCATAATCATCAGCTGAAAGTAAATTTACATTTAAATCATTTATAACTAACCACTTCACTTTTTTTGCGAATTTATGGTAATGAATACAAGCCATATTGCTTCATGGATTCGACCTCAAAAAATCTGCCTGTATCTTGTAACACGTCATTTACGCTTCTAAAATTTTGAGGTCATTATCATACAATTGACTTAAATAAATCTTGTCCATGAAAGAAATACGTACATCATTTCATTTTCTCACTTCATAATTGAGTAAAAAGGATGACGGTGTAAAATGCCAAGTCTCATTTTATACTCAATCTAGCCCAATGGACCATATTTCTGCTAACTATTTATAGCTTTTATAGCTCGTCGTCCAGGCAGTAACAGTCATTACTTTCAGGCTATTTTCGTCTTAACAGAAACCTATTGCGGAGGAGAACCGGTCTGAGAGGAATCCGAGATAAGAAGGGAAACAGGTTTGCTGTGCTCGTCGACCGCAGGGATTTGGCAATGTATGTAATCAATGCATCTTCCATCCGCTGTCCACCACAGGGCAAGAAACCCTTGACACCACAAAAGAGTTGTCACCATAAAATAACACGTCTGTTCACTTGCAATGTACACATCTGCACATAATGCGCGGCGCATTTATAAATTTCTAACAATAGAAGTAATTGTAAATTTGGATGAAGAAATGAAAGAAGTTTTTACAGAAATAAGTGCTTTTTTGGATAGTTCTAATGAACATTGATTCCTAATTATTATATATTTATAAATTTATCAAAATTTTCTTTTAAAGAGATAAACGTGCCATCATTTGACGAGCTTGACGAGGTGGTGCAGTGGTGAAACGCGCAAGTACGTTACTTTGACACCAACGCTCGTGGGTTCGATTCCCACACGGGACAAATATTTGTGTGCATGAACATGTATGTTTGTCTTGGTCTGGGTGTTTTTAAGAGAGCTAGGGCGCATTAAAGCAGCCCGTGTGGCGACGTACCTCCACCTCTCAGAAAACCGCAGCCAAATAACAACTCCCTACTGTGTTCTTGTGAGTGAGGTCACCGGTAAGCTCCTAAACAGTTGCTGTGTTAGCGGCAGAGGTGGCATCGCACGAGTGATCATTACTGTATTTAAGCGTTCATAGGCAACGGTAATCGCTTTACATCAGGTGGGCCGTATGCTTGTATGCCTCCCGACGTTGTAAAAAAAAAATCGCCTCTGGTCGGTATAAATTGTTTTTGTGATTAGGTCATCGTATACCTTGCTTGTTCTATAAATAATTAGGTGAATAAATTGTCACTAAGCATTTTTTACAGTGCTAAATCGAATGAAAGATAATTAATTTAATTATCTGAGATCAATTACTAAATTTAACTAAACCGTACGTAACGTGTGGTATACGTTGTGGTTTAAACAAACAATAAAAAATATTATTTTTTATTGTTTGTTTGTATTGAGTCGCTTATATCACGAAATAAAATTTTATCAAACTTAATTACTAAAATATATAATGTTACTTCCATGTAAATAAATATTATAAAGTTACTACTAGGAATTCCGATAACAGTTTCCGTCATTTTTACACTAATACACTTACATTTATAAAGGAATAGGCGAGTGTCTAAAACATCCGGTTTTGATATCTGCACAAGTGTATAAGTTGCTTTGCTTTTTAAAAATTGTCTCGTATTTGTTTAGAAAACTTATGGTAGCTTATTCTTAAAATCTCAACACTGTGGGGGCGTCCCGGCGGGGGACGTCGCGGAATGGGTGCGTAACGGCCGGACCCAAATTGAACTTATAAGCTTTTATGATGTAGTAATTGTTGTAATTTATAACCATGGACAGTGCGATTTGGATGCTGTTTCATTTTCCTAGCTGGCATCTTCATTGTAGCCAAGTTTGTTTGTTTTATACTAATAAATGTGACTACTTTAGATGTTAACTTGGCCCAAAGGCTCCCACAAGACAGGCTTGACCTAGTGTGGGGACCGCCAGCAAATCTGTAAAATGTAATGTTCTTTCTGTGAAATAAATTTATTCTTATTCTTATTATATACCTCAGTTTATTCATGAAGTCGGTATGCTCCTATGCATATACTATAATTTTTAAAAGTTCTCTAAATCTAAAAATACATCTAACTTTTTTTGTATGCTATTTGGGTTACATAATCCTAATAAACAACGTAACTGTATTGACATAACTCCTATATCTAAAGGTCTATTTCGGTCATCGCATTAACTTCTTTAATACGGAGACCTTACTTATTTAATTCGACTAAAAAACGTAATTTGAATAGTAAACATTGAGTATACCTTGCCGATGCTACGATGTTAAGAACCGTGCACACAAGACTTGATTACGTGAGTTAAGATAATATCGTTTAATTAGAATCGTTTTTATACCTCACGGATAAATTTAATGGTTTTCCATTTTTATTATAAAGTAGAATTATTTTTGTGTGACTAATATTTACACGTTAATTATTATTTTCCATCCAATGAACCGTTTTACAATTAGAATATTAATTTCAAATTCAAAATCAACACTGATTTTCTGATGTATAGTAATTGAGGCAGAGAGAACCGAGCGACACATGACTCGGTCGTACGCAAGGGATTTAGCGTGAAGTTATAGGTCACACACATCACGAGCAAATTTGTCATTATGATACATTTTTAATGTGATAAATGATAATCCTGTTCAATGAATGTTTTTCTGTTTTACTCAGTGTCTCTGGTTTTAGTTGTTTGGTGTATAGCGACTATATGTGAAAACATGTAATAAATAAATATAATCTTGTATTCATACGTGTTGATAGTGTGCGCGGTCCCTAACTTGCGTTACTAATTAGCAAGTTAAGGGAAAAAGTCAGAAATGTTAACGATGTCGATGTGACAGTGCCTGATGTGTCTGATCTTAGTTATAAAGTGGAGTGCTTATCGCAGTCATTAGTTAAATCTCGAATGTGTCATTCAACAATATATATATTTAATCTATTAAATTACACTTCATTGATGATATTACTGGGACGTTATTGTGTGAATTGGTTCGTATATTTTTTTATTTTTTTAGGTTAATATGAATATTGACTTTTTACGAGTGAGTGAGATTACCAGTAAGTTCCGATTCGATAATTGTTTATTTCCTTTCACATAAACAAGGTACATAACAGTTTGCTTATTAAATAACAAGTAGGTGGTAGTTAGTCTAGTATAATGTGAGGAGCTGGTGTCAGAAGTAGGCCAGACCTGTGTCACAGATCACCAGGTCCCCACCCCGCAGAAAAATTACAGTACGACATAGGAGAGTTAGTAATATACAGTACATATCTTCTTAGAAATTCGCATAAATATTTCAGGGTAAATTATTCCGTAAGCAACAGAAGTAACAACACGCAAGCGATACTTAATATATTGCAAACTTTCATCGGCTATGGTAAAGACTTCATATTACGTGGGATGTATGCCTCCTTGTATACAAAAAAAAAATCCCTTACATTTTACTCCTACCTAAATTAATGGTCTAATCTAAAGCTTGTAGACCGCATTCTCAATGATGATGTTAGAAACAGAGTTGGGCTGAAAAAGTGTCGATCTTAAAATAAGAATAGACATGCTTCATTTGTTCGGACATGTAGAAAGAATCAAGAAGGAAAGAATTACGAAACAATATACAACGCGAATGTAGAAGGCCAAGACTTACCTACCAAATTGATCGTGTTTTATCAGATGGAGATGTTACTATTCCTAGAAAACGGCGGCCTTAAATATTGAAGAAGCGAGTGAGGTGTGTAAGGACCGAGTCATGTGACGCCCGGATCACTCTGGCTACCCCGCAAGGCATTTTGCGTGAAGTTACGTACATGCCTAAATTAAAACTGAAATTAGTAGTCTGGCTGTCCTTTCAAGTTATTGCAATGACATAATTCGTTTAGCCTTATTGGTTTTTGTTGAAGGAATAAGGAAAATAGGCATGTAAATGTTTGTCACTCGTAACGCCAGTGGTCCTAAACCTGTAGTAGAATACAAAGTCGTAAAACCGTTAAGGAAAATTTATGCACTTTCACACCTGTAGGTCACATCTGTTTACAGATTGCGCTGTATCCGTCATTACGAAATACTCGTACAAATAACCAGTCACTTAAATATGATTAAAGGTACTCGGATAAATGGTCTATGTGTAAGTACCAACATGTAACGTATGGAGAGCTCAACAGCGTCGTTGCGCGTGTCATATTAAAATTTTACTTGAGTTTCTCCCGACTGTGCCATTCAATAATACTTACATATATTTGGCATGTATAAAATTACACTTAATTGATGATATTATGTGGACGATATTGTGTCTTACGATCAAATTATTAAATCTGTTGATATATTAATTATAAAAATAATATATTGGCTTTTTATTACCAGCCATTCGATCACCGGACTGGACTATTAATGTTGTTAGCAAGTGTTGTCCTCCCATTTTCTAAAGGCCCGCCATAGAAAATACTTTGCTTTCTGTTTTATTGCAATATCTCTTTTGAAGTGAAAACTTATTTAGCATCGTCGTGATTTGAAACTCGATGAAACGAAAAAGCGACAATAAAAAGAGACAACCAGATACATCTATAGGATTTATCGTGGGAGAGAATGAGATAGAAGGCATTATACAGCGTTTTTTACAGGGTCCAAGCGTTGTACGTATGTTAGTACGTGTCTATGCGCGTCTGCGTTACGAAGCTTGGGATAAGGCGTCATAACAACCGACATTCGTCTCATTATCTTGAAGTTCACATTTTGAAAGTTTCACTTTTAACGCGTGTAAACTGCACACATATTTTTTCCTTTAGTTTTTTATACAACAACAGGAGCCATGTAAGTAAAATATGGCCCACCTAATGTAAAGTGGTTATTGTAGCCTGTGAACGCTTGCAATATAGGAAGTAATGTTTCCACACTTGTTGATAACACTACAAACGCCTTAGAAGCTCTGCATCCTGGCATTCCTACCCCGTTTCATGTTTATTAGGTTTGGCGGGGTCCACTACCTAAGCCTAAGGATTTGGCGAAGATACCGATTTTTGACAACTGCCATCAGACCTCCACAATCCAGAGGGAAAATCAGATCTTTATAAGGTTAGGTCACACGTCTTTTGAAATATAATTTCTGGACGTTTTCCTTACGTGGATTTCCTCACGATGTTTTCCTTCACCGATGAGCAAGTGATAATTACAAACGTACATAAATCTCAAAACACTAATTTTGATACATGCCAGGATTGGAACCAGGGATCGTCAGTTATTAAATTTATACCGATAAGTCTAACCTCATTCACAGGTCGCTGACCCCGCCAATCCTAAGGGTTTAGGGGGAAAAAGGGTTT
This sequence comes from Pyralis farinalis, assembly GCA_947507595.1. Taxonomy (NCBI): domain Eukaryota; kingdom Metazoa; phylum Arthropoda; class Insecta; order Lepidoptera; family Pyralidae; genus Pyralis; species Pyralis farinalis. The sequence goes on along the minus strand of OX382265.1, from coordinate 12,283,405 downwards.
GTGTTTTAAACAATCAATAGATTCATTCACACATCTCGTCTCCGCTCAACTTCAGTGGATACCACCGAGCAGAGATGTCTCATATTTGTATGGCGCGATCGAAACAGAGATTATAATTTTAAAATTTTGAATTGTACAAATGAAAATAATTTGGCAATACTGTCATAGACTTAACAGAGACAATGTAATGTATGTTGACAATATCTAATAAGGTTTTAACATTACATATTTTAAAACGATATTAGATATTGTCAACATACATTACAAGATGTGAGCTGGGCGGCAGGACAAAGCGGAGATGTGAGCTGTGCCTTGCAAGCTGGGGACGGGACGCAGCGGAGACGAGAAGAGATTTGAGCGGCATGCAGTGAGCGGCGCCGTCCCCCCGCATCGCACAACCCGCTCGCTCGCCACACGCAGCTCAGTTCCGCTTCAGCCAACACATATCTGATATGCAGTTAGCACACATCTCTGGTCCAGTCTAGTCAGTACGCATCTCCGTACAGCTTCCGTGGATACACCCTAGCTGAAAGTCATCTCTTCTCGTCTCCGCTACGGACATCTTCGCTTTGGTGGAGTCCGGGCCTAACACTAGGAAGAAGAAAAAGATATATCTTAATGAACATGTTTTTATATTATATTGATTTTATTAATTAATACACATTATCTAAATAAGCAATTGATTTTCATATTCTCAGAGAAGTAGGGCTCATCAAAACAGCCCCTCTGCAGAAGTATCTCCACCTCACAGAAAACCGCAGCCAAATAACAACTTCCTAGACGGTTGTTGTGTTCGCGCGTGTGAGTGAGGTCACCAGTATGCACCTAAGGAGTTGCTGTGCTAGCAGCAGAGGTGACTTCGCGCAAGTGATACTTAATGCATTGCGAGCGTTTATAGGTTACGGTAACCGCTTTCCATCATGTAGGCCGTGTGCTTGTAAGCCTCTCGACGTTGTATAAAAAAAATATAGTGTACATCTAAAATTGGGTGAACACAAAAAGTTTTAGGAATACTGATCTACGGTAGCCCAAGTCCCGAGACAACATCCATCTTGTCAGTCCCGCCAATTTACAAATACATTGCGCCGTGTGTTTCCTTACCTAATCGTGTTTGTGTATATTGAGCTAGAAATTTTTAGTACACGTCGCGTTTATCATCGCTAGCATACTTAGTATGTTGCCTCTTTTTACGAGACATCATTGTTGTCGACAAGTGACGTTATTGCAACTTTATTGCGGTAACTTCAATTGAGGTAGATCTCAGATTCATACCTACTTCCATAAGATATTGCTTTAGGTATAGGTATAATAATCACAGTCACTTCAACGTTTATGAAGAATGTATGACTAGTCACAAAAACATTGTATTTTCCCCACGGAACAAACAAATGCGGTTGATTACTAATTATTGAAATATTTTCTTAGTTTATTGTCCTTTTTCTATTACAGTTCGACCATTGATAATTAAGTTTTTAGGGTTCCTTACCCAAAGGGTAAAACGGACCCTATTACTGAGTCTCCGCTGTCCGTCCGTCTGTCACCAGGCTGTATCTCATGAGCCGTGATAGTTAGACAGTTGAAATTTTCACAGATGATGTATTTCTGTTGCCGCTATAACAATAAATACTAAAAAACATAATAAAATATTTAAGGGCCTCCCATACAACAAACGTGATTTTTTGCTCGATATTGATAACGGTAACAGGTAGACGCTTGAAATATTCACAGAATATTTAGTTATATATTCACTTTAAAAATAAATAATTAATTTAAAATAAAACAAATATTTATTCCCATACAACAAACGGGATTTTTTTGCCGTTTTTGTAGATAATGGTACGGAAACCTGCGCGCGCGAGTCCGACTCGCACTTGGCCGGTTTTTATATAACGCCGGGAGGCATACGAGCATACGACCCACCTGATGTAAAGCGGCTACTGTAACCTGTGAACGCTTGCAGTCATTTAAGTATCATTCTCGCGATGCCACTTTTGTTGCTAGCACAGCAACTTCTTAGGAGCTTACTAGTGACCTCACACACTCGCTAGGAGGTGGATGTCATCCCCAGATAGACTGCCTTGATACGTACCTCTACCTCTGTTAAATAACGTACTCGTATGTTATTTAAGAGAGGTATGTACCTAATTAATTAGTATTGTATTTATTTATTTTTGTATTTATACGAGTATCTTTACAAAATTCAAGCTTAGTATAAAAACGAATTAATATTCATCAACATTAACAAGTTAAGAGAATTGTTTCTAATCATCGTTATCGCTTCAGCCAAAGGATGCATGTTGCTGAATATAGGACCTCAGATTACCACTACTAAATCCTGTTACTAAATTCTTTTAAAATTCTTACTATAAGTCCTCGTAATATCTCCAATCTACATTATATAGCCGTTACGTTTATGTTCTAAAATTATCTGTGGCTCCTGGCCTGTTGGACTATTAAAAAATATAATAAAGGTTTCAACAATATACAGAAATAAAAAGGGAAAAACATAACCATGCAGCTAGTTTAATAAAAAACTTCAAATTGTCATAATTCCATGTGAGATCACACTCGTTTTTTCACAACAATTTTGGCGTGTCTCCATTATATTATAGGTACGTAGACTTTCCTGACATCGTATGCTATAAATATTTTTTTGTAACATAGTTTACTTTGGTTAAATGGCTCGTTACGCCTTGTTACGGACTAAAGACGAGTGTTCTCAACATGGACGACACTTCACGCCCCACAGACGATTCTGTGTCAACGAGAGAGCGAAATGAGCGAATGTCCGAAATACACGCTGATAATGGAACTTGATTATGTCTTTACAAATATCAGTTTAAATGTCTACTGTTGAGTTATGATAAAATGGGAAAATGTAAAAAAGCTTATAAAGATTTACTTATATTTGATAGGTAGGTTGGCTCGGACTGTAATGATGACTTTTTTTATGTTGAATGAAATCTGACATAACTCTGACAGTATTTCGATACACCTGGGCATGAATATTAGTAAATGTCATGTTACTAAAACAATATAAACAAATTTTTGTATTGTGTTCGCTGAAACCTTGAAAATGTTGGTCAAACTACTGGCTAACTTTGAGAAGGTCGTTTCAAGTTGTTTCATAATGTTAAGTCGTAATATTCCACCTGAAATCGATCGAGGATTTTTTTCTACGTGATGTAAATGATGGAAGATGTAACAATTGAATCTCTCTGTGCTTTTTAAATAAACATTTTCTTAGAAAACGCAATAGCCGGTCGACTTCGAGCGCCGTAATAGCAATATTTTGGAGCGCAATTTTTACACCCGATGTGCACTTAATTGTACAATCTTTAAGAGAGGCAGGGCGAATCAGAGCAGCCCAGTTCGGAATCTAATAGAGAGCCGCAAGGCAAATAAGAACTCTCCGGGGGATTGTCGTGTATTTATGTTTTAGTCGATTAGTGTATGCGCCTTTGTACGTAGTACATACTATTTACTGCGGCCGTACTGCCTTTCCACTCTGTAGACACATGTGTGTATAGTGTAGGAACGATTTTTATATAAAGTTATTTTATCTATCAAAGGAATATTTATTTTCAAACTATGGTATATACACATATCTAGAGGTGCGATGTGCTTAAAGGAATATACAGAAATACTCTGCGCAAATTGTTCGCCTTGAAGCGTATTCCTGGGGACATCTATTCAGGCATTTACTTATAATTATATACACATTAATCTAAAGTTCAAGTTCATCGCGATTCATGGGCGAAATAGTTACATTTGCATTTTATTTGTTGCGGAAATGAACGTTAATGCGTAAGAGGGACAAATCGACAAATCGCATGTCGTGTTATGACGATATGAGTCCATTAGTTGTTATTAAACCGATTCTTTCTGGTTCTTAATTACGATATCAGTTAAAGGCAGTTAAATGATTTTCACAGAGATGCCCCACTTTTCGTCGAGGTATTAATGTCACGTAACAATATATTTATTATCCGCGGAAACGAACAGATTTATATAACATTCAACTGTAAAAAAAAAACTAATGTATCGAGCCACACGAATATTAAAGGTAGTTAAGTCCTTCTTCAGATATTATAAACTGTAGAAGCTAAATACTATTTCCGGAAGATCTGCATTAGACTTTAAACCAGCTGCAATTTTACAGCTTGAATGCGGTTTTGTCATGTTTATTAACAGCATCAAAATATCGTCTGACTGAGCAGCTCGTTTCCTTTCAGAGTGTGGTTCTATTTATAGCATATTGACTGCATGCAAGCTGCACAATCTGATGACGGACTGCATGACACAGAAACGTATTAAGTATTGATAATAATTTAAAACATGTGTTTGTTAATATTCTGTAAGATACGAATAGTTTAAAAAGCCAAATTGTTCAGTTCAAATGTAGTTACTTTGCAGTCGCTGCATTATGTCGATGGCATCATGATCGCGCTGCTAAGTCTGCAGTCGTAAAAACGGCTCGCCAGCTGTAAGCAACAAAGCAACGCATTTCGATATCGAATTAGCCAATATTGGTAACGCTGTGAGTAAACTGGAATATTGCAGTCAGCTTTATAACCAAAAATAGTTACATTACTTCCATTATATGTAGGGTATACCGTGTATACCCAACATATAATGGAAGTAACGTAACTATTTAACGGAGCTGATTAACAATTATGCTAAACTATTAATTCTTAAAATAGTCACTAGTTAAAACCTAGTCTATAAATAGAAACCGAGAAAATGAAAAGCATTCAGGCCACGGCTATAAACAGTTTTCCTTAGTTGGCCCTCTTTAAGGGCATATGACGGAAAACCAGGCAAGATCACATTGGTTTTTCTATTTAATAGGGTTCCGCAGACACATTACGATGTTAAAATAACATATAATTAGTTAATATTATGGTCGTATGATGATGAGATAATAACTAACTTAACATGCAAAATTAAAATTATCTAGTGAAGTAGGAATGATGCCCCTGACGATGCAAATGTGTATGGGCTACGGTAACGCTTACCGTTTGGCATGCCGTTTGCTTATGGAAATAAGCGACTCATCTATCGAAATCAGCTGGGACCGACGGCTTAACTCGGCGGAACTCGAAGCGACTAAACCTGTGTAGGTATATACAGGTTGTGGTCGAAGCTGCTTACTTCTTGAACTTGTGTTTTGGATTGACACACGCGTCGACGTCATCGAGGTCCGTTTTTTTACCAATAGCAATTGCAATGAAGGGTGTGAAATATATTTTGCAATAAATCTGGGTGTGAAATATATTTTGCATTGTGAATAAAGTACCTAGGATGGGAAATTAGCTCCAAAAACGAATCTGCAGACATCAGACAGAAATTTTTATTACGCTGCAAGAAACAAAGACCGCTGTACCTGAACCTGCATGTTTTAATTGTTTACATACATATAACATTTGATTATGTACAACACTAGTGACCTACCCCGGTTTTACGCGGATGATTTAACCGCCATCGAAACCAAAGTTCACAGAAAATTTCATCAAATTCGGTCCAGCTGATTTCGAGTCCATACGGAACATACATACAGCCATTTTTACATAAGATTTACAATGACGATTTCTCTCATCACCTATGGATTTGGCTGGAAGAGATTTATTGTAGAGACGTATTCACCTTTAATGTACAATATTCTATTTATATTAATTACGTATATTTTGTATAAACTCGTGTTTATGATATAAATAAAGGATCATAAATAAATAAAAACCTTGTTATTTGCATTGTAATCAGGTTTTCATATTCTAATGTCAACAAACATCGCGCGAAGTCGCGAGCACAATTAAATTGTAAAAGGAGTCATCGCTGTAGATCAACAAGAAGCCGAGGTAAACTAGATTGCTGTCTGCACCCACCTCATTCAAAGCTGATAGGTAAATTGATACGCAGGATACATGCACTCGTAGCACAGATCAAATATTATTCATAGACTGATCGAAAATACACGTGGGAACCGACTTGATATAGATTTCTGCTAAATTATTAGTATGTAATTAGAAAATGAATCTGTCTCTGTACTTACTTTTCAATTTTGATGAACAGCTTTCAAGAAAATCAGAATAATGAAACCGCAAGAAAGGTAGTCAGGGTATGAAGGGATCATTAATTGTTTCCAAAATCACATCATACTTTATTAACGGCATTTAATACTCGTACTTCCACCATGATTTAAAACTAACAAAAATGATACTCACATCAGCGCAAATTCGTCCACTGCTGTATATAGGCCGCCCCTCAAGTGACATTTTAATGTAGAAAAAAATTTTGGGTCAGGTCGGATCCTGTTAGATCCTGTTCGGACCACGTCTAGACGGGACAATTCAGCTTCGCGTAGCAATTAATAAATATAGAATTATGTTTGTAACTAGTAGTTGTACAGAAATTATCAAAAATAAATAAATGCACCATAAATAACGAGAACATTGGTCATAAAAACATCCGTCACATGGTACATAGGATGACATCCAATTTATTGAACACATTCATAATCTGCACTACACATGTTACAAAATTGTATCATATTCGTATGATAATAGTAACCCAAAATGTATTTGAGACCAGGTACCTATAATGACAATTACCAATAATACAATCATGAAAATTGCTGCTGCAAAAATAACCATGGAAAATACCTGAATAGGTTTCTCGGAAGTAAGCAGTTGAGTCGACACACCAATTCGTAGACTTTGTTTAAACAAAAAGCGAGCGTTAATGTTCGTTAATTAAGGAGCTTTGTTTGTTTTAGTCAGTGCAGTCAATTTTCTAAAGCGGCTAATACATCCGTCGAAGGTTTGAAAACTAGAAAAGAAATAAATGCATTTGCGGACACTCAATTTGTTTAATATACACAACACTTAGGATTGCCAAAAACTAAGTTACGCTAATTAAAATTGAAACATAAGATTTTTATTGACTTTTTACCTACTGCCTTTTACAAAAAATAAGGAAATGTCGTATACATGTTCTATAGTTGCTACGCTTGGCAGGCGGGTTAGCAAACGCAGTAATTTATTAAAATATATTGAAATAACGCCGATTACGAGTATATGTATTAAAAGGACGCTGCTGCCCGTCTCCTGGATAATTCGCTTAGCTGCCTTTTACGACACCCACGGATTGAGATGGGGTGGCCTATTCATACGCCGAGGCCACACGGCCTTGGTTTTAGGGAGTCGATGGATTCAGGTGGCACAGGATCGAGACGAGTGGCATTCTAGAGGGGAAGCCTAGGAGAAGTTCAGCAGTGGATGAATACAGGTTGAGATGATGATGATAGATAAGGGAATAAAAAAAAATAAACGCTTCAGAGTTGTTATGTAAGTTTATTAATTTTAATTTGTATTTTATTTTTCACGGGAAAACTTACACCTAATCATAGAAATAATGCAAGGCCGATTATAAGTTTTCGCAAATATACAACAATATATTCGCAAAATAAAGTAAGCGGACGCGAAATTTATGAGGAATGATTATGAAATCTTTATTACTTTTCGTAATTATGTCCAAGTAAAAAAACTTCTGGACTGTAAACGAACAGTAACTGTAACATAATAATAATAATTAAAAGGTGTAATCCAATAAAATTAACAAATCATATTTCGAGATCATTTTTCAAACCAACTATCTTGAGGCATTCGATCATCATAATCGTCATCAAGTTATCGTGTTGTCTCTGAGAGTAGTACGCGTTAAGAAATACCCTACTCTTAATTCCCTATAGCTCCAGCAAACCTGGATTGACTGATTAATATTTTTAATTCCACTGAATTATTATTGCATGAAGTCCGTTATCTATGCTATTCACTACCATTCATATAGGTTCATTAGTCTAAGCTATTTAAGTAACTGCACTATGTTGACGCCTTTTGTCAGACAGACATAATGTTTAAAAGCATATTTATTTAGGTCTACGTACGTAACTTACCTTTTAAAACCTTTAGAACCTGTTGATTTTCCGTTATCAGTGTAGAACCACGTTTGTTTGGTTGAATTTTGTGTGGTAATTGATTGTGAAAACATCTGTACAGGAAGTCTGCATTTCTTCGTGTGCAAGTAATGTGTTGTACGATATTATAGACTAGTATGGGTCTCGGCCTCGGCAGTAACATTTACGTATAGTGAAAGATTGGCCAGATTCTACTACAATATTTTCTGGTCTTAAAATTATATATATGCCATATAAAGATATAGTTTTAAAGGATAGATCACATTTTTATAGTTTTTATTTTTTAAGAATAAAACATGACAAGGATATTTTTAATGTTACACATCATATGAATCAATATATACATATATATATATATAATGTTATTTCAGAATCTGCTGGATTGTTTTTTTTTACATTCAGAAATATTTCTTTCAAATTACTCGAATTTCATAAAAATAACAGAAGATTGTCACTATAATAATCCCCGCGCACGCCTATCAAATGTCCGGGATAATACCCGTGAAAATAACAGAATAATATCAATAGAGAACACAGCGGTGTAGCCAAGTTTATGGTAGGCTAACCACTTGGTAATGAAGAAAATGGGACGTGTTACAAACTACAATTAGAATTGTTATAGTGACCAAATAAAATATGTTGGTGGCAACTTGTACACATTATCCAAACTGTAGAACCAATTTTTGTAGATAATCATGTAATAACAATTTCAGCATCATTTGATCTTCGCTCTTCACTTCTAGCAAAGCCCATCGATAGAAATACTGGAAATGGATTGCGTCAAGCTTTATTTACAAAGAATCAATCTGTTGCCATTAAGTCACAGTTATCCTTGATCTTTTACGTATATTTTTCCCTAAATGGGAATCAGATTGACTACATCCAACAACAATTCACTAAATCATAGTAAGGACATCAGAAATGATTAATTTGTGAACGTTTTCCAATGACAGACGACATGACATTTGAGTGAATTTTTAATATCACAGCAATATAGTTTTAAAAAAATATTCTAAGCTCAGATCATCTTATCGGTACCTATGTTTATTTTTAACAAGATAAAGTTGAGTCGTGAAGTTGATGTTCTTAAAGAAATATAATTCTATAGACAAATTCTAGCAGTACGAATTAAAGTTAAAATAAAGGTACCAATACTTTTTTGAGAGCAGCTATGTATAGATAGATATAATAATAATAAATATTGTCGGATAAATGACACAGCGCCATCTAGCCCCAATGTAAGCGAAGCTTGTGTTATGGGTACTAGACAACTGATAAACATACATAAATACATTTTTTTTTTGTAAATACATACTTATTATACATGGAAAATACCCAGACCAAGACAAACAGACATGTTCATGCACACAAATGTTTGTACCGTGTGGGAATCGAACCCACGAGCGTTGGTGTCAAAGTAGCGTAACAACTCGTTTCACCACTGCGCCACCGAGCTCGTCATTATACGTTTATGTACGTCATATGTACGTGTTATGCGTTTTTGGTAAACTTTTTCATATATCTTATAAGATATATTTTTTATCTAAATTTTTTTTAACTTTATGTAGTGTAGTCTTTTGCATATTATTCTGAGAAGCTGTTTATTTAACTATGCGGGAAGGACACATTAAATAACTATGGCAAATTAAAAGTATGTAGTCACTTTCGTATAATATATAAACATCCTATGACAGACAGAGACATTAGTGATTTAATAAGAGTTTCGTTTATTCTTTTATATTCAGAACTTTAAAAAGTAGAGAAAGCCGCAGGATTCATAAATGTAAGCTAATAAAAAATAGATATACTCGTATTTGTATAAAGTTTTATTTAGTTTATGTAAATACCAAGGTCACTCTTTTTATTTAACGATGAGTTGTTGGCGAAAAAGTCTCTTGTAGTCTAAATACTTACTGCATTTACTCTACAAGATACTTTCCTTACAATTTTTCAACAAATGTTGGCATCTTCTCCTTTGCGGTAAATTGTAAAATCTGCTCTTAAACTACATACAGCGAAGTATTACAATGATATTCTAAACTATGTTTGCATTCAAAGTATACATTTCCTACTAAATAAATAAAACGACAGTTCATGAATGAATGTCGCAGATACTAAGAAACGATTATCGTCGGAAAAAAACAATTGACGTGAGTCATTGTTCCAACTGTGTAATTATTTCATGTGTTATCGGGACAAAAATAAGCCAATCTGTTTGTCTATTGCTGACAATGTTGCTGAATGGTGAGCGAATCCTTGTCACCGATGCACTGTTATGACATTGATTGGGCACATCTCTAATCCGAAGATCCGTATCGAATGCTAGCTCCAACATCAAGTACTTCGAATTCGAAGTAATTATTTTATATGGCATGGAAGAAAGATTATTCAAAGTTTAGATTTAACAAACTTCATTCGGTCGGTCGGTCGGAGAGAACATTCGGAGGGCGAGCACGTGCTTAATGTATGTATAGTGTTCTCGTATTACTATTAGATAAGGTCACTACTATGGTAGCTAGGAATATACTTACACTAAAGTTTAAGTTTCTAGTAAAATCTATATCTATGGGGTCCATTATAATATAGTTTTCAACATCCTCCGAAATTTCTTCGATATGCTTATAAATAAATATTGTCGAACAAATTACACAGCGCCATCTAGCCCCAAAGTAAGCAAATCTTGTATTATGGGTACTAGACAACTGATAAACATACGTAAATACATTTTTTTTTTTGTAAATACATACTTATTATACATAGAAAATACCCAGACCAAGACAAACAGATATGTTCATGCACACAAATGTTTGTATTGTGTGGGAATCGAACCCACGAGCGTTAGTGTCAAAGTAGCGTACAGCGCGTTTCACCACTGCGCCACCGAGCTCGTCAAATGGTATGGTATGGTATGGTATATGACCCGCCGGACGATGAGTTATGTTCATCAAAACTTTTAGTTTCCGAGTTAACTTATGTATTGGAAATGATGCATTTTCAATATTTTTAAATGAATTATAGTCACACACACCGGTGTTGTGAAACTATTCTGTAATATTTGTATGCAAAAAGTTTATATTAAATTACGTATTAAAATAATATTATGCATTATACTTAATTTTCGACAATGTTCACAAAACGATATGTCGATAGAAATATAGTATTCAAATATTGTACGTTTATAAATACTTAACCAAATGTACAATTTCAAGGAGTTACTGAGCACAGTTAATATGTACAACTTAGAATTTCCACCGTTTTCATTGTGTTATCAATTTGGTTCATGAGCCAAGCTGTAAAAATACTACATTAACCCCAATCTATTTAATTAGGCATACTACACAAAAACAAACAAATATGTTTCACCGTTATCTATTCTAGACACAAAAAACTCGTTTCATTCTGTCCTGATGGTGAAAGTCCTGAGATGAGTCTTTACAGTCAAAAAAATATTATTTTTTGCGACTCTAGGATTGGATGCATATCTGTCGTGCTGCTAGATCATCGTAGACTTGTAGCATCTATGGTTTATAAACAATTAGTTATTCGTTATTGGTGATGTATAACAGTTTATAAAAGAAATATATTTATGATTAATATTGTTTTTCCGATAAATGCTATTGCTACTCATTATTTATATTTAACAGTGTAGACTTAATCTAAAATAAATATAAAGCAATCATTTTCAAAACCGGGTTTTTGCCTTTATTGAGTCATAAATCGGTGAGTTAGGCTCACATCAAAATGTCACATGCCCCAAGTCACATGCCACAGCATGAGGTAAGAAGTCTTCTCTCATGTTAAGTGAGATTCTTCTACATTGAGCTCTCCTACACAACTGACAATGGTGGTACTTTGCTGTTACCTATGGCGCAAACTAATACTGCCAATTTTAAGAGAGGTAGGGCTCAACGAAGCAGCCCGTCTGGGGAAGTACCTTCACCTCACAGAAAAAACCACAACCAAATAACAACTCCTTGGAGAGTTGTTGTGTTCCTGCGAGTGAGTGTGGTCACCAGTAAGCTCCTAAGGAGTTGCTGTGTTGGGAGCAGAGGAGCATCGCGCGAGTGATACTTAATGTATTGCATGCGTTCCTAGGCTACGGTAACCGATTTATATCAGGTGGATTGCATACTTGTATGCCTCTCGACGTTGTATAAACAAAAACCTGTTATAGTTACTTACATAGATACTATTATAGTTACATACATGCCCATGCCAGAATTCGAACCAGCGACTGTCGGTTTATAGGTTGCTTCTTCATCCACTGAGCTTTCACTGCTCTATTCATTCATTCGTTCATAATCGTTTGAACGACTGAGAATTCCGAAAATTAACTGACTTGTTTTCATTATTACATAGAGTTAGTATAAATAATCTTACTATTTAAATAAGTTAATGATCTAAATACAATTCTATGTACACATATATAATTCTACAGTTATATATGTATACATTGTTATCTTGTGGCGACGGAACTAAAACTACTGTCTCATAATAAATTTATAAGCTAACGACATATCATTAATTATCTCGTGATTTTTTCTTAGCAAATATTTTGTTACCAAATTTACAAATGTCTAAACTAAAACGCACTTTTTTTATAATATTTACTAAAGACTCTCCATTAGCTGATTTTCAAGCTATTTCATTCGATCTAATGAAACTTTGCTAATTATCATATCAGACTATAACCTGTGGAACTATGTACTTATAAAAATAAGTTGTAGGTACCTATGTTTATAAGTTATCAATTAACTATAGTGATATATAACCATGTGATTTGTGTTCCTTTACTTATTCCTAATAGACATGCAATATTATTATTAATTGTAAATAAAAAATAATTATTTTTAGGATTAATTTTGATATCCAACGATATGTCCGTCTTATAACGTACAGCGGTTTAATTTGAGTAATGAGACTTAATCATTAATATTAAGTGAGGTAGGGTGCATCAATACAGCCCGCCGCCTGGGGAAGTACATGCACCTTCAAAAAATCCTAGCCAAATAATAACTCCCTGGAGGGTTGTTTTGTTCCTGTTAGTGAGTGAGATAACTATAAATCTCCCAAGAAGTTGCTCTGTTAGTATCAAAGAAGCAATGGACGCTACTTATTTATTGCTATCATTCACAGGCTCCGGTAACAAATTTACATAATGGTGGATCGTATGCTTGTATGTCTCTATAAAAAAATCAGTAACTAAGTGCTCAGTATCGACCATAACGTTCGTTGGACACATCGATAACTATATATAACTATTATTTACGTAAAGTTATTCACATTGGTTTTTTTTTTATAAAACTTGTATGTTTTATAAATAAACGACTAGAATATTTAAACGACATGAGATGTTTAAGTATTTCAGTCGCCTAAGTACATTTATTTTAAACCACTGAGCTCCTTAAGAAGTCCAGTCTGCATTTCAAAGTCGAGTCTTGTAAAACGTCATATAAACGACTAAATATCTCTATATTTATCATCCGTAAATTTCGTACCATTTGCAAATACAGGCTTATATATTATAAAAAATATGCTTTACTCACACATTGTTACAAATATATAAATTAAATACTTCCATTCATTGAACTGTTGGTACCTACATAATTCAACGAGTAGAATAATAAATCGGTAAATGATTCATTTTGTACAACTGTGTGTATATAACTGTACTAGTGCCCTAACATTATTCTCCGCCGTCTCGTCGCGAAATGCCTATTAAATTTTGCAAGGCATACGAATCATTCTATGATTTGGGTAACGTGACCATTATTATTCCCCATGTAGAGTCAGTCACCTTCGAAAACAAGAATGTCAACCAAATAATTTTCCGTGGTACCGCTCATTAATAGCTCGTTACTACATTTAACTAATGATTCTACACGCAAGATGATGTGACCAAGGGATTTGGTACACAGACCGTTTGGTAGATGTATCTTATCTTCTTGACCATGCCATCACCCAAAATTATATGCCGGTTACAGTTTTGTTTTATTTGTTAAGATTTTAAAAGCCACACGGGGATGAAAAGCTATATAGCAGCAGCGATCCGGGATGGGATTTTTCGTAACATCCATATTTGTATCCTGTCATATAAAAAGCGATCGCACCGCGTCCGGTTGGATCCGCTTTTTGTGTGACAGGCTGCATACTTAAAACCCCGTCCCGGATCGCTACAGCTTTCCCACTTTTCCCGCCCCTATGAGGTTTCGCTTTAATGATAACGAATTCTTTTATTTCTTTATTAAAATTTTAATTGCATGGCATTATTTATTGTCAAACCACCTTGTATTGTACGCGCCAGCTTGGGATAAAATCAAATTCAAACTAACTTTTTAAATTATAACACAAAGTATAGTATAAGCGCTTTGACGAGAATTTTCATCATAAATCATTAAGAAAAGGTATAATTCCTCCACCTTATTTCGAAACCTCTTAGAGTAAAACTCTGAAATCATTACATTTAATTTATTTGTCAGGAGTCTTAGAAACCGGCGAGTGTGCATGAGAAGAGCGATGAATGTTATAGAAGCGAGTGAGGTATGTAATTCTCTGCCTACCCGGCAAGCGATTTCGCAGTTATAGATAGATTATATTTTAATTAAAGTTTCGTAAGTATTAAAAGAAAAATAATGTTGGTTAAAAATGTAAGATTAAAGTAAGGCACAGGTCGAACCAGTATATTATATACCTTTATATTTAGGTTCAATAGTCAGGTTTCGGTCTGGTTTGGGTTAGTTTTTGGTCAGCTGTTGGCAATGATAAATAATATGCAAATAGAATGATACATTTTAGAAATAACTAACGTATACTGGCTCAGATTTAAAATCATCGAAATCCTTTAAAAAAAAATTCAGTTATAAGGACAAGGGTACAACATACGAAACCTTCGGTGTGCTAATTCGAGTTGTACTTGACCGGCTTTGTTTCAAATAGTTTGTTACTGAACAAAGTACCTGTTTACTTTATCTGTTCACACGACTAACCGTTAAGAGCTATTATAATTATGGTGGGCAGCAGCTTATCGCGAAGGTGAATAAGGTAGACTTCTATTCTATTCACTCGCACTCACACTATTCAGTATGAGATGTCAGGAGACGAAGTATTATATTATTGCTGCTCAGAAAATAATACATATTTCTTTTGCTGATTATTAAATACATGTGGTTAAAACTGATGAATCAGTATTCTCTCTTCAATTGTAAGGATTGATTTAGGATATGTCCTGTATATCCACGACAAGTGCCGAGCTTTAGGTTTTGTTTTATTATACGCAACAGAGTCCTACCTGGAATCTTCATTTCTCGTGATAAGATTTTTTTATTTCCTAATGAAATTTCGGCGAATTCTGGCTTTAACAGCATTAACAGCTTTTGTAGTTCTAACAGCACGCGATCGCAACGATCTGTTATGGTCTTCATCAGAGGAAGTGTTGGTATATTTGTCGATAGTGCGATATACGATCATGCGGCTGATACCAAGCTTTTGAAGTGTCATGAATATGACCGAGACGGCTCCATACCCACTTAGTGCAAGGCAATCACTGCAATCCTGTTTTCTTTAACACCCCATTCCATATCATAATTTGATAATAAACACGAATAAAAATATATAAAACGGCGGGAAATCGAAAGAAGTTTTTAACATGAAGAAGAAGAAGTTTTTAGCGTTCAAAATTCAAAATTTCAAAAGTAAAGTTTCTATGAAACAGTATTTATGGTCAGACAATTTATAAATGGACACATAATTGCCTAGAAATATCCGCTATAAGAAAGAATTTATAGCATACTCCGTCAAACTGCTGTATAGCTGGTTAGCAGAAGACAATATTCTCAGGTAGCCTATAGTCCAGTAACGACTTATTGATTTATAGTTCCCACCGAAGCACGAATTAGATGCATAAATTTATTCGTATAGGCTACGGTCGATGTCATATTCGTTATATTTAATATACATCTATCTTCTGTGGATATCAATTTTTATATTGTAATAAAGTATGTCTGATGATTACTAACATAATATCACGTAGGTATTAAACTCTAACTTCACGGTAATATTTAATGTCATATCTTCACGTAGATATTAATATAACAAAACATTACGTGTCATGTAGGTAATGTTATTTATTTAGTGTACTTATATTCTGAAATATAACGTCATGCTTAAGACAATAAAAATAAGTTAATATCTAAAATTCATCAACTTTTGCAAAAATAAATTACATGCAATATAGAGCATATGTTTGTCTTTTTAAAAGCTGAGTCTCTAAGGGGTCTAAGTCTCTCTACTACGAGTATAACACAATTCTAGGATATGACACTCCTACGAAGCTCCATACAGTTCCAATTGTACATACCATGACTATAGATATAATTGATAAACGTACGAGTACTTCAAATAACATTTATTTTATAAAACACATTTCTAGTACAAGAAATACTTAAATCATTATAAACAGACGTGTTCGTATGTTTGACGTATACGTGACTCGAACTCGCGACCGATAGCAGCGAGTGGATTAACTAAAAATAAAATATCAATAGCATCTTGTCCAAGTACAAGTGTATAGTTATAAAATTGCTTGAATTTCTCACTTATTCACGCTGTGCCTAGAAAAGTAATTAACTGAATTAACAGATTAAAAACACCAGTCGGTAAAAGCCATCAGATTACCTTAAAATGACTTACCGGTATTGGTGATCAGGTAAACGTTTTGTGAGATTTTTTTATATCGCCGTGTATATATTGATTGAACTATTTATACCGATATTGTAATACAATAGTAGTTACAATGTATGTAAAAAAGTCATGTCAAAAACATACCAAACTCATTTGAAGTCCCGTATGAACAGAAAATAAACATAATTGTCATGAACGGCATGAAATTGCAATTTCTGATCAGGACATTTTAAAAATAACTCCGAAGTGAAAAATGGAACATAATATTAAATATTATATTTGTAAGAAATACGAGGAACATTGTAAAGCATGTCGCGGCACTAAATGATTGAGAAATGTCGTTTATTTGAATGCATTATCATAGTATTATGTAATATATGTCGCTGTACTATACATTTATTTAAAAAAAAACATTTTAGAAACGAACAGCAGAACACACTAATAGATGAACAAAAAAATTAACAAAGTAAAATAAAAGCTACATTTATACCTTTTATTTATGAGTAGTAATTACTATAGTGTACAGATTATGAACAATTGTTCAATAATTTACAGCAGAACACATATTGTTAGACCTAACGTTTCTGTAAGAAAAACAATGATAATAAAGGAAATGTAAGCTATATTTACAGATTTTCTGCACGTATGCATGCACAGGCAATCGAACTTTTAAATTATAGTGGAGCTTATTTACCTTCCGATGTATGATTATGTACACAATTTATTTACTTCCTTCCATTAATGTATGCTGATGGTGAGCCAGGAAGCTGAGGCTATTTACTTATCTCAAATGACACATTAATCTTCTTCGTTAACGGTTTCCAATGATAATTATTGATAGAAATGTTAATAAATTGAAGTGACCAAGTACGTCTCCATTTTATTCATAATATCAATGCATCCTGTACATTTATAGAAGAATTGTTTTTATAAACTCCGTTAAAGGCAACGTAACCTAATAACAGAAAGGGTAGTAAACTGTTAACGTAGTTTAAAGCTTCAATTTTTTATTTGTGTAAGAATTTTGCATTTTGACGTAAATTACAATTTGGAGATCGGTTTTCGTGTGCATCCAGATTAAAAACACCAGTAAATAAAGAAAAAAAACGTGTTTTCTTTATTTTTTATTGTTTTCGCTTATTATAAAACTGTACCTAATACGTTTAACCATCAAATTGCGTGTAAAAACAAAACAACAAACGATAAGGTACAATTACTCGTAAGTGTTCTCGCGTTAATGAAATAGAATCATTATACAATATTATGTTGCTCTATTTTATTTAATTGGTAGGTAACATCCCTATAACAAGTTAATATATTAGTTAATAATATCGAATAGAAAAACCACTATACGCCAGACATTATATTATATTATATTATATTATATTATATTATATTATATTATATTATATTATATTATATTATATTATATTATATTATATTATATTATATTATATTATATTATATTATATTATATTATATTATATTATATTATATTATATTATATTATATTATATTATATTATATTATATTATATTATATTATATTATATTATATTATATTATATTATATTATATTATATTATATTATATTATATTATATTATAAGTGCGAGTTTTACATTGCTACTGCTTAAAAGGTTTACGCTTACAATACCATGAATAACAATAAACTTAGTAAAATTATGTAGATCTTATACAAGGGTTTTATTTTTCTGATCTAATTGTGGAGATATCTAGGTGGAGAAAAGATTGGTTATCATAACTATATAACAAGGTACTCCCCTTCGAGGATTAGCATTATGTATAAATACTTTTAAACTCTGCATCAATTAATTACTTAACCAAATAATATTCACAAAAGACTTCAATTGTTTTATAGTAGGTAGATACATTAAAAATGTTTGTTTACTTACATGCAACCTTTAAATCAATTTCGTATCTTCCTGGAAACATGTATACTATTAAAGTCGTTACTTTAAAACGGTATCGTATTGGAAATACACTTTGAATTGTTGGCACATGGAAAAAATAGATAAACATTGACGACATAAGATCGCTATCATTATATACATTCGTCTTCACTACGTGACTTCAAACTCAAGTGGCCAAAACGTGCACGTCGACCCCGTCTATCTGCACTCATTTTTTGTATTATTGAATGTAACAGTGATTTTAATTGAAAATGCTTACGATGCGGTTTTTGCTGCATCGCGTGTCTGCGTCACCTTTGTACCTAAGAGAGTTGCTGCAAAAAATGCGATCAATCCGATATGAACGTTGATTGGGTACACCTGCTATGGATATTGCTATTCTATTCGCAGAAGCTAACATAGCAAAATAACTAGAAACGACTTAGCAATTTTGGTTTTGTTGTTACAATATTTATACGCAAAGTATACAGAAGCTCGCATATCAGTGGCTTAGGGAAGATGGGTGGTGTGGATTTGTGACCCTAAAATGCTGGTTAAGCTGAAAGGATAAGTTTATAAATCCAACATTAGCCCTTCTATTATATGGCAGCGAAGCAAGACCGTTATTTGCGCTGCGTGTCGCGGAGATGAATATGACGTGTTGTATCTGCGGAGTGATTCGAAAGGATCGCGTAAGGAACTTCTGCATTCGCGGTACACTTCATGTCCGTGTCAAACAATCTGCAAGAGTGTCACCTACGCCGGTACGGCCACGCCTTACGAAAATTGGCAAGTTACGTGGTGAACAAATGTCTACCCATGCCTCCCATCACCAGCTCCTGGTAGAAGGTATAGGCTCAAGAATTGCTGGCTTGTGTGGCCCTGTGTGATGATGATAGCCATACATCCCAATGGTCTCAATATAATGGACGACAAAAACTGCGCGAAACGAAGTAGAAGCCGGAAAGCGGACCCTGGGCTCTGGAGCGAAATCGTGACAGAAGCAGACAGCGCTTCTGAATTTTTTTTCATTCATTCTTTTAGACATACATGCAAAATGCTGTTTTTATATCAGTAAGGCATACGATCTGCCCGATGATAAGCACGTACCGTAGCCCATGTATACTTGCAACACCAGGCTGCTACTTGTGCATTGCCAGGCCCATAAAAACTTTCTTTGAAGAACCTCTCTACATTCTGCTATGCAGCCTCCATCTCCCAAAGTTATACTTTTGCAATTAAATTAGATATATCGGATGTTTTTATATAATTTTAATTGATTTTGGAAGGCAGTCTATTCTTTTTTGTAACATGTAGTAGAATGTTCGTATACCCTAGTTTCTATTGTTTGTAGGTACAACAAAATTGTTAGACAGCGTTCTTAGTTTACTGTTGCGGCGATTCTTTTGTAGACGAATAGTATTCGCGAATTCCTTTCCTATTCGAGTACGGACAATTTAATCATTTTCTATACGGGAAGTATTAAAATTTAAATAATTTGATGTGGTCGTCACGATGTTTCATGTATAAAGGTACAATTAAAATTAAATTATTTTTAAACTTTTCCGTTAGCCATATTATATTGATGGTATTTGTTAACATTTTTTTGTTGCTGCAAAAAAATGATAAGCGACACGAGATAATGAATAAGACGTTATGATGTTTAAGCACAAGGGTTGTCCTTTCAGTAAACAGACGCGGACAGAGGACATTCGTCATGTTTTTATTAACATGTTTAAATACGGTTGTAAAATCTACAAAGCTTTTGTACTAGACAATGGTTGATTGGTAAACATTTATTGCAAAGACGGAGTGGAGTATGTTGGCACGGAAAGTAATGGCTGGCGAACAAAGTAAATATCAAAGGAACAGGCGACCGTTAAGTTGACATACATAATCTTAGCTGACATCGTTTAGAACGGGGCCTACACTGGCGAGATTGAGGATGGATAAGTCCACAGATGACTGATACACTGTGTCACTGGATATTTAAAAGTCACCGTTACTTTTCGAAGTATCACTGGCGAACTGTGACAAGTAATCTCGCACTCACATGATTAATAATCGGATGACCGTATTATTTACATGGACTTTCCTTCTGAAAAATGACCAATAGAATTACTAATGCAATTTATGTTATCAGATTACGGGCGGTAAATATTTGTCTATACATATCTGTCTTCTGTAAATCTTTGAATGAATTTACGGATACCTAATAAGGTACACAAACAGGGAAGAGTGAAAGTTGCATTTTCTAATTGTTTTTTATCCATTAAATTACTGTGATGATCTATGTCTGTGGTTGGTTGCAATCACATACAGTCACGTATTCCAAAGTATACCTGTTAATTAGTAATGTCTGTTAATAATGTCTATAAATGACAGGATACCTGCGTTTTGTTGATATCAAGTTAGGTATGGATTAATATAATATACTCTCTGCATGATGTGAAACGTTCCGTAGTACATACATCACTGTGGGCAAATATCATCGAACTCGCACACAAACGTGCAGCTACATAATTCTAAGCGAAGCGCAATGTCAATTCAACAGTGGCTGGTACTTAAAGCCGATCGACGGCTGTATTCAGACCCCGCCAATCCTAATGGATTAGGAAACGGGATAACGCTATGAAGAAGAAGATTCTGAGCTAAAACGTGGTATGCTCTTAACTTTCCTGTCTGTCGGTTTAATATCGCTGTGCCATATTTTTTTTCCTTTCAATATTATGCGAATTTACCCTGCACTTCGTGCTCCACGAAGTACAGATAAGGTTGATTTTAACACTAAAGTAGCTGGCGATCTCACACATAACAATATTGTAGTTCAACGTCTTGCTCTAAATATGGTGGTAGCTCCGTTTATAAAAAAGAATATAAAGTTAATAATCCCTTTATAAAAATAATGTTCCAGTTAAAATGTGAAAAGGGAAGAACGAGCTAATTAAATGCTCTTTAAAAGAAAACAAAACTATAATAATTATGTATGTAGTTCTAAATATAAAATTATTACAGGTTGTGCAATATATAAATCTGTAGTCAAGAATACTTTATTGAATGTAGAAATTTATGAAACATTTGGAAACACGAATATTATCGAGAGCAAGCCGAGTAATATTAATTAAATAATTTATTAAGTACTCAAACCTCTTATTGGCTCTGCTCCTGGCGCCAGCAGTCGCCACCAACGGGAAGGGACACATTTTATACCGTACTTTTATTGGTTTGAAATTTATACTCACAATTCCTAAGTAAGTAATGAACATACAAGTAAGTAATTTTCCAAATAACACAACAAAAATAAATTACTGAAATTTGATTTTATGTATAAAATATTACCTTTCATTAAGTATAATATCTAGTTAGTTCTTCGATATGAACACATCAATATATCGTACATTGTACAGGTGATATTATTGTACATACTGTGACAAGAATAACACTAAGCACTAAGTGCTAAAAATATAATTTGTATTCATCTATCTTTATATATAAAAATCAAATATTAGTCTCGCAAAACTTAAAACGGCTCGACCGATTTCAATAATTTATCACACAGGTAGATAAGGAAGGTAGGAAAGAAAAAACGCGGATATAGTTACGCGGGTAACAGCTAGTTACAAATAATTTTGTGTGTGACGCATCTTATTGTATTTTTAAAGATTATCATCATTCATTACGATGACCCTACCCTTTCTTGTTTCAAAATCCTATACCTACCAAAAATGAAATGTAACAAGCGCTGATATTTTGTACTTTATGAAAAGAATAATTCAATTCCTAGTTCTACGATATTTATTTTTATTTTATTTGGACACAAACACACATGAATGCGACACATCTAATCGGGTCGGTCACGTGTTGGTCCGCCTTCTCGGTCTCTATGCTACAATTAGACATACTCGACTTATCGGAGCCAATCAGCATTAGTTCCATGTCGTTTTAGCCATTTTCAAGTTAGTGCTATTTGCTCATGTGTTGTATTTTGCTTACATGTTGACTGGCTATATACACGAAGTTATTTACCAATCTTAATCTATTTAGGTAAACTATATATATTTTGCAAATAATAAGTTTATTCGATCGTTTACAAACAAGATTTATCATGCTTTAAAATAATATTAGAAAACGTGATCGATATAGTCGTGTTGAGTGTAGTAAAATGTAGAGACGATTAAAATTAAAACCAAGGTAAGATTGGACGTAACAATACCATTTTGTATTAATATTAGTAAAGACTTGTCTATTGAAGAAGCAATAATGCCTACGGTATTGATATGGGTTTATGACCATTTAAATTTATGCAGGGACAAGGGCGTGAGGTCCTTAGTCAAAGATGCGCATCTGGGATGTCTTAGAGTTCGCTCTCGATGGATTACCAGGTTCCTGAAAAAAGATCAAAACTCTCCTTACAAGTATGATCTATGAATATGATTATAAATATCAATACCCAGTTATTGTTATAACATTATCTAGAATAAACTTGACTAAAAAAATCATTGCATTGGTAATACTCTAACTAGTACCGAATTTAGGCCAGCCGTCAATAATAAATTCAATATGTAGCATTTAGCGTCGATATCAGCTGGCTACTGGTACCAGAGAAGGAATGTATATTAAAATTTATAAACTAATTGTTTTTTAGATAAATACGTTTACATGTTTACATAAAATTCTTTGTATACATAAACTTTACTTACTTTACTTATTGTCTTTTTATTGTATTACAGTAACCGTCTTTCGTACTGTATACGTATAGTACTATACAATACAATACATAAAACTCTACAACATAATGTTTAACAATTTTCAACAAATGAAACTTTATGGTATTACTAGTAAAATACTAAGTTCGTGGTCCACCCGAACACGGATTGTATTCCCCTTTAACTTGTCTGTCGGTTATGTAAAAATATTAAATAGTTATAATTAAAGAAATAAAGAACTGAATATGTAGATTTCGTGTTCATTTTCAGTTCTTTGTTTCTTTAGTCATAATTTATCAGTATATACAACGCTACAAATATATATATAATATAAAGTTACAAAAGTGATTGCCTACTCGATAACCAGCTAATGGTTATTATGATTATATTATGTTACTGCTTGACCAGTGGGGTTACTCTGAAAACCAATTCCGATAAATCAGTATTGGCATTAGGTTCTTGAAACCCATATTAGTTTAATATTCATCTTCGATGGTCTATGTAGGTACTAATAATAAAAAAGAGATATACCGTATACTTTGACATTGGAATTGGATTGGCATTGGAATTAGCGTCAACACTACAGAGCTTCGTTTTCATAGAGAAAATTTATCAGCGATATTGGAATAAATACGTAGGTATAAACAAGTGCGCTCGATTAACTGTAAAGGAAAGAATCACGTAGTCATTAAGTATAAAGCATATAAATATCTACGCCGGTAAAGTAATTAGCCCGTATACATTAAAATATTGTTTGTAGAAAATATTAATACTCCAAACCGGCTTAGTATAACGAAATGAACTAGTGAACACTGGAGGTTATTCTATTGACCTTCTAGGTTACAAAGCGGCGTCTCTGAATTTGAAGTTCAAAGTGGTTTGGGGTATTCTGCCACGTTGGCTCGAAAGGTCGACGTTTTACGTGTGCACGACTTCCATTTTGACATGCAAAATTGTACATACACTAGCTCAACGATATAATATATACGAGTAGCTTAGCGTTCGCTGATATTTGTAGGAGTTTTGTCATTTAGTTACCTTAGAAATAAGATTATAACATTGACTTTGAAATAGTAAGAAGTTAGTATTTTGCAGAGGTTACAATTCTTAATTTGTAAATATGATATGAGTTATGATATGAGATAAGAAATATTTATATGTAGAATTACAATAGTTAAAAATCCAGTAATTTGCATAATATTATGAAATAATTTAAAACAAGTCCAATGAGTGAAACGAAAGAATCTAAAAAATGATTATGTACCTTAAATACTGTTACATAGAAACTTTTCCTCTTTCAACTCTGTAATTGTTTTAAATTTGGAACGCGTTTATTATGTTAAAACCTTTCGACTTCCCGCCATTTTTCGTTTTTTATCTTGTTTATTAGCAAATTACAATATGGAACGGGATGTTAAAGAAAATAGGATTGCAGTGATTACCTTGCACAAAGCGGGTATGAAGCCGTCGGTCATATTCAAGACACTTCAAAAGCTTCGTATCAGCTGTATGTTCGTATTACAACACTTCCTCTGTTGAAGACCATAAAAGATCGGGGCGACGGCATGCTGTTAGAACTACAAAGGCTGTTAATGCTGTTAAAGCCAGCATTTGCCGAAACACCATTAGGGAACAAAAAATCTTATCCCAAGAAATGAAGGCTACCGCTCGGACTCTTTCGCGTATAATGAAACAAGACCTGAAGCTCGGCGCCTGTCGTCGATATACAGGACATGCCCTGGCCAAATCAATTCCTACAGTTGAAGAGAGTGGATCGATCAAAACGCGTTCTATCCCGATTTTACCTTTACATATATATATATATATATTACCGACGAGCGCATATAAAAATGCCATTGAATCTCAAAGAAACAAATAAGATGTGTAAGAAATGCGTCGTATGATGCTCAATTCTCTATCTACCCTGCAAGGGAGCCGGCGTCATATTATCGATATCGTTCTAAAAAATAGGCAATCCATAAAAATTATGCAGCCAAAACAATAGCAAAGACAGTACATCGAGTGCGCTCAGACACTATCTATATAAAATGTAAGTAGTCACAATGAAAAAAAAGTAAAATTTAAAAAGACGTGAATTTATTCCATAGTCCGCAGTGCGTCCAGAGCACTCCACGAAAGCAGGAGCGAACACGTTTCAATTTTATTGTCGTTCCGTTCAGTTTTCGCAAAAGAAATGTAATTATAAACAAAACCTGTTGCTTACCTTGTCTGAGGTTTTCGACGAATCAGGTGCTTGTTTGTTTTATGACAAAGGACTTTGTAAATTTCGCGAACTCGCAAGTAAGGTTCTTCGTGTTAACACGTCGAATAACACGAGAACCTTCCATATCGTCGAATTTTGTACTTTTAGTAAACTTGTCTGTTGAAGAAGTTTCAGTAGGGTTGCCTCTAATTAAATTTCGCTGTATTGTACCTCTATTTATTCAGAGCCTCGATTGTAAAATGGCAGTGTGAACAGTTTAAGTAAGGCTGGCTTTGGTTCTATAAGTAATTGTAAGCCATTTACATTAATAACTATTGAAATTTAGTAAAGACACAAGGAGCCCGATTGCGCAACGACCCACTTCATCGAACTTCATATATCGTGTATGTATGTCAGGTTAAACGAACACAGCAACATCGAACGCAGTTTATTAATTGTAAGAATGTTTTCGAATGTATTTCCTAAAATCTGTATTGTGCAAATAAAGTGTATTCTATCTACGTATCTATCTAAAGACGCCTTCCCGAATATGACGGTCCTATTTCTACACGATGGGTCTAACGGTAGATATCTCACTAGTCTACTGAATAATAAGTTTAAGTCCAAAAATATTCTGCATACCTTTTTATTTTTACACACCGTGGCCGGCATACGGCCCACATGATGTAAAGCGGTTACCGCAGTACGAACGCTTGTAACACATTAACTCGTAAGTATAACTCGTGAGATGCCATCTCTGCTGCTGACACAGCAACTCCTCAGGAGGTTACTTGTGACCGCACACACACGCAGGAACACAACAACCCTCCAGGGAGTTGTTACTTGGCTACGATTTTCTGTGACGTGAAGGTATTTCCCCCTGGACTACTACTACTAAGGTACTTGCCTTCTAGAAGGCATGCGCCGTACCTCTCTTAAAATTATATGTGAATACTTAACGTACGAAATGATAGAACACTCATACAGAAAGTATGAAGTACATTTTATTATCATTCAGATTTCATAGTTGCTCTCAAATATAAAATTGTGTTATTATAGATCAGTACTAGAACTTCCTTAAGTATAGACTGAGACAAAAATGACCCCGAAAACTCATTCATTCAGCCAACAATTCAATAAATGAGAAATTGTTCATCTTTACTTGACCATTACGCGTTCATATCAAAAAGGAAAACCAAAGACATAAAATATGCCAGTAGAACGTAGGTATCTCTTGGCGATAGTTTTTACACGACGTGGGCCACTTTTAATTTTATTTTGGCTGTGCCATCTGTATGAATACAAACAATTTTACAATAATCAATTGTATTATCATGCAGTAAGGTGTATACTTGTACGAATGATTTTACCCGTATTACATTACATACATAATTATATTGACCATTTAGCGTCCTTTTACTAATATACACTATAACTGTAGGTAAATATTGACCACTTAGTTGAACGGTAAAATGCTATATTCATTGCTATAAAAAGGTTATAGGTCTTTTCTATTATAAACCAGTTTCACCATTAGAACTGCATGAGTGCTTATAAAAATGAAGTACTTGCATTATACTATACCGACCTGTTTTGGTTTTAAAATAGTTGAGACTGCTTAACGTCGTATCTTAAATTGTTAATTTATGCGTTATACCTAAAACATGCAATTTGGATCTAAGTAGACTGACTGCATTTGATTTGGACGCCATCTGCAAAAATGTAGTTTGAAAGTAGTTGTTGTGGATTTGACGTAACTGAATGGAGACTGTAATAATGGAAACCAATTGCACAGAGACTGTAAGCGGGCTGCATATTAGCTTCGCTCGGTACATTCATGCATACATTAGTAGGTAGTTTATATCGACTGCGCAAGAAATAAGGTTATTGTTGTTTAACTATAAAGTAAAATATTAGTTTTTAGCATGACGGCAATTATTTATGGAGATCTGATCAAACGATTTTGTGTAGTAACTCAGCTCACCGCTAGGGGTCGAGCGTTAAAGTAGAATTGTTATTGGTTCGTTCACGGCTCAATATCGTCCTCCATATTAAATATCCTTCCATTGGTCATGCTCGAGTCACTGAGCAATTTAGGCGCTAAAGCACTACGTTTTGGTATGTGAGGTACATTTGCGCCGTCAAGTGGTTATTGGTTTATGGTTTTTAGTCAGAAATAGATAAAAAAAAGTAAAGAAAGTATATACCTAGTCCGGCCATACAAATCTTAATAAAACTTATATGTATCTACATATTTTTGGAAGTCTCAGCAAAAAATAAAAAAATGATTCTATTCGAAATGGCCACCTTTGGCTTTGATCTGTCTGGCCACGATTATATGGATTTATACTCCAAAGATTTCTTAAGAGCCACAATGTCGGCGTGTTGTTTCGAGCAGGCCATGTTCTCTAAAACTGACCATAATTTGTAGATTAAGGGATTCAGATCTGGGCTTCAGTCTTCAGCTCTTATAAAGTCCGGAACGTTGGTTTCGAGCCAGGCTTGGGTAGTTCGTGCCTTGTGACCCGGTGCAGTATCCAGCTGGCATGTCCATGGTACATTTTTAAAATGTGTATTGCTGAGAGGTTTCTCAACACGATTCTAGACAGTCTCTTAATACTTTGGCTGAAGTCTTCGCTCCTTTTTCACAAAAATGAAACTTTGTGACTCCTTGACAAGACACCTCCCCCCAAAGCATTACAGTCGCAGGATGATGACCACGTTGTACCTTTCTGACCACTTGGGCGATTTCTTTGGAACTGTGTGCGTACACTTTGTAATTTTGCTTGTTCTAGTGCTCTTCAATCGTGAAAAGATTTTCATCAGTAAAGAGGATATTTCTGTGCATCGAGTGTTTTGATCGATCCACGCTCTTCAACTGTAAGGATTGATGTAGGGCATGTCCTGTATAACTACGATAAGCGCCGAGCTTCAGGTCTTGTTTTATTATACGCGACAGAGTCCTAGCGGAAATCTTCATTTCTCGCGATATGATTTTTTGTTTCCTAATGGGGTTTCGGAGAATTCTGACTTTAACAGCATTAACAGTCTTTGTAGTTCTAACAGCACGCGGTCGCCCTGACCTTTTATGGTTTTGAACAGAGGTAGTGTTGGTATATCTGTCGATAGTACGATATACGAATATACGACTGATACCAAGTTTTTGAAGTGTCTTGTATATGACCGTCAGCTCCATACCCACTTTATGCAAGGCAATCACTGCAATCATATTTTCTTTAACGCACCATTCTATTTACATTGTAATTTCATAATAAACACGAAAAATATGTAAAACGACGGGAAACGGACATACGTTTTTAACATATATTACATTATAAGTTTTTACATAAAGGCGTTCCAAATTCAACATAATTAAAGAGTTGAAGAAAAGTTTCTATGAAACAGTATTCAAGGCTAGACTTTTATTTAAAATTTGACCAATGTGTTTTACATTAGGATATATAAGAAAACAGATTAACATTTAAGGTTTAGTTTGTTCGCTACGTCACTAGTTGTATTATTATCACTCCTTTGTACAGTTATATGCGGTGCGCAATAAGGCTCAATATCGTATACCAAATGACAATCATGATGTATTTGTAGCTGTACAAACATTGCTATTATTATGCTATTGATCAATGAAAGATCAATATTTGTGAGTATTATGTTATTCACAGTTATTCAATGTTAACGAGAATGTACGTCATTAATATATGACGTATAAACAAATACCATCTAAATGAATGAAGAGAAAAAGCACGTGCTGATTTTTCACCTGTTTATAAAACAGGTAGGTTCATGTAAATAATTGTACATTGTTGATTTTAGTATTTTTTTCATCCATTATATTAAATATAATATACCATAGCCAAATATGCAATATTATAAAAGCAACTTGTAATTCCACAAGCCGTAGGAGAGTATTTTGAGGTATGTCTTCTACTTGAAAGAGTGCTGTCTTACAATGCAATTATGTAGTTTTTTAACACAACTTATAAGAAAATTTTTAAATAAAGGCTTCTTTATCATCGATCGCGTGTTCTTCCTACTAAGATATAATGAAGTGGCCAATTTCTACATTTTTATATATCGCCGTAATATCGCGCGGAAGTGCCTTCTATGTTCTAGGTAGCCTTATTGGTAAATTTTCTAGGATTTAGTAAAGAGTGTTTATTAGTAAAATCTGTTGATGGGCAAAACTTTCAGTTTGCATTAATAAATAGTTAAAATGAATGCAATTTACTAACGGCAGCGAATATAAAGGTTATTACGGGTAAGGCGACTCAATTGTAAATGGACTTGCTACGTGTCGATTCAAATGCCTTCTAAGACATTTATATTTCTATTTATTACATACATTTATATTTCAATATATTTTCTCTTACAAATGAATTCTTGTATATTTTCCTTCCATAACAGGTATGGTAAGGATTGACGTTTATTTACAGCTATTAATTAATGAAAAATAACTCAGTCCTATTCTCACAAACTGGTATACCCTGTACTATGAGAGAATAGGTTTTTCGTACAATTTTATACCATATTCTGATTTAGGAACAATCTGAGACATCGCAGTTACAAGATAGAGGTGTTAATATAACGAGTGCAATAGCTAATTTCAGTATACTCGTACATAACCGATATTTTCTCCGCTTACTTGCTTGCACCAATCGCATAGTGTACAATGTGTGGCAAACAAGCAAACGGCTTGCCTGATGGTACGCAGTTATCGTAGTTCAAAACAATACATGCATACGTAATAGATACACACGTAATAGATCGCGTAATAGGTAACCAGATATGTGCTTATCTTTAAAAATAATATCTAAGACCTTTCAAACTAGACTCGCGCAATTAAAGTTCACATGCAACATTTTCATTATCACTTTCAATAATTTCATACACATTATGGAAATGACTTCAAAACTGTGTATACCACTGGTTTTACATACATTGGAATGAAAATAGATCGATTAGAATCTCACTATTATGTTAAAAAAATATATAAAGCCCACTGGGGTATGAAGAACTTATTCAAATGCCGTTAACCTCACCGGTCCACCTATTTCTTATCAATAATTGTCAACATAATTTTAAAGCTGAGAGACCCACTTGGCGACCCAGTTCTACAAATTATTTTTAACAATCGCAGCCATAAATGTAGAGATAAGAACCTTTGTTACATAGGTAACAGTATTGTTACGACCACGTTCAGAAGGTGCCTAGTTAGGTTTCTTTGATGTTGAAACATTGAGTAATGTTTGTTGAACTAAACCTAAGCGAGACGTCGACGCACTCTCTAAAACAGTAGGTTTAGGGACTTTGGTTCATTAGGCGATAACGTACCAGGCCTTAGGCCAGGGAAAGATTTTCTGAAATTTTCACGTGATAACGCAATAATGGACAAAATGCGTACATATACGCCGAAAATATATTAAAAACGTGTAGATTTACGTACACATATATTGAAATTACCACTTGATCGGCGGTGATGGAAAAAATCGTCCAAGAAATTATAATTTGACAAGAAAGGTCTTGTTTGTCCGTGGGTTGTGGAGGTCTGACGGCAGTCGCTTCATGTCAAAACCACATCTTCGCCAAATCCTTAAGCTTAAGCAGCGTTCCCCGCCCACTAGATCAGGTAACGATTTGACGCAAAGAAGAAGGAAGACGTGTTTCTAAAACAAGTAATTTTTCCAATGCAACCTCCATGAGGACACAGTTAAACTATTCCGGTACATAATATTTTTTTTCATCACTAGTCACCCAATACAAAAAGTTATTCAAATATCAATACAGAAAGAAACCTAAAAGAAAGGTTCTACTTCGAAAGGAATTTATCGATATGAAAACTACGACTAGACTGACTCGCAAACCAGGCTTCTCTACGATTACACAATGGTGATATTTTATTTAGTAATATAGGAGCAAGCACATGCTAATCTTACATAACTAACATGTCGCTATGACTTGTTATTTTATTTTCGAGTATTACTGAGAATAAGGCCAAGATTTGTGTAACTTTAAAAAAATGACAAGTGTCTAGAAAAAAGTAATAAAGTTCCGTTTTTCGCAGGTAAGTTAACGTTCATGTGCTTCATGAAACCATGAACATTGTTTGTTGATTGTTGTTGTTGTAGAGGTATATCCTCTACAAACAATAATACTCATTTCAACACACCGTTTTATAAATCGCATTCATGTGTGGCCATTCAGAGCTATTAGGTGTGATCGTGATGAATAGAGCTCGTGCGAACTGCCAACTCGATTGTTATGTTGTGTACTTACAATTGTAATCAAATCTTTGTGTACTCCGCGAATGAGAGAGCATTGTTAACCAGAAATCCTAGCGGCGAAACACAGATTTATGGTTTAAAGTATCATAAACACATTAAGCTTTCTAGGCGTGGATGTACAAATACGAAGGTCTATCCTTATTCTTGCCCAAGAAACGTTGTCCAGTTTCTTAGGCATATGTAAAATCCTTCTAATGGTTTGATAGAAAATGAACTCAATTCTGCGCAAAAAGATTGCGTCATTCTACTCGTATCTATCAGATCAGTAGCCTATAATCATATTCCAATGGCTTATTTTTGTTAAAATCTCACCGTCATGTATGGTTTCTTAAACGCCGTTCTCGTAAAACCAATCCGGCGTACTTTATTAAAATTTTCAAGTAAGTGTCGTAGTTTTTATACAGTGTAGAGTGTAGGCCGATATATGATTATTCAAAACAACACGAAAATTGGATGTTTCTAAACAAAACAGGAAATTTTCAATTGTATGGGTACATTTTCGTTTTAGAACCGCGACGCGCCACGGTTTAATACGAAACCACAGACAGCCTTCCATGTTTTGTTCTGTACCTTTGTAAAGCTTGCTTGCACCAAAATTACTGTAATTTTGTTAGCAAGTAAAAAATGCTTTGTACAAAATAAGACAAAAAAATCGCACATCAGTCTTAAAATAGAACCAATTTACATTGAAAAATTTAGAATTCACTTAACCTTATGTTCATGTGTGTGTCATTGATAGTAACAATAACCGACTAGGTAATTTAGTTTACAGGTAGATCCCGTAATCTCACTGATTTTCGCTTTCCGGTGGTGGTGGAATGACCTGACATTTTGACTATGACCATTATAGTGTGTTCTGATAATTTGTAACGAGATACGCTATGATCTGTAAATCATATTTGGTATAATACATCAGCATTAACATTGTAGCTTTGTCGCTTATTTCGGAATACTGCAACGAACTTTAATAAACATAAGAAAATGCTATCGTATGAATATATTTTTTTTTATATTTCTATATTATATTTCTATATGTCTATAAAAAGATCGAAGATAAATAAAATTAATAAAACAAAGCTTTCTTTATATGAAATAATAATATATCAAGAAAGCTCTTCGTTCGTAATTTTAAAATATACACAAGAAATTTCTGGAAGTTCAGATACTTCTGCCAAGATATTCCTATGTTATCAATGGGCTATTTCAAGCACTTGTATCTATGACACTGAAAAAATGATTAACTGATCAGTAATGTTATTACCTTAATTTTAATAGCTGCATTATAAAATATGCTTATTCGCCTCTGCAATATTTTTTACAAATTTTAAATCCTTTTTGTTATATTTGACATAATAAAAAATGCTTCAATTACTACCTTACTTAATTGAATTTAATATAATTTCCTTTAACGTAGCAATCGAATGATTGATGATTATATGAAGTTATGACAATAGTACGTTTCGTATTATTGTCATAATTTCATATGATCAAATTTCATTCAAAACTTTGAAGGTTTTAAACACTGACTTCCGAGACTGTTTTACTTCTTTGAATCTCGGTGGGTCTACTGACTTTTACACCCATAGGTATTGCTTATCTCATAGAGTGACTTAGTGGTTTTATTATTAAATTCATAAACATTCTTTTATTAACCTAACGTCACTTTATAGCAACATTTTGATAAATAATACTGACACTACTGATATAATTATGAAATACGCAACGCTTGATACTTATCTACCAGCTCCATCTGCACTATGCGAGCATGCTATAATACAATAGTTATTATAAGAGCTAGCTGCTGGCTTAATTGCATTATTAACACTATGAAACTTCTATAATGTCAAAAATATATGGTTATCGATGGTCGAACTTCTCCTACTTTCTAGAATTATAGCGTTTTCTATCCATTAGGACTGGTGGGATACATTAACATTAAGGATTTGGAACCTTCATAAGTCAGAGGATAAACCAAACCTTTCTTAAGTTAGGTGTATACGTCATTCGAAATATAATTTCTTTGACGTGTGGGTTAACTTATTTTTTCCTTCACCGCCGAATATGGGTTAATTACCAAAATGTACATAAACCCGAAAACACGATTTTGGCAGTACATACCTACACCAGTATTCTAACCAGGGACCAGCCGGTTAATATGGCGGTTCTTTATCCACTAGTCTATAACTGCTCTCTCGATGGTCGATCTATTATGTAATAAAACGTTCGTCGACTGTCCGGGTTTGTATACTTTAGTGACTTCTTGTAGCTCGTTAATTGGATAATCATGAGATTTGACAAAATGACGCACAAAGATTAAACTACTCGGATTTTACGTAAACTTACATGAACAATGGCCAACCGTGGTTAATTTTTTACACCTTGCTTTAACGTCAGTTGGCTACGTCTGTTGATTGATTTTTTTATGTTTATTCTTGAGTATTTTCGTAATATCCTCTTCAATTTTGGTTTGGTTTGGTTGGTAATTTGAGCCGACTTTAACTTACAAAAAATGGTTTATGACCGTTTACAACTCAATTATAATATTTCCAGTCTGATATTGCGTATATATTTAATTTGTTTATTGTGCAAAATAACGCTTATACAAAGAAAATAATGAGTTAACAAATACAAAAGTCAGGAATTAAACAAACACTTGATGTAAAGTGGTTACTATAGCTATGAATGAAAATGTGATATGTTCCGTGGTGAACACAGTAATTTCTCACAAGTTTACTGGTGATATCACTCATTCGCAGGAATACTACAAACATCATACGAACTCTTCTGGTTAGTTGTTGGTCAAATTTTAGGTGGTAGGTGCTAAAAAATCAGGCTACTTGTTAAGGTTTTTTTATGCACGAAAACATTTAAACGTGAACCAAAACTACATTGACTTGGAAATGCCACGCGATTACACGTGCGACACGAGCACCAGCTAGGCCGTAATATATCAACACCACAACAATCCTTACTAAGAACTGAAGTCAAGTTTCAAAATCCGCTTCCTTAATTTCTTTGTGCGCTCTAAGAGATCCTTAGTATATCACGCCAGCTGCATTTTTTTGTGTCTATGGTGGTTGCCATAGATAAACCATGCTATACAAAAGCATCGACGAGTACTATGGGATTTGTTTCTTTAAAAAATGCTCGCTATACCCAGTGCAAAATCACGTACCCCAGTTGTAGAGGCATTAAAATAATGATTCGTTGTGCATGATACATTATATATTATATATTATACATTACAGTCGTGACTGTCCTCGTATGTAGAATAGTTGTAAAGTTAACGAGCAGTTTATACAAATGTGCGCTTACTCAGTGGATAGCTCAGTTAGAAGTTAAATTGATTTCCTAGCCAATAGCTAAGACTGACCTGGTCACAAAGCAAAGCAAACGCTCTGGAATGGCAACGAGCGGCCGAGCAACCGCATTCTGTGACTACAAACAGTGAGCACTTTACGCCAATATTGTGTGTTAGGAAAAAATGGGTAATTTACTAGGATTAAATACTGGTGACTATTAAACAGTGGCTTAATGTGAAAACGTAGTTTCAACACTTGTTACTTGTTATTTATTGTTGTGCTGTTTGTTTGTATTATTCTATACTTATCTGCTTCTGTTGCATTTTCTTGGCTTTCACCGTCCAATTTTTGGTGACTATAGGCGTATATTGACAGTTAAGCTTTCATCTACAATAGCTAAATGATCTATATGATTTTGACCCAATCTTAACCCAGTTGGTCTTCCAATCTGACCAGTAAGTATTAGGCTGCGGTTTAACTGAAGTTCAATAGGAAACAGTTTAGTTCATTCTGTTCTATTTTTGTTAGTTGCTGAGAGAGAAAGCTGTCGTCGTATCTTGACTGATTTCCTCAATAACTGGCAGAAAATCAAACATACTATTCTCTTTTGCTAATCTGTATTCTTGTTGTGTCACTGTCGTCGCTCAACTGATGATAGATTCGCTAATAGTCCCGATTCCAATTAAATATTTGTGTTCATGAACTTGTCGGTTAGTAGAGGTCTGGGCGGTTGCTATGTATTACAATTATGTATTAAAAAAAAGATAGTTACGTAAGTTTCGCCGTTATTATATCAATTTTTACTTATTATGCAAGCTTTGTTTAGTTTGGACTAGGTGGTGGCGGTGGTGGTTGCAAAATGTTTATTTATTTTGAATAAATTTCAATCATTCGGAAATATTCATTTTTAATTACTACCTTTTTAAAAAATCCTTATGGATTTTATATCGATAATTGAATGAGTTTTACTTAGAAATTGCAAATTTTTATATTTGTAATAGCTACGCGTGCTATATGTAAAATGTATAATTGTTGTTAAATTTAGTCACCTATCAGCAATAAGATGAGCAGGTAGCTTCATTGTGGATACCTCGGCCGAATAATCACTATAAACAGGCAGACTATATGCTTATGTTAGGTCAGATATCAGGTATGCTTGTTTATATTAAAAATAAGCGACTAAAAATAATGCAGCGCATCGAGAGGGTAGTGGACGATCTATCTACTCTTTAATACAAGAGTCGAGACAAGAGAAGGCGAAACAGACCACCATTGCAATGGTGCATTAAAACACTTTTTTTAATTTTAAATAAATGGAAAAGGACACTTAATATATGCTATGTATATTTATTATATTAACCAAAGTATTTTAGACTTTGAGAGTAATATAGGAAAAAGAAATTAAAATGGCGCATGTTTTTAAAACAGGCTCGTTGATGTCTTCTTAATTAACCCCCTCGCTAATCCTTGCGGGATGATAGTCTGGACATTTATTTCTGATAACATGTCGTCATAATGTGACCAATATATACAGAATAAAATTCCGTTGTAGTTTGTTTTGTTAAAAACAATTACGGACAAAACAATAGCTGTGTGATCAGCGGACGTAAAAAATAATAATTGAAATTATGGCGGTTTTTATTGCGGGATGAGCAATTTTCAAGGTAAATTATGTTTATCGGCACACTCGAGCACACGCTTGTTATGTTGTATAACATTAATACTATTGTTTTAACTTCTCTATCTAGGGGAAGTTACAAAAATTTAAAATTATCTATGTATCTATAACTTCACGCCAAATCCCTGGCGGGGTATGCAGAGTGAACCGAGCGCCACATAACTTGGTCCTTAACACCTCACTCGCTTCTTTAACATTCATAGCTCTTCACATGTACGTCTAAATTAATTTTCGCAAAAGTCTAAATATAAACCTTAATATAAATATAAACCTGACCGTAGATAGGTATCAATCAACAATGCTTACCCGGTGTGTTAGATTAGAGTGACGTTATCTTATTTTAATAGTAATAAGTAGCAATTATTACATCACAATAATTCACATGATTGTAAGCTACTTTGAGGTATTCACGATTTTACCATATTATAACAACATTCTGAATAGTAGAATCATATGTTATTGTAGTATTTCATTGTATTAGGCTTCAATATTTGGCTGTTATCGGAATACGCTTTTAGTAATCTACGACTTCGCGTATCGCCCAGTATTATGTAAAAATATAATCATTCCTTAGCTGTTGCCTACAGCGCTTAAAAAATTTACTGCAATGAAAGTCTTAATAGTTAATAATTACTCTCAGCAGTTTGTGCTGTGCGATAATGCCGGATCATGTTATCTACCTGACATTATGATATTAACCAGCCAGTTTATATGACGAACCATCATCTATAGCACCAAAGTCAGATAAAACAACTTCTTTTTTCAATTACCTATCACTTAATTATAAACTAATAATTCTGTAACTACATAGCAAGTGTTTAGTTTATATTTGTAATATCAGGAAAACATAATTTGAACATTTGTTTATATCTGTCATTGAGCGACTTGTTATTTAGACCGCCTTAACGCTCCTAAGTATCGAGGGGCTTCCTACCACCATGCTAAAGGTCTGTGAGAACAATCGGAGTTAAATTATGTATTCATACCAATCTCATTTCCTATTTACTGTTTTTTTTATTGTCATTGAGTTTTTTGTTACCGCCTTAGGTACTAACCAAGTCAGTTCCTTATCAAATACATGACTAAAAAATCATTTAAATATTTATTAAATTTCGAGTGGCATGAAATGCAATGAAGTTTAAGTGTATTTTAGTTCTCGTAGCACATTTTAGAGGTCGTATCATTCGTCGAACAGATGACCAGCATCGAGTACTACAATATAATCAAGCGTAGCTGTTGTATCGCATATTCGTACAAGATACGATTGTGTCATCCAATAGGTTCGAATGTCAAAATGTTTTCACGGGGTCGAAGCCAGCGAACTATAACTTCACAACTTTAAATGTGTCACTGCTTGCAAGTACTCATATTAGTACTACGCTAAACGTTTTGATGGCAAACTAATTGTATTTTTAATTATTGTAAACAAAAAACATATCTCATAAGTATAATTACCAAGCAAAATATATGACTATTTGCGTTGTAATTACATATAACATCATGGTGGTGATGTCTGTTTTAAGAAAGAATTTTTAAATTTAAATCAATCTAATTATTATAACACTTATGGTATACATACAAAAAGATGTGGTTACTTACTTTTTGTCGAATGTAATAAACCTTCATAAATTACGCTCTAGTGTCACTCATGTGCTACAACTCAAAGAACTTTATTTATTGAGTTATATAACTTTAGATAACGCAAATAGATTTGCCACTATTATATTTATGAGATTTTCCGAAACACAAAATTGTCAATGTTAAAAGATGAATATCAAATAGCATATTATAATAATAAGGATGAACAACATAGTTTTTGACATGAAAAAAAATACTTACAAAAAGGGCAAAAGGAGAGTAACAAAGATGTCAATGTACTTTTAAAGTATATTTTCACACCAATATCAGGTCTGTTACTTTTGTTTCGCATTAAAATGTTACATTTCCTAACAAAACACAATCAATATGTTATAATGGAATTATTGAAAAGAAGGTAGTTAACAAACAGTCTATACCGATGTCAAGAATCTGTCCATCAAATATTGACACTGATGTTGAAAAAGGGTGACAGTGATTTCGGTATTCAACAAAATTGCTTTGAAATTATGTAAACCGAAATACGATTTGTTTCAAGCCATAATTTAATATTTGCTAAATTTAAATGTTGGAATCGTGGACACATAATCACATTACAGTCGTCGGGTTATACCAAAAGAACCTTGCTGCAAGGTTGTTTCGAAGCGATCGATAACGCGTGTGCGGAATCCAAAACAGCCTTGTAGGAATATGCTTTAAAATATTGATTATAGCGACAGGTATCTTGATATATATTTTGCGTGTAAAATATTATGTATATTTTGATTGCAATTGCTTAATTCTGGGGGTCATCCTCATTTCGAATGTTTTATATGCATTTACCATCTGTGTGCAATGTGATATATAGATGTATAGAGTAGCTATTTTACATACGAATAAATATATTTTTTATTAACATAAGTTCGTCTAAAATGAAATAAAACTTTTTAACGCATTCATAAGGAAATTCATGACCGACCGATTAAGTTAGTTTTTTAATTAAAATACATCTTATTAGATTAAACAACAAATTGTACGGACTTTTCATTTTAAGATGCGACAAAATTTCGTATTGTTAACGTTACTAAAGTAGTACTGTATTTATTAAGCTAACATACAATTAGGGCTACATTATTAATCAAGATAGAATAACTAATTAAAAATAACCTCAATTGCTTCAGCGATCCACTCAAACATGATACAGAACGACACAGGAGGCTTTGAAACGTCAATATGTCATACAAATTTGAATTTCGACTTTTAGTGCAATTACAATCACTTCTTCAATAGGAAGTTATTGAATATACGTACGGTTGGCGAATAATGTATATTCTCTCTATTTTAAATTAAGATTATAATTTCCATTACATGCATATAGCTATATTATCGTTCATATCGGTGATTAATTATAGTTTTATAGATCATCCCATAGTTCAATATTTTTAAATAAAAATGTTAATTTTCCCCATACGTGATCAGAATAATTCTATTTTTATACTAGTACCAGACTTTCATACCTAATAATGAAAAACATTACAAATAACTTAATTTATTGCATAATATTTTTTTATAGATTAATTAGACACGTAGATATTTATAGATTTTAATTATTTACTTTGATCTACAATTAAAGATCTCAGTGTAACAACCATTATTATATGATTTTGTTTGTGTTTTATTAATATCATCGTAAATTTTTTTTCTTTGAAAATCGCAAAATATAGTGTATATTATACGAACATAATATGAATGATTGATGCGTCAGTTAATCGATTTAAAGGTTTTGAAATCGTAGTAGTTGCCCGAACGCGTCGAATCGAGGCCAAAGGCACGCACTTACGTTAGGTATGATTATGTAATGGGTTTACACGAAGAGTCAGGAGTGCGAGGTGTATGTGTATCAGAAGTAAGCAAACTTCGTGCATGTAATCGATTAAGTAGCAAAAATATTTTGTAAGATCGATCTTGTCTTGAACCGAGACTGTATCAGTCTATTTGAGTATGCCAATTAAAAATCATTCATTATACGTACCAACCTACATCTATACTAATACATAAAGCGAAAGAGTTTATATGTTTGTTCGAACGCGATAATCTCTGGAACTACCAGTCGGATATGAAAACTCCATTTTGCATTTAATAGCCTAATTCTTTAGGCAGATTAATTAAGGTTATTCAACATCATGATACGATCCTTAGAAGCCAAGAAAATAGAAAGATAGCAAGCAAAGAGGTTTCCTACGAATTATGTGCAGACGAAGTCAGGCTGTAGTTATTAATTTATGAAATGAAAGTGGTGGAGTGGCATTAGGACCCTCAATTTAGAACTATGTGAACCATTTTTAGGAAGAATAGAGATGACCGGAACAACAATGGAGAAACCTAGAGTAGTAGCTTTGACAGTGCTACTAACGACGGTGAATAATATAACAGATGTACAATAATTATTTAAGCCCCTGGAACCGGCGAGCGTGCATGAAAAGAGCTATGAATGTCACAGAAGCGAGTGAACTATGCAAGGACCGCGTCTTATGGCGCTCGGTTCTCTCTGCCTACCCCGCAAGGGACTTGGCGTGAAGATATACATACAATAATAATTTCAACCTAGTACTAGTGACTCGCGTCGATATTTGCGTATCCCGCCATGGCTGCTGTTATATCATGTCCGTGATGTCAATTTATTATCGGGTATGAACTTGGCGCCACTCCAAATATGTAGGTATACTTACTGAATACAATGACATTTAAACTGACTTGGTTGCCTTATATCAATACTTAACAGCTGCATGCATTTTCGTGTTATTTCATCAATCCATACTCATCCCTCTGCCAGAATAGGGGTATGCTTATGGCTTTGAGATTTAGAACTTACTCCGCCTTCTTGCTCCACCGCAGATTGGAGGAGAATGGTGTTTTCAAATCGCGCGCAGCCCCCTCAATTGGCGACAGTCAACGATCGGAATCGACAGCATAATGTACCTTCCGAGTCCTAAGGAACTAAATCTATCCATAGACAAACTGCAGTCGATAGTGATTAACATATGTGTATAATTAAATTATGCACAACGATGACATGAAGTCTCTCCAAGTTGGTGTTATTTTTACAATAGTATCGTAAATGCGAAAGTAACTTTGATTTTTCAAGATCGAGTATATATTATGATGAGATATTTGGTACAGGCGCAGTATGGGCCTTCAGGTCCCGTACTGATATAATCATGATATAATACTGCTTATTATCGCGATAACGGGTTCAAAGTAAGGCCAAGCCTAGGGCCAATGTTAGTTATATGCAAAGTTAAATACACCAATATTTTAAAGGGGCGGACAGGGCAGGTGCAGCCGGCCGCTGCTGGTTGCGCCGCCAGCGCGCGGTGCCGATCGAGACGGCAACTCAACATTTGACTTAAATTCAAGACACGGACGAGTCGCCTGCCTCCACGCATACAACCCGTAGTCTAGATTTCTGTTTTGATTCCACAACAGTTTTCCCCGTCCTGAACGCAATATTTTAAAGGACATATATTTTATAGACAAACTAAACATTATATTATACTTATAATAATACATTATAGACAAATAATATTTTGTGATAAAGTGGCAAATAATGTAGATATAAATTGCTTAATACTTACTTGACGATAAAAATTAAACAAGTAAGACGATAAAACTTAACGATAAAATACCCATAAATTATATAAAGCTCTTTAATGCTTTTAACTCACGAAGGAATAGGATATTAAGAAAGTAAATGCAAATTTAACGAGAACATGGGTCGGTTAGCATTCGATAGGAAAACAGCGCAATTGTAAACAGTATATATTTATTAATTGTCTGTAAATAAATAGTAAGTATATATAGATTGAAAATTTAAGTATAAAAATATGTAAGTATACTTAAATATAAGCACACATATTCTACTTAAGTATATTATAAACATACTTGAGAACTGACGTCTCAACAGTAACTGATTCTTTAATAGCTTATTCTTTGTCAACCCTTCGATGGATTTGGAGTGATAATATAGATAGATAAAAACTTATCGCTTAACATTAACTCTTGAGCTATGTGCATCATGACATAAAATTTAATTTTTGCAAATTATTGATCTGCGAAATACGAAATATCACATTTCATTTCAACTCTTTTTACTTGTTTTTCCTGTGGAACTTTTACTCCCACACTTTTACTTCACAGTAAAAACTGAGAGTTACGAAAGAAGTGCATCAGGCAAGAGTGAATGGTGATGTGGGCAGGGGCCACCCTAGACGCACACATATAGATCAAATTGGTGACGTGTTGAAAAAGGGCCACATCAAAAGTATCCAAATCCGAAGAGCATGCATGAAGAGGTTGACGAGTGTGGAAGAAGCGAGAGGGGTATGTTTGGATCGGTGCACCTGGCGTTCTATAGTCTCTGCCTACCCCAATGGGAGGCAGGCGTAATGATATGTATGTACGTATGTACTTTTACTCACATGTCAATGTAAAAATATTTTAATTGTTTTAATTTCTGTATACCACAGAAATATGACTTAATGCGGTATCGAAGATAGAGTTACGAAAGAAGTGCATCAGGCAAGAGTGAATGGTGATGTGGGCAGGGGCCACCCTAGACGCACACATATAGATCAAATTGGTGACGTGTTGAAAAAGGGCCACATCAAAAGTATCCAAATCCGAAGAGCATGCATGAAGAGGTTGACGAGTGTGGAAGAAGCGAGAGGGGTATGTTTGGATCGGTGCACCTGGCGTTCTATAGTCTCTGCCTACCCCAATGGGAGGCAGGCGTAATGATATGTATGTACGTATGTACTTTTACTCACATGTCAATGTAAAAATATTTTAATTGTTTTAATTTCTGTATACCACAGAAATATGACTTAATGCGGTATCTTCGATCCAAGTGATTCAAGATCATGTGACATGATGATGTAAATTGATGCATTTGACATGATGATGTAGATTTGCTGAAAAGCGCCTAATATGATGCAAAGCTATAGGAAACCAAGCAGGAGTTAGTGGTCGGTTGATAATTCTAATCTATACTGTTCTACATCTTGACAGCTCTGGCGACTAATGACGCTAATATAGAATAATAGTGTGGTAGTATACAGTGCATCCTGCTGCATAGAGTGCATCCTGATGCTCTAGATCGGCGGCATCGTTAGGATTTAAATACCTATGAACTTTTGTGATCCTCATGTTAATATTATTACTGCAATGTCGGTGGCATAGTGTAAGTGTAAAATGAATGCATACAAAGGTACGTAAGGTAAGGTAGGACCACTACACTAGAAATTTAGGAAGCCTTGATGAGACAATGGCACGTTTTTTACACAAGGAAAACTTTAAAATATTTCTCTAGGTACTTTGATTGTATAGACACATAAAACTATCGATTCGGTTCCGGACATCGCAGACTTTATCTTAA
Organism: Pyralis farinalis; assembly: GCA_947507595.1. NCBI lineage: Eukaryota > Metazoa > Arthropoda > Insecta > Lepidoptera > Pyralidae > Pyralis > Pyralis farinalis. The sequence goes on along the minus strand of OX382265.1, from coordinate 12,239,646 downwards.
TAGTGTAAACATGAATCGAGGGAATTATCGATGTCTGTTACGACACGTCAAAGCAAACTAGTTGAACTAATGCACTCATCTGGTCATGCATTTGCCAACAATTATGTATTTACATAAACCGATACTGATAATTAGGACGTTCGTGACCGAAAACGAAGGTGAATTAACATTTCTATTCAATTCACGTTATTTTTTTATACGGTAGGCATACAAGCATGCGCCCCGCCTTGTAAAACGGTTACCATAGCATATGAATGCCTGCAATATATTATCACTCACACGATTTTACCTCAACTGCCAACACAGCCATTCCTTAGGACCTTACTGGTGACCCCAGATGGACTGCTTTGATGCGCCCTACCTCTCTTAAAAACAAGCAGACCATGACAAGTACTTCATGCACACATATGTTTGTCCTGTGTGGGAATTGCACCCTCAAGCGTTGGCGTCAAAGTAGCGTTAGTAACCATTGTGCTACAGTCTTCGTCTAAAATTCTATTTATTGCTAGTGAACATTTAATTGTTTAACATTCCATATCCATCCATCCATCGTCAAGTTGGTCCTCGGCAATGATAAATAAGTTATGTATATGCCAATCACAGATGCGATTTGTTTGATTCACGAATAAAAAATCCTAGTGGTGGCGGAAATTCGCTAGTTAGTCTAATAACACTAGGTCATTTTTAAATCACTGCGTAAACCCAGGAGACGCATACCACAAACAACTTTGCGTATGGGAACTACTATAAAATCTTTGAAAAAAGTACGTTACGTTCCAGTTGCAAATTGGAATCAACTTTTAAAACAGTTTGTAAGGGAAATACAACTTTTTCTTATCAATGGTTAAATCGTCCCTCAGAAGACAGTGACAAAATATATATGAATGTTGCGAGTTACTTAGTTATATGTCAATGCCTCGGTATTAAATTGTTTAATATAAATGCAATGCATACGCAATACTAATACAACTGCCATCCATATACCATCTTCAACCAAAAGAATTACAAGCAAGAATTAAAAGCCCTGATCATTTAAATTAACATTACTGCATCACGTAACCGTGATGCAGTAATGTTTCAGGGCTTCAGGATTTACCAGCCTCTGAGCTACTTCTGATGCTATTTCTGATTTAGCCTTGCTCTCCGAATGTAGATCAAAATTTTCTCAATACCATACAGATATCGCTTGACGTTGCTTAAGTTGGGTATTCGATTACTGTGAAATGCGCAATGACAACGTCGTGCACTTTAACTAATATGAAAAGTAAATGATTTAATATTATTTCTACTAAAACAGCAGGTCGAAATAACAACTTGTTTTTATAGAGGAATCCTCGTAACTTTTAATCACCAACATGAACTTGTGATAAATTGGCAAATTAATTACTTATGCAATTTTAATTTTAAATTCAATAAGGAAACCTTTACCTATTTGTCGAAACAAAAAATATATAGCTTACAGTTGCTTTTACAGCAAAGTGTTCATTTCTTTTATCGTGAATATTGAGAGATTTGCACGATTGCAGAATTGGAGAAGGTATACAATCTGAACAAGGAAATGTGACGTACCACTAAAGTGGTTGACATAGACCTTAAAGTCCGAGCTGGAATGGTAGTGAGTGGACTATATTAGCCGTGTCAGTCATGATAGATGGTGAAACAAAAGTGTATTGTGGGGGCGGCATGTCCCGCCTTCAGATGAACCGACGACCTTGAAAACGAAGAACGGGAAGCCTGAAGGACTGTTTACATGTTGCATTGGATATTTATATTCTAATGACATTGTATATTTTTATATATAATTAAAATTAATATAGAAAAGGGGTGTAGAAAGGTAACATTTATGTATATAGCACATGTTACAATTATATTAAATTAAATAAATGAAAACATTATCTGTTTACGTTTATAATCTTCGGACTGAAATCCAAAGTGCGGTAATTTAAATCTGTTAATACATATGCGTCTATTAGTTTGAATAAATGCACAATATTAATAATGTTTGAACTTAAAAAACAAATGTATTATGGTCAAATTTTGATCCACTGGGCGAATGGACGATTAATAATAGTACTTACATGACGATTATTAAGAAAGGGCTAACTAAACAAATCAGAAAAGCTTCAACTCACGGAATTACCGTTAGCTATCGGAGTCCGGTCTCCAACCAGGTTGTTAAGGTTTCTTTTTACAATAAGAAATAAATGAAAAGTTGTAAGATTTTCGAAGAGAAACTAACAATATTCTGAATGTTAATTAATAAACATGCAGGTAGAGAACAGCAACTATCAACAAACGCAATAGTTTAGATGAGTTATTATTTTCACCAAGCAACAGGCTATACTTACAATGTACTGAACTGTAAATCAATGGTAGAATCTTTTTAAACAGGGGCCGCCAATTTACCGAAATATAAATGTCGAAACAGAAAAGAGCATTATAAAGATAAGTTTAAAATAACATGATTACGCTAAATACAGAAGCGGTTGTCCGGCCTCTACCACTTTCAGTCATGCTTGGCGCCACTTGGTCACCACAATCTCGAGACGCAAATCAACCAGTATCACAGATTGATAAAAATAAACGATTTTAGGGTCAGCGGGCATTGGGCAGCAAAACTAAATCACAACCATAAATAAAACTAAACACAATATGCAATAATGCATAATCGCATATGCTTCTCAATGCAATTTGCTCGTTCTTATTCTCCTAGCACCGAGGTTACGCCCCGAATTTTTGCTCTCAGTGTGCTTGACTGCAAAGAATATTCTCGAGTTTATTGCTGGTCGATGTCCGCTCTAATAATTTGTATTATCACATGCAAATTATTTACATATATAGCGAATATAAAGCAAAATATTTGCGTTCGATCGTTTGTTTGCAAGCGTTGAGATGCTGTTTAACAACTTACGCTGGAAATGAACATACACATGCAAGGCGCTCACACAGACGGTGTTTTAAACAAGTTTGCGACTGTGAGACGAATGGTCTGAAGAATGCAGCATTCGCGTACCCACTTTCGTTACTATTTATATCTGACGGTAAATCTAGGGTCTTGACCTCTATTTGCTTGTATCCAGTGCTAGATTTTTATCAACTCAATGCCCGCCACAAACAATAGCTGTAAAGATGTATATTAAAGCCCGGTAAACCCCACACGTCTCGCAACTACCTACATTTTTACATTCGAACCTTAAAGTGTCGAGTGAGAAACCCCAGACATACCCTGACAACATAAAAGGGAAGTATTTACATTACACTAAGTAATTGCTATGTGTATGGGATGCATACGAGTATCCCGGGATGATGTGTATCTTCGAAGATCTTAAATTGCTAACATACGTGGGACATGGTCAGCAGCATAGCCAATGTCTAGCTCACACGAGTCGCTTCGTGAAGAACATCAGTTGATATTTACATTAAATTACAGTAGCTCACCATCATTAGCGTTTCAGGAAATCTAAAGGAGTAAAATAACCATGTCATATTACAGGCGAGTTAAGTCTGTCTATGTCTCTGCATGTTTTTACAAATACATGTTTTTGGAAGAATCTACACAATGGACAATTTAAATATTGTATAAACTATTTATAGTGAACAGCGGTGATCTTTAAAGTGTTTGTAAAGTGTTTGTAAAGTGCTTAAAACTTCACTAACTTTCATATTTAGTTTAGCTGTGGTAACATATTTAAAGGCATTAATATTTTATGAAATTCATTAAAAGTAATCGATTACCATACGAGTAGTGTCAAACAATGTTCGAATGACAAAAATATTATCACGCGTTGACAAATATGCCGACAAAACAAACTAAGTTGAACGATCATCATTCCGTCAGCTTACTTAGTTTTTACTTAGAAAACAATCTATGACGTGAATATATGGCAAATATTTAAAATCTTCTTATAAGTACAACATTATTTAAACTGTAAAATTAAAACTGTTAAGCGTGTTTCGGATCTCACCATGTGTGTTCCGTCTATATTAATAAGAACTGAACGATTTTATCTTTAATTATTCATGAAAATTTTAGCAATGCTAGAAGGATCACTGTTTTGAAGTTATATGAATGAATGTATCGTTTCAAGTTTAGGTGTTTATTAACACTTCTTCGTTCTTCAGCATAAATCTTCTATAGCATAAATCATTGTCTTCTTTTTATTTTTAGCTAACCAATAGCTTTTCCTAAAATTATGACAGCTACAAGCTTAACATAACATCTGAACTGTCTAAATCCTTTAAGGCATTTCTGAGATGTCGATGAATAAACATAGGTGACATGAACTGCGTCTTATGGCGCTCGGTTCTCTTTGCCTACCCCGCAAGGAACCTGGCGTGAAGATATACATACATACAACATAGGTCCTCTTCCTTTCTTGAGGTTGGTTAGTAAAATGGCATAATACTTAATTTGCATATGAATAAATCGGTATAATTTGAATTGACATAATGTTACTACGTATAACTATAATTATAATAATAGATATTTACGTAAGTTTATCAATCGTAACTAGTCAGTACCATGGTAATAACAAAATGAAATTTATGGCCATAATACATGAAAACGGATTATAACCATCACGATGGCTGTACACGGGTTTTATGGAGACTCCTCTAATCAGGGGATCGGAGCGAAGACTTCCGTATCCTCAAGAAAATCAATCAACCTTTTCTGTTACTGTGATCAGAAAAGTTTGATTAATTTTCTATCTTAAGTTACTTTTAAACGTAGATATAGCATGTCTACTACTACTACCCTTGTACCAACCTTGTCCCGCGATTTATGCGCAGTAACTTGAAACCCGTATGTCGAAGATATTATATTTCGAAAGACAAGTGACCGAATCGTTAAGTCTGATCTTCCCACTGGGTTGTAGAGATAGTAAAAATATATATTATATGTAAAAATCTGTATCTTTGCCAAATCCTTAGGCTTAGGTAACGGACCCCGGCAATCCTAATTAATGATAGATAATTACGAAACGAGATATCGCTAAAAGAGAAAGAAGATTATAGATAGTTCCAGATATAGTACTTAGCACATTTTTTTTCATGCTTCGACATAAAAAAGTAATAACATTTTTTTTTTAATTGTCGGTACATATTAGGTAAACACATAGACATAACTGATATAAACAAATAAGATACGTTTTGATAGTGGTACACACAAATATAATATAATGAGTAATGATTTACAATGATATTTTCCCGTTCATTCAAAGAACCAAAAATAAATTAGCAAGCACATAACAAGATTTAACGGAAGATTTGCACGTGAGTAAAGTATGCGCACTACACACGTCTTCTGCCATTGCCAACTGCAGCCTTCACATGCAGATATCGGCCGCATTATTCCGTGAATCATAAATTTTATTATGTACTTTGTTATGTGCAAAATGCAATTGTACGGTTTTACATGTTTGTTGATAATTTCATGGCTGTGACTAACATTCATAAAAGATAACCAATAGACGTTGATGGGTCTAGTATATCTTCAATATAATATAAGTTGAGAAGTATGTTATAAATACGAAATATTGTAGAGGGCGCTCTTTCGTCGCTTTGTAAGCTAAGTTTTGGGAACATACGAATCAATAATGGAGTGTTTTTTAGTTTATTAGCTGAATGTGTTTTTGAAGGAAGTAGATAAATAAGGCCTATAATAGACCAATTTTTAATTCTCTCAGAATTAAATTTTGTCAGGTTATGTAATAGGCCTAAAACCTGCCGTGACCTCGTTGGTATATGGGACTATTGGTATCCCTGAGGCGTCTGTGACGAGTGCATAACATTTCATATTATTATCTCGAAGGCGTTTACGCAATGGATCTTGGCGCACGTCTAGTAAATGACCGGAAGAAAAGATTTTAAAAGAGATGATATCTATCTACAGGCGAAGTCTATTGCGAGTTTTAAAGAGAACCGAACGTTGCACGACTCAGTTCTTATACAACTCACTCGCTCCTTTGACTTTCATAGTTCTTTTCCTGTACGCTCGCTGGTTTCTGGGGTAACATTACCGATAAAAAAATGACCAATTTGGTTGTGACGACTGTGTCAAAACTGTATTTCCTTTTTTAAGTACGAAGATTAATTATTTAGAATAGAATACTTTATTTACCACCATGCGACACAGTTTCTTGTGAATTGCAAACAACTACGTATATAAAAACAATACTTATAAAACTCGATGTACTGTTGATCCTACAGCAGACTACGCGTGTTCTGTGGTGACCAGATGTACATTAATCACAGAACATTAGGACAGTAGAAGGCGCAGCTGAGCAAAGGTAGCATATTGTACCATCTACTATTCTAGTATTATTGCTGAAAATTTGGACACAATTTGAAAGAAACAAAGTAGAACGGACATATATGTAGCACCACCTAATAAAATACTAGCCCATCCACGGAGTGTATACGGCAAGAAGCACTTGACTTGCAGTGCCCGTTTACCCTTACTTCATTTCTTACATTGATCCAGTTAGGAAGGTCGGAAGTAAACGTTTTGTGTCACGATAATAAAATCTATGATATCAACAATAGATTTTTATTTTTTTTTCATGTAATTTTCATATTTATTATTTAAATCCTTAATAAAATTAATTATATTTTCAAAAATAAAACGTAATGCCTGTAATCTCGAGTCATTATTAATTTGTGAATAATCATGATAAATTAATGTATGTATGTAGACATGTATGTATGTAACAGTAGCCTAGCTGTAATTATCGGAATTAACCAGCCAAAGAAAACTATAATGTCAATAGAGATTATCAGAATGAAATATGCGACGAGGTTATAATTATATTAATTAGCTGCTTTTAAGTTTCATTCGGTTCATTAGTAACATGTTTAGGTATATTTAGTGGCGCATGTGGCGACACCAGATGTATCTATCATAAATACATAGACAACATGTATCTATCATAAATACAAAGCTATCATACTGTTGTCCATACTTCAAAAAAAATCTTCTTTTGAATTATGAATATCAAGGGTCCGTCTCTGTTCACAATCTTGACTTTTCGTACGAAATTACAAATTAACGTAAGTATTAGCGACTGCAAAAGCCGGTATTTTATTTCTGGTTAATTTTAAAGTAGGTTACTAGGTTCCTATCGAATTCTTGCAATAAAACCGAGTAGTTGCGTCCGTTCTTGAATTTTTTACCTGGTCGCCTTGATTTTGTTTTTAACACTTGGGTGAAATAATTTGCACGCGAAACGAAAAAACTATCTTTAAATATTTTTAAGGAACTTTATACTATTAACCAGTTCCAGTAAAAAATGTAACAGGATTGTTGATTTAGATGTACTTACGTTTATAAAATTAATGAATCAACAATAACTATCAATCAACTTTTAGCTTATTTCATCTCAATCGTGTGAAAATATAAATGTCCAATAAACATAGAATTCCTTAGGAAAAACTAAATATTTGTATACGGCAGCTGCAAAAATTTCTCATACTTTCTCTTACAAAATCTACAACCGGTCAAAAAAGCCACGACAAAATACGCCACGATGGTCCTTCAACTACACTCGGCGACACCCAAATATTTGGGAAATGCGTCAAAGGCCGGATATCGTCGCTTTAACCTTGCTGATAGATAAATAAAACAATCTTACGACAGCCAAAGTCGTTAAATAAATAAACATATTTGTATTACAAGTTATGCAATATAAAAATAACATTTAAATTTAAATAAAATGTTTGCGGTTAAAACTCGGATTATATATAGGTATTAAATTTGTGGTCGGACATAATACAGTGACCACACATTTTCTATTCAAAGTCAACGGTCAATAAATATTCAAATCATGTTTATTAGGCAAACAAATTGTATTGTATACACAGTACTTGTCGCTAGCCAAACTACATACTCGTACTCATCTACTCGTACATATATTGCACACAGTACGAACGTGGTATTTTGTGTATATGTTATACCTATGTAAGAAAGCAGAAAATAGCGATTTTTACTGTGTAATATGTAAGTTGTGGTGAAAACAAATATATATATATATATATATTTGAATTGTTACAATTCAAAAACTGAAAATAAGCATTATAAAACCTTACTACAACAAGGCCCTATTCGTGTCTGATCAGATATTTCACCTTATGTTTACTTAACTCTATATTATCTATATTTTTCTACTCTGTTATTGATGGTGCAATTATTTACTAGCTAGTGAATAAGGAAACTGTAATAGAAGATTCTAATGGCTTTATTTATGTATATATCAAATGTAATGAAAGAATCAATTCTCTCTCAGGGTGACATCCAATCAGCACATAAAATGCAAAGATAATTGTGCGATGGATATTACATATTCCTTCAGAAATACCCTCGTTCGCATAAACATAAATAAAAATGAAGTGGTTATAGGTCGCACAATATGAGTATTGTTGCATTGCTCTTCAATTCTATTGAAATATTGATTGATATCGTTTATATTAAAATGCGTCCATAAATGGCAATGATAGCAATTATATTGCACGCACGTTTTTTCTAATAATAACTCTTGATTCACATGTATCACGTTATTGATGACAAATTGATGTTTTCACATTAGGCGATAGCTATCCCTCGAGCGCAGTCTATATGAATGATTCTATTAATAGCTACTAACGACACTAAATCTGCAAGTACGAGTATGATTGTGGTTTTCGAGTTCCTGGAAATTGAAATTATGATGGAGTCGGCTCGCTTTTAGCACTTCTGCGACAGAGGATTTCTTCAGTATCATACTGTACAAAAGAATACACGTAATGGACAGATTACGAGGTGACTGCAATGAGGTTTAAAGATGTTTGCCGTATGGTGTGTATACTGTAAATATAAAAATATTCTTGACCCAACTGTCGAGCGAGAGCATTTCAAGATACTCGTAGCTGTTGGCTACAACTCCGTTTGCAGTCACGATTATCGCAACAATAATCGCATAATGCACAGTGGTATGTGCATATCGTGAGCTAAGACCAAATACAAAATATGCTCTTCCTACGTGAGTGCTTCGTGAAGCCGGAGGTTCACGAGAATGGGCAAATCTTCCGGCCTATTAGCGCGTTAATAGGCTTATTGGCAAAATAGTCGTATCAGTGATAATAGACTGGTCTCTGTAGAGCGTGACATTTCCATTCCCCAAAACAGGCACAGATGCTTGTTTATAGCTAAAAAGGTTTAAGTCATGGTGAACTATCCTAGTTACCTGATTGTGTCTATGTAAATATATGTCAAAAGCAAAATCTTATCTAAATACAAAATTTGATCAAAATGGTAAGAAGTAATATTTGGAAAGACGTGCGACCTTATCTACGAGTATGAAAGGTCTGATTTTCCCTTTGTATTCTGGAAGTCTGACGGCAGTCGCTTGATGTCAAAATCTGTATCTTCGCTTCGGGATAACGGCAGGACGAAGATATGCTTGTTTAAAATAATATGATATATTATAAAATAAGATTATCATTACGTTAATATCCTAAAATTTTTAAAAAGAGGTTTGTTCAAATTACGTTCTATTTTATAAATTAAAAGCAAGCCAAAATATATCTGTGCTCAATGGTTTCGTTAGACCTGTCATTTTCAATTACTTTGTTCTTTGTTTGCAAATATAAACGTCGTTTGATGTACGTGCCGAATCGTTAATTCTTGTTTCAACTTATAGAACTAACAACCGACGAATTAACAAGGCTAACTAAAAATGACAGTAGATAGATAAAATTAGTAGAATGACATCAAAGAAATGTTCGAAATCGTCGTGTTAACAAAGATGCATGACTCTACATGATCCAAGCATGTTCTTTAAAACGAATGTTATGTATTGTGTACTCTCTCCCTGTTTATTTACTGTTATATTTTTCTACGACGCGAAATTCATTGGGGAACAGAAATGACAATCTGGAAATGTATAAATATAAACTTTTATTGAATCAAGGAGATCTTCACATTTAGCTCACGTGAGGAGTAGCGGACATGGTTGATAATATAACTATAATTTAGCTATACATTAATAAACATGGTACTCTAGCAATTACCAAGATGGTATCTCTTGTTTCTTGTTCAATACAATATACTCGTGAACGTAATTATGCCGTATGTCCGTATGATGTTAGAATATTCTTTTATCTTGGAATAAACACTCGCCCTTTGGACTGCAGTAAACATTAATGACAAATATATATTAAGTTACAAATGAGAATTACCTGCAATCAATATACTCACTAATAATATACTACTAAACAATTTACAAAATTTAAATTTTTGAAGTGAAAACTTCTTTAGGCTTGTTAACGTTGGGCACTTTTGGGATTGGAAAAAGCACTGACCTAGCGTGACCGTCACGCACGCGTCACGTCAGATACATATTGAAAAATTGCCTTGTTGTTATTAAATTTTATAAAATTGAAATTAATTTATAAATTTGTTTGTATTATATGGATAATAATTTGTATTATATTATTTTTCATGTAATAAAGCGCAATAATTTATTATTTTATACTATACTAGCTGTGCCCGCGACTTCGTCCGCGCGGAATAGTTTTTTTTTATTATTTATTTATATTAATAAAAATAAATAAAATTTCTAAAATAAAGGCAGCCTAAGTTACTCCTTATTACATCAGCTATCTGCCAGTGAAAGTTCCGTCAAAATCGGTCCAGCCGTTTCAGAGATTAGCCGGAACAAACAGGCAGACGGACAGACAGACAGAGAGACAAAAATTGTAAGAATATTATCCATATGCATTTAGTAAAAAGCGGTTAATTTAATATTACAAACAGACACTCCAATTTTATTTATCTGTATAGATTAATACGTTGATAAAAATACTTACTAAAAAAATATTTCTTCACAGCCCAAAAATTTATTAGGAAGATCCTGTCGTACGATTAATTTTGTGAATTTTACTGAAATCAATTAAGGATTTTGTAAACCGTTGTAATTTAGTCAATTTTGTTTTTGTTTCTAGCGTTCAATTGATATAGTATACATTAGTTCAAATGCTGACTTCTTTGAGACTGGTTATCACTTTTTTTAAACCGGTAAAAACTATAAAAAGCTCCTTCTGCTGGTTCATCTGACTGACTGTGAGTTTGATTTTATCTCCTATATTTTCGATGAATTTTCTGACTTTATTGAAGTCTATTTATCACGGTTTTTATCCATTGTAGTTACGTATGAATAATACTTACAATGGAAATATCCTAAAATATTAATATCATATTAATATTTCACAAAGTCTTCAATCCAACTGCTTCCAGTGAACTTCATTAAACTTCCTAATGAAAAAATAGTCGGTTACAATTGGCTTTGGATTCCCCAACACATTACATACACGCATAATAATCCACCTCACAGTAAACCGCAGCCAAATAACAACACCCCGCAGGATTGGTGTGTTCCTGCGAATGAGGTTACTAATAAATAAATATTGTCGGACAAATTACACAGCGCCATCTAGCCCCAAAGTAAGCGAAGCTTGTGTTATGGGTACTAGACAACTGATAAACATAGGTAAATACATTTTTTTTGTAAATACATAATTATTATACATAGAAAATATCCAGACCAAGACAAACAGACATGTTCATGCACCCAAATGTAGCACAAATAAGCTCCTAAGGCTCTGTTTTAGCAGTAGGAGTGGCAACGCGCGCACGATTCTTCCTGCATTACAAGCTTTCTTAGGCTATGGTAGCCACTTCATATCATGTGAGCTGTATGCTTGAGTGCCTCCCAATACTGTGCAAAAAAAGTATCGTTGTTATACGTAGCGGCGTAAACTTCAATGAATTTTCACTCTTTTATTGACTTTTAATAAACAATACTCATTTTTTTTCGTACGTTATCAAAGTAAATGACATAAAGTTATTTTTGATGGAATAAAAATATATTACTATTGCAATGATTCATTTGAATGCGGCAAATCGAATGATTAATCCCCATACATTATTTATGCTGGTAGGTTATTAACATTGGTTGGATTCGTTAAAAGTGAAAGCAGGCCCAAAGTGAACCGTGCCAGGGGTTTGATAAATAAACGACTGTCCACGCAACCTGTTATCACTATTTACCTAGCACGAGTTATGGTCACCAACGCCGAAAAAATAAAACTAACGAATTAAATAACTACTCTCGACTAGTAATAATAAGGTGCAATATTTATTACTCGGAACTGCCCACAGTGAGGTCACACCAGACGAACTGGAGGCACGTGCGCATGCGAGGATGTAAGTGCCTTATCAGCACGCTTAAGCATGCTTAATTCCTTTGTACAAGCCATTACGATGCTATACCGGGTATTGGTAAGGTCAAATAATATAAAATGACATTATTTTATATTAATTTTCTTCGACTTTCTCATTACGAACGTGAACAATCATTTTATATATGAACGATTAGATCAGATTGAGCAAAGATAGCTCAGTAAATAAAGAAACGGCCTTTTAACCTTCGGTTCCTGCTTCCAATCCTGGCATGTTATATACCACTAAATTCGTCTTATAATAAATAAGATAACGTAATGTAATAACCAGAAATTAAAAATTAAATTTAAAAAAGACGCGTGTTCAAACCTGGATTTTCCCCCTGGATTGTAGAGGTCTGATGTCTGGTCGGATCTTCGAACCATCAGTTTTTATTATTTTCATTATGTAACAATCGCGAAAACCTAAGACAATAATTCATTTTTTTATCTTTACTTATACCAATTTCAACTGTTTATCTGTTGTAGAAACAATCTTTACGTCGCCACTCTGACGGTCTTTAACCATTTTCTTTTATTAACTAGGGAATTTTAAAGAATTATCTTTATTGAAATGAATTTGTGTCGTCTCTGATAAAGAATTTTTTTCAAATATGAAAAATTTCATCAAGATTCGATCATTAAATCCGCTAAAAACATCGACAATGGACAAACAGACATTTTTAACAGAGATTTATAACTACATTAATTGCTTCCATCAAAATTTTGAAGGCGAAAAAATCCCTATCGCTAGACCTTTATTATGATCTTTCATCACTCGTAAATATTAAAGCGTAATGCACATTAGAATTGTCTGTGAAAAACTTTACCACCCTGGAGAGGATAAACAATATGTCAACTAGTGTACTTAGGCCTTTTAGACACAATCAAATAGCCACGGATTGCTTTAGTAAATCGTCAATTTTAACGGTTGCTAATAATGTGAGCAACATAGAACATATAACTACCGCTCGTTTCGATGCACCGGCTAAGATTGAGAATATGCTTAGAATCATGTAGCTACGCGCGTCTGTGTGAGTGCGATTAGGACGTTCCTTTGAAGTCATCCTACTGCCTATTTATAATTTATTCAAGTAACACAAGTACAGGTCTTACTTACTGGTCACACACTTTATTATTTTGAACAATGCGCTGTAACTTAAGCAGATCTATTATAGGCATACACATTGTATCGTAAAATTTATGTAATATATCCTAAAAGCGAGCTATTTGTTGTAAGTGACATGTCACAGTAGTACCTGTGAGACGCGTGTTTCTTTCTAATACTCTCATATTCCTTTCAGCGAACTTCGAAACATTGAAAACAACTTAGTTTTCACCTACTTCATTGTAGTCTCAATTCGAAACGCCTGGTGGCCTTACTCACTTGGAGCATCACTACAATCACGTAATGTAGGGTATTGTTATTTGTCATCTGTAATATTGTAGTACATTACTGGTACTAGCACTTCAGAATGTTCAATACTAGTCTTATATAATAACTAATAAGTGAGTAAGAAAGATGTCGTAGCTCGTAGACGGATCGTAGCGAATATGGTCTAAGTTGTTAAGTGAAGCGTATCTGCTAATGCCTTTTACTCTGATATAAAATAGTAGTTGTATCTCATCATACCAAGTTTGTAGCCAACAGTAGTGAGAAGTATCGCGAAATGTAGTATGCATAAGATAAACAGGGGTTATCACAGTATATGTATATGATGTGAAGAAACATTGACAGGAAAGAGTATTGTATTTTTGTATTGCACACGATGAATGTATGGATAATTGTAACATTTAATATGCCAGCCTTAGATTTCATTAGATTAATTAATAAATAATTACATCCTAAGTAATATCTTGCGAAATCAACAAATTTAACGCAGCTTTTGGGAAAGAAGAAATCTTATTCTTCTTCGCATTATCCCGTTTCCTAATCTATTAGGATTGGCAGGGTCCGTTACCTAAGCCTAAGGATTTGGCCAAGACACTGACTGTCGTTAGACCTCCACATCCCAGAGGAAAAACCAGATCTAGTAGAAATCTTATTCTATTTTATTATAAATCCAAACCTACTATTTCGTTTGAAATCGATTTAAAGTATTTATTGGGATCACCATTATTTTTTTAGATACCATTTTGGTTTGACGAACGATCTTTATATTATGTTACAGATCAGTTGTCTCAGCTGCCGTAGTTATAGCCACAGACAATATAAATCAATAGAACGACTCTGTAGACGTGTAGTAGCAATACATCAAGCTTAATGTACTCCTCCAAGCGTTCTGAGTATGCAAACAATCGAGTTTTTGTCATCTTTCAATTGATTCTGATGGGGTTACGTCTTATATTGACAGATACAAATCTCTAAAACTTTAAAGTCCTTCGGTGATTGATTAAGATGAATGTTTCCAAGAAGCAGCTACACCTTATAGCTTCTGCAACAAAAAGCGTCTTCGCGCACGTGATGTACCCTATAATTACGTTGTTAGTAATATTTATACAATTACAAATAATGAACATAACTCAGAAGCATGATTTCGCAAAACATATAATATTGCAATGACATCTAATAACGTACAATCAACTATATGGATTAGTATTAACTATCTTAATTATTACCCTTCGGCTTCATTATACGTAATAATATGTTTATTAAAATAATGGGATGGCGTGATCGGCAAAAAATAAATGACACAGTGTGGTATTATGATAGTTGCCTTGTCAAAATAAATTGACATTTATCTTTTTGTGGCCTGCTATTTGACGTAGTATCGAGTATTACGTTGCCGTTGTAGCGTCAATCACAGGTATACTATATACGATACAGGTATACGATTTACAAAAAAAAATGTATTTACGTATGTTTATCAGTTGTCTAGTACCCATAACACAAGCTTCGCTTACTTTGGGGCTAGGTGGCGCTGTGTAATTTGTCCGACAATATTTATTATTATATTATTATTATACTATATTCACTGACTAATTAGCAGTATATTTAAAAAGTAACAGATATTACCATCGTACTATAGACAGACATCGTGGTAGTACCGTGTTTTGTGTTAGTCATAATAAGTGTATGTAAAACTGTTTAATGTGTGTATATGTATAATAACATTATATACATATATTTGAGAGCTTCATTGGTTCGGAAATGTAGAAATAATGCAGGAAGAAAGTATTACGAAACATATATACAACGTGATAGTAGAAGGATGTAGGGACCAAGGAAGGCTAATATTTACCTTGTTTATCGATTTATGTATCTACCATGTAATTAATACTTGTTTGCCGGTGAAAAACCCTGTGAGGAAAGCACGTCCAAAAATACATTCCGAAAAACGTGGGACTAAATCTAAGACAGGTCTGCTTTGCTGCGGTTTGGGTGGTGAAAGTATGACAGCAGTCGCTCCAAATCAAAAATAGTATCTCCGCCAAATCCTTGGCGATTGGTTATATGCAGAAGAATCCTAATCCTAAATTATTGTACTAAGTGGATATCACATTATTAAGCTATGTATATTGAAAAATATATGATAGTAAAAGTGAAAATTAAAAACGAATCTAGAATTACTCAAAAGCGTTTAAGAAACTGGGACTCATCAAAGAGCACATGATAAAGCCAGAACTTCCAGTTAAATTACTGAGGAATGTGTTTTCGAGAGAAAGCTGCCAGCGATCCTTGTGGATGTTGCCAGTTACTTAATTCATACACCTGCTAAGCTAAAAAAGTGGTGGCAAAGAAGTGGTACCGCCAAATATCGACATTTGTTTTGTTAATTTTTTAGTAGAAAAGGTTCTGTATTCTATTGTATCGTCACACCAGGTCCCATATCGGTCAGTCAGAGAGGTCAGAACGCCATAAAACTTTACATGCCTAACTCGCTTCTTTAACAATCATAGCTTTTTACACGCTCGCCGGTTCTATGACTCCTGACATCACCTTTTGATAAACACGACCACGTATTGTATATTTATTTCGTCTTTCTTTCCACATGACCAAACCAACGGAGCAAGCCTTTTCTTAACACCGACACTCTCTTTCTTACACCATCATCATTGCGAACGCGGTCATTGTTTATTGTAGTCAACAGATGAGAAGCTAAATGTATTAAGCATATCACCAGTAGGTATTGAGTATATATTCGTAGTTGGATTTAATCCAGTAGATTTTATTCATCTTCGTTCGGGGCCAGTTTTTGCTAAGATGTTGCTATCGCGTTTCATATCTACATACGTCATGTCCGTTTGTTTGAAGGCTTTCAATCGACATTGATAGAAATTAAAATTATCTATAAGCTTTTATTTGGGTTATTGACCTCAATAACTGGGTGAGATAATATCTTGACTTCGATATATATTGAGTAATTATTTCAAAGGAAGTCGAATAAATCGATTAAATGTAATTTATTACATGTGCCAATATGCATTTTATAATGTATCATTACTAAAACTATAGTTTTTTTAGTACTAAGCAACAGAACTATATTTCGTCCATTGTGTACATTATAAAACAAGCATGAATACGTAGGTACGTAAGATATTATTTAGAATTAGCGAAAAAATATATTTTTTCTGCTATGTCCGCGGACTACACTAACTGCTTATTAACAGGCAAGCTGTATGCTTGGTACCTTAATAGTTTAATAAATGTCATTGGTGGACACGTAAGGTTCTCGACTTATTTGGCTGTTTAAACCTTAATTCATGAACATTCTAGATGTTTTACACCCGCCACCTACGACGTTCCCAGGCCTTGTGGCCAAGCAAGTATTCATATCCTCCTTTTAAAAATATTGCGAAATATATACACTGTTGCATTTATAAATATCAGTGGGGCCGAGTTCAAGTACATAAGATAATGAAGTTAAGTATAATTTTCAAAGATGTGTCAGAGATTAAGGCTCTGACTAAGAATGTGTTGTAATCAACCTATCTTGACTGGATAGTCTTTCATTGCTCATGATGCCGTGATCATGAAGGCTGGCTGCTAGCATTTGCAACCATTTTTATGAGAGGCAGGGCACATAAAGCCCGTCTGCGGGAGTACATCCACCTCACATAAAACTGCAGCCTAACAACAACTCCCTAGAGGGTTGTATTGTCTTAGATTTTCGCGATTGTTACACATTGAATTAAATAATTTTTAACGGAAGTATCGCGTGTTTTATTTATTTTGTTGAACGTGACGTTTTACATGTCGGTAGATGTAATAATTGAATAACACATGTCTCCTTAGTCTTCCTGCGTCCCTAGAGGGTTGTTGTGTTCCTGCGTGAGGAAAAATAACAAAAAAAAAAAACTCACGTGAGGCCTCCAGTAAGCTTCTAAGAAGTTGCTGTGTTTGCAGCAGAGGTGTCATCTCGCGAGTAATACTTAATGTATTGCGAGTGTCAATAAACTACAGTAACCGCTTTACATCAGGTGGGCCGTATGCTTATAAGCCTCCCGACGTTGTATAGAAAAAAATATTCCAAAGCGCGTCAAACCCTTGCTTGTAAAAAAAAGTAACCATCGGCGTTTTATAACTTTTTATACTCTTCGAAGATATAACTGATTATACATTTTTTTGCACTTGTAAATATACCTTCACTAAAGAGAGAAGACATTGACTCTTTTTGCAGTGAAAGTTCAAGCCGGTCACGATTGAATTGATAGCCAAAAAGCGTTGCGAAGTAAGTAATAATGTATGTCTACTATGAGTAGAAATTTGAAAATTCCGAAAAACATTGATGCAAACTATATTTTTTTTTTTTTTTATTTATTTATTTATTTGGCTTTTCAACAACGAGTACACCATTACATATGCAACATATATATATACATTATAAATAAAACTTAAGTGTCTCATTACTTAAAGAAAAGCACTGCATGCACAGAAAAATGCGCCGAACAATGTATGTAATTATCTTGAACAATGTTTTAGATTCTTAAAACAAACAAACAATAAAAGAAATGTTGCAAGTGCAAATTATAGAAACATAGAAATTGCATCCTGCCTTATTTAAATAAGTAAACACAAGGAAGGTACTGAACTGAGCACAACGTATAAACTATTAATTAAACATGCATCTTAATAACTGTATAATAATATTGTACAATTTGGTTGAGCTAATTAGTTAAAACCATTCTCTTTACAACAGGTACAGACGTAGAATTCAAATCTATATGCATTTCATGTTCCATATATGCTGCGTACATTCTGGACAGTGGACCGTGTCGTCTTAAATTGGTACGGCAGTATGGCTTCATGAAGAGTTTTTTGGTATATATTTACATATTTCCATATTACTATATTTCCATATTACCGCAATTTATTATTTATTTAGGCATTACAATTAAATTTAAAGTTTGTTATAGAACAGTAAGAATGAAATTAATGTAATAATGGTTTGTAGACAATGCTGTATCGATCTGATTCAGATTAGGAAATCGTTAAGAAACGCAAAATTTAAATACTTTAATAAATAAATATTGTCGGACAAATTACACAGCGCCATCTAGCCGCAAAGAAAGCAAAGTTTTTGTTATGGGCACTAGACAACAGATAAACATACGTAAATTATTTTGTTTTGTAAATACATACCTATGATACATAGAAAACACTCAATAAATATAAAGCACACAAATGTTTGTCCTGTGTGGGAATAGAACCCACAAGCGTTGGTGTCAAAGTAGCGTTACTTACTACCGAGTCACCGAGCTCGTCAAACAATAATTTAGACTTAAGACCAAACGAGCAGAAGGATAAACATCCTAAGATGCGCCGCTTTGTTAATCGGATCTATGTATGATACGAACCCAAAAGCCCATAGCTAGACCGACGTTCTGAGTCGTAATATAAAATAGGAAAATGGGATGGACTTCTACGCATTGAACCCATGAAACAGCTGCGCTGCAGAAATCACGAAGCATAAAGTCATGTGCAATGCAACTGCAGTCAGTATAATACAGTATCGCAGTTGATAAACGTATAACAAACGAAAGACTTAATTAATGGTCCCAATTGCGAGCTAAACTACTTAATTGCGAGCGATAATCAGAATCGTGTTTTGGTAAGTTTTTATGTGCCAAATTCTCGAGTCTCGAGAAATCTTCAATATTTTTTTGCTTTCCGAGAATTATCTTTACTGCTAAGACGACGCCGACGTTTCAATTAAATGGAATCCTTACAATTTATAATATGGCGTCATCGCATGCTGTGAACCTAAAAAAGGATATAAAAAACGAATAATCCGTAACAACCGTCGTTGGTTTGCGGCGTATTTAAGGTTGCCAACTGTTTTTTACGACCATTTGCTGTATTTTCGAGTCTAATGCTTCACATTTTTATGATGATGTAAAATTAATAAATATTATTACTATATTTCAATGTAATTTTATCATTATATTTACAGGATATTTGACGGATTTGATGCCAAATATTTTTTTTTTTATTATACTATCAATACACCTAATATGCCTGACTGACTTACAGCCTAAACCGCTGGGTCTAGGAGCTTGAAGTTTTACATGAATATTTAGAGGAGCCGGGCATCACCGATGCGCGGACAAATAGCGGGTTACCTTAGTATTATTATATAGTAGTGTTGGCAACCCTAACATCCTATGATTATGTCGTTAAGACATTTGATTCTATTATCGAATTAATTCCGATAGAATAGTTAGAAGATACTATCGTCTGCGAGCATATCCGCTATGCCTAAGACGAGTCTGATCGGATATCTTTATTCCGAGACATGGACTTCAGTTTATTTAAAGAGTTCTATATAGTCCTCAGCGGTAGCCGTCTCCATTAAGGAGAAAGCCCACGATATACTTCGAGGGCGCCATGCGTGAACAACTAAATTACATTCGGTTTACAATACCACCAGGATAACAGCAACATTCCCTCATTAGGGCGACATTTCGTTACACCTACTGTAATAAGGGGCTAATAAGGATAGACTGAATGGCCGTAGCAGCATGCAGCGTGTCTTAGGTTCACTATGTTCCCTTGCCCTTCTTCCTCTGTTCGGTTTTGAATGTTTCTTGCATATATGTAGATCAGTGAAGCTTCACAATTAATTCATTTATTATTCGATTAATTATTAACGAAGCCGGCGGGTAAGTTATTAACTGTAACTACTTGAACATCAAAGCTCGTAGACTCGATTCCTATAGAAGACATCTTCTCAAGCACAGTCTGGGTGCTATTAAGAGAGATAGGGCGCATCAAAGTACCTCGGCAGGTAAAATAACTCTATCTCGTAGAAAATTGCGGCCGAATTAGAATTCTCTGGAGGGCTGTGATGTTCCTGCGACTTACAAGTATGCTCCTAAGGAGTTGTTGCGCTAGCAACGGAGGATGCAACGCGCGAGCGATACTCCCCGAATTTGCAAGAGTACGTAGGCTACCGTAACCACTTTACCTAAGAAGAAATGTATGCTTGTATGACTCCCAACGTTATATAAAAAATGAGAATTTCATATATTTATCTATGTATATCTTCAAGTCATATCCCTTGAAGGAAGGGACAGAGACCGAGTTATTCATTCGCATGCACACACCTAAGGTCGAGACAGTTGTTATTTTGCTGCGTTTTTCTGTGAGGCGGAGGTACCTCTCTTAAATTATTAATTAATAAATTTCCATGAGAATTGTTGAACTTACCTAACCTCTTGTTTGCAAAAACATACGCAATAGTTTTTCTTTATGGTCTATCAAAAAAGATTTAAAAGACGGACTGAAACTAATAATTTTGGTCTAGAGTTCAAGTTTACGATAGCATCACATCTTAAGTTGATGCTTACCAGATTGATCACTCCGTCTTGGTACTTTACACTTGAAGTTAGCTAGTCTAGTTTTCGCTCCGTTGGCTCTGAACAATGAGTTATTATTGTTTGCCTTTAGATATCAGTCAAATTTCTATTTATTTAAATGTATAATATTGAAATGTCGTTATCGCCGATTGTACACAACACTTTATCGGTAATGTTGACAAGTAACGTTGAACGTGAGCACAATACACGTCTACAATGACAGTTTTTATGTATGTAGATGTATATACATGTATAAATTTTATGTGAATGGTGCAAATTATGTTTGCACAGTCCATCATTTGGTACAATGTCCCCAAATGAACGATGTCATTAACTAAACAATAGTGAGTTTTATTAATAACATAGATGCGTCGTGTATTTTTTGGAAATAATAATTTATTATATATCTATCTATCTATAACTTCACGCCAAATCCCTTACGGGGTAGGCAGAGAGAACCGAGCGCCACGTGACTCGATCCTTACATACCTCACTCGCTTCTTTAACATTCATTGCTCTTTTCATGCACGCTCGCCGGTTTTTAGGGCTCCGATAATTAAACTATTATATATGAGTCCCAGAAATAATTACTTATACCATACACTATTATTATAAAAAAAATGTTTGTATTCGCATACGTGCGATTTGTAATCGTATTTTTTATAATATGTTGATGTACTCGTAAATAATGAAACAATAACCCGTGCTATTTGAAATGGAAGGCGCTAAAAACATATTCAGTTGTAATTAATTATCATTTCTTGCCACATTAATTTCAAAATCTATAGTACAGTTTGTCTGCGACACTATTACCTAACGATTAAAAAACGCGTTTTATAATAAATAAAAAACACGTGATCGTGCACAAGTACCCTAATATCCAAATATTGACACAGAAATAAATCTGTCCAAATGGTATGTAGTCTATGACCACTCCTTGTCACTTGCAACACAATTTCTGCTCTTTAATGTTCTATGATTTGTTCATTATTATTCGATAACTGTAATTTTTGCCTTTTGTAACATTGTTACAAAAGTGTTGTTTAAGTAGGGAAGCTAATTTGTTTTAATTTATACAACAACAATACCAATATGGCTCTTAGTGACGTCTTATATGACGTCAAATAGACGTCATACTTTTTCTGCCCTTATGCTATCAGAGTTATCGCATTGCAAACTCTTAAATAAAAATTCACTTTTAGCTAAGATTTTAAATTTCCAGCTATACTGATCTGTTTTGAAACGATAGTCTGTTGCTTGCATTATTGTTTGTATTTATATAACTATTTGTCAACTGTATTCATTTTAGATTATTTGCTTTATAAACTATGGTAAAGGGAGGCAAGGAAATGGTATCTGTGATAGATAGAAAGAAGTAACGGGAATAGTAACTATCGTGTCAGTGTTCTTTTTTTTACTATTTTGGTACACACCCTAAAACTCGGCCAAATTTGAGTTGTAGAGGATTCCGTAGTCTTATAGGTATGCTTGCGCATGCATGTGTCAAATATGAAGATGTTCCGTTGCTTTTGTGCGATCCATGGTCGCCATCATTGAACCACTCGCACACACAGCGCTCGTGCCACAACAAATATTCAAAGTCTAATATATACACTGGTTAATGAATGCAAAACTTAATGAGAACATTATTTCGAAATTCCGGTAAATATACTGGTGCATTAGGAATGAAACTGCAACATTAAGTTAGTGTGCTCATGGCCAAACCGGCTCGGAAATATAACCAACCGGTTACCCAGCCTTGGTCACAGGATTCTCTGACAAAATTAAATGAACCTTATAATCGATTAGTTTGCCAATGTTTACCCAGCGGTAACAACATAACTAGACATTCTCAGAGTACATGCATACGCGAAAGGATATGCGAGTTCAAAATTATCTTTCTAAATGATTTCGACAAGTTGCCTCAATTACGTCAAATAAAATGGTGGTTACTCCCGTAGTTGATGAACCATCCAGTTATCCCGTTTTTCCTCTCTTAAATATCCAGCCGGAATAATTTGAAATAAGTTGTTGAAGTTGTTGAAATATCTTTAGTGTACGTTACATTCAAAATAAATTCCAATAACTAACTGACTTTGCAGAAAAGGACTGTGAGTACAAAATTGTTTTCTGACTTGAAATGTCGAGAACAAGTGTACCGCAGGAACGCAACCGAAAGTCCACATCACGAAAATGAATGGTCTCCTTTAGGTAGGAAGGCGCAGATGGATTAAACAAAACATTGTAAAGTAAGCAGAGAATGTGCACCTTCCTACGATCTCTAATCGATAGCCAAATGAGACGTTTGTGGTATTCCGAGACGTGATCGTATTTGCGCAGTCCAAAGATGAAGCGAATACGTAGATTTTGTAGTCTTTCCAATTTATCCAACAATTCTTCGGAGAAATCTAGATACGCGACATCACCGTAATCAAGCAAAGGAAGGAGAAGGGAACTAGCCAACAACTTCTTGGTTTCCAAAGGTAGAAAAAATTGCAGTCGTCGGAGTGAGTGGAGGGATGCGAAAATCCAGATGATTTAAAGAAAGTATATTTTTTAAGATATAGTCTATTGTCGCAACTAGTAATAGTAGAATCAAACCGCCACATGGTACGAGAATATTAGAAGTCAGTCGTAGACGATATTATCGACTTATCAAATTTATTCTGACGCTACCAGTACCTACAAATAATAATTGTATAAGTGGGAAATCAACAACAATTGATATAAACAGTTAACAATAATTTTAACTGCTTGCAGTATTCATACGTGCGTACAGACATTGCGCAATTATTATGTCGAGATTGTATACCTTGAAGATGCGAGAAATAGGGAAAAGGGTGTGTGCATCGTGGATGACCCCAGTGTCAGGTGAACATAAAGCCCTTGCATAAGATGACGGCATGACGTAATATTGGACGGTTCACTACGAGAATTTGTGGGATAATAAGCTAATTAATAATAAATATACGGAGGAAATGGTCACATGAACGATGTGTCACATATTTAAAAATGGTAACCAAGTTTTACTCTATCTGATACTACAAATAATCATATGAAGGCCTGCTCTTCTCGTAAATAATCAAATAAAACATAAGACTTGTGCAAATGTGCTAAAGATGATTTGTGCAACATTTGAAGCAATATATGACGCTAGACGAGCTCGGTGGCTCAGTGGTGGAACGCGCTGTTACGCTACTCTGACACCAACGCTCGTGGGTTCGATTCCCACACAGTACCAACATTTGTTTGCATGAACATGTCCGTTTGTATTGGTCTGGGTATTTTCTATGTATAAAAGTATGTATTTACAAAAAAAAAATGTATTTACGTATGTTTATCAGTTGTATGGTACCCATAACACAAGCTTCGCTTACTTTGGGGCTAGGTGGCGCTGTGTAATTTGTCCGACAATATTTATTTATATTTATTTATTTATAATCCGTTCATAAGTGTACCTATATTTAATTATTTATATATAGTTAACGAGTTACGTTATTGGCAAGTATTTGTTTGTGTGGTCAGAAATAATTGACACAGCTAGGCTGTCCCCCGTTAAATATACGGGGTGTAGATTATTTTAGGTAAATTATTACCAAGAGAACCAAAGCCAATCGAACCTGGACAGTGGCACAGTGATATTTACTAAGTGCATACTGTTCCGCAGATAATAAATATCTCCCTAATTTACTGTTTCCTTCCTCTTAAGAAGTTGTATTAGTCGCGCAGCAAGAACGTCGACATGCGAGAAAAACACCAAGTATTGCTAGTGTTCGTTGGCTTCAGTAAATATCCGACTAGCATTATGTTTACTTGCTTACGTAGCATAATAAGAAAACTAATCGAATTATTATTTTAAATTTTCGACGAAAGATGTGGTACATAAGTTTTTACCTCTTTTACTTTAGTTACTAGAGGTTCGTGATATCCGACGGACAGTTGTGTGACAGAAAGAGGATCTCTTTGTCCCCTAGGTATGAAATCTAAAATAAAAACATTAAAGCTGCGCATAGATCACAGAAAATAGCCCAACTGCCGTAATAATGACGCTATTTATAATTCAAGGAGTTCTCATGAAGTTATGCAGGTAAATCTCGTTGTTATAAGGTTTTGGTACTTATAAAGCAATTTACCTCGACACCTTTCGTGCACTGAGCAAAAACCTGCAACAATAGGACACTCCTCACACAACATGCTAAAAAATTATCAAGAATATTTCGATGAAATTATAAAAAGGATGCAGAGAACATCTCACACCATTGTTTGTGTAGTAAATGGATGAAAATGTTATGTTCTTACCCATGAATTTGCCGTATTATGTTGAAAATATTATCTTTTTTTTTTAAGCATTGTATATTGTGCTTATAAGTGTCACCTATTATAGTTGATTTAGATACCTTTGCCATATTAATGGAAGCTGAAATTTGATATAAAATCCAGCAAGACAAATTATTAGAGGTGGTTCACCGATTTTATTAGGCATGACCCTGAAAATGAGTGAATTTTAATTAGTAATAAAAAGTAATAAAAACAAAGCGGAAATGAATATGATAATGAGGTTTCCAGAGTCACACGTTTGAGTTGCATGTACCATAGTAAATTATTTCCATGAATACATTATTGTATAAAGGCCTTAACAGTGTCTATACTTGCACAACGTAAACGCAGCTACTTGCATTGTGTCGGTAACGTACCCAGCAAAGCGGTATAATTGTCATTGTGCGGTAACGAAGTTGTAAAAACCTATTCAAGTTACAACTTCATTGTTTTTATACGTAATAAACACGTAAATCATTTTATAGTTGGAAACCCTTGGCATAGTTGTTAATCACTCTTAAAGTTTAGTTGTGCATATTTCGATCAAATCTTCGAAGGTTTAATATTAGTAGAAGCATAACTCCTACAAATGAATCTTTAGTACCCACGCAATAGAGTACCAACAAAATAAACCATAAGTAGGAAAGGCGAAAAGTAAGCGTATTAAAAATATTCATCAAATTTGTAGCAAGTTCTGCAAATAATACAACGACGAATCTATAAATACATAAAACATAAACTTATTTCTTTTACATTGAGTCGTCCTCCATAATATTATTACAAGTTTCCAATTAATATGTTATGGCGAAATCAATGAATTAGTTATTCTGGCACAAGTATTTATACCGTTGTTTACAAATGTTGCATAGTGAAGATGTTGACCTATGCGATTACTTTTGAATAATGCGTGTAAAATATGTTTCCCTGTCTAATAAAATAGGGATAATTCCATGTGCAGGGGTACAGAATTGTTTATTTATGCTTTTACGAATAGTTATTCTGTTAATATCAATTTCATAAACAAATATAAATAAACTAAGTATACATACAAAGTTCAATGCGCAACAGAATCGCATGGAGAAATTTACATAGCCAAAAGGATAATACCTTTAAAATAAACACAAATGGTCAATTGCCACTCATATTGGCAATATGGACTTGCGAGTGTACCGTACATTTTTTAGGTCCCATAGTTTTGGAGATGATATGTGATGTTTTTTCAAAAACTATTAGAAGTTGCTATGTTTTTCATAATATTATTAACTTGGCCTTCTGATGAACTCGGTGGCACAGCGATTAATAACGCGTCTTTGACACCAACGCCCGTGAGTTCGATTCCCATACAGAACAAATGTATGTATGCATGAACATGTCTGTTTACCTCCCTAAATTGTATAAAAATAAAAATAAAGTCTGTAAATAAATAAAACGTAAATAGAATTTTAAAGTACTTAAAGTTTCGTGGAATAAGGGTTTGTACCACGTAATTCGTGTTTACGGATGTATACATTTGTACTTATCCCTTACTCGGTGGTGAATTAAAACAACGTGAGGAAACGTGAGGCACATTTGAGTGATCTAACCCGAGAAACACCTGGATTCCCCCTTGGGATGATGAGATCTGACGGCAGTAGCTCCGTGTCAAAAATCAGTATCTTCGCCAATTTCTTCCTCCAAGCATAGTTAGTGGACTCCGCCAATCCTAATGGATTATGAAACGAGATAAAGCTAGAAAGAAAGAGAAGATTTAAAGATACTACTATCTAGATTCGACTAGTCACTCGACTTTTCTAAGTCTCATACAAAGAAACAAAAGGATAAAATGCAGTATTATTTTCATCTGTAGGCCAATGTACAGTACAAATATAATTTCATTATTTTTATCTTCAAAAATTAATACGAGCTAATACAACTTTGATGGTCTTCCCATCAAAGTTGTTCATTTCATTCATATTAGATTGCTATTATTAAAAAGTAAACTAGTTACAAAATTTAGTAGTTCTGTACGTTTATACATCTTATAACGTATTTAAGTAACAAATACTGAAAATGCAGTTTCATAGTGTAGTAAAATTTAAACATACAAACTTTCATACTTTGTTGTAATATAAGCCGACGATATAGTTCTCATGGCGAAATAGCTGGAGGTACTTAGCGCTATGCTCAATTACCTCAATAATGTTTCCAAACAGGTATGTCTCAAGATGCACATGGACAAGACTAAGATCATATCGAATGTCCATGTTACACCAATGCCGGTCACGGTAGGAAGCACTAAGCACGAAGTTGTTGACGAATATGTTTATCTAGGGCAGGTTATTCAGTTAGGTAAGTCCAACTTCAAGAGGTCAACAGACGGATCGAACGCCGCTGGGTAGCGTACGGGAAACTTCGACACATCTTCTCATCCAAAATACCCCACTACTTGAAGAGCAAGGTCTTCGAACAGTGTGTGTTGCCATTGATGACATACGGAACTGAGACGTGGCCCTTCACTGCGGGCCGTATGAGGCAGCTCAAGGTTGCTCAGCGTGCTATGGAAAGAGCTATGCTCGGAGTTTTTCTGCGTGATAGAATCAGAAATGAGGATATCCGCAGTAGGATAAGCAAACTGAAGTGGCAGTGGCCCAGCCACGTAGCTACGAATGGTGTCCCCGTACTAATACAGGCAGTGCGGGACGACGTCAAAAGGTTTGCAGAGTGCATGATGCAGATGCAGGTGGCACAGGATCGAGACGTGTGGCACTCTAGAGGGGAGGCCTATCTTCAGCAGTGGACGAATACAGGCTGAGATGATGATGGTGATGTAATATAAAAACAGGTAAAAAGCCATACGATACCTAGAGATCCTATATAGTGGGAGGCCCCCTACTCGCATCTAACCTGTATTTTATGAGTTACATTAATAACTCATACAATATAACTATCCAAATAAATTCGAAGCCTACCAGGTAGACGGAATATAACTGATTTCAGGAATTATCGAACCTGAAGAGACATATTTACAACCAATTTTTTAATAACAATTCAATACGTTGGCAAACCTATAGGTATAGGAACCTGAATGCTAGAAGAACAAATTCTCTCTCCCACAGTTACCAGTCCCACAAAATTGTATAGTACGATACTATTTCGATATTTGTTGATGAATTCAATGCCAATATACAAGAAAAAATATTGAATTATATCTGTTAGTAGTGAAATAAATACTCTCTAAATTAATTCCAATCGATCGACTTTAGCGCCGGATTTATTCGTGTTAGCCGATTGTAGAACTAAAGTTTATTGATGAGATTCAATCTCATAATATTACCGTCGAGGTTACAAACTTTTACTCATATCGTTGTCATTTAAATCAGTTTCAAATAGTCACACCACATCTCACTAGCATCATTATAACTTAATCACAGTGACTATTTATGGTCAATAAATTGTTTTAATCGACTGTGAAATACTGGAACGAATCGACGTTTACATCGGATAATTAAGTAATGATATCAACCGATATAACCGAGAGACGGCGTACCATCACTAACCAAACAAAGCAATGTAATCGTAAGAAATAAATCAATTATTACGTTTCATTGATTTTGAACATCTCTATAGCCTCTTGTGGCACATTAGCCAACACAAGGTTACATTAGTATTTCAATTACGGATATACGTGAATAATTAATTAAAGTGCAATTTAGCTATAGATAAGGAAAAACATACATTAGATGTTGCTGTAAAGTCGTTTTTTTAGAACTTCATTTCGGTTAAGCCCATTAATTAAGTAAACTAAGCTTTGGTCAGTACATTAGCAAATTTGAGTGTACAAAAATGTTGAGTTTGCTAACGATCAGAGGAGTCGAGAAATAAATTTAAATTTATTATCACCGAAGTCTGAAGACAAAAGTACTTAACCTACGACCATACCTATAATTACCTAAATATGATTCGTATATAAGAGTAGTGCATTCGCATTATATTTTTATTTATTTGCAAATATAATGAAAATATTGTATGAAACATGAGCAATACAGGAATCACAAATGTTGGTCGTAAAAACCACCAGGCTTCTTGCCGCTCATTTGTGTTCCTATGCTACAGTCCATAATACACAGTTTATTATAGTATTTATGTTAGTAAGATTTGAGATTTTTCATCAGCTATATATAAAAAACATGTCATGTCAGTAACCATAGTTGGATAATTAGGGCTTAGTGTATTTGTGAAAAATCGTGTTTTGTCTTGGAAGATTATACATAAATTTTAAATGCAAAAATCTTATGTATATGCATAATTATATCCAAATCGATAGAGCCGATTCAAAAGTACATGAAAAATATTTACATATGTACAAAAATTCTCGTTTTAAGTGTTAAGATGTTGCTTAGGCTGAGCCAATAAATCAAATAATATATATGATTTTTGTTATAAGATATAGTATTTTCTCTTATTTCACGTGTTTTAAACACGGTCATTTGATAATCTATGTCTACAATCAGGCGTCCAACCGCCCCCTTTAAAACTTCATAAAAGCTTGTTAAAATTAAACATATGTACAAAGCTACGCTCGTAAAATAAAACACTAACTCATATATATATATATTTTTGAAAGTTACAGCGGGTACCTGAGTAATTTAGATTTTCAATATTTTTTTACACATCGTTGGGAGGCATACAAGAACACGGTCCACCTGATGTAACGTGGTTACCGTAGCTTATGAACGTTGGTAATCCCTTAAGTATCACTCGCGTGATGCCACCTCTGCTGCTAACACAGCAACTCCTTAGGAGCTTTACTGGTGACCTCACACGAGCACAACAACCCTCCAGGGAGTTATTTGACTGCGGTTTTGCTGTGAGCTTCCCCAGACGGGCAGCTTTGATGCGCCATACCTCTATTAAAAACACCCAAACCAAGATAAACAGACGTGTTCATGCACACAAATGTTTGTCCTGTGTGGGAATCGAATCAACGAGCGTTGGTGTCAAAGCCGCTTTGTTAACCGCGGCGCAACCGAGCTCATCAAAATTGCTTGTCAATTGGGCCCGGTAGGTTGCGATTGCAATCGGATTTATAGGCTTAACAAGAGATACAAAAGGGTCGTAAATGTTAAGAGAGGAGAGTTGTGGTCGGTTGTGCATCTACAAATTCAGCTCTCGTCGTATGCATAAGCGGAACTAAGTATTGTCATGATGTGATAGTATCTCCATGCACGCCATAATGAGGTTTCCGCGATCGTCACTGGCGCACTACAATTAATTAAACAACCAAGCGAATTTGTACTTGACTTTAATGCCCGCCAAGGTTTCGGTCAACTTTACTACCATCCGAAGAATGTATAAATTATGTGGATGGTATAAGGATATTCAACAATATAATTTTATAGTTAATAGATTCAGGCGTTATTTTGCGAAAGTCAAATTTACATGCAATTTGATCTAACCTGCTTTGTGTGCTTCCGCCACCAATTAGTTCATGCGGCCTAGCGCCTGCCGGCACCCACCCACTACTGTTAGTTGATGCAACATGCCGACGCTGCCATGGCTGCTCCGGTAGTCTCTGCCTCGGCTGCTGCGGTCGTCCGCCATCTGGAACAGAATCCGCATGCCCCCACCACCACCGTCGCTGCCACGATTGGCCTGGTCGTCGCTGCGACACGTGTTTCGCCTCTCCACGAGGCATCATCAGGCGCTGTAGATGTTAATCGTAAGAACAACATGCTACAAGTGACAAGTCCCCTTCACGTCAAACGTGAAGTTAAGTTTTATTTACCTTTAATACGAAGAAAAAAATAAGCTGAGAACAGGGGTAAAATAAAATATAACTAAAGAACCTAACGTCGCTACAGAAAAGTATATATCTAGGGTATCTTAATAAAATATACACATTACATGTTTAAGTTATGTACAGTTATAAGGAAAATTTAACGAGAAAAATGAGGAAAAGAGATCGAATAAATCAGGTTGTACTTCCCCAATCTTTTCTATTTGACAGTTCATCTATTTTACGGTTCGTATTATATAGGTACTTTTCGAGAAGTTGGATGGCGTCGTTGCATGTGTCAATTATAATCTGACACGCAGGTTAAACAACGTTGACCGCAGCAGTCTACGGATTGGTTTTTTTTATCACAAACTTATGTTAAGCTCATGTTAAGTCGTCGTATGGCCTCCATCAATCCACAGTTGAGCAGCGTAGCGAAGTATGTTCCAGACCCTTTAAGTATAAGGGAGACTCGTATCATATATATATATAAATTTGTGGTGGTGATGTATTGTACGTTTGGTTCTTCAGCACATTACATTTTTTCAAGCCAAGCGAAATTACCTGTGAAGCTACTATTGCAATGTTTCGATACGTTTATGATCGTGTTAAAAAGATTTTATTACGTATACGTACTTATTTTAATATGTATCTGTTACTTACGTATAAATATATAGACAAAATTAACTTAAGATCTAATATAAAATCAAAACTAACCAAAAAATATGTTTTATCGACATTTAACACGTATATCTGTAGGATATAAGTGGTATGACTATATTCTGGGTAACTTCATGTGATAAGTTTATATAATTACATGTTAAAGGTACAGTTACAAGAAAAATTTATAGAGAAAAACGACGAAAACACATGATATAAACCGGGTTGTATTTCCACCACTTTTCTTCCAATCTATTTTAGAATTCGTGTTAATTACTTCTAGTTGGAACTTCATACTTATTCGTCGAAATATTATATTATATTCATGTCGAACAAAATTTGCCTTTATATTGAGCAACCATACAAGCATTTTGAGTCGCAAAATGTTTTATTGCTAATTTTGTTGCTTCTTGACAATGAGGCATTCGGTTCTGCACTGCGCTGCTTGTCAAGGTCATAATAAAATTGTAAATTTTATTAACTTGGGAAGAAAAACCGGATCGAATGTGTTTTGTCCAAGTTTTTCAACGCTGATTACATCATCCATTCAGAAAACGACGATGTACCACGCCATCATTCGGGATAAATAAAACAATAAATTTATATTTTGTTTTTATCTTTTGTTGCCTAAGTAGTTAGTTAGTTGCCTAAGTTTGTATTATAGATATTTAGTAAATAATGTTTTTGATTACTTAGATAGGAGTTTCGTTAAGTGCATACGACAACCGTTCGGAAATAACGACATGTATCTCTCCATTTGTCGTCCCACTTCTGTAAATCCTTTAGAAGAATTAAGAAGAATTTGGTGATAAATGCCACTCGCGTCGCATATAATCTGGATATAGCTGGACGATGCCCTACACTGGCGAGGTTCGGTATGAATTTTGACAGGGTCAGAGTCATTCATTTGACTTACTCGTCCCGACTGAGGGAGCAATGGAGTAATTGACGAATCCAGTGATAGAGGAACTAGCGGCATCTGGTTTAACAATAGGGGTTGCGGATTCGATCCTCGCACAACACAAACGATTTTGTGCATAAATACTTGCGATTAGGCACACAAACACACATTTTCATTTTCTATGTATTAGTAGTTAACATTATATTCTACGAAGCCCTCTAAGTGGATGGATGCGAAAGCAGAGGATAGTATATAGTAGAAAGCATTAGAGAATCTATGTCCAGCAGTGCATAAATACAGGCTTATAATGACTTTTTTGATATACCGTCGGGAGGCAAACAAGTATGCGCTCCACCTGATTTAAAGTTGTTACCCGGCTATATAAACGCTTGCAAAATAAGTTCACGTTTTGGCATATACATCAACTATTTTTAGGTTATTTGTAACCTTCTACACTGGCAGGAATATAATTATTAGCGAGTTGTTATTTGGCTGCGGTCCTCTGTTAGGTGAAGGTGCTTACTCAGTTGGGCTATTTCGTTGCGCCCTACCTCTCTTTAAGTGATAATGATGATAACTCTTTTTACAAAACTCCTGATTTGAAAAATAAGTACCTAACGTAATGCGAATATCAAAGACGTGTATAGATGGTATCTTAGGTATAATTACTTAAATAACTAGCATAATTCCAATATCACCATAAACCAATTACCCATTTATAATTACTAGTAAAACAATTACGATAAAACTTTATGCTTGTGTCATAAATTCTATAGACATTGGTATTTGTCGTTATATTTCCTTATTATTTGGACCAAAAAAAAATACACTTATTTGCATGATTAAAATATATAAAACAGGTAATTCCCTGTCCAAACTGAACTGGATTAAACAAAAATATACGACTAATATCTGCATCAAACCGGATCGGCGTTTGAATGGGTTTATACAAGCTAATGTATTCTAAATCGTTGTTATCGCTTACGCCCTTATTATTTAAATATGGGTGTTGGATTAAAAATTTAGTTGCGGCGAAGAATAATACTTATATTATTTCCTTTTTTTTTTGCTGAGCGACTGTTGGCGATTTCAATATATCAATGACACGCACTCTAAAATCCAATTCTCCTAACATATAATTCTCAAATTAGATAGAGTATAAAATAAACTGTTGTAAGTTTTATCCTTTCTTTTTTAAGGTACTGTAAAATACGGTGGTATATAAAATATACCGATCTTCACGTTCAATCTACTCCTAGCTTCTTGAATTGAATCGTTAATATAGTTTCACAGATGCTCGCGGCATCGTTGTGAGTTCTTTTGATTATCTATAAGATCTTCAGAATTGTCCATCCACTAATTAAAAAGAGTGAGTAATTGGGTGTCGCAGTGTGTGTCATGAAGGGTTTTTTTGCAGCGCGAATGTTGAGATATAGTTATAGTTCAGATCGACTTTAACCAGTGTGGTCTGGTTGTAGCTGCCGAGGGCTGGCCTGCCACTCGCCTGGACCCCGCTCTACGCCCGCGGGGCTTCATCCATATCACCAAGACGATAACAACCACGTAGTATGTATTTTTTACTTACTATAATCCCAAAACAATTATGATCACGGTCAGATTACTCTCAGAATATTTACAATTGTGGACTAATACTTTAAACAAAGGAATTAAATCAGAATCTGAAGAATTTAAATAAGATTTCTGTACAGCACAACAATCCGGAAGGAAATAATTGAAACAGATTACATAACAATTGGGACTAATCAACCAACAGTTATCTATGTTTGTTATCAAAAATAAACACTGCTGAAATTAATTAATGAAAGGCTACTGAACTATATACATAATATACAACAGTATCTACGTGTGTCGAACGCATAATAACGGTAAATACAGTAATAGAAATGATGTTCAGGCCAGTTTAAAAGAATCTAGACCAGTCCACTGTTATATACGTGAAGCTGTGTAGAAAACATTTAGATTTCAGTATTTATACAAACCTTTCGGTTTCAATTCTACTATAATAGATCATTTGTCGTTTTACATGCTTGCAACACCGCGAGGTCGCGCTCTCACCAGTGACAGCAACCTTGGGGGCGACGGTTTAACGCGTCATTTGATTTTGCTACAGTTGCCAATTTATCCACTGAAAAAAATAAAAGAAAAACTGAGTTATTTCTCGTTTTACTTTCTGGGCTATCATTAGCGTTCACGGAATAGAGTTGATTGTAAAAAGAGCTTAGTCACCTTTTGACGTTGGTTCTATATGTTAATAAAACTAATAGTCTTCACATAACTTCACGTAATAATGGATGACTGTCCCTTCGATACAGTTCCTTGCGATTTCCTTTTGTCGGTTATTTTCATTACGTGTATTATGATATGGTGTGCTCGAACGTAGAAAAGGTAGGACAGGAAGAAACCGACTCGTTATCCTCGACAAAAAATGTTGTAAAAAAAGCGTGCGGTCTGTATTCCGGTTTGTATGATCGGTCAATTGTGGGTACGCCTTGTCAGTCTAATTTCGCACCTGTGGCCGTGAGTTAAGGTGTTCGTGGGACCAATGTTTCAGTATGTACATGGACCGTACAGGCCCGTCACGGCCATGGCGTTACGAATTTCGATATGGTATTAGAATGTTTCGCGCGTGTTTTGTTTCAATCCTGTAAACATGATTTTTCCAACACCTACTATTTTCACGGTTGTGCTTCTATTTATAAGGCATCGTAACGGTTAATTTCAACACATAGTTA
Organism: Pyralis farinalis; assembly: GCA_947507595.1. Taxonomy (NCBI): domain Eukaryota; kingdom Metazoa; phylum Arthropoda; class Insecta; order Lepidoptera; family Pyralidae; genus Pyralis; species Pyralis farinalis. Next base: position 12,204,209 of record OX382265.1, on the reverse strand, counting down.
ATTTGCATCTATATACCTAATACTGGTAGCATGCGTTCGAAACGTCAGGTTCAACAAAATAAATAAAACACGCGATACTTCCGTTAAAAATTGTTTAGTTTCAACTGGTGGCATGCTTGGAAAATTCTTGTAGAAAAGAAGGTTCGGTGATAAATTCATTTATGTTTGTCCGTAACGTCGTAAATGTTTTCGTGTACGTGCTGACCATCGATGTATGCTGACATTGCTTTAGTGTATTGGGTCACTAATAATAATGAATTTACAATAACGTAGATAAACAAAACCAAATTAACTATCCTCATATATTATCTTTTTATTGTTTTTATGTGAATAAGAGTCTTTTAGCGAATGGAGTCAAAATTATTGCTTACACCAACAAAGGAGATAGTTTTCTTGTAATAATCGGTGCACGCTATGACTTTAAAATATGTAGCCTAAAATATAATATAAAATAAAAACAATACCCATTCATGACCGCAAATAATTTTGAACTAAATATCTTAACAGTCCAAGCCACATACAGCAGGGCCACAAATAAAAAACAAAAGAATCACCAGAGATCCGGGAGCGTAAATTTGTGATGATAATAGCAAAATATAAATGGGTACAATAAAATGGGCTTCAAATAAAAAAATATATGTTAGCCATATATGCAGGACTGCAAATTGGCAATAAATTTGAGTTTCAAGTAAACATTAATATGTTCTTTATTCTCATAATACTTGATCTCAGTCGAGTCTATTCAAGCAGTAAACATAACAATGGAATCCACGTATTGGTGTGACTGCTTGTCGATTGTTATTAATATATGAATATTAATAATATTTGACAATAGATGTTGATATTACTAGTTCATTTAAAAAAATATATATTATCATTTTATTAAATTAAAATCCCGCTGCAAACAACATATTTTGTTTGTCGTTGCCATTGTTTATATATAATAGTAAGAATAACAATGCTTCTCAGAATTCGGTTTTGAAAGAGGTAGCACCGATTAAAAAAAATCTTGTTACGCTTAAATTAAACTAGTCGGTTATCTAATATCACCTAACTGTAACACTGTAGTCGTTGCTTGCCTATTTTTTTCATTTCGATGTTCGAGCTTTTATGTTTTTAGTCACGGTTAGCGAAAGATGACTCGGAGTATCTTTCCCAATCACCACATTAAGGAAGGTAGAAATATACAATGAGCAAACTCTGGCGCGTACAAATATCAATAGCATAGACATATGGTAAATATTAAGAAAACTGATAGAAAAAGTAGCTAGAGATGGACATGCCACTGTTTATAGGTACGCAAATGGAACCGAACAGGTTAGTGATAAATTATTTTATTCAATAGGTTCTCTAGCTGTGCAACATTTTGCAAGGCTACAGAAACTGGTCGATTTCATTTATTTTGTACAATAACTTTAACCACTAAACACGACATCTATGAAGTTGCAAAATTTCTTGCAAAATATGAGTAGTAACCTAAAATGTAGCTTGGACACATAATTGGAGACAATATCAATAATTGCTCCACATGGAATCTATCTTTTAGGATATGGTATATAATTGAAAGGAAATGTTGAAGACTGTTCCAAGCATATGAACCGCGAAAAATTAGGTCAGTTTAGTAAGTCGTAGCAATCAGTAAACCGACGCCAATCGACACGGGTAATATTCATATTTATTAAGTTAGCTTTCTTTCAATAAAAACTTGTATGTATACATATATTCGGGCATGATTTACGACGTTTGTTACGGTTATCGTCAACACTTGTTAGTCAGCGTAGCATCTAGTCTTTGAAATGAAACCGTCATCAAACATGGACAATGCACATTCAATGTAAGGAAATGCACTTATGTCGTCAGTGTACAAAGAACCTTGTTTATTGTCAGTTTAATCAGATGTACTTCAACTTGGTGTATTAATAGTGACTTGTTTTCAAAATGGTAAAAAAGAATATCAACGTAGAAAGCGACAAGCTTGCATGAAAAGGACTATGAAACTTAAAGAAGTCAGTGACGCGTGTAAGGAAAAGAACGAATCACGTCGCCATAGTGTTGGGTGATAACTATTGGCATACTATTATAATCTACTAAACCTGTGATGTAAACTGAACAACCTAAAATCTATTCATTTGTTTATGAAATTTACGAATATTCACCCATACACCCACACAGCTTTGTGTTAATGAGATACAGAACGCAAAGTTTGGTCACCACTACGCCTTACGCCTTAAAATACAATATAATTTTATAAACAGTAATTTAATTTATTCGTAAGTTTTTTATCGCTGGAAATCCATTCTTGAAAGTTTGTTGAGTATTTGCCACGTGTTTTCCTTATTTTGTTTACACAAACAAATTTGAACAACTATATGCATATATTTAATGCAGGATTCCAACCTTCAGTTGTGAAATATCTTGCAGATAGCACTGTACGCTTACTTAAAATTGTTTATTTACTTGAAGTTTATACGGGCACGCGACATATATCTGTAATAAAGTAAATACAAATGTGTAAATCAGTAAATAAATTTGTAATCATAATAATTTTAGGACTTTATTTACCTTGCTCATCGTACGAATTTATTCAACAATCTAGATTGCGATGTTAATAGCAAATACATGTTTCCATTTAATTTATCACTTCTAGACAAACATTAACTAACGAATAATTAAATTTACGCATATATATTTGTTCTATAAAGGATAATAATGCTGCGACTCCATTCGTCGTATGTTCATTGATAAAAATGTGTGTAGTTTATTACAGGAAAAATAGAACAGTCTTTTTTTTTAGAATATATTCTTTAGAATAAGAAATCGAAAAGCCTTCACTTTTACATTTATTTATGTTCACAGAAACACGGACTAAACTGATTTTTATTTTAAAAATGATTCTGCTTTAGGAAGCGTAGTGCACAATTTACAATACATAATAAACAATACTATATGCCGATGATGTCGACACATAAAACAATATTTTATTCCAACTTTTCCTTGACGAATCAGCAGTTCAGCCGATCGACATTGACAAAGTTACGTGATTTGTGTATTGAGTTGTAAATAAGGCATCACTACATAGCAGGACGCTGTCACGCGATTTTGAACTTTATAATCATCGATAAAGGACAACGTTTGACCTCACGTTAATTATCGTAAGTTACGAGTTCGACATGAATATGTATGTAACATATGAGACACGTCACAGTGACATCAGAAATGTTGTAACGTCAGAAAAATACTGGTTTTCGTAATAAAATGCTAGTGTATAAGCAAAGGGCATAGGAATTTACAATCCATTAATAGAATGATACTAAATCGTATTTGTAAGCAATGTAGACAAATTTTATCTAGAACACATTGACGGCGCCGGGTCATGAACCACACTGATTGAATACGCATGTCAAGCAACGTCTACCATAATCTAACTTTGAATTGATTTATTTATCTTTCTTTCTGCCCTTAGGAGAGTACGTTAAGCTGTATGTAGCGGCTGTTGGCGATATACGACAGTATTAAGCCAAGTTAGTTGACTTGGTTGACTTGAAAACTCTGGCTCCAAATCGCAATACGCTGTGAGCCCTTCGATTACAGGGAGATTAATTTTATTTCATAAGAGGATATGAGAGCATAGTTAAAGATGTATAGATAATCTATGATCTATGATTTACTTCGGGTTTTCCTGTTGAACTTTGTGTAATGACATTTCCTCATGTAAAGTAGTTGACAAATGTACATTCATTCTTAAAATCGAACTATAGCTGCCTCTGATTAGTGGTATTAATCAGAGGCAGCTATAGTTCGATTTTAAGGCGCTTAATACCATTTGAAGTTCATGTAGTTTTATTTGTATGTTTCTCAAAGAAAAATATTAAATCTGAGGTTTGTTTTCTTATCTTGTCTCTAACGAAATGGCCTAAGAGGTGTCAATGGGGCGCAACAACAACCAAAGCGCAATACAACATGTATTGATGAATATAAGTTGCTTCGTAAAAATATAAGGTATTTTATTTTTATAGCTTTGGAAACTTTATTTCCATAAGGTTTCGTTTCTCTCTTTTCAATGGCTTCATGTAATATATATAAATATAAATAGACAACAAATTTATCTGAATATATATAATTCTTCTGTATATCACTGATCTTTTTAGGATTCCGTACCCAAAGGGTAAAACGGACCCAATTACTGAGACTCCGCTGTCCGTCCGTCCGTCCGTCTGTCACCAGGCTGTATCTCATGAACCGTGAGAGACGGTTGAAATTTTCACAGATGATATTTCTGTTGCCGCTATAGCAACAAATACTAAACAACAGAATAAAATAAATATTTAAGGGGGCTCCCATACAACAAACGTGACTTTTTTACTCGTTATGCTCGATATTGATAACGGCAACATGTAGACGCTTGAAATATTCACACAATATTTAGTTATATATTCACTTTAAAAATAAATAATTAAATTAAAATAAAACAAATATTTAAGGGGCGCTCCCATACAACAAACGTGATTATTTTGCCGTTTTTATAGATAATGGTACGGAACCCTTCGTGCGCTCGCACTTGGCCGGTTTTTATAATATTTGTAAAGTGGGTTCCATTTTATGTCCGACGCGTACTTGCCCAATTTTATCCGATTATCTTTACTTGTCCGATATATCGATGGATACCATTACTTTACTTTTTGAAAGGACACTTCTTTTTCAGTATCTCATTCTTGTTCATTCATTTGATTGTGATCCTAGGCAAATGTTGTTATAGTCTGTATGCTTCCATGGCTAAAGTACACAATTCATTATCGGAGATGTCACATTTGACACTTTGATGTAAATAGGCGAAAAGGCCGAGAAAACTGTGTCACTAATGTGTTTCGAAATTGGCAATATTGACAAAAAATATTTGACAGGAATAATCATCATTACATAAAGTGTTATTCACAATAACATTATATTCAAACACAAAATAATAATATGAGTTCAAATATGTTAGAAACCTTCCTAGCATATTCTTATATAATATTTTTTGTACTAAATAAGTTATATATGGTATACTTTTTTCAATTATTTTTTATCAAATCAAACACGCAAAGCAAGCAACAACGACCTATCGATGTACATGGATTTATTCGTCTGAAATTCTTCGTGCTTCGAAGATCCTTGAGACATAAGTCAATCTGTAGCCCAGTAGCATATTGAAACATACTCTAAAATCTGAACATGGCTTGATAACCAGGCAAGGAGGGTGACAAACAAGCATACAGGTAGCATGATATGAAGCAGTTGCTTTACGTACTTGCTTGAGTTGCTACTTCTTCAGTCGGGCATCAAACTTTGAAAAGTTAGGTGACGTAGGCTTAACGTTAACTAAAAAATGCTTTACAATTTAGTTATTTTTAACGGGAATATTTAAATTAGTATTTATTTTTATTTTAATCTCTCATTCTAAATAATACTATATTGATGACTATATAAACCTCCGACAGAGGGAAGCTTTTTTTCATTAACATAAAAAACACAATTACAGAAAAAATAGAGTATTACAGTAAATTTTTGTTGTAGAATTTAAATTACCGGGTATTTTTATTCGTTTTGTGAATTGCCCTTCTTTAAAAAAGTAATGAATATAGTGCTTTGTGCGTTGCATGTTAATTTTGAAAATTCAAGACTTTTGAGCACTTTTTTTTGGCAAAAACTTCTTTGTACCGAAAACTTTATTATGCAAAAATCCCATCGGCAAGTGTATTGTATCACGAGTATACACAAGTAAGTGAGTTGTATACAAAACACGTATATATCTTGAGAAGAATTTCAATGAACCTCAGTTGATAACCCGGTGCAGTATGACGTCATTTTATGATGATCAAACAGGAGTTTCGAGCTAGTCAAAGAAATAAAAAATATTGTTCTGCAATATGCGTTGTCCTATTTTAACTATTGTAATGGAGAACAACAGCATCAAGTTAGTTTTGTGCGTTGTATATAACTGTATAGTAGAACAAAGTTCAAGCGGTCAGTATACATACACAACGGACCTGCGCACCGATGGTTACACACCTTTTTAGAAGAGTTTTTTTTATGGATTTCTAAAATGTGTGAAACAAAATTGTGTTAATATGTGAACTAAAGCGCCCTCGTTGTCCGCGCGTCGTCGCCATGCCCCGTCGTGCGTCTCGGTGCGAAAATAGTTCATAAGTGATAAGGCCGCGAAACATTACGCATGTATAAAATGGGTAAGCCGCATCCAAATAAAAAAGGTACCCGGACCGGTATTGTGTTCGAGAGACTGGAGATATCAGGAAGCTCCTGGGAAGGAGTTTCGTTAGCTGCGTGAAAACGTGCATGCAACACTCTTTGAGTTGCAACCATGTAGATTTCTCACCGTATTCGGCAATATAAGCGTTTGCCATCCGACATGGTATCAATGTAAAAATGGAATATTATTTACAATTACAGATAAAATTTGAACAGTTGGACTTCGTAAATAGAACTTGACAATGGTGAGTCATAGCCATCAGTGTGATGAGACATGACAATACATGATTGATATGCTAAAAGAAATTACGTATAAAAGGTGATGATGTCATAAAAATCATTGTACAATTAGCACAGTAGACACACTCTTCTGTGTTAATGATCCAATAACGTGTGTGGTCTTTGGATCATCTTTATAGTGCATAATTTATAGAATCAGAAGGCCGATTAAAGTTCGGTGGACTCTCTCTGCTCTCCATCTGGATGCCCCCGCTCTAAGGTGACAATACTCTATGTCAAGTTGCGCTTTTATATTATTAAAATAAAATATAAAAATTGTTTGTTTGCCATGTCTAAGTGCCCACTTAGACATTTTATTTATTCTCAATTCAATCCTCAAATCAATTCTCTTATGTTACTATTTTTCTATTTTAATCTGAAAGTATTTCGTAAATTACCATTGGCGAAGAAGAATTGCCGAAAGAAACTTGCCAATTAAACCTTTTTCAAGTTGTCAATTAGATATTACAATAAATTCATGTCAGCATATTGGTACAAAAATAGTAGAATTAAAAATGATCAAGAAAAGGTTGTCTGTGCTGAATTATTTGTCGGTTACGTATTCATCAATTCTATAACTAGCCATTTTACAGAGAATATTTTTGATATGGTTTTTGAACATATTATCATGTAAGGATAGAACTGTTGCAGGCAATTCCTTATAGAATCTAATACAATTTATAAGAAAAGATCTATCAGTCCTAGTAAGCCGATGTACCGACATATTATAATTTAATCTGAAAACGTCAAGTGTCTTCGACGTTTTCATAAATGAAAAAATACTTATTTCTTTATATAAACCTCATGCACATTTATATAAACGTTATACAACAAATATATATATAATGCTAGCATACTCTACCCATCAACCTTTGGGTGAATCATAGCATTAAATATTAATTACACCTCCTATATATGATATAGTAGGTGCAATTAATATTTAATCCTAACTGAAGAAAGTATATTAATTTAAACATATTAATAGCAAGAAAACTTTATCTCGTTAGTTAATTTACAAATTTTAAGTGTGTGACATTTAATGTCTATTTATTACTATTAAATTAATTATTATTTCACGTTATGTTTTATGAATACACAAAATACTGGTTCAGAATTCAGTAGCGATAGAGGTTCGACGAACGTCGCGGTGTTCCAATTACGACAAGCACTTGAGGAAAGAGCTGCAACTGCTGGCCATTAAAATGTTTTTAAACAACACGGGATGAGTCCCGTTGGCACCGGTTAGCTCCGGTCCCCGGCGAACAACACGCCGCTGCCATCGGTTCGCGGCTGATCACATTTATTTTGACCGGTTTCACAAGCACTCTTAAGATATGACGCCAAGCCGTTGCATTCCTAACGAACGGTCAATCGAAGATTTCCTTAAAATGTCCACATAATATATTATTAGACGGGTAAGGCTTTCGTAAATTAACGCGGTCGGCGCACCTCGCTCACTTTCACTAATCGTTGTTGGCGTAACAAACAGTTTTTCTGTGCTGATTTTCTTTGCGAATCTTCCTTGGGTTTGTCTCTACGCGTCACTGTGTTTCAACAACCGTACATAGACCCAGTTTTGAGACTAGAAATCGGATTACATTTATTCAAATTAGAAATTAAAAGTGGATTATGGTGTACAACATGGCCATCGTCAGAGTTCCGAGCGTGTGACTCGATTCAATCTTGCAGAAAACTAGATAAACTAGCCCGAGCATCTCATCGAGTGCCGACCGTCCTCAGCGGGCCGCGACTCTGTGCAACAGACAAGAAAGTATCAATTGGTCGCGGTAACATTTCTAGTAGATCGCGAAACGCGCTGACTCATCTGTGCTATTATTTTATTTAAGTATTCTGAATTCGAGATGTCGCACGATTATCGGCATTTAAAATTTGAATATGTTTATTATATTCAATATTTTTGCCAAACTAGCCAATTGTAGGATCAGATTTTGTAATGATAAAATCGCCATATTTATTTTAGTTAAGATGACGATTCAATAGTTCAGGAAATCTTCAAATAGATAAATTGTAGGACCAAGGGGAACAGATGAGAAAGCTATTCGTCCAGCAATGGGGTTCTACGAGCATCAGTGTTGAATTATAATACTCTCGCTAGAAATGTCAAGCCGTCCACTTCTACTAAGTAGAATTCACGACGGAGTCTCTGTATACAAAAGTAGTAGTTTCGTATCTACTCAATTATTGTTTATTATTATAGTGTTATAGGATATGTTATATCCTACAATCATCCGCAGTTGAGCGGCGTGGTGAAGGAAGATCCGTATCCTCGCAGTGGAATGAGTAAGGGTTGGTATTTGTTATATGGTAATAATCTATAGTTACTCATACTTTAATATAACAATAAGATATAAGAGAGGTAGGGCGCATCAAGGCAGCCCGTCTGGGGTAGTATCTCCACCTCACAGAAAACCGCAGCCAAATAACAACTTCCTGCGTGTGAGTGAGGTCTCACCAGTAAGCTCCTATAGTGTTGCTGTGTTAGCATTAGAGGATGCCAGCTCTAAGCGCGCGAGACATACTTAATGAATTGCAAATAGGCTACGGTAACCGCTTTACATCAGGTGGGCTGTATGCTTGTATGCCTACCGAGGCTGTATACAAAAAACATTTGGTGTTATTGAATATACAATCTTTTAGCTGTTAATTATTAAGGCTTGCAACTCGCTCGTGTGCAATGACCCCTGTTAGTATTGTTGCTCCGCGGCATCTTTCTGATAGCCTTATTCACTCGTGGGAACACGGCAATCCTCTCGGCAATCTGAACGAACTGCCATAATGGAAAGTTCACGCAGAACTGTCAATTACGACCTTGCAGAAGATCACAGCTGAAAGATTTACCCATTTACTTGTTTTTAGTTAAAAAAATGAACGTCTTATTGTATTTCACTTAATTAGGTAACAGTACCTCAAGTGCCAAGGCAAAAAGAACCACGTGAAAGTAATTAAATTTCAAGTCCAAATGTCTATTTTAAGTCAACATTATATACGAAAACATACAAAATACGGGTATGTACTGCAGTTAGAGAACCATGACATACGTATGGCCAGACAGCAGAGTCATAGCAATACTAGAGTGGCAATACATTCTTCGTAGTTTTCGTGTAATGACCTCTTACTAGGAAAACTCATTACGTCGCTGTGGTTATGGAGTTTATATTACTCATAGTGTCAAAGAACTCGTAACTGTATGTTTGTTTACTAACAATTCTGCTCATTTATTCCAACTCGATTGCATAATTTATTATTACATGCCTTATAATTTTAAGTACCTATCAGATTCCTAATGTTTACAATGTTATCAAATCCGAGGTCAACCGTATGGTTATGTTGGGATATTTAAATACTCTGTGTTTTAATTTAGAAAATGGTTACACGTTTACTATGTTTACACTGTTTATCTAAAAATAGAATATTTTCGAAAGACGTATGACGTCACCTAAGAAAGGTCTGCGTTTCCCTCTGGGTTGTGAAGGTCTGACGGCAGTCGATCTATATAAAAAACAGTATTTTTACCAAATCCTTAATCTTAAGTAGCGGACCTCGCGAATCCTAATGGGTTACGAAACGACATGACGCGAGGAAGAAGAAGACTGTTTATCAAAGATGTCTTATCGTCAAATGATTTTTTATTATTAATTTAAAACTCATAAGCCTAAGATTTCACTTGCTAGGACGTAACATCGCTTTAAACTAGTGACATCAATAAATGTATCAAATGGAATATTTTCTTAAGTATCTAATAGTCTCTAATAGTGATAAAAAAGACTCGCGCTTAACTACTTATTGGTTAGATTCTTTTTGTACTATTCAAGTGGTATGCAACATATTATGAAAACTCTTAAAAGTAGGTCTTGTACTTACAAGACCTACTGCTACTGGCCCAACCGGAAGCTGATGTTGTACACGCTTTTTTTTTCAAGAAGTACCGATGAAGCGCTGTCCTTCATCATCATTCGCCTGCTCATGCATCTCCTTAGGAGCGTCCATCTTATGACGTTCATTGCAACAACCGTTCAAAATATTATTAATTGCTGCGCTTCCTCAATCAGGAATCTGAAAATGTTGCAACAAATATCATTGTGCTGTATCTCAGGGTTTCGTTAGAGTCCTGTACGCTAATTGGTGGGGATAAAAGGTAAACCATGTGCGACTTAGGTCGGCTTTGACTTTAAAGATTATAGTGAGTCACTTAGCACACGTCAAATATAAACATTAGATGAACTGTTCAGTATTTTTAAGCTTTAAAAATACTGAGATACGGAGATTCCTGCTTGTGCGCGTTGTGACACGTTGTATATAAAGTAAGTGGACGTCAACCTTTATTTCAACACGTCGAGGTATCTGTTGTGAAAACACATTCGAAAATTCGAAATAATCATTATCCTCAATAAATCTTCTACGGTATTTGAATTTTACGAATCTGACCGAACATTATAAATATAATATGTGTCACTGATTTATTTTGTCAAAACATAATAAATAATAATATTTAGCTACAAAACAATTTCAATTCGATTAAAGTCGCCGTTGTCGAAGTTTCATCGGTTAGCAACATGACTCTATAATATTGTTATGTATGTATAAGCGTGCTTGCGCTCATGAATTACGGACACAATTTACATGCAAAACAACTGCACGCATTGTATAATGTAACTATCAACCGATGACATTTACTTGGAAGCCAAATTAAGGCTCGAAATTCCAAGCTTATGACTGGATAACCACTTAAAGTGCGCGTAAATGTCGTTCCCACCGAGATATACCAAGAAAAATCTTTTCGTGATGTAAATAAACAAATAAAACTATAATTATTAAACACGAAAGTTTTCTACAGAACTTTGCGAATATTGGTACATATATTTAGAGGATAAGTATGTAGATATCTGTGGACTTCACTTTTTAACTGTCTATCTGAACAAATTTTTCAAATTCAATCAAATTCTGTTTTACATATTTGGTATCATTTGTAGAATTTACATTAATTTGGAGCTACCTTCGTAGTTTAGTCTAATAAAAATAACGGACGTCGCATCGCTATGAATCGTGTAGAAAACGAGCGAGTTCAGTGGTACAGCTAGAAATAATATTCCGTATTTACCTTTTTGATATTGATAGAGTACTTTGTATGTCGAAATCGCTTGCACACAATTTGTTTTAGAACATACATTTCTATTATATGTTAGTACTTTTTGTATATAAGTGTAAAGTAATGCTAGCCCCATTTCGTGGAAATATTTTGGATGTTGTTGGCTCCATTGCCCCCATTACAGCTTGGGTTGCCAGATACAGGCATTTCATTTCCGGGTCAATTTGAGGGTTACGAATTTGGTCGGTAGGAAAATATACGAAAACAGATAATTCTTCTTCGCGTTATTTCGTTTCCCCATTAGTATTGGCGGCGTCCGTTACCCAAGCCTATGGATTTGGCGAAGATACTCATGTTTATATAGAGCGACTGTCATCAGACCTCCACAACCTAGAGGGAAAACTAGAGCTATCTCAGGTAAGGTCACACGTCTTTCGAAACATAATTTCTTAGACGTGCGGGTTTCACTCACGATGTTTTCCTTCACCGCCGAGCAAGTGATAATCACAAATATAAATCTGAAAACACGAATTTAGTGGTATATGCCAGGATTCGAACCAGGGACCTGTTGGTCACAGGGCCAGTTTTTTATCCACTACACTTCCACTCGTCAGTAGGAAAATATACGAAAATAAATAATTATTCTTGTAAATCACTTATCGTAATATTTTATAAACATACTATTATTATATCAATGGTAAAATCTAATTTACCAGCCATACATTACTAATGCAAAGCAGTGTATTTTTAAAATATTAAAAAAAAAACGTAAATCAAAAATTGAGCACCGCACCTCGCTTTTAAGTTACATTAAATTTCATTTTGGTAAAAATCAACACAAGATTACAATAGTATTAAACATAAAACCACTTATAAAACCAAAATTAAAAATCCCTCTTTTATTTTTTGATTAAATTCGAATATTTAAACCATAATTATTTTGGCTCAGTAATTAAATCAAACGATAAAACGACTACTTTTTTTAAATAATTGTCACTATATTTTGCCATAGTAGGTATGTGAAATCCGGGACTCTAAAGTGTAATTCCTGGACCGGATCCTCGAACCTGGATCCGGGATTGTCTCCGAATTACGTGTCTAATTCGGAGACAATCCCGGATTTCCCGGCCATCTAGTAAGCCTAATTACAGCCGTCTTTAGCTGAGTATGTGTATGTATGCTATCCTTTGCCATAAGAAGATAAAAAACGATTTAATTTGACATTTACATAGCTTTTCAATTGTCATTTCATATTGTCACTTATGCATATAATAATCTATTGAATTTTGGACTTCTTGCCGCGCTTTTGACGAGTGACATTATTGTTTTACTTGATTTTTTTTCAAGTCAGTATAAAATTAGTTTTGTGTGACAATTTCGATAGTATTTTGTAACAGAAGAGCTAATGAAATTATACAGTAATGAAAAAACGCAGATATGACACGTTTATGCACTTTTTGGAAGACGTGAATAAGTTCTTCAAGAAAACCTTGTAAAAATCACTATCGTTTTACGGGTGGTATTTAAATTGGGTTGATTGGGTCTAGGTATCCTTCCCAAGTATTTTTTCAGCACAGTTCCTAAAACTGGAACATAGAATTAAGATTTTTCTAATGGTTCTAAAACTGAAGACTTTGACACTGGCATAAAGTAGCAACACTATTGCCATAGATATAAAAAAAAATATTTATGTCTTCAACTCTACGATTACAGTACCTACGACTCAGAAAAATAGGAAGGTAGGTTTATATTCTTGGTATTTTAATGTAATTAATAAATTAAATGAATCTAAAGATCGTTAACCAATTTATAAATTTAATTCATTCATTCTGTCTTCAAGTCATTACAATACTTCAGGAAATATATTTTTTTATTCAATATTGCGTATAAGAACAGTATCGATACTTCTAATTCGAGCAAATAAATAATTTCGCTAGTTTTCTTTTTATGTGCTGAACCCTAAAATCAAATATCTTCAAATGACGTCATTTGGTTATAATGTTAATTGTTGGTTATCTATCTAAGGTTTCAGGAAGCATAGTCGTTGCATATCTGTATAATATATACGAATGTAATTTACAAACGGGCTGCAGACGACGTTACTGACACGAAGAGGGTGTGGCGGATTTAGAATATATGCGTCTGTACATTCCTTTACAAATATTAAAGGCCAAAGCAATACTGCGACATGTACTCGCAACCGGCTATTTTTAACCAACTATGTAATTGGCCCCCGTGGGCCTTGACCAGGTGGGAGAGGCGAGAAGCCTTACGGCTTGAACACACAAGCGATGAGTACGAGCGCCCACGAAAGTGGTAATACGGCTTAGGACATCGCGTGGTCTAGAACGAGAACTAGTAGTATCCATTCCTGAAGGGCCTGAGTAGGGAAGCGTCCAGGCACCACCTGGTGTCTTCTTCTTCTTAGCGTTATCCCTTTTCCACTAGGATTGGTCCTCGGAGATGTTGGTCAATAGGCTGGTTCTTTGCCGTTTGTTTTTTGGTGTATAGCGCAGAAATTCTTTATCGGTTACACCGAGATAGGTATATATGAATTTTAAGAGATGTACAGCATATCAAAGTACGTCTGGGGAAGTACCTCCACCTCATGAAGGAAATAAACAATGGAAAACCGATAAAACGAAATGCTTAGCAAATCTACTTACTCGCCGCTACGGGTCGGGGGTAAAGTAGAAAGCGCAGCTCTTATTGACTAGTCAATTATCCGCTTATTGGTTAAAAAATCCTTCCCTTGGTCACTAGGCTTGAACCGCTGCTATATTTAGGCGCTAAAACACAACATTTCTCGGTGAGTGAGAAGTGCTTTTTGCGCGTTTATTGATTATTGATATTGTTGTATAAGAAAAATATTTGATGGCTAACGCTGTAATGTTTTATTGATCCGTTTATTTTTTATTTCTGATTATTTATGATTATCGATGACTATGGCCGAAAACGTAAACGATGAATAACAATTACTCGTTTACAAAAAAATATCAAATCAATATTATTTAAGATTGTGAATTAAATATTATTTATATTTTCTTGTATTATAATTACTAGTTGATACGAGACTACAAATAATTATTCTGCAGGTACTCTGCTAGCAAAGTATCTATTACTATGTCTGATTTCAGTGACAGCACATAACGAGTAATTATAATTCGTAGTGACAACTTTTAACTTCTCAGTTCATAAAATATAAATAGGATTAGACAAATATTCACGGATGGAGGGTCCCGTACGTTACTTTACTTGCACCATAACTAAGTTTTTAATGAAACCGTGCTAATTAAAGACAATTTATTTTTCTTCATATTTCTCAATCTCTACGCAAACCTATTCTAAATCCTTAAACTGTGTCCAAACTAGATTGAAACCTCAAATCGTGATGTTAAGTAGGAGTTATTTTTGTCAACTGCACAACTAAGGCTGTTTTTGAAGGAAAATCCGCATACGCAAGCGTGTTTGTGAAGGAAAATCCTTCATAAAACCAAGTTAGTTATGCGATCGATTATTAAATTTTTAGACCTACATATATTAGAAGTGTCATTTATTTTTCCTGTTAAAAATACATAAAACTTTATCAGGTATAATTAATGCTTGCGGGCCAGCATGGCAGTTTAGGGCCAGCATGGCAGCTTGCGGGCCAGCATGGCAGCGCCAACTATCAGGACACTGCCTTTTGTCAGTTGCCACTGCGATTTGGGCTCCGCTTTCGCTTACCATCAGGCGAAGCAGGGCCACTATGCTGAGTCTTAAGTTTAGAACCATTTCAAAGTCCTCTTAATTCTAAATTTTCCAGCTTCAGGAACTCTGAACTGAAAAATTTGTTGGAAATTATTAAATTTATTTTAATTAAAGGCTTATTTCACGCTTTCAAAAAAATATTTTTGAAAGATTTTTATTACTGTATAAGTTAACTAGCATTTATCTTTAGTTTCTATACAACATCCGGCGTCTTACAATTGTGATAATAAAATATAATTTTAGACCGAAGCGTAAAAATTCCAATATTAACAACAATGTTAAAAGTGACCAAATTGATCATGTTTTATCAAAAGGTGATGTCAGCAGCCTTAGAGACCGACGAGCGTGTATAAGAAGGCATATCAATGTTAAAGACGCGAGTGAGGTGTGTAAGGACCGAGTCATGCTCGGTTCTGTCGTACGTCACTCCTACCCCGTAAGGGATTTGGTGTGAAGTTATATAGAGATATTTAGAACACGACTGGGGAAGACCTCGGCCAAATAATAACTCCCTGAAGAGTTGTTGTGCTCCTGCAAATGAGTAAGGTCATTAGAAAACATTTTTTTTACATTAGCAGCAGAAATTTAACGCACATGGGATTTTCACTATCTATCTATCTATCTATAACTTCACGCCAAATCCCTTACGGGGTAGGCATATACGGGATATTTCACGTTGGCTTAATATCACTCTTGTCTGAATTAGTATTAAAGAAAGGGTCTTAAAGTGCACTTTTATCGATAATAATCGTTCCTCTCATTATACGAGTACATACCTACGTCGCATCATTATAAAATTTTGTCGGAGTGTAATTATTAATATGGGTGTAAATGTCATTGGAGTATAAAGCCATTTATCGGTGCAATGGTTAAAAACTAGTCAAGTACAAGACGAACTTCGACGTGCATGTGTGACTCGTAATCTACCCGTTTTTAACAATTTTTTTTACATTCCCAAGTTTTGTATGTTACGATTCAACATAACTCAATATGTGTGTAAAAGTTCTTGATTTTTAAAAAACGAACTGCATAGAAACATTCTATTTTATCACCCAAATGTCGCTGAAACTTCATAGACAAGAACGAAGAGACCGCATTACTACATTTGATTGCTAGTATTGCTAGCGAGATCCCTATATACTTATATTCTCTGATATATTTTTGATTTCTATTTTAGAAATTTATTATTACTGGTTGATTCTGTGACAAACAGACAGATGGAGTCAAATAAAGGCGGTGTCTTTTATAGCTTGTTAATTTTTAAGAAGATCGAGAATAAATTTCATACCTGAACATAGCTATAGAATGGTAATAATTATCACCGTCCCTTTTTATGTCGTAAAACATTGAGAAATAAACTTAACACGACCGTTTTAAAGTTTTGCGATTTATTTTATACTTATTTGTATTTTTAGTATTTCCAACAATTGCATTTGGCCAGTTAGTTATAATCCCTTTGAGTGGAATAAGGCCCGTCAACATCTAGCACCATAAATATCGTAACACATTTAAAATTCACATTGTTTTTCGTTGGCATTCCTGAATATTAACGCAATGTTCCGTCGTTACTCAGTACTTCCGTGACAACTTTTAGCGAAACTTTTTTCTTATTGATTTGTACACAATTTGTACGCAATTCAATGCCTTTCTGGGGTTATCATCTACTATTAATAAGTAATATATTTGTGCATTAAATCAGATATAATCCACTTCCGTGTACAAATTCGACCCTGCTACAGCTTTATAATATTTTGTATTGATTATAGAGTATGACTTAAAATCTAAACCGACCACAGAGACAGTTCTAAAATCTGTATACAAAGGGCTTATTGACAGCTGTATAAATTTGGAACGGTAAGTCAAGAATGTATATTATGGTTAAAGTAGCTGATCTTCATATTCTGGTCTTGAATCTGTTTACGGTCATTTTTCATGGTCTTAATTTTATGTACGCTATTTGAATGAGTCGTAGAAGATTATAATAGTGCGGTAAAGTCGAAATGTAAAATATTCAGTATTTGGCATTTTTTTTGTATATCACATATTTATTTGTAATTCTTGAGTTTTGGTATCTAACATGGTGTAATTTATAAAAATTGACAAAAGCAATCGTAGCCTTTTTCTTTGTTTTGAAAAAAAAAACGCTACTAATGAATGGTTACAGAACATTAAAAATCTCTTTATAATGGTGTTTCTACTGTTATTCTTTTTACAATACAACAATCGTCGTCAAAGAGTATACAAATAAATTACTAACATTTTTTTAAACATACATTGAGAATACATCCAATGACATTCATTATAGTAAGTTAGTTGATTATTTAGCTATTCACTGTAAAACAATTACACAAGTTATGACTTGCAACACTGAAACATTCATTCAACATCAAAAAAAATATTGTCGCTAACATTTTTTTTATGAAAAGTAATGGTTTCTAAGTTGTACAATGTTCCATTTGTGCCCTCTGCATTTGTCCAGGGATCAATGACTCATGGAAACGATTTGGTCCAGATCAACAATTTTGCGTAAGATTTATCGAGTTTGGACTGGATTTCACGAGAAGTGGATTAATTGCCACCAAGCTCGCGGTCTCATGTGCAATTTATTTTGAAGTTTAGGTAGAACCCGAACGTAGGTGCTATTGTTCAGTCACTGATAAAAAGTTCATCCGGTAAGCTTTACAAGTAGTTAATCTTTGTTTTAGCTTTGTAAAAGAAGTATGTAACGGCTATTAATTTAATAGTATCTCATTAATTTTAGCTTGCAAAATGAATGGTCTGCAAAACAAGTGTTACAAATTTTCGATACCACCTAGGTATTAATCATTTCATAAAAAGTAATGATGATCACGATATTTCTAAATGGCATCATTAGTTCCAAATATAATTATCATATTACATTGGATAACTGATAAGTACACTGCCCGCCTGATACGAACCTGTATGAAGCCTATGAACGCTTGGAACACACAGTTACACGTAACAACACTTTTCACGTGGCAGCTGGAGAAATAACCTTTTTAAGTCGTCTTTTTAGTTGCTTTAGTTATTTTACGAATATACTCGAACGTAAAAAGCTATTAATGTACAAATACGTTGACTGGAAGGTTAAATATGAAACCTGTGAAAATGTAATGTAACATGCGTTATAACAAAGTATAGTATGCTTAAGTATAGTATGTTATAGGAAAAGAACCACCTGACAAGGATTATATAATCGGTACTAAAGATAATGGTGAGCTACATCCTTTTATTCAATAAACGCAAAGGTTAACGCCAAAAATTCGGTTCGAGAAAGCAAATTTTAATACCTGACATTTGCGTGATCGAGACATATCTGAGTATAGTTACTATACCACTCTGGTATAATAACTTTATGAATTAAAGAGACACAGAGAATTTTTGGCGTTAACCTTTGCTTTTATTGAATAAAAGGAAGTAGCTCACTATTACCTTTAGTACCGATGTCAACTTTTCTTGGATGTGGTGCATCCTGCCAATGAACAAACTAAGCTCTAACAAAAGTTAGAGCACAGTGATTTTTGTTAGGGTGAGCATGACAGTGAAAGTGATCTCTCTACCTTCAAATACGTAGTCTTTGAAGAAAGAAGTCGGAATAACAATTTTTTAGAGGCTTATTGTGATCCTGCATGTGAGATTGGCTACCAGGAAGTTCCCAAAAACGTGCGCAAGTTAACGTTAGCAGCGATAGATAGAAAACGTATGACCAAGTGTTGCAACGCGCGGACAATATAATACTTCTTGTGTTGCAAGCGTCTGTAGGATACGGTAACCACTTCGTATCAGTTCAATCCTAATATTGTTATCACTGAAATAAGTTTTATTTCTGTAACTTCTATATTGAAGTCTCTATACTCTATATTAAATCTCCTTGAATAACAAAAAGTAACAGCGAGTAACAGTGGATTTCGTGTCCTGATGGCTCTATATCTACATAATATTTTAAAGTTGTTTAGTATTCGTTATAAAACAAACAAAAAAAACTGGCCAAGTGCGAGTTGGAATCGCGCATTGAGGGTTCCATACAAAGTTAGACATTCACCAAAATAATTAGGTAACATTACTGAAGTTCATAAACTATGAAAGTAATTGCTCTAACGAAAAGATAAACTGTATTGATTGGAGAAACTTAACTTTGCCATTGGGGAAATATTCCCATTATTCCCGTGCATGGACGTAGTTTCCGGGTAGTTTAAAAAATGCACGGGATTGAAGATTTGAGTATTTAATATAAATTGTAACTTGCTACCTTACACTTAGCTTACACGCGCTCCTGAGAAAAGTAGCAGACGTACATCAAAACGATCCTACTAATTTTTACCAATCCTAAAAATCTCCAGACGTTAGGAAACGTTCAATTTATTTCATGTACAGTGCATACAAAATATATGTCCTGTCCAGCTTTATATCGTCTACTTTATAGGTAATAAAATAAATAAATTAAGAACTTAAGATCCAGTTCCTGCAACGCAAATTAACGGATGCCTGCTAACCGGTCCACTTGTATAAATGTAATGACTATTGTACATTCCAAAATGTTAAGTTTTTTATATCTGTCTACTGCCATGAAACTATCAAACTGCGAACTAATATACATGTATTACGAAGTTAATAAAATTATAGGCTTGTCTGCCTGAGGGCGTGGCGTCAGGAATCCTAAAAAAAATCGGCGAACGTGCATGAAAAGAGTTATTATGAATGGAGCGCAAGAATTGAGTCATGTATCCTTCAGTTCTCCCTACTTACCGAAAGGGACTTGGCATGAAGATATAAATAGATAGATTTTGTCACAAACAATGACTATTTCTGCAGACATAAATATAATTTGTTTATCGCAGAAACATCAGGGTGTTATTAGTTTATCTGCAATGTCTACAGTACTTGGCGATAAGTTTGTAAGTCGCATATTTGTAGACATATCTTCTTTTCCAAAGATTGACGGGAAGGGAATACTTTTAGCATAAAGGCCGCGTTTCGTTTACTCAGCGTGTAGTGAATAAAGTTATACAAATAAATAAATAGCAACTTTGTAAATGCTGTTCTTGGATGCTAAAATATATAGAATTCCTAGACTTCTCTTGAATTCATTTAATCATCCACATTCTAACCCCATTGGTGCATTGTCAAACATTGAAGAATAACACATGTATATCATCATCAGCGTAAGACGTAATTCGTGTGGAAACTATGTACTGTCTAGTCTACTAACTAGGTTTAACAATAAAATGTCACATTTCAAGATAAATAGGTGTACCAAACAACACTTATTGAACGACTTACTGGCAGACAATGACCAGTCGAAATCCCTGAATGTAGAGATTTGGAAGTGAATATTCGTTACGTATCGAAAAGACACATTACGAGTTTTTGGATATATGCACGGGGATATGAAGTCACGGGAATCTTTTAGATTTTAGTCATACACAATTAAACATGGCTTCCACGATTTGAATGTAATGAGGTGAACATAAGCTTCGCGTGATGACTTTAATCAGCGTACAACTATCAAGTCTACACCACACCACTGTGGATACCGTGTCACGCTTAAATTATAATCATTGGCTGTCCCTGACCGGCGTCACGATTCGCTATAATTATAAATCAATTGTACGAAATGTACAAATTCGCCGAGTTAGGTGCACAAAGACGTGTCAACAGTCGAGTTCTAAATTTACATTGCAATTCGTAGCGTGACTGTTATGCCTAGTGAGTGTCTAACTATAGCTAACAGAACTTACGTTCTACGATAACTGATACCCGCAAAGACCATCGAGCTATGTCGTTACCAACATCTCTACTGATGACACAACGTAGCTAATTGCTTAGTAGCTTATTTAGTCACGTAGATGCTCACTCCTTGGTTTATTTTAATCGCTTATTCTCTGAACGTGTAACTGCAGTTTCACAGCGGTGTTAGCAATGTGTCTTCCACTCCAACAAAATCATTCACAACATTAAGCAGGGAAGTTTAAGGAGTGTCTCTTCCGTTTTACAATTAGTAGCTTAGTACTAGTACAGTATTTTGGAAGTACCTCAAATTTACGGTAGACTGTAGCGACGAAATAATCCCCTAGTGTTTCGCTGAGTTCATTCGCGTGGGTAAGGTCACCTTAACAACCTAAGGAGATGCCGCTCCCGTTGACAAGTGCTCTAATGACTTGTGTGTGTTTGATTGTCCTGCATGATGTCACTGCCGTCACCAGAGATCTACAAACAAAGATTACTACTCGTAGCTTGTTGAAAATATGTTAATAAAAAAATATTTATTTGTGCTTATTAGAAATATGTGTGGTTGAACAAAACCAATATACAATCCTTGAGATATTGAAGATTTGCGACCACTCACTCGATATCGTCGAAAATCTGGCGTGAAGCTACGATACCTTAAACAGGTTTCACCTTATATAAAAAGAATTTTACATCTGCTTACGATAGGCGAAGATATCGCGTACCGAGCATACATACACACAAAAACAAAACAAATAATTACTAACGCTCCGTAAAATGCTCAACAAAATGTTTAGCCTATACTGTGAGGATGACAGAAGTGCCAAATCACAATTGGCACGATCTTTACTCTGAGCAGCAATTTGTATTCCCTTAAAGCTTCATTTCCTGAAAGAAGTTGGCTTACTGGTTTTGCACAAAGATCATTCGGATGGACGTGGATCAATGAGAACGTGCAAGTATTGGAAACGAGCAACATATACAAAGGTCTATAAATAAAAATAACGTTCTATAGATCAGTGTGTCAGTGGATCTTGTTGATTCGCAGTTGATCACCACAATCAAACGACCATAGCATTGTTTTTAGCTCGTCTTTACAGCTTAACGATTATTGGTCGCTGTATCACTATATCCATTGTGTGCCGGCCTTGGCCATCAATTAATACAGCCATACAGCCACATGATAATAGCCCTCAGTTTCCGGGACATGGAATTCGTTACAATATAATTTTCCTATCATCTTTCATAATAGGATTGTTTATACCAAAGGTAGTATTTTACCAAGGTCACTCGTGTGGCAAACCTACCTCACTAAACAATCTAAAGTGCTCTGGTGCCTTTATCTCATAGCAGAATGACGAGAAGAAAATATTTTGGATACGGTTCCTATATCATAATGCACTGATTCATCCCGTTGTATAGAAATATCCCGATATTTTTTGTTGTTACTTGTAACTTGAAATTGATGTTCCATTACCTCGCGATACTTCTTTTTTTAGCGTTATCACGTTTCCTAATCCATTACTTTACATAAAGTGATTGCCGTCAGTCAAACCTCCACAATCCAGAGGGAAAACCAGACCGTTCCTAGGTTAGTTCACACGACTTCGAAAATTGAATGTCTTGGGCATACGGGTTTCCTCATAGTTTTCCTTCACGGTGAGCAAGTGACAATTACAAATATGTACATAAATACGAAAACATGAATTTAGTAATATACCAGGATGCGAACTGGAGATCAGTTGTTTAATAGGCCGGTTCTTTATTCACTGAGCTATCTTTGCATTACCTCACGGTACTATTAAAGTATTAAACGTCTCCCGGAACATTCAAACAATAGATCTCTAGAGCAAGGCATATTCGTCTAGCTAGACTGTTGATTATTTATCAGCACAGTAATGTATGATACTTTTTAATAGGACAGATGTAGTGTAATGCCTATAACGGGCTTATACTTGCCCTATATCAGTCAGTTAACCGTGGATTATAATCTGGAATATAACAAATGGATAATTCAATAATAAAAATACACATTGGGGTCGGTACCAGAAGCGTGCACGTCGCGACCCTGCCAGTCCAACACTGGACTGCAATTCTGGACCTAAAAACAAACCGCACAGACGCGCGGATTAGGGCGTCCCCCGTAGGCGACACGCACCGATCCGCCCTCGTCGGTGCGGGTTTAAGTGTATGCGGCGGTGGGGGCCGCCACCCACCACGCAACGCCCAACCTGGCGGGTCGAGGAGAGCTGAGTGTCGTATAGGCACATGGAATGTGAGAGGTGGATTACAAGATAAGATGAATGAGTTGATAGATATAATGAATGAGAGATGCCTAGATGTTTTGTGTGTGTCAGAGACCAAGCGAAAGGGAAGCGACGCCGAAGATCTGCCCGGTGGCATGATGGCCCTGTGGTCCGGGGTGAACCAGGACGATCATGCCAGCGCTGGCGTAGGCGTTGTGCTTTCATCTCGCTTGGCCGCTGGTGTGAAAGATTACGATTTAGTAGGGCCAAGACTTCTCTGGGTTAAAATAAAACTGGGGATTACGCGAGTCTTTTTGGTTGCAGCATATGCTCCTGTAAGCTCTACTAATCCCCAGGAGCTCGAGAAGTTTTGGGAGACCGCAAGGGGTGTTCTGGATTTGGCTGATGCGAATGAACGGATAATTATGTGTGGAGATCTGAATGGAAGGGTTGGGACCAAGCGAAGCAGTTATGAGGCTGTGCTTGGTCCATACGGAGATAAGAGAGTGAACGATGCTGGTAAGTTACTTTTAGACGTATGGATGGAACGAAACCTCCTTGTGACGAACACGTTCCTCCATCACAAGGATATTCACACGTACACATGGAGACGGAATGAACAGAAAAGTGTGATTGATCTGATTTTGATAGATGGACGTCTCCGAAAGTCGTTAATGGATACAAGAGCCTTCAGAGGCCCCACTCTTGAAACGGACCACTATCTGGTGATAAGCCGATTTGTGGGCCTTTTCAAGAAGTGGAGGCATTGGCGAGTGCGTATTCCTTTCGGAGACCATGAAAGAATAAGAAGTGAAAAATTGGAAGATGAAAGTATGAGGAGTACGTATGTACGTCTAGTCAGTGAAAGACTTGCGAACGCGAGTCTTTCCGACTCAGATGTAGACGAATGTTGGAAAGTTCTGAAAGAAAGTATGGTGGACAGTGCGAAAGAAGCATGTGGATGCGCAAAGAGACGTAGAACACTGAAAGGAGATGCCTGGTGGGATGCGGAGGTTCAATCCTCCGTGGATAAAAAGAGGAGAGCGTGGCTGGATTACGTATCATCTTTGCACCAGAGTGATAGTATGAAAGAGAAGAAGAAAGAAATATACCGTCGATGCAAGAATGAAACCAAAGCTTTAGTGAAAGAGAGGCGTGAAAGACTACTTATGAATGAGGAAGAGAGGCTGACGAAGAACTTCGAGGCTAATACCAAACTCTTCTGGAGAGAGGTAAAGAAGTCTCGGAGTGGTTCGTCGGCATCCGGAATGGACAAGATAAAAGGTAAAGCTGGTGGCATTCTTGCTAACACTCAGGAGGTGTTAGAACGGTGGAGCGAATATTTTAGAGAAATGTATGATTATGTCCAGGGCGCTGGCACTGTGAATGAGTCTGTGACTGATTCGGCAGTGCCAACGTACCATGAAGACATTAGCATGGATGAGATTGAATGGTCGATACGAAGTTTGAAAAATGGAAAGTCAGCGGGAATCGATATGGTAACAGCTGAGATGATCAAACTGGGTGGCACCTACGTTAGGGACGCTTTCTGGTTTTTGAGCAAATTATGCTGGAGAACCGGAAGAGTCCCGAGCGATTGGAGACGCGCAGTCATCGTGCCCTTGTATAAAGGCAAGGGCTCACGTATGGACTGCGCCAACTATAGGGCCATCAGTTTGATCAGCCTAGCAGCTAAAGTGTATGGAAAAATCATTGAAAGGAGAATGAGGGTGAAATCCGATGGAATGCTTTGGGAAGCACAGGGGGGATTTCGAAGCGGCAGAGGATGTACTGATCAAGTTTTTTTCGCTCCGCAATATCGTGGAAAAGCATCTGGCTACGGACCAGAAGGTTTTCTGCGGTTTTGTGGACCTTGAAAAAGCATTTGATAGGGTCGTGCGAAAGAATCTCTGGAACATCTTGCCCAGATATGGGATTGACGGTGACCTTCTACGTGCTGTGCAATCCACCTATGAGGATTGCACAGCATGTGTGAGAGTGGACGGCAGCTTATCACCCTGGTTTGATACCAATATTGGTGTCAGACAGGGATGCGTGCTGTCGGCTCGGCTATTCATCCTGTATCTGGACAGTTGTCTTCAGAGAATGAGAAATATGAATGTGGGAATGCGAATGGGTGGCTCAGTGGTTAACTGCCTGCTTTATGCAGATGACGCAGTATTAATAGCAGAATCATCATCCGAACTGCAAACACTAGTCACAACAATGAAAGACGATTGTATGAAGAAAGGCTTACAATTGAATGCGAAGAAAACCAAAATAATGGTATTTGAAAGAGAGACAACCAGAACGAACACTAGGATTACGGTTGATGATGTAGTGTTGGAGCAAGTGGATGAGTTTGTATATCTTGGAAGCGCTTTTAGAAGCGATGGAAGGTACACCGCTGATGTGGAGAGACGAGTGAGTGCAGGGAATAGCGTGAATGGAGCGTTGGGTAAACTGTTTGGCAGCCGAAATCTAAGCCAGAAGGCACAGCTCGCTGTACACAGCGCGGTGTTAATCCCAACGCTAACTTATGGAAGTGAGAGCTGGGTATGGCAGAGAGAGCATGAAAGTAGAATAAATGCGGTCGAGATGCGAGCACTGCGAAAAATTTGTGGCATAACGCTTGCTGACCGCGTTCGAAATGATGACGTACGAAAGAGAGTTGGACTGAAAGAGAGTGTCGGTGTTAAGATAAGAAAGGGCATGCTCCGTTGGTTCGGACATGTAGAAAGAATGCAAGATGAAAGAATGACGAAACAGATATACAATGCGAAAGTGGAAGGATGTAGGAGCCGAGGAAGACCAAGACTAACCTACCATGACCAAATTGGTCGTGTTTTATCAGAAGGTGATGTCAGGAGCCTTAGGAACCGGCGAGCGTGCATGAAAAGAGTTATGAATGTGAAAGAAGCGAGTGAAATGTGTAAGGACCGCGTCTTATGGCGCTCGGTTCTCTCTGCCTACCCCGCAAGGGACCTGGCGTGAAGATATACATACATACATACAAAAATACACAAGTTATTATTGTCACTGCTTGCGTAGTCAATCTGAATATTAAGCGTACGTCGTCGTAATTACAACACGACACAGCATAGCTACACAACAACAACGGTCAAGCTGTTTAGACTTCATGAGGGTGCAATAGAACGAATACATGCTCGAAAACCGTACTCCGCCAGTCACGCCAATCTCATATCTAATAGAGATTACACTCAATTTGGATGTGATTTTAAGTGATATATGCATGAGATCCCATTCAAAATTATATTAAATGTTATATCAACGAATATCTCAATAAATATTGTATTTTGGTCCTATTAGTCATTATATAGCCGAGAAACTTTCACAGTGTTCTGGTTGTGTCCTTAGGGCACGCATATAGGTGAATGTTATTTGTAGTTTGTAGAACTGAAGATTTCTTAAATGAAAATAAAGGCGAGTGAGACCGGAACACCGCTATCAATCTTATGATGGACTGGAAGATAGCGTTAATATATGCACGGAAGTACTTGATGCTATTTTAGTCAAACGATGATTTCTTTATTCCTTGATTGCTTTTCATTGTCTTTCTACACGGGTGAGCGTTAATATAGCTAGTCTATTTTTATAAAGCGATTCTATTAATTGTCGCTTCTGTATCTCAATGATGTATTTTGCCACTTAGGTCTGTCGCTTCTCGACAATAGAATCGCAGGAAGACTAATTACGTTTAAATTACCTGAATATAATAGAAACTACCTTGCTTCGTATTTAATTTTTACATGTGACTGTGGATTCTGACGGACTGTTTGCTGTTCGCCGCCTTTTTTCTCCATCTCCCAAACGAAATGACTTACAGATGCGAAATATATATATTTTGTGTAGATTATTCTAATAATGCGGGAAACTCAAACATTAAGAGTCTCATTTTGTTTTTATTAACAACGCTGAATTTAAGACCAATTCAATAAAAAACGCTCAGTACTAGCACTGTAGAACTGTATTGTATTTATTATTTTTGTATAATTATACATAATTTTGATTATTTCTATAAGTGGCCACAATAAAAAATATTCATAATTTTGGTTACTTGTACATACATAATAAATACAAAATATGTTTCAAATAAACATAAATATGGTTCTACAGTGCCAGTATAAAGCGTTTTTGGTATTAAAAGGGTCCTAACTCGACGACCATAGCTGCAACAAGACGGCTAAGGGTTACTGTGTTAGCAGCAGGGGTAGCAACTATTTACAACTTATTGCAAGCATTTATAAGTTACGGTAACCATTTTACATCAGTTGCGCCATACACTTGTATGGCCCCCGACGTTGTAGAAAAAATATATGTCGTTACCCGCGAACTGGTGAATGTTGGCAAGATAGTAAAGAAGACTGAAGAAAATAAGACGCGAATAATCCGATAGATAAGAGTGAGGCAAATGATGGCCAGTGAAGGAGGAAGAAAGAAAATAACACAAGATTGTTTAATTTGGCTTTCAATTTTGTCCTATTCCAGGAAGTGTCGTAGGCAATGCTAACACTTCACGATCAGATCTGCTTGGAGACTATCACGTTCATGCATTACTGGAGAGATTACTGTCGTGAAAAAATGTACAAGCGTGACTTTAGCGGGTGCGTAATCGGAATATTACACATAAATATTTGTTTGCAAACATAGGCTGTCTACTACGTGCCATTTGTTTCTAATAGCATCAAAATGAATCACATATTGTACATATAAACCATGTATACAATTAAAAAGTTATCCAGCACGTTACACAACAAACTTATAAAAAACGTATTGTAAGTGTTGAAAATATATATTATTATAATGAGGCGACCTCGCATAACAATTTTTTTAGTCATAAAGGTCTGTCATTAGAAATATATAATTAGTTGATATTAAATGGAATAATTATAAAAGAAACAAACGGATAAATTCAAATGCCCACATATATATACATATGTATATACCTATATACGCGCTGTATGCTTCCTATGTATGTAGGTAGAT
Source organism: Pyralis farinalis (assembly GCA_947507595.1). NCBI lineage: Eukaryota > Metazoa > Arthropoda > Insecta > Lepidoptera > Pyralidae > Pyralis > Pyralis farinalis. The sequence goes on along the minus strand of OX382265.1, from coordinate 12,175,826 downwards.
GCATATATATATACATATATATGGAGCATACCGTTGCAATGTTATACCGTTTTAGCGTAGTGCGTATACTAAAACGGTATAACATTGCACATGCAAGTGATAATTTCCTTTTTATTTATGTACTAAAAGCCGTGTACCATGAAAATAATTATAATATTCACTTACTTAATGTAATTAATTTGATGCTGTTAATAATACATCGAGTGATACCCAGACCTACCCATGCAAAACGAGAAATCCAATATTGTTAGGTAATGAAAAATGCGATATTCAGATAAAAACAATATTCAATTTAATCCTAAATCTTATTATTAATACCTCTGAATATTGGGAAAAGGATCACCCATACTCAGAAACCCACACATTCAAACGAATAAGCCAAATTTTACTTTCACATTTATACAAAATGAAGTCTGGATTTAAATGGACTTTATTGAATTTTGTACAAAGTTTTCAGCGTAATGTTTCATATTCCTATTTGATCATTCATTAATATTAATCTACAACAATGTACTTGTTGTCACTCGTCATATTCACTAAAGCGTCACTAATGAAATCTTCAGTTTTAAGTATAAATTAGTTAAATCGGACTCTCTTTAATTTACTACTTAATAAAAAATATACCTACGAGGAGTTCATGAAATAATATAAAAATGTTATATACCTACCTGACATTTTGGATGGGTGGCATTTTAGTTCATTACTGTAGAGTGGTACTTTTCTAAAACTTATGAGGAAATATTAAAAGAACCAGATTAGCTAAATTTGTCTCATCTAGTTATTTTAAAATATTAAATATGTTAATTCTATAATTCGCGAATTCCCGTATTAATTATCATGCTTGGCTTGACTATGCAAGGTCATTAAAACTAAAAATCTTAACAGAGTGACTTAATTGTTAAGTTGGACAACGTTATTTAGTAAAATTTTTGAAGCTCGAATTAATGTAATTAAATTTACCGCTATACCAATTGGTATTTTAGTATGCTTCTATATATCGTTCCCAGCCTAGACAGAAAATAAAATTATCGAACTAACAATTAACCATAACTCCGTCGTTTGTAGATACCAACACCAACTAAATAAATATACCGTGACTTAATGGAATATAAACACTGCAAAAGCAATAAATTGAGCAGCAACGAATAATGCAAGGGCCTTGAAACGTCCATTATGTCACAATGACAGGGTGATACGTCAGGAAGTGAAAATAGCGGCATTTTATTTCATACCGTGGGAACATTCGTGACACAATTGGTTTGGTATTAATCATGTATTTTTCTTTCAGCTAATTGGATCGGCAATATTTTGGCTTAAATAATAATAAACTATATTCGCAATATCTATAACTTCACGCCAAATCCCTACGGGGTAGGCAGAGAGAACCGAGCGCCACATGACTCGATCCTTACATACCTCAATCGCCTCTTTAACATTCATTGCTCTTTTCATGCACGCTCGCTGGTTTCTAGGGCTCCTGACATCACCTTCTGATAGAACATGACCAATTTGATCATGGTAGGTAAGTCTTGGCCTTCCTCGGCTCCTACATCCTTCCACTTTTGCATTGTATATCTGCTTCGTCATTCTTTCATGCTGCATTCTTTCTACATGTCCTAACTAACGGAGCATGTCTCTTCTTATCTTAACACCGACGCTCTCTTTCATACCAACTCGCTTCTAATCTCATCATTGCGAATACGGTCAACAAGCGTTACACCACAAATTTTGCGCAACGCTCGCATTTCAACCGCGTTTATCCTACTTTCATGCTCTCTCTGCCATACCCAGCTCTCGCTTCCATAAGTATGCGTTGGGACCAGCATTGTGTATAGCCAGCTGCGCCTTCAGGCTCAGGTTTTTACTGCCAAGAAGTTTTCCCAACACTCCATTCACACTATTCCCAGCACTCACTCGCCTTTCTACATCTGCGGTGTACCTTCCATCCCTGTTGAAAGCGCATCCAAGATATACAAACTCATCCACTTATTCCAACACTTCATCTCTCTACCGTAATCCCTACATTGGTTCTGGTTTCTTCTCTTTCAAATGCCATTATTTGTTTTCTTCACATTCAATAGTAAGCCTTCCTTCATACATTCGTCTTTCATCATTGTGACTAGTGTTTGCAGTTCAGATGGCGTTTCTGCTAATAGGACAGCATCATCTGCATACAGCAGATAGTTCACCACTATGTCACCCATGCGTAATCCTACATTCGTCGATCTTATTCTCTGTAGACAACTATCGAGATACAGCATAAACAGCCTAGCAGACAACATGCAACCCTGTTTGACACCAATTTTAACATAAAACCAGGGTGACATGTTGCCATCTATTCGCACACATGCTGAGCAATCCTTGTAGATGGACTGCACAGCACGGAACAGTGAACCGTCAATCCCATATCTCGGCAATAGGCACCACAGTTCCTTTTGCACAACCCTATCAAATGCCTTCTCAAGATCCACAAAACCGCAGAAAACCTTCTGGTCTGTGGCTAGATGCTACTCTACGATATTGCGGAGCGAGAAAACTTGATCCGTACATCCCCTTCCATTTCGGAATCCTCCCTGTGCCTCCCACAGCATTTCGTCAGATTTCTTTCGTTATATTACATACATACGTTTATCGTTTAGAATAACTGTGAGTTAAAATCAATAGGTAGGTATTAAACGTATTTTTATATGAATTAGTAATATCATATAATCGTATTTTCATAATATACTAAAATTGTTTTTAAAAAGATTTTCTGAAAAGCCTATAAATATTAATTTTAACTTTTGTGGTTGAAGGTGTACTATACAAACATGTATTTAATATGTATTGCAACAGCATTAAGAACTTATTCACGTAAAAAATTGATCTAAACCTTTAATAAGTTTATACTAATAAATAGTACCATATTAAATAGTACCTACTAGCTTCTACTATTTCTTGTTAATACGTTACAGATTCATTGGTTGACTGGAAAACATAATGGCGTAGGCAACATTTCGTAACGCCTTTTTTGCATATCTAGTGACGTCATTATAATAAACATATTACAAAATGGCATAAATAACAAATTAATTCTTGGATGACACAAAATCGTGAGGCGGGAACACGTTTGTAGACATCTATTATTAATGCTGGTTCATAACAACCTAATGTCAACTTGAATATACTTTATGCACGTACCTGTATGTGAATTCATTGTCAGTGAGGCTGTGTTTTTATTCTGAAATTCAAGAAAATCGCCCACACCACGAGAATCAGATCAGATAGATAGGATCGTGTAAGAGAGGATTTTGATGAGACAGGAAAATAAACTCAAATGCACTTGGTTTTGCATTATTTTATGTCTATATAACACATGGCACTTCCTACGGCTAAAGATAATTACATATTTATATAAGTCGAGTATGTATAACAAGTAGGTATTCATTTGTCAAATTACTCAAAATTCTCGTATTTCTTATGACGATTGGATTAAAATGTGCTTCTGTGTTAGATGTTTTTATTGCAAACGGCGAAATTGGCGTGTTAATTGATTGTTCGGACGGAGCCTAGATTGGCTGGTTCATGATGACATAAATATTGATGATTAGCATAATGTTAGTCGAAATTTATATATCGTAATTGCTTGCGCTGTCTCAAACAGGCACATAAAAGCAGAATATTTACTAAGCGAAAAAAATGTGCTATCCAAACTCTAAAGTGAAAATTAGATTTTGAAATAGTACATCGATTTGTAGGGAGAGACTGTAAAAAAATAAGATAAATATGTACTTCAGTTCACAAGTGTCAACTCAAGTCAATATCGCAAGGAATGGAATTTGTTCTTGCTGATTTGAGAATCGAATACAAATCTTAAATTTCATAATTCTGAAAACATATCAGCCAGACCGCGTAGTAGGACGTATCCAGGGACGGCAAAAAATAAGCAAATGTAATATAGTCATGAAACAAAAAAATATTATTTATCCATACTCGGAACTTTATCCATCCGAAGTGCTAGTGGGCTATTATATTATAATATTTATCGTTCTACAACTATCTAAATTAACAACGAGCTTTGAGTTATTTGCAAGCAAAATATCAAGCGCCAACATCATTTGATAATAATGTTGTTTTCTTGTTATTGGTCAGATTTTAAACTTTGACAATTTTTTACAGAATCGTTTCGTAATCAAATACAGTCTCACTGATATGTTAACCTAACATGTACTATTGATTATCGAGAAGAACTCTTTTATGGAAAACCTAGGTATAGCAAATCGAATACCTTTTTTTTTCATTCGTAAATAAATAGACACCAACCAAGCATGAGATTCGCTAAGGATTTTAGCGCATAATGTTACATTTTCTTTTCGTTAGTCGATAAGAAAAAAAATGTACCACCAAATCAAGTCGTTACTGCGGCATACCTACTTTAGAATACTGCAGAGAATCTCGTTTATAAAATTGGGGTGTATCTGATTCACTTTATATTTAGAGTCAAAGGCACCTCACCTGTTCATAACATCCTATTAACTAACAGTTGAGGTCCTGGTGGAAGAAAAGTAACGGATAGAACCTTCAGCTCATTGAATATTACACAAACTAGAATTCCCTGGAAGACTGTAGTGTCCTTGCAAGAGAGTAAGATTACCAGTAAACTCCAACAGCGTTACTGTGCACGCTTATTTGCCACCCAACGTTGTAAAAAAAGGTTCATGTTCTATCACAGATGTAATATAAGCTGATATTAACGTTTAAGTAGTTAAGTGATAACAAAAGTTGAGGCAACACATCATTTTATTACGTGAAACTAAGATGCATATATGCACTTAGGGCTATGGGAATGTAGCTTGGACAGAACAATAGTGTATGAGTCTTATTACTGGCCTCAAGAACCAGCTATTACCTCTTATCGTCGATAATCACACACTAATTTATGTAGCTTGTAAATTGAGCAGTGACGTGCTTTGATGATAGCGTAAACAACGTTTTCAGACTGATTAAAAGTTCGTGAGCGCTGTAGTTTATAAATAGATTGAATGGATTTTCGTGCTTTGTGTTGCAAGATTAGTGACGATTATTTTCAACTTAGTCGGTACAGCTATAGGTCTCCTACTTACTTACTTAGGCGAAGATGATATATAGATATAGGTATGTATGTCAAATGATTTTTAGACCCATTTCTAGTACTTATAACAATATTTAAATATAACTATAGAAATGGGTACTGAATTTGAACACCTCAATCGCAGGAACACGATAACACTCCATGTAGTTAGTTATCATTGATCGTGATCTTCTGTAAGACGGAGATGCTGCCAAAGTAGGCTAATAAATAAATATCCCTATGCTCCTTTTCCTTTTCAATTGCATTATGTGTAGCTGGCAAAACGTTTATGTATGTGAGTATATCTTCACGCCTCGCCCCTAGCGGGATAGGCAGAGAGAACAGAGCGTATAACAAACTGACAATTATCTGTTTCGATAAAAACGAATTTCGTTATTCGCAACAGTCCACTATCTACCTAACGAACTTTCTACAACCAAATATTAGTTTCGTCAGAAATTGAATGTTGTGTCGGTTTGTTGCGTGGCACGGATCATATATTGTGCTTACAACCATTGCGGCTTACAATAATGTAGACAGGATAGACTTTTGTAAACACTACCACTCCGGTTTCATAATTTGTACCTACTGTGGCGATAAATCAGTAACTGCCTTTTGTCCAATAGAAACAGAATGAAGCAATTTTAATACATAATTTTACCCCTAAATGAAGAATAAAGAAAATGACCACTTGTTTCGTGAATAAAAACAATTGCTAGACAAGCGACATTGTACCTTGTAATATTAAGTACGAGTATTAAATATTTACGCCGGGAATGTGTCTTAAATACTACCCTAAATACTTTTGTAAAAGAGAACAAATTATGTTTCGTTTGTTTATATATTATGAGAGCAACTTCAAATTCAATATCTACGGGGGAGGGGAATACCATTAACCGTATCCGTATCCATAATATATGTAATTAATCGTCATCCATGTTTGTTTCAAGTGAACCTTTAACGATGATGCATGTAACATTCCAGTGCATCTGAGAAAAGCTGGTGAATAAGTGAGGTGGTCACTGAACCACCAGTAAAGTACAAAAAGTAAGCCTTTCAAGTTTAAACTCATTTTTCTCGTCTTTGTTCGCCCAGTAACAAAGGGGTGTGTTTATAATTATTTTTACAGCACCTGTTTATTATAACGCGACGAGGATTGAATACCTCTCAATGTAAGAATTTCCTCCCACAGAGTTATATTATTTCGGTGACCGCGATTGGATCAAAAAAATGATATGAACGTATGTCTGTAATGTATTGCCTATTTTTAAATTCGTATTTGAAAATAACGGTAAGCGGGAAAGAGGCGGGTAAAATAAATTTAAAGCTATTTGTATAATGTATGTGTATGTGTAATCTAATTTTGTAGTCGCCTTATAGTTTTAATGCTGTTAAAGCTGTCTATATTGCTGAACAATATGCCATTCTAAAGTCTCATATTAAGGTCGTAGTATCTCGTCATAAACCTGCAAATTACAAAATACACTGCGATCACCACACGCGTGCGATCATCACTAAGTAATTAACATAAAAATAGTTTATACGGCACCTTTTTTATGAACCTATATACTTTTGAAAGTTTGGAAAAGTTTGGAAGGCTCAAGGGCGAAAAGTGAGATTTATTGTTAGATCTGTGTATTTCAGGCACTAGCTCGGGGCGTGGTCATTATATCATGACAAACAATTTGTGAAACGCCGCGAACAATAGACTACTAGTATGTACTCAGTTGATGATCATTCATTGTACCATTGAATGGGGACAAAATTGTGTTTGTCACAAGAACTTCCTCAGTTCAAGCGGAGTCACCGTAATACGATTTCACAATGGGTTATTTATGACAAACCAAAAATAATTGTTTGTGCTTGGCAATTTAATTCATGGTGAGAAACTCTATAAAAAAATATTTACTTATTGCATTCATCTTGCCGACTACATTAGTGAGTTTTATTAAACGTTGAGTTGAGCTTTCATTGTTAGTCCTGTAATATCAATTTGACAACGCTCAGTCCGACCGTTCGTCGGCCTATCTTCGATTTGACTCCTCAGCAGCTTCCTGGTAATCTCACTTACTCGGAGAAACACAACAACCATTCAGGAATCAGTTATATGGCTGTGATTTTCAGAAAGTGAATTTGTTTCCCAGTTTGTTTTGAGAAGAGGACTACTTTAATACGTCGGGTGCCGTACCAATGTGAACTACTAGTACTAAATATTTATAAGAAGCACCAAACTATATACCTTCACACAAATAAGAATGTCATAATTACAAAACTTTAAAAACTATTAAATCAGACTTGAGTAACTTTGCTAAATTTATACGAGCTCAATATGAGATTCCAAAAATTATTCTCACAATCAGACCATACTTGGCGAACATATCGCGTAACATGCTCTAAACAACATATCAATTTTTTTAAAGAACATATCTAATCCTGTCCTTTAAAGTTGGTTAACAAGATATCACCGAGGTCTTAAAGAAAACAGTAGGTTATGAATTAAGTGGCACCTAACCAAAACCACTATGTCCTAAGTTCCCTTTCCACGTACCTAACTTATTATATAGATTGTCTTACATGAATTAACAAGCTTTGTCGTTTACAGGGCACAAGGAGGTAACACGGTATGACTGCAACGCACGGTGGCGGACGAGAAGATGATCGTCCGGATAAAGATTCCGTGTACACGATCAAGACCGGCTTCAAAAACGATGGATATCAGCACGACCGTGGCTCTACAGATGACATCGTCAAACCGCCGCCCCTACCAACAGAGGACGACAACTACCCTTCAGGAAAAGTGAAGTTATCAAGAAACGAGAAATGGAGGATACTAAAAAACGTGGCAGCAGTCAGCGCCGCATTCATGGTCCAATTCACTGCATTTCAAGGAACAGCAAATTTGCAGTCTTCTATAAATGCAGCTGACGGCCTAGGAACTGTGTCTTTAAGTTCCATTTACGCAGCGCTGGTTGTGTCTTGTATTTTCGTACCCACGTTCCTCATCAAAAGACTAACAGTCAAATGGACCCTATGCTTGTCGATGATGTGTTATGCGCCGTATATCGGTGCGCAGTTCTACCCAGCGTTTTATACGCTCGTGCCCGCAGGAGTTGTGGTGGGCTTGGGAGCGGCCCCCATGTGGACGTCGAAAGCGACCTACCTCACGCAGGCAGGAAGCGTATACGCGAAGCTAACCGATCAGGCGGTAGATGGCATCATTGTACGATTCTTCGGGTTCTTCTTCCTTGCTTGGCAGACGGCTGAGCTGTGGGGAAACTTGATATCCAGTTTAGGTGAGTATCTTAAGACCAAAAAACTTACTACAAAAAACGTATGGCAAAATAGTATCAAAATCTATGTAAGGTTAAAAGAATGTAGTGTACTAGGACTAGATATAGGAGAATAAAAAAAATACAGTGATAAACTATTGCCAATTTCGATTTATAAATTAATTCAGTGCCATTGAGTATGTTAAAAAAATAAATTTCGGTGTAGATATTGTTTCTAAACCAAAAGATATTACCCATTACATAGGTGCACTACACACTCAACGAGTTGGTTGATTTTCTGACAGGGCCGTAGCTAAAATGACGTATTCCGACAGTTTTCTCATCGGGCGTGCACAGCGGGAATACATCCACGGACAACTCCAGCAGCACGCTGATCAAGACATGTGGTGCCAACTTCTGCATGATCGGCGGCGGGCACCACGACAACCACAACCTCCACCGGCCGCCAGAAAGCGAGATATATGAAATCAGTGCTATATACTTGGCTTGCGTGGTGGTCGCTGTGCTTATGGTTGCGCTTCTCGTCGATCCACTTTCAAGGTAATTTTTATATCATTGTTTTTCTTTTTACACTATGCACAATACAGGCGCCATTATTTCTACGCAGGCTGAGATTCTGAGTGAGTTGGAGAAGTTCTATGGACATCTGTACACATCGTCGTTACAACAGGGCAACAGTGCTAGTAACGACCCAAGAGCTAAACTGACCCGACACTATACCGAAGATATCTCGGCTCTCAAACAGATTTAAAATGGGAAAGCGGACAGAATTACGGTGAAAAGCCGATACTTGTAGTCCTTCAGAAGTTATTCAACTCCGTCATACACTCTGGTGAAACACAGGAAGCGTGAAGCAGAAGACTGATCATGTTGTTCTTCAAAAAGGGTGATAAGATCCTTTTGCAGAACTATAGGCCGATATCACTTCTGAGCCGCGTTTATGTACTGTTTTCGATAGATCACAAACCGTTTCGCACGCAGACTTGATATATTCCAGCCTCCCGAACAAGCCGGATTCCGAAAAGGCTTTTGCACCGTGGATCACATAATAACCCTCCGCCAGATTATACAGAAGACTGAGGAGTATAATCTGCCCTTGTGTTTAGCGTATGTGGACTACGAAAGGCATTTGATTCCGTTAGAGTTCCGGTAGAGTACGAAATCGATCCAAGTACAAAAAAGTGTAAGACAGGGCGATGTCATATGCCCGAAACTCTTCACCGCAGCATTGCAAGATGTCTTCAAGCTCTTGGACTGAAAAGGATACGGTATAAACATCAATGGCGAATACATCACTCACCTTCGATTTGCCTACAATATAGTTCATGGGGAAATCGCTGGAGGAACTTAGCGCTATGCTGAATGCCCTCAATAACGTCTCCAACCAGATAGATCTCAAGATGAACATGGACAAGACTAAGATCATGTCGAATGTCCATGTTACACCTATGCCGATCACGGTTGGAAGCACTAAGCTCGAAGTTGTCGACGAATATGTCTACCTATGACAAGTTATTCAGTTAGGTAAGTCCAACTTCGACCGAGAGGTCAACTGACGGATTCACCTCGGCTGGGCAGCGTTCGGCAAACTTCGACACATCGACACTCGTCCTAAATACCTCAACGCCTGAAAAATAAGGTCGCTCGAACAGTGTGTGTTTTGCGAGTGATACGAGTAACATACGGAACTGAGACGTGGTCCTTCGCTGCGGGCCGTATGGGGAAGCTCAAGGCCGCTCAGCGTGCTATGGAAAGAGTTATGCTCGGGGTTTCTCTGCATTTTAGAATCAGAAATGAGGATATCCGCAATACAACTAAGGTAACCGACATAGCCCACATGATAAGTAAGCTGAACTGTGGTGTCAGTGGACGAATTTCTACATGTTGTTAAAACATTACCAACAAATAAAGCTTCCGATGATGATAAAATCTCAAACAAAATGATCATGGAAGCTTATAAAGTAGCTGCTGAACCTATTTTAAAGGTATTAAACCGGTGTATTGTAGAGGGTAACTTTCCTGGCGTTTTGCGCGGTGGCGTTATAAAGATAATACCAAAAAGCGGTGATAATCAACCCGACGATCCGAAGTCTTATCGCCCTATTACCTTACCGCCATCGTTGGGTTGGCTCGCATTTCGACCGCGTTTATTCTACTTTCATGCTCTTTCTGAAGTTTTCCCAACGCTCCATTCACACTATTCCCAGCACTCACTCGTCTTTCCACATCTGCGGGGTACCTTCCATCCTTGCTGAAAGTGCATCGAAGATATACAAACTCATCCACTTGTTCCAACACTTCATCATCAATAATAATCCTTACATTAGTTCTGGATTCTTCTCTTTCAAATACCATTATCTTTGTTTTCTTCGCATTCAGTAGGAAGCCTTTCTCCATACATTCGTCTTTCATCGTTGTGACCAGTGTTTGCAGTACAGATGGTGTATCTGCTAATAACACGGCATCGTCTGCATACAGCAGACAGTTCACCACTAGGTCACCCATGCGCAATCCCACATTCGTTGACCTTATTCTCTGCAGACAACTATCGAGATACACGATAAACAGCCTAGCAGAGAGCATGCAACCCTGTTTGACATCAAACCAGGGTGATATGCCACCATCTATCCGCACACATGCTGACCAATCCTTGTAAGTGCAGTCCGCACAGCACGGAGCAGTGAACCGTCAATCCCATATCTCGGCAATATGTCCCACCATTCCTATCGCACAACCCTATCAAAGGCTTTCTCAAGATCCACAAAACCGCAGAAAACCTTCTGGTCTATGGCCAGATGCTTCTTTACGATATTGCGGAGCGAGAAAACTTGATCCGTATATCCCCTTCCATTTCGGAAACCTCCTTAAGCGTCCCACAGCATTTCATCGGATTTCACCCTCATTCTCCTTTCCATATACTTTTGCTGCTAAGCTGATCAAACTGATGGCCCTATAGCTGGCGCATTCCATGCGTGACCCCTTGCTTTCATTGCCTTGCCTTCATAAAAATCAAAACGGCTTTACCATCGGCAAGTCTACTGTTGATGCGGCACTCGCAGTGCGTAAAATTGTGGAATTTTCGAATAGTAAAAACCTCGTAGGTATTTTCTTAGACATTTCAGGTGCCTTCGCTAATGCTTGGTGGCCAATGTTGTTGCTGAAACTAAAGGCGAGAGGTTGCCATAGCAACATATACTACCTTATTCGATCGTACTTTTTCAATGGTACAACTAAACTAAATCTTGGCCATTATGCTGCCTCGAAGGTCCTTACGCAGGGATGTCCTCAGGGTTCGGTTTTGGGGCCGTATCTTTGGAATATCGGTTTTGATGACTTTCTTAGCCTACCCTTGCCGAAAGGGTGCTCGTTAACTAACTACGCCGATGACGGCCTCTTATTAATAAAAGCTAACTCCAGATAAAGTATAGAAAAACTAGCCAGTACTTGTCTTGGCCTTATTTCAGATTGGAGTTATCGTAACCGTCTCGATTTCGCGCCCTGCAAAACATATCAGCTGTTACTCAAGGGAAATTTACAGGTTCCGCCGCGATTACATTTCAGTGGAGTATCAGTTGCAAATAAAAGCTCGGTTTATTACTTGGGATTACTGTTAGACAAAGGTTTAAATTACATTGAACACATAAAGCAGGTTGGAGAAAAAGCCAAAAAGAACTTTTATGCGTTAACTCGAATTTCCACCTCGACGTGGGGCTTAACTTTTAAAACGTTAAAAATTATTTACGCAGCCATATTGTATTACGTACGGTTCACCTGCATGGGCTGATAGGGCTACCATAGGTGCTGCGCGTCGTAAATTATTGCAAAGTCAGCGTCTCGCTTTAATATTTTTATGTAAATCGTATAGAACTGTGAGCACCGAGGCACTACCAGTGCTGGCAGGCATGTTACCAGTTGACTTAGAAATACAACGACGCGCTTCAATGTACTTGTACTACACATATAAAAACATGCACCCTGATTTTCTAAAACACCGCGATCATAATAAAATACTTAGACTGTTCTGACCAATTGACGAGGTACTTGAAACTTTGCTGTCTGAATAGCAAGAATAATGGGAAACTTCTACTAAAGGACGCCACTTATATCTGTTCTTTCAATCAGTGCGAGACAGATTAAGTAAAGAGTGGTTAGAAGTCGATCATCCTGTTGCGCAATTTTTAACAGGGCATGGAAACTTTAAGACGAAACTCTTTTCGTTTAGACTTGTGTCATTATTTATGTGAGTGTATTACGACAAATCATGAATTCGAGCAAACATCACATCATGTTCTCTGGGAGTGCGATCACTGGCGTCGAGACCGGGCCGATATGTTAAATTCCTTGCGTGTCACATCCGGGGTTGTATACTATTCTGATTTGGTGGCAAAAAGGGAGAATTACCTGGCGTTTAGGCGGTTCTGCAATCTATATTATTGGAATCGATGTGTTAGGTAACTACTCACAGTTTAGGTCCCAATAGTGTTAGATATTTGATAAACCGTGGTGCACGGCAGTTGAGCTTCACTTGACTCGCCATCTCTTTGAGGTTTTTAAATGCCTTATTTGTCATATTGCTGTCTCTCATTTTGCCAAGAGGGAAAGTCGATTCCAAAACTTCCTACTCCTACAAATTTCTTCTGATTCAATTCGTTGTGAGTTCCAAGGCAGCTGTAGTTTAACCCCCGGGACAGCAATGAACTTCACTGTTCATAGCCTTTTTGTGGTCGCCGCTGTTAATTCTGGCTACATAGGAGACACAGTGAAGTATATGAGTGGTGGGCCTGTACCGTAAAAAGTAAGCTGAAGTAGCAGTGGGCCGGCCACATAGCTCGTAGAACCGACAACCGCTGGAGAAGAAAGGTTTTCGAATGGTGCCCCCGTAGTGGTGCACGCAGTGTGGAACGACCCCCACTAGATGGAGCAACGACCTCAAGAGGTTTGCAGGCGGTCGATAGATGCAGGTGGCACAGGATTGAGACAAGTGGCACTCCAGAGACTCCAGAGGGGAGGCCTATGTTCAGCAGTGGACGAATACAGGCTGAAATGAAGATGATGATTACACTATGTAGGCAGGTAGACATGCAAGCGCCTCGCGTGGTGTGAGGTGTTGCCGTAGCACTAATCCCGAACGTCGAGGTATCGTGATTTTCGATAGAATTTCTGTCTGCAATGGCTTGTAAGTGTATCTAATAGTGTAACGAACCCTGGTGGCGGAGTCGTTAGCTTTAACTTTAACACCAAGGTTGTGGATTCGATCCTCACACAGAACAAACATTTGTGTGAAGTAACATATATGTTTGCCTTGATCTGGATGTTTTAACTATAAGGATGCCGAAGACTGCGCGAAATGGAAACGTAAACGCCGGAAAGCCGACCTGGATAACCGAAAGTGTAGTGATGATGGTCATGATAGTTACAAATCGTCTATAATTAAAATTAGTTACAAATGTTACGTCAATGTCATTTGAGATACGTTAATTAATACTTTTCATAAATCACTGAAGTCTGTAATTGCGAACGCTATTGTTTCAAATGATATATAATATCCATCCACGTTACCCGGTTAATTTACAAATACATAATGTAAAGATGAAAAACGTATCTATGTAATTGATGCCCATACTAAATTAGCGTCATGAGTCGGTTACCAAATCTAATTTGGACACAAAGTGTTCGTATCTTATAGTTTTTGCGGTGCTCCGTATGTGCGAGTACCATTTGTTAGTTTGATTGATATTTAGTGAGCCTTTGAGGCCGTTTTTTGCTTAAACTCGTGAATCCCGGTATCATGTCATTGCCTTTTACTGTATATACTGTAGTTCCGGTTGAACGATTTCGCACGCAAAGTCCATTGTTAGTTATACTTGCAGTAAACTGTTACAGGTACTCTCGTGACTTTAGAGTTTAGACCATTCACACCGAACAACATTTGGTTTCCAGTACTAGAATACGTCACGTGCCGCAGACCGTAATTTTAGTTTTTTTTTTATAGGGACAACTCCGCTGCTTTGATTTCTGTATTATTAGGATTAACAGGGGCAATCACCAGAGTAATTATGAACAGTAAAGTTCAATGCGATCTTGGGGTAAAACTATGCTTTACAACTTACAAAGAAATTTTCTAGAAGTTTAATACTAGGCTAAAATATAAAAAAAATAACGAATTTCTTTCTTTGGTAATGTGCAAGTAAACAACTTGACACAAAATTCATTTCTAGACTAAACAGATGACTTGCAAGTAAAGACATACGTGAGCCATGGACTATTTATTATCTCTCAAAACTTATTAGAATCAAAATGTTTTTGTTTTATTCCAGTAATGGCATTATAGAATTGCCTAATAGCCTTGTTCTCCTCAGTTGCACTTAAATCCAAATAGTATGTTATACAGGTTGTATACGGATCACACTCGAGACTCTGTAGACGAAAGAGCCTAGAGTGAGTAAATGAATGAAATTATGAATTAAATGAAATGAATATATATTCATTTGCATCATTTCTGCTCAATGCGGCTATTATTTCACAGCGCAACATAGATGTCCAATGCGGAACGTATACGTTGCTAGTTGTCTTGCCTTAAGGTGAAAAAATACTGGTGCGAATACTATAACTATGTAGCCTTGTTTGACCATAATCTTTGTTTCCCAAATGCCTACCAACATATTATTAACCACAGCCTCTTCAAGAAGATGTGAAACATTTGTTTTTGTTAAACCTATAGAGGCTGTGGTTAATAATATGTTGGTAGGCAACCAACATATTATTAACCACAGCCTCTTCAAGAAGATGTGAAACATTTGTTTTTGTTAAACCTATAAAGTTAATACATAAATTCCCACAGCGATTTATTTCGATCTGAAAATATGAAATAAAATAACGTTATAATTTTCTCAGGTATGGTGAAAAACAAAGGAAAGCGGACCCATCGAAAGATTTAACCGGCATCCAGCTGCTCTCGGCTACTGCTTACCAGTTGAAGAAACCGAATCAGCAGCTACTTATACCTATCACTCTTTGGATTGGAATGGAACAGGCTTTTATTGGCGCTGACTACACACAGGTAACTACAAAATATCATATTCATAGTACAGTTAGGAGATTTTACTTCACCGTGGTTTTCTACTGTATAGAAAACATCCTCCGTCCATCCGGTTTGCTTCTTAAAAGTCCCTATACCCAACTATTCTTTTTTCCTGAGATTCGTCAGCTAATCAACAGCGTGTGCCACGTGAATTTAAGGTTAGATTTGATTCTAAAGATGGTGGTATAGGCTACTTAAACTCTAGCCTTCTTTACGACGAAGTATAGAACATTTTCCACTCTTCATTTTCAATATACCTTTACATTGATCTCTCGACAGGACATCTCTATTTTTAATCCCTTTTAAATACTTACAAACTCATTTAATTATTCCTGCTGTACATCATTAACCATAATTCTTAGGCTCGTCATGCTTTCCTCTTTTTCAAAAACCAATATCTTGATTAAACCTTTAATCCTGTTTAAAGGAAAAAGGACAGCCTGCAGAACTTCCAATGAAAACTGTGCACGAAAGTGAGCCTGTAACACTAACTATTCACATGAGGACGATCGATGTATCGTCTTTTTCACGATTCGTGATTTTTTTTACAGCGACAAGGGTTTTTCAATTCGGTACATCTATTCTGATGTTTTGACGAATCGAGAAAATCACATTGTCGTATGGAATGTGAGTGCATCTATCATGACATATTGACGATTCGTCAATGATGGGTCTCGTGGGATCGATGGGAATATACCGTTAGGGTATATTTATATAAGTCATGTGCCAGTACTTCACAAAACTGCCTGCAATGTCATTCTTAGAGCCAACTTCATTTGCATTTAATGCAAAGAGCTACCTTCACTTGCACCTCAAGCATCGTGCCCATTAATTGTATATTTATATAAGTCATGTGCCAGTACTTCACACAACTGCCTGCAATGTCATTCTTAGAGCCAACTTCATTTGCATTTAATGCAAAGAGCTACCTTCACTTGCACCTCAAGCTTCGTGCCCATTAATTGTATATTTATATAAGTCATGTGCCAGTACTTCACACAACTGCCTGCAATGTCATTCTTAGAGCCAACTTCATTTGCATTTAATGCAAAGAGCTACCTTCACTTGCACCTCAAGCTTCGTGCCCATTAATTGTATATTTATATAAGTCATGTGCCAGTACTTCACACAACTGCCTGCAATGTCATTCTTAGAGCCAACTTCATTTGCATTTAATGCAAAGAGCTACCTTCACTTGCACCTCAAGTTTCGTGCCCATTAATTGTATATTTATCTAACACAAGAGAGAAAAGTATAGTGATATGTAAGCCGTCTGGGACATTACTTCCATTTTACAAAATCGGTAGTCAAATAGTAATTCCCTAAAGGAAGGTGTTAAAACGGCATTGCTTCAGAAACGCTGAAGTCAACGGGCGAGCAATAGTTGTCGTGTTTCAAGCGTCTATAGGTTCCAATAGCTACTTCCCATTAGGCGCTAGTTTACCAACTCAACGTGGCAAGAAGCTATAGGTACTTACTTCCTCTTCTTCCTATTCCGATACAAACATTACTACCTCAATTCTGTGTCACCTAGTTTAGGTGACTCTTTTCTACTGACTTAATGGGTATGTTTTTTTCAGGCTTATGTATCATGCGCCCTTGGTATTCGGTCCATCGGATATGTGATGATATGCTTTGGAGTTGTGAACGCCATCTGCTCGCTGGTGTTCGGGTCTGCTATGAAGTATATCGGCAGGTTCCCTATATTGGTTATGGGAGCAGCCTTGCACCTCGGACTGATCGTCTGGCTTCTAATCTGGGCACCGAACCCTAATTCTCCCACTGTATTCTTCGTTATCTCCGGTCTTTGGGGAGTCGGCGATGCTGTGTGGCAGACACAAGTGAATGGTAAGTCTTTTACTTTAACCTAATATTTCTAATTTACTAGAAACGTCTCTTTGGATCAATTTGTATCATGTCTACACGCTCTTCCAACACGCCAAGGTAATGGAGTGATGAAGAGAGATGGAAACACTGCACTTTTTGTTCAATAAATAGACGTAGCCCTCTAGACGAAATGTACACAAAATATATATTTTTCTTTTATCCTTTCACATTATGGTTATACCATATAACCATGACACCCGAGATCATATACAATAGATCAAATTGACTTTTCAGATTTTATTTGGATAAGTACCTATATCTAAAATATATTTTTCCCTCGATATAAGGATCTAAATTTATATTTCTGTCCGTTTCTAGCATTATTTTCCGATTTTTATCCGATATTTACATTCCGATAATATATCCAAGTCAAAAGCAGTGCCAGCCCAGTAGATAAAGAACCGTACTATTTACCGAATAGTCTCCGGTTCGAATCCCGGCATGTGCCACTAAATTCGTGTTTCCGGGTTTATGTACACATTTGTAATTACTTGCTCGGCGGTGAAGGAAATATCGTGAGGAACCCTGCACGTCCTAAAATTTATGTTTCGAAAGACACGTGACCTTACCTAAAAACAGTCTGATTTTCCCTCTGGATTGTGGAGGTCTGATGGCAGTCGCTTCATGCAAAAATCAGTATCTTCGCCAACCTTAAGTTTAGGTAGAGGACTCCGCCAATACTAGTGGATTATGAAACAGGATAATGTTATATTTACACAACTATAGAAGGTTTATTTATTGCCCTGCTATATGACCGCAATCGTGTAAGTGTTAATAAAAGGGCATTTAGGCCCGTAGTAGCACAATGTCTTCGTCATAAATCGTGCGTTATGAATCTGATCTCCGCTTACTGAGTTTCTAACATAGTAAAGTAGCAGTCACGCGCAGATACAGCCATGCTTGTCTCCACCTGCAAGTCGCATTATTAATTGCCACATCTTATTACTATAACTACTCTCTGCGTGTTTGTAAAATCAAGAACCATGGCGTGATTGTGAAGCGCCTGGCTATTCTTAGTTGTTCGAGCACATTTACAGACAACGTAATATGTTATAATTTATCTGTGAACATTAATACCTTTTCCTGTTTACTAAATCGCAATATCAACTATAAAAGCTACAGGATTAAGATTGCAGAGGAGAGTGCATTCAGTAAGCATAGAATTTAGGCGAGTGCGTATCCCTTTCCGAGATCGTGAAAGGATAAGGAACGAAAAATTGCAAGATGAAAGGGTAAGAGAACATATCTATATCTGGTACATATGTGGATATTTCGACTCAGATGTGGATGATTGCTGGAAAGCTTTGAAAGAAAGTATGGTGGAGAGTGCAAAAGAAGCATGTGTATGTGTAAAGAGGTATAAAAACTTGAAAGGAGATGCATGGTGGGATGCGGAAGGACCCTCCGTAGTAAGAAAGAGGAAAGCGTGGTTGGATTATATATCTATCATCTTTGCCCTTAAATGAAAGTATGAGAGAGAAGAAGAAAGAAATATACCGTCTTTGCAAGAATGAAACCAAGGCTTTAGGGAAAGAGAAGTAACAGACAAATTATGAATCAGGAAGAGAGAGAATTATGAGAGAGGTAAAGAAGTCTCGGAGTGGATCGTCGGCATCGAGAATGGACAAGATGAGTCTAAAGCTGGTATCATTCTTGCGAACACTCAAAAGTGCTAGAACGGTGGAGCTGAAATGATTAAACTAGGTGGCACTTACGTTCGGGATGCCTCCTGGTACTTAAACAATCTATGCTGGAGAACTAGAGGGGTCCTAATGGACTGGAGACGCACAGTCTTCGTGCCTTTGTATATTGAAAGGAGAATGAGGGTGAAATCTGACGGAATGCTGTGGGAGGCACAGGGAGGATTCCGAAATGGAAGGGGTTGTACGAATCAAGTTTTTTGTGGATCTTGAGAAAACATTTGTTAGGGTTGTGCGAAAGGAACTGTGGGACATATTGCCGAGATATGTGATTAACGGTTCACTCCTCTATGTTGTGCAGTCCACTTAAAAGGATTGCTCAGCATGCGATAGATGGTAGCATGTCTCCCTGGTTTGATGTCAAAATTGGTGTCACACAGGGTTACGTGCTATCTGCTAAGCTGTTTATTCTGTATCTCGATGATTGTCTGCTGAAAATAAAGTTCACGAATGTAAGATTGCACATGGGTGACCTAGTGGTGAACTGTCTGCTGTACACAGACGATGCCGTGATATTAATAGAAACACCATCTGAACTGCAAACACTGGTCACTATGATGAAAGACAATTGTATGGAGAAAGGCTTACTATTGAATGCGAAGAAAAACAAAGAGGTATTTGAAAGAGAAGAAAGTTGATGAAGAAGTGTTGGAACAAGTGGATGAGAGTGTATATCTTGGATGCACTTTCAGCAGGGATGGAAGGATGTGGAAAGACGAGTGGCGGGAATAGTGTGAATAGAGCACTGGGAAAACTTCTTGGCAGTAAAAACTTGAGCCAGAAGGCACAGCTAGCTATACACAATGCATTGCTGGTCCCAACGCTTACTTATAGAAGCGAGAGCTGGGTATGGTAGAGAGAGCATGAAAGTAGGATAAACGCGATCGAAATGCGAGCGTTGCGCAAAATTTGTGGCGTATCGCTTGTAGACCGTATTCGCAATGATGATGTAAGGATCAGTGTTGGTCAAAGGGAGCATCGGTGTTAAAATAAGAAGGCATGCTCCCTTGGTTCGGGCATGTAGAAAGTATGCAGAATGAAAGAGTGACGAAGCAGATATACAACGCAAACGTGGAGGGATGTAGGAGCCGAGGAAGGTCAAGACTTATTACCAAATTGGTCGTGTTTTCTAGTGTCTCCTAACATCAGAAGGTGATGTCAGGAGCCTTAGAAACCGGCGAGCATGCATGAGAAGAGCAATGAATGGTAAAGAAGCGAGTGAGGTGTGTTAGGATCGAGTCACGTGGCGCTCGGTTCTCTCTGCCTACTGTTTATTTGGCCTGAAATTATATATAGATAGTTGTTTCTTTTGTAGTAAGTAAGCCGCATTTGAAATTGAAGCCAGGCATTTGTGGGGTACCAGGTTCTGATCAACAATGAGCACCTCTCTTATCTTTCCTCTGTAAACCTGTGTGTGAGGTCCGACTTGTATTGAAAATGATTGCCAACTTAGTAGAAAAAATTGAAATAAAGTACTGAATTTCATTTCCCAAATTCCACAACGAGGCTGAACTGTCAGAGCACAGCAATAACTGACGTCTCACTTGCGTACAAAATTGCTAATATGCTACACTCTCGTTACAGTAGCAACACGCGAGTGATTCTCCTTATGCATTTACCACCTTACCATAGCAATCGCCGCTCATAAGGGCTATGCTGTATGCCTTGCTGTGATATTTGAAACAAGACATAGTTATATTAGCATGCGATATACGTATCCTGTCAGCGTTACTTGGTATTTTACATACAGCAATTATTACATGCTTATATTGGACACTATGTTATAATTACAGGTTTATATGGAGTGTTGTTTAGGCGCAACAAAGAAGCCGCGTTCTCCAACTATCGGCTTTGGGAGAGCGCCGGTTTCGTAGTAGCCTACGCGTACTCCACTCATCTCTGCGCTAGAATGAAACTCTACGTGATGATGGTTGTGCTCCTCATCGGGTTCGTTGGCTACATTATCGTCGAAATCCTACATAAGAGAAAGGTGTGTGTTACTGGCAGCCATGCCATACTTTTTCCTTTTATTACATCTTCTTCCTATTTTTATAGTTGACAATCAATATTCACATGATCATTATTTTCGTCATTGTAAAATAGTTATACATTCTAGATTACAACTCATAGAAGCCCGAAAAATGATAATCTAAAGACTTAGCAGGGCTGTTATAGATTTTTTGATGTTTAATGCAGCTCAGATAGATATGGCTACATTTTGTACTCACTACATTCTTTACCACAGCGTACTATCTTATGTATGCGAGGTTATCTTTCGTTTTAATGGTGGAATACCATTGTTATTTCTCTTATTTCACGGGTTTTAATCCCGGTCATTTGATAGGCGTGCGCAGGGATATGAATCCAACGCGTAGAGGCCTCTTCGAAAAGATTGATGTAATGTATTATACCCACCGTGACCTGCTTCAGAGGATATTAATGGGATAATATACCCATGAACAGGTCACGGTAGGTATTAGGACTATTGGAAATAACTCGAAAAAAAGCGGGTTATTAAAATGAGATTTGGAGGTTTTATTGAAACTGCGCTATTATTATTATGATATTATAATAATAGCCATTGTTATATTTATTATGGTAGTAGTGATACCTATAATAATGTTGGGATAGTAAAGTTTAGAATAGTGGGGGATGATGAATACTTAGGTATAGATGGTAGGTATAGTTGGTGATGATGTTGAGGATGATGAGAGTCCATCTGTGCTGTTTCTTATACTCACTATAGTGAAGTATCATTTTCGAAGATATCTATACTATTTCGCTCAATTTGATTGAGTAATTTCGTATAGTTTGCTGCCGATTCATTTACTTACTCACCGCTTATAAGCGCCTTCCCTAAAACTACAGGCAAGTCTGCGAAACAACTGTTAGGTATATATTTACAAGTATATTTTAAAAGTATCAAAAAAATAATAACTTCCTAATTGTTAAGTGATAACATACTTTTGTAGGTATATTATCACTAAAATAGTACTCAAAAGTTACGAAATATCTTCCTTTAAGAGACAACTAGCACCACTGTCAAAATAAAGATTATTATTAGAAACGAATGCCTATGGAAAAAAAACCATGCATGTAATGTAAACTTAAAAATTATTAGTGCAACATCACTTTAAGATCAACATTCACCAATCCTCGTCAACAGATACAACTGCATATTTTATACGCCCTTTGAGCCCCTTAACAACTTTGAAGAAATATTCGCTTCCTTTAACCAAATCATATGCAGCATTAGTTATATCTGTGTTAAATTATTATACACATATTTTTTTTTATTCTACGTCGGGAGGCATAGAAGCATATGGCCCACCTAATGTAAAGCGGGTACTGTAGCCTATTAATGCTTGCGGTATATTAAGTATCACTCGCGCGATGACTCCTCTGCTGCTTGCACAGCAACTCCTTGGGAGCTTACTAGTGACCTCACTCACACGCAGGAACACAACAACCCTCTAAGGAGTTATTATTTGGCTGCGGTTTTCTGTGAGGTGGAGGTACTTCCCCAGACGGGCTGCTTTGATGCGCCCTACCTCTTTTAAATTATTTTTGAATGGAACTTCAATATTTCAAACAATAAATACAATCTCTTAAACGCATATTTTTTTTTAGAAGGACGATAGGTATACTAGCGTGCGACCCACCTGATGTAAAGCAGTTACCCTAGGTTACGAACACATGCAATAAATTAATTATCACTCGCGCGATACCATCTCTGCTGCTAACACAGCAACTCCATAGGGGCTTTACTGGTGATCACCCACAATCAGGAACACAACAATTCTCCAGGGAGTTGTTATTTGGCTACGGTTTCCTGTGAGATCATATTTGTAACTGATAGACAGACACGTAAGATTGTGTCCATTTTTCCATTTGAAAAAATGATAACCTAATAAATGATACCTTGCGAAAGGCAGGAATGAACAAAGATTCATGAACAGATCTGACAGTCGTTGTCATTACGCAGCTATACGAAAAACATGGTCGGCTCTACCAGAAAATATACTTTTGCTATTTGTATATTTGGCATTCAAACCTGGACATCTAGCCATATTTCATGTCACCGTGGCCAGTTTCCAATGTCGCTTGCCTGAACAATAACTAGTCACTATTCTTTGATAAAAGAGTAGTGAAATAAAGTTAACAAAATAATATGCTGCATTATTATACTTTTCAAAAGGGCTCACTAATTTCATATTTAGTGCGGTATATGATTTCACTTTGTTAAGCAAAATAAAGCCAAGCGATTGTGTGTGTGTGCATTTTAATTTTTAGATATAGGAATGTATTAAATAACACTCTAGAGGTCTCAATTTGCAGCGTTTTAAAACTTTTTGTATTTGTACATTTTAGGCTCGCCGTCTCAAAGCCATCGCTGAGGACCCAGCAGTAGCTGCCGAGGCCGCTAAGCAACCACCAGAAGAAGACGACGAGAAGGATGAAATTGACGACGAAATCATCATTACGCACTTGTAAATCCAAAATTTTAGAAGTTAGAGCGTCCACACACGAACTACGCTAACCGCCAACGCAGTGCCTTATGGGAATCAGGCGTCATGTATACAAAAGTCCGGTTTCCTTCACCGTTCCTAGAACGATTGTCTACTGAGGCCGCATTTTCCAGTTGAGCGCCTGATCGCGCCTCTTTCAATTTGCCATAATATATCTACAACATTTCGTAGGTACAAATTATACGCGACAGAATAAGCAGACAATGTAATTGTAACTTGAGTTTAATTAGATCTATTTATGTATCCGATAGTTAAGGAATTAGAGTCGATCGTGGAAATTTAAAGACTTAGCAAGTACAAAGTGTTACTCACGCTGCCTGATTGACAACACACGCTCATGTGATATGCTATTCATATTAAAAACTAAATAAATGATCGACAGAAATATTATTGTTAGTGTATAATAGTAATATGTTATTATAATATGCCATAAATATTGATTACAAAAATTGAAGTGAAAACATACAATGCTCAATGAAACAGGTTGAATTGTTTAAATGTGACGTGTTTATTACGGGGTGTCGACACAGGCAGCGCCTGAGGCGCACACGTATCGATGTATTATCATTTATCAAACAATGAAACATCTGTGCTTCTTTGTTTCAATCGCAATTAACGCCTTTTTGTCTTATATTTGTCTATGTGTGTTTAATACCGTTTGGCTCTTTGTTTTGTAAGAATAACAAGTGATTTTTGCAGGAAGTCATCCGAATTTATTCACTTTGTAGTTATTAACATGGCGAGATGTGAAATGTAACCAATTTATATCTCATTTTCGTTCGTACTGTTATTGTACTATAAAAAGTATACTATTATTCTAAATATTAAGATTGTAAAATGTTTATTTCACGCGCTAAAAATAATGTCTCTTTGATTTCTTCGAGATGCAGAGGCAATTATATGTATAGAATATCATTTATGACTATTATGCGTGGGTTCTATCAGCTAAATTGAAATGATTCAGATCGGATCAGATTAATTAAATCCGAAAATGAACTTCAGTTTAGGTTAGTACTATTCACCTGAGTATACCCATATTAAGTTAGATCATGAAGAATTAAATTAATTAATCCATGTACTCGTGATCAGCTTAACTAGAAGGAACCATAGCTTTGTCGGAATAGAGTGTATATATTTTTGGGGTCTAAACACCTCTACGGATATAACTTAGTGCTGTTAGAATTCATACATACTTCAAAATAATACAGACTACGCTTTAAAAAAAATATGCTTATTATCAGTCACCTATTTTTACCCGATTTTGGTTTTTTAGTTAGTGGGCATTTTCCGATTTTGGGTATCAAGGAATCTGAGCTGAATCGTCTTTGGTTTCGTGGGTAGGACCTATTTTAATGTTAATGTCTGTAGGTATGTGACAGGTACACGAGGCTGCCTTATAGTGGCGTCGTATACAAGGACCTTAATGTGCAACTACACCTCAGCTTTTTTCGTATCCTATGAAAACAAAAACATTTTAGATTAATAAATAATTGTCGTCCTATTTCTGTCCCAGATGAACTAGTACAATTATATAATTTATTTTAATTGGAGCATTAAAAGTATAAACATTGTAAAATTAAACTATTTTATGGTAATTATAGTGATATTAAAGATTTTGCTGATGACGAATTAAAGGGAACATGAAAAAGGCTGCTCAATTATTTTATTACATATTATTATTTTTCTATTATAAAAATACCGATAGATGATCGATGAAAATAATTTTTCGATATAATAAAAAATAGAACAGTAGAACGAAAGTAATATGCTATCAACATAAATTGTTAGCGTTTTTGCTTTTACACGAATCAGCAAAGAAAACTAACACACACAAAAGCCAAATTTTGTCAAGCGCATACACCACTATATCAGTGATTACTGATATAATAATAATAATATATATATATGTTAGTATTTTGCTAATAAAAATGTCGTATGTAGCATATACATTTCCCGATTGCAGGCAATTCTACGTCTATATGTCGGTAAAAATAAAACAATTTGCCTATGTACATATGTCTGTAGGTACTCGTCGTCTAATATTAATTTTGTTGATAATTATTGTTAATTATTTTTTCACACAATATAAATAAAAGAAATATTGAGACAGCTCACAGAATCATGTACAGAAAGATCGGCGACTTCGGTCTAGTTTCGTTATAATTAATCACACAATCTCAGTAGAAGAGTAATAGGTGCCTAATGGTACGTAGATCAAATAAATTAATATAATTATAAATAGTTAAAAGATTATAAATACGTAGGTACTTAAGAATGGTGTATACCCATATGTTTTTCCAAATAGTGTACTACGAAATCGGCAGTCCACAGGGTAATCCGTGAGGTTAAATGCTAGTTGTGTGCAACGCAATTCGCAGTGCACAGGGCTATTCCTAATTTCAAATAACGTGTGCTATGCAATCCGCAATGCATAGGTAATCCGTAATGTCAAATGATTGTTAGTGTGCTACGCAATCCGCAGTGCATAGGGAAATCCGTAATTTCGAAGAACTGTTAGCGTGGCATGCAATCCACAATTACATGTCAATTTAATTTTCAGTGTGCAACCCCCAGTGCACAGGGTAATCCGTAACGTCAAATAAAAGTTTGAAGTGAATTGACCCACTTAGCCAAATATAAAGAATTATTAGACAAGCGGCTCGATGTCACGTAGTTTATCGAAGTTGAATTGAAAGATTAACTCAATAGGTATTCTTTTCTGTACAACTTATTATGTAAGGAATCTTTGAATGTAGACAGATCTAATGTGAAAATAATTTAGTTAAAATATTGATATCTCAATAGTATGATATTATTGTATATGTATATCTCCACGCCAAGTCCCTTGCGGGGTAGGCAGAGAGAACCGAGCGCCATAAGACGCGCATGATATTATTAATATTTAAAATTAAATAATATGACTGCAGTGTTTACATAATCGTTTGTTCAAGCAAGTGATGTATTCTATTTCCATTATAATTAAGTATCATACATGTGTGTATGTAATATATTCACTAATAATGTGGAGTAAATATGGTAGCAATTACATCGCCGATTGCTGGTGTGCCAAAAACGGCTAATTTGAAAGACCGATAACTTACGAAGCATTTGACGTATATATTTATATATGGGTACTTTCAACTGTTTTACGTTTATACAGATGTTATAGTAGGTATAGGTAAATAATTATTTATTGTCAAAAAAAATTACAATCAATTTTCTGATTGCATTGAGCTGACCTTTACTACAAATTTCGTTACATTACATTAAAATTATTACTGCGAGACTGGGTTACAAACAGTCTGCAATTTTAATAGTCTACAGTATTTTGTGGAAATAACAGTATATTATTAATAATTAACGATAGATGAATTCAATGAATTAGCATATTTCACAATTAACTTGTTGTTATATTTATTTAATTAATACATTCATTTGTTATATTTATTTCATATATTTCTTGTCCATTCACACATATTAACTGAAACCTTGCCCATTTTTCTGAAGATAGACCGTGTCTTTATATTAGGCTTCCATTTTTTGATGATAAAAAGGTTGCTAGTACAAAAACTGATCAATGGGCTCACAATTTTTCCCATGTTAAATATTGAGATTTTTATACAGGCATTTAACTCAATGTTAAATACATTGAAGTTTAAGGCTACTAAAATATGTATGTGTGTTAAGGCAGGTGCTTACATTTCTCACACACAGCAGTGTCACATTAGAGAGATATAAGCATTGGATAGCTTCAGAGAAACGTTCGAAATTGCCACACAAATTATGATACCTGCGGCTACACGACTCTAACTGAAGTACAAACTCGAATCATTCCTGACTGGTCCTTCCAAAGAACTGGTTACGTTTTATGTTCGCTGTAACGCGCTGCTGACATTTTTACATCTTGTTAAGTGACGACCCTAGCTCTCCAAAGCTACGGTAATTGTATAAAAAAAGACTTCGTCCGTAAGTTGCTTTATCTCTCTACTATTGTGGAATATCAGGCCAAGTTCCACAAATGTCGGCGACACGTAATTTATTGTGATATAATTACGATCACTTTTTTTATTCCTTAAAATGCGTTATATGCCTAATTTACAGTATATATCGTTAAATTTACTTTGCCTTTTATTTTTGTCCTTTATTTGACGTGGACCCTATTTATTTTATTTTTTGTGGAATAAACATGGACACAAAATCTTTCAATTAATATTATAATAACGATTTATTTCGATGTAAACAAACGCGTTAGTGAGTTTCTTTGCATCGAAGTAGCATTTACGGATGCAGAAGTATATACACTTGCATTAGTTACCGCGAAGTGTTGGATTCAATTCTGTACACAGAAATATGAAATGAGTCGATTTAGTGGATGTGATCAGTCAAAATCATACAAAAGTATTAAGTCTTTAGGGATATTGAGAAATCTGACAAGCCCTTCTGAACTGAGGCCGAACTCGAGTGATGAAATGTGTACTAGAATATGTTTTCAGTTCTTCAGCATCAACATTTGTGACTCGCTATAAATACCTACGTCATTTTTCCCCTAACGAACAAGGGGCGAGACAATAGATGCACCACGGTAGGGTAAAAAAAAACCACGTGATATTTATCAGTAAATTTAGATGTAAGTTTATATTAATGTAAATTAAAATTTAACTAGCTCTAATAAGGCTATAATATTATAAATCGCTATATTTCTAAATATAACACGTATTTTGTTGAAAATACAATAATTATGTTATTTTATTAATGATAATATTATGAGTTTGTGATGAAAATAAACATAGAAATTGTTTGGTCTTTTCGATTTTTTTTTTCAACCTTATCGTTTAATTAACCTTGTGTGCGTCAAGAGAACGCGTCTGTAAACTGTTGGCATGGTTTTCTTTGCAGAGTGGGCCTGATCGATGTCGTTGAAAGCTCTAGTAGTGAAAGCAATAAGCAATTGAACTGATTACAGCGTTATTAACTATTTAAACTAACGTTTATAGGTTACGTTTCCATTTTTAGGAGATGTATTTAGTACATTTATTCCTGTAGTCTAACCATTACGTGAAAAACGTTAACGTTTAACGTTCCATTTTACTACGATGCTATCGTAGTAAAATGGAATGTTAAACGGCCAAAAAGGATGTGCTGCGAATCAGGTGAACTTGTTTCTCACACATAGCTAAGAACAAGCCTAGTTAAACTACGTTTATTTCTGAAAACCGCGCCAGATTCATCCGTTTGGTAACATAATAGCATTGGCAAACATTGCACAAATTTGTAATAATTATATCAAATTTTCCATTACGGTTAAAATAAATCTAACAATATTCGAAATCTAAAGGCTTATTGGGACGCCCTTCGTGAAAACTACGATATGCTCTTTTATTTGATCCCTTTTTCTAGACAAATTTCTGTACAAACGTATTCACTGTTATATATTTGTAATTGTCGCCTAAGCTGGACTTAATTCCATCTCATGTCAATGCCGTTTGAGTACCTAAAGTACTACTTTCTACATACCTATGTTCTTTGTTGGTAGATGGTGCGGCTTTAATTAACTAGTAGTAAATGTAAATTGGCGTAAACATATTCAACAATGATATCTATCTATATTGTAAATCATTTCATTTGTCGATGTACCCGTAGGTATTATTGTGATACAGATAATCATAGTATTGTTATAGAAAGAGGGCACAAAATGAATTTATCATAAGGATTTATATATCTATGTTACTTTTAATAATACTGATACTAATCTCGGTCATTTGATAGGCGTGCGTGTGTGTGTGTGTCTGAAATGAATGTATAGTGTATAGCTACGAATAATAATAAGGTGTATAATAATGACATTACCTACTTTCGAGACAATCACCACGGTGCATGATCCCACAGAATCTTGCGATTTTTTAAAGAGAGGTAGGGCGCATCGAAGCAATATGGGAAGTATTAAAATCAATCTGGGGAAGTACCCCCACTTCACAGAAAACCGCAGCCAAATAACAACTCCCTAGAGGTTTGTTGTGTTCCTGCGTGTGAATGAGGTCACCAGTAAGCTCCTAAGGAGTTGCTGTGTAAACAGCAGAGGAGGCATCGCGCGAGTGATACTTTATATATTACAAGTGTTAATAGGCTACGGTAACTGATTTATATCAGGTGGGCCGTATGCTTGAATGTCTCCCGAAATTGTTTAAAAAAAAATATCATTTAATTTGTATCGCGGGGAACGCAGATCATTTGGCTCAGAGAATCTTCTGTGCCGAGAAAGTTCTTCGCTTTCAACAACTTATTTTAAATAGTTAATAGATTCGGGCGTTATTTTACGAAAGTCAAATTTACATGCCATTTGATCTAACCTGCTTTGTGTGCTTCCGCCACCAATTAGTTCATACGAACTAGCGCGGACCGGCACCCACCTACTACCGTTAGTAGATGCAATATGCCGTCGCTGCCATGGCTACTCCGGTAGTCTCCGCGTCAGTTGCGGTGGTCATCCTCGCGATTGTCCGCCATCTGGAACAGAAAACGCAAGCACCCGCCACCGTTGCTGCCATGGGCCCTGGTCATCGCCTCTCTACGAGGCATCCTCAGGCGCTGTAGATTTTAGTCGTCAGAATTACATGCTACAAGTGTAGTGGATGGGTGTGGCCGACGCTAATTCGCATGAACTAATTGGTGGCGGAAGCACACAAAGCAGGTTAGATCCATTTGCATTTCAATTTGACCATTTGTTTCCATTTGTTCCATTCCATTTTTTTCCTTCTTCAAATACACTAACAAACACATCAACGCTATCGTTTACGTCCATAAACGTACTGAACGTAACTTAGGAATAACGAATAGTATTTGATATATAAGATCGTGAACATATGGAAACACCATATAGAAATTGCCTGTGAGTTTTCGATTACGCAATAGGAGAGAGGATAATTAATGTTACGATCTCAACAAATGAGTTTGAATCAAGTGAAACAGTCACGAGGCCGTCGTCGTAGCTCGCATGGAGATAAGAGAGTAAATGATGCAGGTAAGCTAATTGAAACGGACCGACTCTTGAAACGGATCACTGCCTGGCGGTAAGCTTTTTGTTACCTATACTCGATCCTTTTTAGAGGTTAATGTTTGGTTGCGATCTTTTGGAAGGTCTTTTTACAGCTGGGCTGCTTCCTATTAGTATAGAGCAGTGAACCAGCCCTAGCTATCGCCCAGCGTCTTGTATCTCGTCAAGCATCCTGTATGTTTGTGCGACAAAGTGGTAATAACCAAGGCTTGATAACCGTAAAACGATTCAACCCTATCAACACTTAAGTAAACTGTGAACTTTTCTTGTCGGATTCATTCTACTTTAATCACAATCCAACCGGTTTTAGGCACCAAAATTTCGCAATGTAAGTTTCGTTGAATAAACTGGTTTTGAATGGATTTGATCGCCTAGCTACATTCACAGATATGTAACAGTGCTAAAAACATTATTATATTACAAAAATTACAAAAAGTATGAGTGAATTCTTAAGGTACAATGATATGACAATCGTAAATAAACATAAGAGATACTGAGAACGATCGTACAAATCAATATACGTAATTTGGGAAGCTGTTCTTTGTAGATATACTGTTTTCTATATCAAATTCTTGCCTTATGCATCGCATTAATAATATATAGCTGAAGTCAAAATTTGCATAATAAAATAGAAAACAATCAAACTTAAGTTAGGCATTTATGTCTAAAAGTATACCAAGTAATTCCTCAGTATTTAGTAACATGTAAAGACTACGAAATTAGTTACAGTCACCGTTATATGACACTTGATAAAAAATGCAAATTTTATTCTAATGTAAATGTTTTAGAAATAGGTAATTTTTTGCACGTAATGTTGATCAGAAAATTATTTAGTCAAGTTTTTCTCACATGTTATTGAAACCCAAAAAAATGTTATACAATTAAATAAGTTTATCTTACTTTAATTAAGGGTTATGTGCCAGACCAGATGCTCGTGCTTGTCGCGACCCCAGTGGTCAATGGTCTTGGTCAATCCAACAGATTGCAATTCAAGACAGTTATCGTACGGGAGGTGTGAATTAGGGCGTCGTCCGAGCTCCCATGTCGGTGCGAATTTAAGTGAATTCGGAGGTGGAGGTCAACCAGCATACAGTGGCTTGTCCAGCGGGCTAAGGAGAACTGAGTGCCGTCTAAGCTACACCAGGGTCTCCAAGCCTTTTTTTTTAAAGAACACTGCTGTATTCTGTTGTATGGAGCGTGAACGAATGGGGTAAACTAAATTTGGGCGTATGTAGGGATTGAAAATCTGTGTGAAACACTTTATTCTGTCATTAAGATATTCATATGTTCATATGTCCGTCATTAAGATATACCTATACGTGGAGATGAAAAGAACAAAAAAGTATAATCTATTTGATTTTGATAAATAAATCTATCTATAACTTCACGCCAAATCCATTGCGAGGTAGCCAGAGAAAACCGAGCGCTACATTACTCGTTTCTTACATACCTCACTCGCTTCTTTAATATTCATCGCTCTTCTCATGCACGCTCGCTGGTTTCTAGGGCACCTGACATCACCTTCTGATAGAACACAACCAATTTGGTATGATAGATAAGTCTTGGCCTTCCTCGGCTCCTACGTCCTTCCACTTTTGCATTGTACGAGTATATCTGCTTCGTCATTATTTCATCCTGCATTCTTTCTACATGTTCGGAGCATGCCTCTTCTTATTTTATAAATAAATCTATCTAAATCAAATAGATCACACTTTCTCACGAAATAATACCGTTGATACAAGAAGCTACAGTTCCAGTTGAAAAGAACCACTTACATAACAGTTTACTAAATTTCATTAATCTGGGAGCGTATCCACATTCGTACATCGGTTAAAAATAAGTTTCAATAGCTATCGGTACAAATACAATAAAATACTTTATTAACATTCGCCAATAATTCTCTGAGTTTTTCATGTTCTACTAATTTAACGTTTTAAATATTTCATTTGATCGAATATGTATAGTGTAAACTAAAAAGGGTCCACCCTAAGTCGTACATTTTCTTTTAATAACTCAGCAGCCACAATCTCGATATGAATTAAGGATGATGAAAACGTAAGGGATATTGATAAGTAGTTTTGAAATAGATCTGCAACTTGTTTAACAGCTGTTACACTCTGGTTATCCCGTGGTTTATGTTTACCTTTTAGTTTGTGAGTGATATGATCGCTACCAAACTTCACAGAATCACCTGCTGGGCTAACCTTAAGATTCACTGCACATCAAAATCTGCCCAGCCGTTTTTCAGTCCATTGAGGACATACAGACAAACATTCATTTTTGTATATATAGATATATACATATAGACTGGACGGGCTCGGTGGCGCAGTGGTGGAATACGCTGTTACGCTACTTTGACACCAACGCTCGTGGGTTCGATTCCCACACAGTACAAACATTTGTGTATGAACATGTCTGTTTGTCTTGGTCTGGGTATTTTCTATGTATAATAAGTATGTATTTACAAAAAAAAATGTATTTACGTATGTTTATCAGTTGTCTAGTACCCATAACACAAGCTTCGCTTACTTTGGGGCTAGGTGGCGCTGTGTAATTTGTCCGACAATATTTATTTATTATTATTATTATATACATATAGACTTAATTTTATTTGATGATTTCTTAATTATGTTTTTTTGCAATAATTATAATTAATCATTGTAATATAATAGCGTTATTAATATTATTATGTGATAGTATTATAATGTCAGGAGCCCTAGGAACCGCCAAGCGTGCATGAAAAGAGCTATGAATGTTAAAAAATCGAGTGATGTGTGTAAGGATCTCGTCTTAAGGCGCTCGGTTCACTCTGCCTACCCCGCAACGGACCTATCATGTGGATATACATACAAACATTTAACATAATTAATAAAACCTGAGCCTAATTTGTAAGTTTATTCTGCATATAAATCAAACAATTTATTTATACTTAACAAAATACTTGTACTTGCGCAATCTTTAAACAATTTTTTTTGTAAGAATAATCTTCTCATGTTTGACCCAACTACTGCAACAGGAATTTTGGCGATTGAACCTTCCGGAGCGGAGATTATGTGGTGTCCGGTTACAGGAACCCTACCGACCTGATCAGCTGCTTAGAGCAAAATGTTCTGCCATGCTTCTACACTACTAAAATCAATGTACTTCATTGTTAATTTTGACTGATTAGAAATAATCAAATCAATGTTCGGATAAGGTGTACAAAATATTGTAAACCACTAAATATATCAACCAGATAACATTTAAAAAATACATTTAAAATGTAATAATAAATTAGTGGACCTAGCAGACTTTGTCGAGCCCATAATTAAAGGATATTCTAAAACCCGATTGCAGGGCACTTAGTGAATCTAATTGTGAATCTACACCATCCAGCAACCTACTCATTATACACAAAAATCTTCATCAAAATCGGCCCAGCCCTCTGTGAGGATCTTAATGACTTGTTAAATTCAGCATATCAATCATAATGAACGATAAAGGCACAACGTACGCACAAGGCATGCGGCGGAGATTACAGTGTCTGTAACCACACATGTTTTCAATCTGACATTTTTGTTTTTTGATACGATCATAAAATATCATAACGTTCGGTTTTAAATAGGAGCGTTATACATAAAACATACAGCAATAAATTTATTTCACAAAAAAAACACCGGCTCCTAAAACATATGCTTTGAAAAAATACACAACAATTGCTTTATTTCTTTAAATGACTATGAACAAACATTATGGTATCTATTTATAATAAAACAGAAACTAGATATATATTTTTAGACATCATAAAATAAAATTAATGTATTAGTACAATAATATACATTTATTGTTATTTTTGGAGTAAATGTCAGCAAAGCTTTTAAGATTTTTGGAAAATTTCCTTATATTTACAAAATATATTTAAAGTTACGTTAATTCGATAATGTAGCAATGCCTAATTAAACCTACGTATTTTCAAACATACTCTAGAAATACGTAGGCACTGACGCCAAATATTGATAGATATCATTTTAAATTGAAACATTATTATAAAAGTAATGAAACTTATTTAAATAGTCGTTAATAGAATGATAATAGCAATATTGTCATACAAATAATATTTGCTTAAATTCACTCAAAGTTAAATCACAAAATAGAAAGCGCCCGCCACGTAGCATTCCGTAGATTGTGGATAAATTAAAAAAAAAAGGTAAATTATTACATATACTCTCTAGTAATCATCGAGTCTTTTCCTTGAGGTGTACAGCACAGAAAGCTTTAGCAAAGCATCAAAAGAAAAACTCTGCCGTCACAGAAAACTGCACATTCATTGACTTTAAAAAGGCTTTCGACAGAGTGCCGAGGGACGAACTTTGGTCTACGCCGTTCACGTATAGGGTAGATAGTATTTAGATACGAGTATTCCATTTCGCATCGTCTGCATAAAGCAGCAGCATCTGAACTGCATACACTACTTACAACAATGAATAATAATTGTATGAAGAAAGGTTTACAATTAAATGTGAAGAAAAAAAGATAATGGTATTTGAAAGAGAGACAACTAGAGCGAACACGAGGATTACGGTTGACGATGTAGGGTTGAAGCAAGTGAATGAGACAGTATATCTTAGAAGCGCTTTTAGCAGCGATGACAGGTACATCACTGACGAGTGAGTTCAGGGAACAGCGGTTTACCCAAGAGCGAAGAGTTTACCCAACGCTCCATTCAGAGCATTGGGTAAAATTCTAGGTGGCCGAAATCTAAGCCAGGAGGCACAGCTCGCTGTACACAACAGCGTGTTGTTGTGGCGTAATGCTTGCTGACCACGTTCGTAATGATGATGTAAGAAAGAGAGTTGGTTTGAAAGAAAATGTCGGTTTTAAGATAAAAAGGCATGGTTCTGCCATGTAAAAAGAATGCAGGTTGAAATAATAATGAAACAGATATGCAATGCGGAAGTGGACGGACGTTCAGTCTGAAACGGACTGACATATCTACTATAATTAAATAGAAAAAATCCTATTAGGAGCCACAAAAATAAGATAAATACGCCGTAAACACGACTCACGCCTGACTTTGAACTTTGGATTATTTTGTATCAGGTTTAGGTAAAGATGAAAAAATCGGCCAAGTGCGAGTCGGACTCGCACACGAAGGGTTCCGTACCATTATGTATAAAAATGAGCAAAAAAATCACGTTTGTTGTATGGGAGCCCCCTTAAATATTTATTTTATTCTATTTTTTAGTATTTGTTGTTATAGCGGCAATAGAAATACATCACCTGTGAAAATTTCAACTGTCTAACTATCACGGTTCATGAGATACAGCCTGGTGACAGACGGACGGACGGACGGACAGCGGAGCCTCAGTAATAGGGTTCCGTTTTACCCTTTGGGTACGGAACCCTAAAAATGAATGATTATTCTTAGTGCTTCTGTTTTTCTTGTATTGTGAAAATTACTTATGTTCTAACTTAATTACGAGGTGAACAAATGAACGCCGTGAGCTTGACTAGCACTAACTTTGACATTTAGGTTATTTTGAATCAGGTATAGGTAAAGATGAAAAAACCTTTTTCTCAGGAACGGGTGGAGCTATGAAGGTGAAATTAATATCAATTACTCAGGTCTATAATCCCTTCGCGCAGTGAAAAAATCAAACTGCTAAATGAACGCAATCAAAAGATATGGCTGTTTATGCCTCGTTTATTCACATATTTTGACACTCGCAAAGGAATCAAAATCTATGTGGTACTTTCCGTTGACCTAGAATCATGAAATTTAGTAAGAAGCAACATCGAGTAGCATAAGTAAAGGAAAAAATCCGAAAACCGTAAATTTATAATTCCACCACAAAAAAAACTTTTTTGCGACAAATATTAACGGAACCCTCCTAGTGCGAGTCGTACTCGCACTTGACGACTTTTTTTAATTATGATTGGTTTCACACACAAATTCAATTACGAGATAAAAAAACAAACGCTGCGAGTTTGACTTGCACATACTTTGTCAATTAGGTTGTTTTGGATGGATGGAGTGAGCCTTCGATGACGGTCTTATTTGTTATTATTTAATTAGTATTACAAGCCTATGTAACATTAATAAAATATACAATTTCCTGAGCAATTATATGGAGGATTATGTGTGCTAACTACATAATTTTCTCTAAATCCGATGGATATGACAACTATTTGAAAACCAGCTTATGCAGTATACTATAAAATATTTCTGCCTTCCGTCCTTTTTACCATACCAATATTTAACTCTTTAGTTTAGTGCTTTATATAGCAACACAGAGGCTCGTAGGTACGGGCGTCAGCAGGCAGTATTGACATAGTACATTCGGCTAAAAGGGCAAATGTTTATCAGCGTTGCCGCTGTTTGCGAAGTCAGTTAGTCAGTTCAGTCGTGATCCGCTGGACGAGTCGCGTTGTCGTGCATTATATCATTAAGCGTAGACAAGTTCACTTAGCGTTATCAAATATTCATTGTATTGTATATCGATGTGGGGAAATAGCAACAGTGGCCGGCCGAGCACCGGGTCGGAAGTGGTCATGATTGACGATGGCGCTGTGGTTACCGGCCCAAGTGAGATGCCCAATATCAATAATGTTAATGTGACCAATTCAACCCGGGTCCATCTCGGACCCAAATTCGTCAACGTCAATCAAACAGTACACAATAGCGAGGTCATTAAAGGTGGGTAAAACCAAAAATTTTCCTTAATGCAGATGTTATTAACCAGTGTAAGAGTATCTCCGTCCTCTTCTAGTGTTATCAGAAAGAGCAAGATCGAGCGAATTGCTTATATAAATATTTACAACTGTGTATGGATGATGGTATCCTTTGTTGTTATTTTGTAATTAATTTATAAAAACGTGATTGTTTCACATTTTTTTTCGTTTTACTATTAATAACAAAAATGTTAATCATTACTTTTTTGAGATGAAAGATATGACTAAAGTTTGCCTGTTTACTCTGTGATGAATGTGATAACATTGTAGTGAATAATAGTACCTAATAAACAACATTTGGGTATTAAATTTTTTGGGTTCTGTGGCCACCATTATATCACGGGCCTCTGGCTAGCAAATGAATATAAAAATTTGTAAGTTATTTACAAATTTTTATATTCGGATATTACATATAGAATAATGGCGGATATTTAGTTACTAAATTTAATTAAATATTGGTTAGTGGTGTCTTATCAGATGAAGCCGAATATATTTGTTTTTTTTTCTCCACGAGCATATCGTAATCTGTAGCTAATTAAGCATAGTATACCTATATGGGTACCGATGTATTTAATATTTTTGTGGCTTTGTCTTCGAAAACAATTAAATTAGGGGCTACATTTTTGTAATCTTTAAATAAAACTAGATAGAAATTTACAATTTATGCATGACATTTACAATATAAGGACTGTACATAATATAATACAACTACATGCTAACTAAGATGGAATACCAAACTTCTTATAGTATTTTGTAAGCAGTGACACAACTTGTTTTTCTTTCAGTGTACGTCATGATATTTTTACAGTTTTATACAAGCCACTTTGTACCGCTTTTATGCCGTACCGATTAACAATTAGAATTGAACTTCGAGTATTAAGCGTAATCTGCTCTTAACTGTACCAGACAAAAATTTCCAATATGCGTAATGATCGACACTAATTTTTATTCATGTTTTTTTACAAGATTTACGTATATATAACTAACTAGTATAACAAGTATAAAGTATAGTAGTATAACAATTGTTGTCCTGCCCGAAAATAAAAATCCAATGCCATCTGACGGGTCCTATTGTGAATTTAATCATCCAACGACCCTTTCAAATAAAAAAAATCATCATCCAAGATCAGTCATTTGAGAGAAGTTCAATAACACACACAATATACAAAAAATGTATATATAAAAATATCAACTCATACACATGTATATATACATAAAATTATCTCATGACCTATAGATATAAGGCAAAGTAAGGCCAAATTGCTATAGGACTGTAAGCATTCACTCTAGGCTTATTACACCTTGTAACACCAGTAGCTCTACCGAGCCGAGTCACCGGAGGTAAATTTCTTAACAGCGGTTTGAAGATTGACAAGGGCAAGTCTACTAAGTTCTTTGGTAATTTGTTAAATATTTGAATGGACATTGGGTTAAAAATACCATTGTATAATGTTGTAAATATATTCGGCCCTCTCGGTAGCTACTATGCATACATTTTTCGAAAAGATGGATATGAGTCTTAACAAACTGACACGCTTCATAAATATATATGCATGGAAATGACAGCAGATTTATCTTTTTAAAATATGGTTTTGAATTTGTTTTACGGGATAGGTTACTTAAGGACCGTTCGCACTGTTTCTGTGCTATGAAGATTATCCTTATCTGTTGAGTTGACCCATTCTGTTATGCCACATCGAAGATTAAAAACCACATATGCATGATATACTAGATGGTATGGCATTGTAAGCGTACAACCTGTCTGATCGTAAGCAATTATTTTAGCCTATGCACTTTTTCATCATGGGCCGTAAAAATCTCATCACGCCATTTTTTAAGAACCTCATGCTGTACTCTCTTAGGAAATCTTCGGTAGCTGCTGAATGGACTCTTAAGTTGCATAATGGGAGTTCCATCCTGCAGTTTAAGAGTTCTCGGAAGAAAAATTCTTTGGAATCCTGTATAAGAGAGCAGTTGGCATCATAACGATGAATTCTTCGAACACAAGCTATTGTACAATCGGTAGAATATACAAAGAGACGCAAGTCTCTCCAGAAACATAAAGACTCCACAACTGCGCGCAAGCCTAAGCTCGTAGACAATTCAGATACCAATATTATAACACGCATTAAACTTATTTTGAACAACGTGTAGATTTTGTATAGGTACGTTAATTAAGTGATACTTATTGAGGAACCCCCCCCCCCCCCTCTCAATATGCCCACATATGGGTGTACATGTTGAGGGTGAATGACAAAAGAGTTACAAAAGAAGTGTATCTAACAAAAGTAATGAAGATATTGGCAGGGGGTGGCCGCTCTAGGGTGGCCTAGACGCACACATATAGATCAAATTGGTGAAGTGCTGAACAAAGGCCAAATCACAAGCACCCTAAACTTAAGAGAATGCATAAAGTGGTTGACGAGTGTGGAAGAAGCGAGAGAGATATGTTTGGATCCGTGCACCTGGCGTGATGGGATGGGCGTGGTGGACGGTAGACACGCGAGATGATATGCATGTTGAGGATCTCGCAGACATCTATTCTTCTCCATCTACACCATATTCACTTTTACTGCAACGACATAAGATTTATCTTGATCGTTGTGTGAACAACCCAGCCAGGCTAGGCTGTTTTATTGCGGATGTCTTAGTGTGTTTGTGCCAAGATAGGATGAGTAAACTCAGCTCGGCAACGACAATAAGTCAGCTTGCGTACTTCTACAATTTAATGAATAATGATTCTAGTAGATTAGGTAGGAATGATTGCTCTACAAAATTTAGTATTATAAGTAAACTAGTATTTAAAGTGAGTTAGCACAATTCCCTAAAATGGAAACTCCAGATAGGTGCTCTGTTACAGAGCTCGGTGGTTTCGTTGCGTATGTCATTCTAAGCGAACATGCAGGTAAGCAATGTCGACCGCAGCATGTCTATGGGTTCGTCACCCTGTATGGGTTTATCTATCTGAATTGGCAGAGCTTCGGAGGGCACGTTAAGCCATTAGTACCGGCTATTGTCGATAGATAACAGCAGTCAGTGGTCTTCGGGCGGCTAGATACTGACCTCTGCCTATTTGCAGTTGAACAGCATAGTGTAGTATGTTCTAAACCCCCTCAATTGAAGGGAGACCCGTATCCCTGCAGTGGGATGAACAAGGGTGTAGTGGTAGTAGACATGTGCTAAGTACATAGTGAAATAACAATCCGTATGTACTTACTTACATACCCGAAGCGAATATTTCGTAATAAAAAGCTAACCTATATCATACACCATTAATAAATAAATAAATATTTTCGGACAAATTACACAGCGCCATCTAGCCCCAAAGTAAGCGAAGCTTGTGTTATGGGTACTAGACAACTGATAAACATACGTAAAT
Source organism: Pyralis farinalis (assembly GCA_947507595.1). Lineage (NCBI taxonomy): Eukaryota > Metazoa > Arthropoda > Insecta > Lepidoptera > Pyralidae > Pyralis > Pyralis farinalis. The sequence goes on along the minus strand of OX382265.1, from coordinate 12,135,109 downwards.
ACATTTTTTTTTGTAAATACATACTTATTATACATAGAAAATACCCAGTCCAAGACAAACAGACATGTTCATGCACACAAATGTTTGTCCTGTGTGGGAATCGAACCCACGAGCGTTGGTGTCAAAGTAGCGTAACAACGCGTTTCACCACTGCGCCACCGAGCTCGTCAAACATTGGTTTGCCTATGACTATTGCCTTTGTAATTTATTACCATTGTGATGATTATTATCATTGCAAGAGGTGAACATAATATATATTCTGCGAATTTCCTACAACATTAATCTGAGTAGTTACCTGTTGCTGTTGCTAACTACCGATTTTCCTCAACGAAACTAAAATATGACGATAAAGTGTTTACAGTTTATTTTAGGAGCGATGCTTTGCGAAATGATTTTGTTAGAGCATATATTTAATTGTTTGCGCTGCACTGCGAAATAATGTATGTACTGAGTTGATTACAATACGACTATTTTCAAATAAGTATGACTAATAACCCAGATACGTAATATAACTGACACGATCTTGTTAGTGCGTATTTGTACCTACAACGACACCTTTGTCAACATTTAGCACCATAAAACAATAAAATATATACCTATTAACTGAAAATACTGTACCTATAACTTACACCTCCCACTACACCTAATACCTACAGCCAAAAAATTTTTGGAAGAGACCTTTTTTAGATTAGCGATGTAACTTTAAGGTTTTTAGTATCAGAATTTCTTCGTATAAAATCTTGGTTGGTTGCCGTTAAAGCCTGAACGTCTTAACTCTTAATTACGAAATGAGTTATTTCGTAATTAAGAGTTAAGGTCACATTAAAGTATCATTTCGGTTTAACTAAGGTACTTCTTCATATCTATGTTTGAATCAAGAATTTGGCCAAACTTCAGCCTTTTGACGAGCTCGGTGGCTCAGTCGTGAATGACGCGACTTTGACACCAACGCTCGTGGGTTCGATTCCCACACATGGCAAACATTTGTGTGCATGAACATGTCTGTTTGTCATGGTCTGGGTATTTTCTATGTATAATAAGTATGTATTTACAAAAAAAAAATGTATTTACGTATGTTTATCAGTTGTCTAGTACCCATCCATAACACAAGCTTCGCTTACTTTGGGGCTAGATGGCGCTGTGTAATTTGTCCGACAATATTTATTTATTTATTATTTATTCAGCCTCCTAAACAATTGCTATTTCTCACTATAAAAAAATCAAAAAACTGTATAAAAATGCATATCCAGATCTTACCTATTTGTGTGTCTATGGCATCCGTACAACATCTGTATCTGTATCAATTTTGACGACTGTCGCCAAGAGCAAAACAACACATACACTATATTTTTTTAACGAAATCCCACCTCATAATATTTTTTTACACTGATGAGGTCACTTTTGTTTAATAAAGATAACAATACCGAACAGCGATGCGGCGCGCCACATTGTGAATTCTTCTGTTAACTGCCTAGAGTTTCTAGATTTTTATTTATGATGTAAAAATCCCACAATTTTGAGGATGTAGCCATAGTAAATAATTTTATTTCTATTCCAATATATACCCTTATCTGTCTATCGCAATTACGTTACAAGTATTTACTAAGCTTATGTTTTATTAATCGCTCTTCGGTTCGTATTAACCGAAAAGTCGATCTTTCATATTTACCGAAATATTATAATACTTAAAATACATACATTTCAACTTGCCTGGATTCATTTAAAACTGAGCAGCACACGAGTATTTCTGGTTGCAGCATAAATTACCGTTCAGCGCGTGCTCAATAACTAGAGAAATTTTGGGAGTCTGTGATCTGAATTTAGCTGATGGGAATGAAAGAGTGATGTGTGGAAATTTGAATGAGTCCAGGGGACCACCCTATGGAGATAAGAGAGTGAACGGAGCAGATTAATCAATTCTTTCATAGTATTATGTCATACGGAATTCTTCTTTGGGGTAACTCCGCGGACATTAACACCATCTTTTAATTGCAAAAGAGAGCCATAAGAGCTATCTACAAACTTGGTCCCCGGGAGAGCCTTAGAGAAAAATTCAAAGAAATAAATATTCTAACAGTCGCATCGCAATATATCTATGAAAATCTTTTGTATGTCCATTAAAACATAGACTCATTTTGTAAAAAGAGTGATACTCATAATATAAATACTAGATATAAGCATAATCTTGTGTTACATGCAAGCCGTCTCCACAAAATAAGTAATTCTTTTATGGGGCAATGTATACGGTTCTATAACAAACTTCCCAGCAATATAAGAGAATTGTCAATAAACAAATTTAAAACTACTATTAAAGCCAAATTGTGTAGCAGGGCATATTATAAAGTATCTGACTATATTAATTATAAAAATGCCTGGGATTGAGTCGATCCAATCATAATGTAATTAATAAATTATGTAAATTTGTTCGGATACCAAAAGAGGGATGCCTGAGTTTTTTGGCAGTATTTTTATCAGTGCTCCCTACCGTGCAGTTCATGACTAGGTGAGTCATGAACTGCACGGTAGGGAAAAAAATTGTGACGATTCCAAACAAATGTAGCCATTTTTACGGAATAAAAAGATTTTGACTTTGACTTAGATGAAACCTTCTCTTGACGAATAGGTACTTTATTTCATCGTAAGGATATTCACACGTATACATAGAGACGGAATGACCAAAAAAGTGTGATAGATTTGATTTTAATAGATAGACGCCTCCGAAACACTATAACGAATACAAGAGCTTTCAGAGATTCCTCCCTTGAAACGGACCACTGTCTAGTGGTAAGCCGGTTTGTAGGACTTTTCAAGAAGTGGAGGAACTGGCGAGTGCGTATCACTTTCGTAGATAATGGCAGAATAAGGAGCGAACAATTGCAGGATGAAAGTAGAAGGAGAACGTATGTACAACTACTAAGCAAAAGACTTGCGAATGCAAGTCTTTCCGTCTCAGATGTGAATGATTGCTAGAAAGTATGGTGGATAGTGCAAAACAAGTATGGAGATGCTTCGAGGCAAATACCAAAACTTTTGGAGAGAGGTAAAGAAGTCTCGGGGTGGTTCATGGATGGTCAATGGATGTTCAATGGACAAGATAAAGTCATAATATCCAAAAAAAAAAATGTATAGAATAACATATTGCTAGAACAGGAAACCGAACATTACTCGAAGAAAAGCTAATCCTACTGTCCTAAAACTTGTATATACGAGTATAATACACAAACTAATTAACCTCTTTACTGCGTATTAAGGCACCCATCGCTCGCCAAAACTTAGTATTTTAGCGCTAACTTAGTCTTTTCAATAGACTCACCGTTTCGACCTTACGTTTCATTGCGAGAATGATTTTGCGCTACAAATGTTTTCCACGAATAACTCTTAAAATAGATATAAAAGGTGTCTTAAAACGTGTGTAAAATGGTGTGGCAAAAACAGCAAGACCTGTGACTATGCAAAGGATAATTTACATTTCACAAGTAAGCCTAGTTTAGTAGTAGTTGCACTTGAATTAGCCCAGGTTCTATGTATATATCTACAACATCACTCCAAATCCCTTGCATTCATTCATAGCTCTTTTCATGCACGTTCGTCGGATCCTAGGATTTCTGATAAAAGACGACAAAAATTGTTGCATTTTTTATACCACTAAGGTGATAAATAAATGTACGGCGTGCCTGATGGTAAGCAATTACGGTAGTCTATGAACATTTGTAACAACAGGGGTGGCACTCTTGCGTTACCAACCCTGTAAAAACCTCTTTTTAACCTAAAATTTTCCTGGCCGGAGAGCAAAACGTAAACGGAATGAGGTTTACTTGAAATTTTGGTGTATTGTCTAAAATATTATTCCAAAACATTTTTTATTGTGAAACGAAACAAAGTGTTTATTGTTAATTATAGTATTTTTATGGTAAGCACTTTTCCTTTTTACCTTGACTCATGGAATGTAACGTGAACTCAAGGTCATTGGTTACTAATCTATGTTTATTATTTTCTAATTGTAAAATGAAAATGTGAAAGTTCCAACCTTTCGTTATAAACTATCTAAAAAAAAGTCAAAATTAGTTAAGAATTTCTGTATAATATTTCAACGACAAATACTGATAACCCTTATTCATATTATGGCATACATACAAACGCATATTTAATTTTCTTTCACAGTTAATTGCGAAGTAAGAACCAAGAAAGAAACTGACCCCTAGTTTGAGGCCTTGACTTGACCGGTTTCGTAATATCAACAAAATTACCACATACTTCCTGTTAGCTGAATGTATAATTATTTGATCAGTAAACCTTGCAAACATTATGTTGAGTATATACTCAACATGATGTTTTACCGATCATTTGATTCTTCTCCAAATAATCAGCAAGTCTTCACAGATGTAAACAGAGGTACTGAAATGTAAGCATGGCACAGTATTTGCGCATATAGAAAGTTTTAGGCGAATGTCGTCTTTGATTTTGCAAACATTCATATTCATCTATGATACAAATAAACTTTTTATCTATCTATCTATAAGTATAGTGCCTTAGGATAATTTGTATTCTACTAAATATAAAACAATACACAAAAGTTTAATATACAAGATATATATATATATAGCTAACATAACTTTTATGCTGATTATCGTTTCATTACTAAAAAATAACAATGTCTATTTGGGTCTCGATTTCATAATTGCTGTAACATTTTTTAATGTGGATATTAGCTATTTTTTCACTCAATGAGCATCATCGTTCTTTGATTTAAATGTTTATATGTTGCAGGGAAATGAGGATACCAGGATTTCACGAAATCCCTAGGGATACAACAAAATCATGGTAGATGTCGAATGTTCTTTTACATTGCGCCTTCGTACCGAAAATGTCTAGTGATATAACAAAATACTGATTAACTCTAAGTGTCACAACATTTCAATATACTGAATCTTGTAAAATGAGAACAGTATTCATTGACATAAAATAATATATTACAAATTGAATAATGGATTTATATTGGAAATTAAGATTTAAATAGTTTCATTCGAATAAACAAAATCTTCCGATGATAATTTACCTCTTTTTTATTATGTAAGTTCATTAATACTAAAAAGAAAAAGTTTTTTTTTAAGTGTTACGTTTTAATAAATCAGCTATTTAAACCACCTTAAAATTAATAGAACCTTTTTTTTTTGCAAGTAGGTTCTTTGGTTTCGCGCTATGACATTTTTAGTAAGAAGACTCAATAGAAAACAATATTCGATGTCTACCACGAATTCGTAGTATCCCTAAGGATTTCGTGATATACACGGTATCTTCACTTTACTACAACATACGAGTCCTTTCAAACTTAGGAAATGCAAATAAATTATAGAAAGTCTGTTAATTAATAATTAAAGTCTATCTTCAACTCTATGGAAACCATAATTTTAAATAATTTCTGCCGTTTGATTTTATGTCATTGTTCGTCAAATTTATATCCGAGATTGATTAAGATAAGCGATTATGAGGTGGCAGAATCATTTAGCTCTTTACTTAATTACTTTGATTTGTGATAAGATATGGTTATGACATTGTTATGCAATAAAAAAAATTAGGCTGTTTAAGGTTTTTCCCGGCAACAATAGCATGAAGGACTTTCAAATCATACGTACCTACAGAATTCCAGACAAATAGATGATGTAATGATACACTTAGAAATTGTTTTGCTTTATGCGATGTCAAGTAGCTAAACATATTCCACAAATTTATATTATTTTAAATATATTAACTTCTTTCAGATTCTTTTTTTACTAAAACTCCGCTACATAATTAGCGATTATGTTACTTAGTAACTATTTTATTACATAGATTTTGTAATAAAATGTCTTATTAATTTAACCCGGTCAATATAGCGTGCTAAACACACAGTTGAATAAATACGTGAAGCTGCATGATAATCAGTTCGGATTCAGACCTAAATTGTCTACTGAAAGATCTATACTGTGTCTTAAGCACGCTGTCACTTACTACACGGGGTGAAAAACGCCAGTCTTCGTTTGTTTCCTAGACCTGTCACGAGCTTTTGTCCTGGTTTCCTACGATATCTTGTGGAGAAAGCTTAAAAAAGCTCAGTTCCCTGTGGTACGCATTAATATTTTTAAGCATTGGTATGGAAACCAGGTCAATATTGTCCGATGGGGGGTGATCCTCCCAAGACCATATGTACTGGAGTGCGGGGTACGACAGGGAGGGATAAGCTCACCTACGCTCTTCAATCTATATGTAAATGAGTTGATACGAGAACTTAGCGGCACCAGTGTCGGTTGTCACATAGACGGTGTCTGCGTCAATAACATAAGCTACGCAGACGATATGGTGCTGCTGAGTGCATCGGTCTACCGGCTACAAACCTTGGTGGCAATCTGCGAAGTATACGCCACTTCCTATGGTTTGGTAAACAATGTTAAAAAGAGCCAAGTTATGGTCTTTGGGGCGGGAGTAAAAGATATGAAAATATGCCACCTGTTGCATTATACACTGACATACTGCAAAGAGTATTTAAATTTAAATAGATTGGTCATGTGCTGACTCCCTTTTTAAAGGACGATAACGACATTGGGAGGGAGTGGAGGGCGTTGTCAGTGAGAGCGAACATGTTGGCTCACAGGTTTGCACGTTGTTCACGGGAAGTGAAAACAACGCTCTTCAGAGCTACACATCATTCTAAACGTGCATTCTGTGGGCTAGATATATTCAAAAAGCTTACTACGCTCTCCGTATTAGTATAATAATGCGTTCAGGGTGCTGCTGCGGTTACCTCGCTTCTGTAGCGCATCAGGGATATTCGCCGAAGCACGAGTAGACTGCGCAACAATGCGCAAACGTCGCGCGTCCCTGGTGCGCCGGATGCGGATGAGAGGCAATAGCATCCTGAATTTGACGGCAAGCAGACTGGACTGTCGTTATGTAAACCATTGCTGCGCTATATCAGGGGGAGTAGTGCAAGAATGGCCAATGTGAATGTAGCATGATTTTAAATCTAATTCTTACTAACATCGTGCTTAAGTGTTTACTAACATCTTTTATGAGTCTCAGTTACTTACAATAAAATTTCATTCATTTATTCATTCAATATTGTTAAAAATCAAAAACATTTCTGTAGTAATTCAGTACCGATTTTCAAACAATCTAGTATAGTTGATGCGGTGCAAATGTACACTTGCATGTTAATGCAAATTTCGGCCCTGCCAGCGTCATCTGTTAACCCGTAAATACATTAATCGATCGCTTTCAGTCTTGCTAAGTGCCGCCCTCTAGTTTAGTATAGCTGAGATAACTAGCGCTCTTCATACTCATGCTATACTCATACTTACATAAATCTTTGCTTTTCCGAATTTAAAAATTTCTTGTTATTACAGCAGTTCTAAAATTCTGCGTTCTCAATGTTTGTTTGTTTTCTTTGTTTTCCACAAATATCCTTTATTATAGAAAATTGTAGGATAGAATTTTAAGAAGAATCTTGGCTGGCACACACGGCATCTGCAATCAATTCATCATAATGACAAGAACGTAGCCGTCAACGAACGTTCTCAATATTTGTTTGTTTTCTTTGTATTCCACAAATATCCTTTATTATAGAAAATTGTAGGATAGAATTTTAAGAAGAATCTTGGCTGACACATTCACTTCGTCATAAGGACAAGCACGTAGCCGTCAACGAATAGATTTTGTTTGAGAGATAGATTTCCAGCTACGGAGAGGCCATGTTTTACTGCCCTTTTGGCCGAAAGATTCGATACGGGAAACATGTGAAGAAGAAGCAGACAAATAATTGACTTTCCTGGTTTTTTTTTGATTGGCCTCACGTTGGGCGCCAATGTTAGGTGTGGGGGCGGCAGAGCAGAGGGCATAGGAGGTCTAAGTAAGGTGATTCATGGCTAGGCTGTGTGCAAGTCGTAGGTTCGAGTAGTTTTGCAGGTCAAAAAAAAAACCAGGAATGTCAATAATTAGTCATTTTTTATACTACGTCGGAAGGCATACAAGAATACGGCCCACCTTACGTAAAGCGGGTACTGTAGCCTATTAACGCTTGCGATATATTAATTATCACTCGAGCGATACCTCGTCTGCTGCTTACACAGCAACTCCTTGGGAGCTTACTGGTGACCTCACTCACACGCAGGAACACAACAACCCTCTAGGGAGTTGTTATTTGGCTGCGGTTTTCTGTAAGGTGGAGGTACTTCCCCCGACGGGCTGCTTTGATGCGTCCTACCTCTCTTAAATCTATTCGCTTTGTCTGCCTCGAAGCGAATAGATGAAAGAAAGAAAGGTGCCTGATTTAACCAAAATCTATGAAGAAGGTACGATAAAGTAATGTACGAACTTATATAAAGAGACGCAGATTAGTAAGTTACATTGCAATCTGCAATCATGGATTGCGGCCAGCGAATTGGGATTGCGGCCTGCGAATTCTGCAATAGAAGTGTAAACCATTACATCCTTGATATCAAATTACAGGGAATGAAAACATTCATAATGCTTTACAAATTCAAATGCAAATTATTCAAAATTACTTACTCGGTATAGAGTTCAAAAGTCAAAACTAATTTTGTTGGTGACGCGATAACGCCATGTTTCTTGATTGAAACCTTGATTTATTGTATTTAATATTAAGGATTAGAACATTATGTTAACTTATTAGTTTACAAGCCATACTTGGATGGCTGAATCTATTATGACTCAAAGAAATTCAGCTACACACTGTTATTTTCAAAGAGAACTTCACATGTTTCCCTTTTCAAATCCTTCGGCCAAAAGGGCAGGAAACGTGACCACTCCATAGCCGGAAATCTATCTGTCAAACAAAATCTATTCGTTGACGGCTACGTGCTTGTCATTATGATGAATATATTGCAGATGGCGTTTATGTACCAGACAAGATTCTTCTCAAAATTCCGTACTTCAATTTTCTATAATAAAGCATATTTGTGGAAAACAAAGAAAAATACAGAAACATTGAGAACGTAGAATTTTAGAACTGCTGTAACAATTAGAAAAATTAAATGAGTGAAAAGTAAAGATGTTTGAAACTACGAGTATAGTATGAGTATGAAGAGCGCTAGTTATCTCAGCTATACTAGACTAGACTGAAAGCGAGACTGAAAGCGATCGATTAATGTATATACAGGTCAACAGATGATGCTGGTAGTGCCGAAATTTGCATTAAAATGCAAGTGTACATTGCACCACAACATAGTCACCATTTTGGCAAGGATTATTATCAGTGATCGGAGTAGGTACAGTTATTTTATGTACTTGCCATATAGAATATTGTGGATATTCCCCAAATCCTAGGATTTGTTTTTAAGTAGAAATATAATAAAAAGCTATTTACGCCTTAGGGAGTAATGAAAGCATACACTTCCTTAAGTATAAGGACGGGTTTAAGGATAATATAGTAAATAGATAGAAACTTGATTCATTAAAGCACATATATTTTTTTATGTAACAATTTCTTATATTTATACAAGAATCAACAATCATTTAACATTTTCATTCTGAAGTTGTACAAGAACATACCATTCAAATTATTTGTTCCTCAAAAATCGAAACATGATTGAAAAGAACAAACTATTTGTATTTAACTACAATAAAATCTTAATAATTTAAAATTACCAACACGTTTAAACAATAATTTACCTATTGAAGCAAAAAAATTCAATGGTCTATTTCTTGGTCTGGGGCGTCTTCAACTTCAATAAAATAATCGTAAAATGATTTTCTATATATATTAATTCATTCTTTTTCTAGAATATTTTTCGCATTTCGTATTGCCATTGATTCAGAACTGTTTAAACGAAAAACAACATTTATTATTTCTTCATAATATTTTCCATAATACGAAGCAGCTTCAAGCCAAGTGCCCCATCTTAGCTATCACTGTTTGCGGAGGAAGAGGTAAGTTTGGATATGTATCTTTCAATATTTTTATTCTGCGGGGGGGCTTTTAAAAATATTTTTTTCACATTTGATATTAACATATTTACATTATGGTACTCTAACCGTATTTGTTCTGATACGCGATGAAGTGCATGTGCCAAGTAACATGTTTGAATTGAGGTAAAAAAAATTCAAATTTCGCCCCGCAGACAACATGTATGCCACACTATCAGTACATAATATTAAAACATTATCAGCTTTTCTTTCAAAGTTGTCATGCCAAATATTTTTCAAACATTCTAAAACAAAATTTGAAATGGTTTGGCCATTGACCACCTCAAGCATTTTACAGGCGATTAAATAAGGTCGACCAGAAAAGTTTTCATTTAATGGCTTTACTAAATAAAAAGTCAGCTGTCTCATCTATCAATATCCAAAGTTTCTCGTCTTTAACGTTTTCGTAGATGAAGCCAAATTTATTATTATAAAATCGTCCAAATATACTTTACGCAACTCTCTCGTAAGACACTTTTTTGTCATTGCAATTACAATAGCAAACAACACACATGTATTTTTGAAAAAAAATGCTGAAGGCATTATTTTTCATTTGGGACCAAGGAATGTTACAAAGTATGAAAAACTGACTAAGGTCAAAATAAAATTCTTCTTGAGGCCGTTTGTAAGTTCCTCGATGTTGGGCACCTTCAATATGTCGATTGATATTAGATTTCTTTACTGATAAATAGCTTTCACACTTGGTACAGTAAATAGTACAGCTAGCCGCGTCAAAAATCAGCTCAGGATAGTCACGTATCCATTTTGAACCGTTTCAGGCTTGACAGAACTTGACGACGCCATGTCAATGTACTTCACCTGAATCAAAATGTCATTAAATTAAAAAGCTTAATAGAGTCACATCAACACTAAGTGGTCAAAACATACTGATCTGTTCGAAAAACAGAACAAGTAAAATATGTATTCTTAGTGCGAGTTTCAAAATGCAAAGGCAATTAAAAGTTTTTAGGCAGAGAAAGTACGATTAATTGCACGCAAGTAGTACACAGTACTACAGTTCAAAAATAGTTCGTATATTCACGAACTGCAAATATGTCAGTGCATTACTGCTGCACTTTATCGTTTAGCTAATTAATGGATCTTATTAATAAGTTTTCAAGTTGATATTAACACGTGCGTGACATACATTAAAGTAAAGAAAATACTGGATTGGAATACAATTACATTAGTATTAAAAAAGTTTAGCCAACGAGAAAAGGCTTTGCATTTTGGACGAATATTAGTGTACCTACTTTACTGTTTGTATTCAAAATGTTATTTATTGGTTTGACTTAAGGCCAGCTTTTCACGAAGCCCAAATATATAATTTTTCTATTATTTCAAGGTAGAATAAGATTGATACATTAGTTGTAGTCAAAATTTACTTTTTACAAAAAAAATAAAACTTACCTAATGAATATCCAATAAAATAACTCCAAATATCCAATCCAAAAAGGTCAAATCAGAGTCCGCAAATGCTAGTCAAAGTCGTAGTACTCGTAGCAAGGAGATTCCAGAATCCAGTAAACAAGCCAGGGTCAAAAGAAATTCAGCACACAACAAAACACAACAGGAAGCAAACAAGCGCACTTTGAGAGAAGTAATCGAGTGAGACAACATTTAACAACAAGTTACTTTCGGTAAACAATTGTATTCCAGTGGTGCAGAAAGAGACAAAAACAGGTGCGTCACTCTAGCCACACCCGTGACACTACCTGTACGTCTGAGCAAGAGCGCATAATGCAGCGATATCACGAGTGTGAACAAAGCGGCAACGTCGCGCGTTTGACAAAAACTTTGGCAACATGTTGCTGATGTAAAATTTACAACGTCGCTCGTGCACTTATGGGCTTACATACACCATTTTTTATACTTATAGATAAAAATAATTATAATAATCGAATCCCGGAGTATTAGTCGGAATCCCATGGAATATCCATATTAACATAAATGTTTGCGGTCAATGAACTAAATAGCTCTACCTACTCCGATCACTGATTATTATATGTGAGGGCATGTCTTTTATGAATTTAAATCTAATAAATGTATTAGAATCCGTTAAAATGATGTAAAAATTGTATGTAGCAACGAATGATGTTTCAGGCCAAGTTCTGGGCCTAGAGTTGGTGTCTGGGATGTCTACCCGCCACCTACGATGTAGCGTCGCGGTGTTCGTGTGCTGGTCCCTCCTAGTGGCTTCAGCTCTCACCACAGGCATCATCTATTTAGTATTATACAAGACCCAGACGCTTCTTGATATAGGTAATTATTTTTAACATCATATCAACAGCGGGCAAGCATGTCAATGTTCTGTCGAATTAAAAAAATCGTAATCGTGACATTTGTTTAATAACCTACCCTCGAACCCAAACATCAAATTTTTTTTGGATTGATCATAACAGTATTATCCTCTTATATTCTGCGTGTATGTTTAGTATTATCTATTTGATCCGAATATATTTTAAAATACAACAATAATTCCCGGTAACTATGTATTATAGACAGAATTTGGACAAGTTCATCCGGGTTCTCTTCGACTAACGAATATTCATATATGCACTAACAAAAACATCTTAGTATTTTTATAAACAAGACTATTCCGGTACGGTAGGACGGGGCTTAAAGGTCCACGAGTATAAAGATCCACCATATATATCTAAAAATTTAGTGACGTATCGTTTTTTCTAACTATATGAGCGGACAGAAGAAGTAGCGGGGAGCGTAACGAGACATCGTTTGCAGTCGAGCGACGATGCTTCCAGGAGATACAGGACTGCTTCTCAAAATCTTAACATAAGCAATATTTTTCATTATGATTATTTTTAGTTCCGAGCAGTGTTATTTCGTTTACCATAAGTAAACATTGTTTATTCGTTTGCGTTATTTATTTATTTTTCACAATTTACTACATATTAGGTTTAAGCTAGTTTGAACAGTATTTTTTTATAATCTGTAAAAACACTTACACGCTGTTGGGGTAAAAATTTGGTTAAACGTGATACGATAACTGTTTGTTTAATTGCTGTTGTATATTTTGATATAGAAGATTCCGTTTTCACAGTAAAATTCTTAATAGTAAAATTGGACCTTTAAGTCCCGCCCTACCCTACCTAAAACCAGACAGACACTGTGAGGAATAAAATGATGTAGATACCGTACAGTTAGTAATAAAAACGGACAACTTGATGGATGCAGTTGTGAGTGCAATACTATATTCTAATATATAACTTAAGTTCATTTCTCAATAGAAACGCGTGATCGCCTAATTTTTAGTCCAGTAAGATTAATTCAACCCTGTCCCTCAATTAATAATAATTAATTCCTTAAGTTTATAAAATTAAAGGTACACCCAACTGACGCCATTCCCAGGGCTCTCTAAAATGAGAAAAGTCGAAACGCAGCATTTTCATGAAGGTCATACTTACTTTATAAAAAACCCAAACATTCATTGCACATTCCTGGCCAATAAACACAATGTCAATTTACATGACGCAGATTGTAGGACCTACATATACCTACGAGTGGGCATTACGTCACCGTTTGTTCGATATTATACCATGTCGGGAGCCACCTGACGTAAAACGGTTACCATTATACATTAAGTATCTCTGCTGCTAAGAAAGCAACTCCTGAGGAGCTTACTGGTGACCTTACTCACTCACGGGAATACAACTGCACTCCAGGGAATTGTTATTTGGCTACGGTTTTCTGTGAGGTGGAGGTACTTCACCAGACTGGCTGCTTTGTTGCGCCGTACAGAGCCTGTTTCCCTAAAAAGGCTGGCAACGGATCAGTGACCCTTTGGTGTTGCTGATATTCTATGGAAAGTGGTGACCGCTTACAATCAGGTTACCCACATGCTCGTTTGCCCGCCTCTAATATATAAAAAAAAACATCTCCTAAAAACACTATGTATGGAAAGTAAATTGGTTCAAATTGTGGATACCTGACCTTATTATTTAATATTTTTTTATGTACCATGCATTATCGCAACACGGAATCTACAAAATTTGCTTTTACAAATATTAATTTCTATATTAACAACAGAAATAATACGCTAGACATATCGAACACTTCCATCCTGTACAGCTTATTCAATGAAGCATTGCACTGACACTACATCTTCAGGTAATTAAAAAAAAGATCATTGAACAGTCCATCCATTGCTCGCTTAATGACATCGATGCCTAATATCTTTTTACTACCTCTATGTTATGTGTCAAATTTTTTAATATGTCACACACGGCGACGAAAATATACTCGTATCAAAAGATACTCTCACATTGATGCTCCTTTGCTCTGCACCGAGGACATCACGAACTAAATTAGTTTTATCAATATTCAGCTCGATAAATCCATATGTAATAATGTACAAGGAAAATATATAATATTATCTTGGCCGTGTGTGGCGAGTTTAACTATTTACGCAAATATTAATCTACTGAAAGTGATTGTAATTATTTTGACTAGGTATAAAGGAAGATTGGTATCTTCGCCGCCATGACTGGCAGGCAATGCCAGCTTACGAAATGGAGTTCCTAGACATGCCAGTTGAATACGTAATTGTAGGCCATAGTGCCACCCAGTACTGCAATGAAAAATACGCCTGTATTCAAAAAGTACTTAATATTCAACAAGACCATTTAAGAAGAGACTACGGCGATATCGGTCCCAACTTTCTCGTAAGTGGCAATGGATTGATATTTGAAGGACGAGGCGCAAATATAGTCGGAGCCATGGTCAGGTCATGGAATCGTAAAAGCATATGCATAATGTTCATGGGAGATTACAGGAACGATCCGTTTGAACAGGTACAATTTGAGCATCTCAATATTCTTCTTGATGCACTATTGAATCTAAAAGTCCTTCGCCCAGATTACATCATTTACGGCCACTGTCAAATTTCTACCTCGACAATTAGTCCAGGACCTCGAATTATGGATAACTTGCACAATTTCAATCATTGGAACTCAACTAACGCAAACTTATGTTTACGAGCCTAAATTAATAAGCAAACTTATGTTTGTACATGGATCTAAAGGGAGATCAACTATTTTTCCGAAGGAAGTTGTGATTTTCAAAATGGCGGGAGGCGAAGACGCGAAAGGAGTCTATTGACTATTATCGACGATAGCCTAAAAAATCACACCTGCTTTGGTGATGTCAGGACCTATTTTACACATTCAGTGCATAGCATTAGGTTAATTATGGTAAGTTATAAGGTGACAATAGTACTCGTAATTCAATTATTAGTAGTTGCGCAGAAACTAAATTATAATTGTGATTCTATTTTTGTACTGGATCACTGATTAAAGAATTCAAAAAGTTATAGAATTGATGATTATGTAACTGACAAAGATGTCTGAAAATAATACAAAATACAGACTTTTAATTCTACTATTTGATATCATTATTGTACCAATGTGTTTATATGTATTTATTGCAATATCTAATGGACAATTTTAATAGAGACCTGTATTGGCAAGTATATTTCAGCATTTTTTCTTCGCTAATGGACATTTCGAAAATGCTAGCAGATACAATAAAATTATATTTAAAAAAATGTAAGACGTGTATAAGTGCCCGCGAGGGCCCATGCAAATAAAGTCCGCCTATTGTAATAAATGGTTGTGGTCTATAAAGTCTTTAATAAATAAATGAATAATAATATTGCCCTTTCTGTGATATTTAAATCTATGTCGATATTGTTATTATATGTAATTTGAATTATAGTTCAATTACCAAACTTGTGTGTGTGTGTATGTATATCTTCACGCCAAGTCCCTTACGGGGTAGGCAGAGAGAACCGAGCGCCATAACGCGGACCTTACATACTTCACTCACTTCTGTGACATTCATAGCTCTTTTCATGCACGCTCGCCGGTTCATGGGGCTCCTGACGTCCTGACATCACTTTCTGATAAAACACGACCAATTTGTTCATGGTAGGTTAGTCTCGGTCTTGCTCGGCTCCTTACATCCTTCCACTTTTGCATTGTATATCTGTTTCGTCATTCTTTCGTCCCGCATTCTTTCTACATGTCCGAACCAACGGAGCATGCCCTTTGCCCTTGTGCCCATGACACTCTCTTTCAGACCAACTCTTTCTCCACGTCTTCATTACGAACGCGGTCAGCAACCGTTATGCCACAAATTTTGCGTAATGCTCTCATCTCGTCCGCATTTATTCTACTTTCATGCTCTCTCTGCCATATTCAGCTCTCACTTCCATAAGGCGTTGGTATTAGCACCGCGTTGTGTACAGCGAGCTGTGCCTTCTGGCTTAGATTTCGGCTGCCTAGACGTTTACCCAACGCTCCATTGCTGCTAAAAGCACTTCCAAGATATACAATCACTTGCTCCAACACAACATCATCAACCGTGATCCCAGTGTTATTTCTGGTTGCCTCTTTTTCAAACATCATTATCTTGGTTTTCTTCACATTCAATTGTAAGCCTTTCTTCATACAATCATATATCACCAAACTTGTAGTCAAATCAATACCTATATACACAAAGCAATACCTCAAGCGAAACTGTTTGACCTTTGTACCGTTCTTATGGCGCACGATGTAAGAGAAAGAAAAATGGTGTTGCAAATGCCTAACGTCACTTGTTGCTGTGTCTACATTCATTTGAATTTTAGATTAAATTTAATAACATTAAAATTACAATTGAACAACAAGCAATAAAGTTGTAAGCTAAGCTGACAATTGTATATACATACACAAATGTAATAAAATATGTACTTTTAAAGTAAATAAATAGACCAAGGATTAGACAAGTAAAATTATTCGACGCTGGCAAATGTCTCTATGGTTCCCGCTTTTAAATCATCGTTATTATTTTTGTTGGGGGGGACATTCTTGTTGACGTTCACCATTCCAAATGACGGAAACATTGTGAAGGCCACGAAATAGAGACACTCTCTAAATACTTTGACTGACAAGGCTCGCGCCATATGGTACGTGGACTCGACGACCCGATAGCCATAACAGCAAACGGTCTTATAGGAAAGAATCATAGGTTCTCGCTTGGCAGTTGGGTTACAGAGTGAGAAACCACTCCCCAATGCGAACATTGTGACCACTTGTAGTTTGGGCATTCGCTCTGTTACACCTTTGATGGTTTACTGATGCACCTTTTTTATATTATTTGTATGTGTGTTTTATATTATCTACATGAAAAAATAAAAAATAAAGACTATATGGAATACAAATATAGAAATAATAACTATAATACAAAATATCTCCCGGAACATCAAGCATAATATGCAACCTTTTTCTTCTTTTAACATTTCCACTGTATTTTCTAAACTACGCGTCATCTATACATCTATACATATAAATAATATTGAAGTGTCTGTCTGTGATTTCAAAATAAAGCCTTTATCTTAAGCTCATATTATTATTTTCACGTTACCCAAGCTTAAATACGCATTTTTAACTTTTTTTTCTGTCTGTCTGTCTGTTTGCTTGTCCGGGCTAATCTTCGAAATGGCTGAACCGATTTTAACGGGACTTTCACTTGTAGGTAGAGGACTATTCAAAGCAGAATATAGGGTACTTTATATCCCGTAAATATTTAGGGTTCCTGCATAAAAATTAAAAACTGTTAAAATTTGAGGGAAATATCTTTTCCTCCGACTTTGCAATTTTATTTTTATTATTTTCATAGAATACGTCTTTTTTGTAACATAAAATAACTACGCATTTTTTATGTAATATAAATAAAATACATATACGTTACCTCCTGTAAAGGTCAATAGATGGCGCTGTACGAAAATTGTATCGCTCTGTGATTGCATCTACGACCCTGAACTTTGTTTTTTTTTTTAAACAGAACAGAACAGAATATCATGTCTACTGAGAAAAAAGGCTACTAAAAGCCCAAATCTCATGCGTGCGAAGCCGCGGGCTTCTGCTAGTATTATATAAAGAGATAAATGCGATTTTTGTAAGATAAAATTTATTTAAAAGTCAGACTTATACACACAATAGTATATCATAACACTAGGTGCGAGGTAGCGAAGCTGAGCTTACTTGACAGGTGTATTTATGTGAGACTCTATATTTGGAATCAACTAAAATTCCAAGAAATAAAGCATCATTGAGAAAAATAAATTAGTAAATGCAAATTTACTCTTCTTATTGAGGACTATTGGAATTGATTTCTTCCCGCCTGTAACATCTCTACAACTATTTTCATTTCATAAGGCGTCACTTCGTGGCTGTAAAAATATATAAGTAATTAATCTTTTCAAAAACTATATATTTAAATTGTCGTTAAAATGATAGAATTAAGATTACTCATTACACATTACGCAGATTTTATTTAGACATGAAAAAATATTAAATTCGATCAAGTAAATTCATTAAAAATCGACAAGCTTTTGTTTTTAATTCAAGTACTTAATATGTTTTCTAGATCAAAAACGTTTCATACCTGCGCTAGTAAGGAAAATACAGTTTTAATTAATTAAGCTTACAGTGTTCGTAACAAGATGCATGTAATTAATGTGAGTAATTTAATTAAGTTCTGTGAGTACAATATAATATTATATGTATTACATAGAGTTCTGTATAATATTATATATTGGATCTGTAGATATAAATGTGATTGGATTTAAAACATTGTTTTAGTGTACTATTGGCATTTAGTGTACGTAATATATAATATTATTTTATCTAAATTAACAGTTGCAAGAAAGTTTCGCCAAAGTTGTTATAAAAATATTTTCTTCGCTTATGTTTAAGTGTGTCGTTAAATATTTGGAATCTTATTACTTATATCTATTATTACTTCTAATTGATGTCAATAGCGATGTAGTAATTCATATGTACATTATCATTTGTAATTGTAACATGTATGTATGTAAACCTTCACATCACGCCCCTTGTTGGGCACGCCGAAAGAATCAAACGCCATTAGACGCGGTCATTTTTAATTATAACAATCATTTTTATCACATAATTGTAAAATAATGATAAAATTATTGTTTGATAAAAAGCAGAGGAAAATAGATGTATTTATTATTGTTTTTAAAACATTGTATTGTACGTATAGGAGAATACATTATTTTTATTAGAGGTGGGCGACGTACAACTACGTCTTAACCTGCATATAAACTTTGTTTAAATTTCTAATTAGGTACCAAAATCTACAACAATCGGTATATAATAAAATTTTATGTCACGTAATAGAGAAATTTTAATGGAAAGGCGGAAATTAAAATACATTTTCTCTTCCATTTCAATTTTGTAATTCACTTGAATGATAAACATAAAAATGTGATGTGTTAACTTATGAAAGACTGAATAAACAACTTTATTACCGCTACAGGTGAGTGTTTAATATTTTACCAAAGTTAGCACCCTAGTTTCCATCATTTTTCGAAATACCTTACTACTACTTACTACGATTTTTATAAGGCAGAATACTGTTCCTTCATAACTTCTGTCGAGGAACAATATTCTACCTCATTTAAACTTAATCTAATATTAATAATAATTTAGAGCAGTATCCCAGTGGACAAAGAACTGGCCTATTAACCAACTGGTCCCCAGTTCAACTCCTGCCATGTATGCATATCTATGTTTTCAAATGTTTGTGCATATTTGTAATTATCACTTGCTCAGCGGTGAAATAAAATATCGTGAGAAAACCTGCACGTCCAATTTATATTTCATAATTTGAAATTATATTTCGTGTTCCCTCTGGGTTAAGGGGGTCTGATGGCAGTCGCTCCATATGAAAATTAGTATTTTAGCCAAATCATTGGGCTTAGGTAGCGAACACCGCCAATCCTAATCGATTAGGTACTAGCGCCGAGAAGAAGAAGACTGCTCCTCAATAACTTCTATCGAGAAACAGTATTCGTCATCTAATAACGACTTGAAAAAAAGGGCATGTTCGCACAAAGAGGTCATCCGACAATGCGTAGGACGTACGATGAATATGTACCAAGCGTTGATAAGAACCCCTGAGTACCTACTGTGCCGTGTGCCATCCATATCTTAACTCAGCCGGTAGGTTCATCAAACTACAATACCTATAGTTTGATGAACCTACCGGCTGAGATATTATACTGATCGGTTTTATTGATTTCGAAAATAGCGCTTCAGTTTCACGCAATATCAATCCTCATTGACTCAGAGATAAAAGTCTGAAGGCGCTATTGGCTAAATACTATCTCCAGCCGAAGTCCATTTTCTTGTTTCTGAAGTTATCTTCAGTTTAGCTGTAGGGCCCTTGTATGGAAGACTGAAGCACCTAATTAGGTAAAGCCTGCGAATTGTGAGTTTATTAGTGCTCCTTCTTATCTATGGTCCATCCGGCAAAAATGTAACTAGTCCATACTATATTTTTTTCCAAATTGTGTCAAGTATCACAAACTGTATTTAACAATGCCCACGCAAGTCATTCACAAGCAATATCTTTTACTTTTTGCGTTTGGGACATGGTTTGACTTTTCTTATACTATTAAGGTTACAAACAAGCGTGCGGCCTGTCTGATGATAGCCGTAGCCTCCGGACATTTCCAACACTAGGGGTGTTACTCCCTGGGAAAACCCTATCGCACCTTACCTGAAGAACAATATGCTTAGTCTCTTGTGAAAACCTCGGCTGGGAGTTCATTCCACAACTTGAGAGTTCCTGGAAGTAATGTTCTATGGAACCTTCACTGACTTGCCTATGTTCAACCAGCACAATGTCCTTGTTGAATATGCTGTATGCTGTTTGAATATATTAGAACAAAGTAATTGATTATAGTGCAGGATCCGCTAGCCAGATGGGCTGCTTTGATGCGCCCTGCCTCTCTTAAAGATATATATATATATCATCATCGGGGAAATTTGCAATATTGATCTTTATTTTCAGAATGACATAGGTACGTTTAAACCTGCCTAAACAACAAAATATGATATGTGTCAAACTAGTCAAGCTAGAGTGACAAACCAATGCAGTATCCTCGCATTTTATACCTTATTCATTATGTTAAGACAAGATTTAGCGAGCTCATATGGTGTCTACTTTGTGAGCTTTTTATCTTACAATTTGATGTAAATGAGTCAGTAACGTTTTATTGAAGGCTAGAGGTGGTTGCAACGTACTATGAAATGAATTTCCACGTTGACTTTCTATTTATCGTTAACTTTCGTTTCCGACCAGCCTTGGGGCTCATTGTTAAACAACGAACGACAAATTTACGAGTTCGTTGCAGTAGTTAGTAAAGCTACTTTGACACCAATGCTGTTGGGTTCGATTCCCACAATGAACAAACATCTGCATGAACATGTGTTTTTGTCTTGGTCTGAGTGTTTTCAAGAGGGATAGGGCGTATCAAAGCAGCCCGTCTGGTGAAGTGCCACCACCTTATGTTCTTGCGAAACAGTGGGGAATCGAACCCACAAGCGTTGTTTTCAAAGTCGTGTTATTAACCGCTGGGCCACCGAGCTCGTCATAACGTTAAGAATGTAGTAATGTTTGAATATGTTACTTTACAGTAAATGATTACATTTTTGAAGAAAATAGCATTAGACCACTTTACTTATTTGCTTTAATTATAATGTTTTTTTTATGTTTTTAATAAAAGTTTAAAAGATTTTTTATGCTGTTATCGGTCATGCAACTTACGCATAAAACGAAAATACCGCTGTTAATACTACTTATTAGTATTATTTTTAATCATGCTTAATTATCTGATGATAAGCTTACTGCACCTTTTCCGGCTAACGTTATATCTAGAGACTTCAAAAATTTGGAACAAATAACCAACAATCTTTCTTTGGATCGAAATTGTGGGCGGATCTATTAACACCTGTATTTATCTATTTCCTTGTTTATTTATCCTTGGCCCAAATTTTGGCATACCTATCAATTTCTACACTTCATGATTCGAGATCGACTAACGAATTTTCAAAACTACTATATTGTAACTGCAACTGCAATCTTTTTGGGTTCAATGTGTAGACTCCGGGTGAACCCAAATTGTATCATCATGTAGGCCCGGGACAATCATATATCACCGGCCGAGTACAAATGTAAGGTCTAGAGTACGTTTGTCCATTAATATTACTTTACAAGACATTCATTACACAATGTGAGTCCTAGGAGGTAAATAGCATCTTTGTGTTTCAATAATTGTTTTTCAGGCACTTTTAAATTTAACTAGACACTTTTAATAGCGTTGAAAACTTTGTACATGTAATGCGTAATTGAGGTATGTCTATATATATAACATTACGCAACGGCTTATCGTATGGAGCTACAAGATTTAATCAATTTAACTTATGAAAGGTAAGTTAACGATAAAGACAGAACAATAAGTAAATGTTATACATTTTACTATATTTTCAACAGGGCAAAAGAAAACGGCTGATATGGCGTTACTTTTTATATTCTAACGTTTTTATTATGACATTAAATCCGCCGTAATGTTACAGTTTCAAGCCGCTACGTAAAATGGTTTAAAATGAATACACAACTTTCGTAAAGACACCTGTAAGTGAGTATATTGGTATGGTAACCACTGGCATTCGAGGCTAAAATGATAATCTGACCATGAATTCCAAGCACCAATATCTGACATCTGCCCTCCACATGGAATTGGAATGGAAATCAAATGTGGAAAGCGGCAAAAGTTAGGGGGAAAACATCGTAGAAGGCTCATATTCTGCAGTAAACGGACACGGGCCGATAGTGATCCAGAATAAAATCGAAAATTCAAATCGAAATGTCCATATCTGTATACTTAGTATACTATCATCTTTATATTATGTAATTTATGCACCCAGAAGGTGTAATGTAATTGAAACATATAATAACATTTAACTACCTTGGGAGTTATAAAGGCACTTTGCACTTTATAAGGATGTGTAGTGAGTACGATAATAACTGATGTATGGACAGTGAACAGAAGTATGGATATCAAAACTAAGTTATAATCGTATTAACATAGTAACATTCGCTTTTGTAAATATTGACTTTACTTTAAGCCCCTATAATAAAAACGAAGATAACTTAAAATTAATCACAAATGACAGTTACTCTAATAAATGTTGCTCTGTAGTTGATAATATTATGACTGAGTAAAGGAGTGTCTAATAAACAGAATTGATAACGTGCCTTTACGAGAATATGAAATCGATACCAATTTTGCATTATTGTTAAATTAAGCATGGACTTCAATTCCGTTGTCTTCATTGTTATACTTTGAATGCTCTAGTTTTGAAACTTTAATGATCTCGAATATTGCTACAGAATAATAACAATTGGCACATGTGCTTCTTAAGTAAAGCCTAGAGGTAAGGCGCGTAGAAGCCCGTCTGGGGAAGTACCTCC
Organism: Pyralis farinalis; assembly: GCA_947507595.1. Classification (NCBI taxonomy): domain Eukaryota; kingdom Metazoa; phylum Arthropoda; class Insecta; order Lepidoptera; family Pyralidae; genus Pyralis; species Pyralis farinalis. The sequence goes on along the minus strand of OX382265.1, from coordinate 12,111,808 downwards.
ACCTCACAGAAAACCGCAGAAAAATCACAACTCCCTGGAGGGTTGTTGTGTTCCTGCGTGTGAGATCACCAGTAAGCTTCTAAGGAGTTGCTGTGCTAGCAGCAGAGGTGGCATCGCGCGAGTGATACTTAATGTATTGCGAGAGATCATAGGCTACGGTAACCGCTTTCCATCTGGTGGGCCATATGCATCCTGACGTTGTATAAAAAATTATAATAAATAAAAAATAGTAGGTATATAAAGTTATGCACTTTTATTCATAACACGAATTTAAAATATGGGTTCTGTATGCCTGATTTTAGTTTTTATGCATAACAAATAAAATAAAAAAAATTAAGTTTGCTTTTGTCACCACTCAAATAAATTTCAAATATTAAGGAAATTCTGCATTACTATAAATTTACTTTTCAACATTATTTTGTTCATACTATTTGTAGTTACAGTCGCCAACAAATTTACTTAGCGTGTTAGATACCCCCATCACCTCCTCACTTACCTGTTAAAAGACGGTACCAAAGCGTACGGTATGGCGATAATATCCCAGATCGATAAACAAAAAAAAAATATATATATATATCAAATATCAAGACGCAAATTTCGCTTTTGGATATACCATGAAGACAATATTCCCTCAACTTCCTTCCTTCCTTCCTTTTTTTCATTACTATGGGGAAGGCGAGACCTTTGCTAGAGTAATGAAATACTACAGAAAGATGGGTATAGGACAATTTAGACACATTTTTAGGATTTATTAGAGGTCAGATTGGTTTGATTGGTTTTATTTCTCTGCCAATTTTCTACTTGTTGTTACATTAACACGTTACAGGTTTACAATTATGGTAATTCCTATCTGATCGATTAGAAAACTATTTCCACTGAATCAGATTTATACTCGTACCATATATACCATGAAGACAATTTTCCCTCAACTTCCTTCCTTCCTTTTTTTCATTACTATGGGGAAGGGGAGACCTTCGCTAGAGTAATGAAATACTACAGAATATATAGTATAGGATATATAGATATATAAAATATATAGGGTATAGGACAACTTAGACACTTTTTTAGGATTTATTAGAGGTCAGATTGGTTTGATTGGTTTTATTCCTCTGCCAATTTTCTACTTATTGTTACATTAACACGTTTACAATTATGGTAATTCCTATCTGATCGATTAGAAAACTATTTCCACTGAATCTGATTTATCATGTATATAAATAGTTATCTATTTATTTGTCTATATCTTCACACCAAATCTTGCGAGGGAGACAGGGAGAAACAGGTATATTCATATATTTATGCAAACTTATCTTTGACATGCAGTTCAGTATTATTACAACCAATTAGCTTGTCAGAGATCATTTATCAATAGGTTATTAACATTTAATTAGAATTCAAATTTATCTATATAAATAAAAATCAATGTACATATGTTTGTTCTCTATGGACTCGAAAACGGCTAGGCAGATTTCGATAAAGTTTCACAGAATCTTCAGTTTAGCCCAGCAGCGGTGGGTACTGTAAAATTTGGTAGCGATCAGATCACCCGTGCGATGTCAGGGCGGGTAAAAAAAAAGAATCTCTGTAAAATCATTTAGTGTTTGCCTGTCTGTCACTATATCGTAGGCTTTGTCTCATTCATGTTATATGATGATAGACTTGAATGAGGAACTGAGGAATTCGATAGCATCAATGTACGCATCAGTCTAACCAAATACGTTACTCGAGAAACGCCTACGCATGTATTTCAATTATTTCAATCGGTTAGCTTTATTTCTCTAAAGCTTCTCAGTACTAGAGGGGATATCAATAGGTACGTCTCTTACGACATTTATTAAGATCTGCTGGTGCCTTTCGGATGATTTGTAAACGATTATCTCCTTTAAAGAAGCAGCGAGTAAAGCTACCAAACTCTTAGAGTGACATCTATCCTAAATTCGAAAACAGTGGTGGGATCATTGTTAATTAATAATGTGATTATTATAAACGTCTTTTTTTTCAGACCTTCCCTTCCCGTCGTACGTATGTACGTTGATCAAAAGCACAACGAGGGTTGAACGGATGTCGTGCGCTGCAGCCATCATCGCCCTAATCATATGCATAATATTAATAACTTACTTTTCGTTGACTAGCACAACTAAGGACGAATTTGTAGATGTTGGTAAGTATTGCATTTAATTTTTATCGTAAGTTAAAAAATCTGCCAAGTAATATTTATGAAAGTGAGTTTTGGCCATTAAGTAAAGATATATTAACTTTATGGCTTCAACCGACGATGTAACGGTAATAGTTATTGGCAAGCTTGTGTCGTAACAAAGCGTCTACTAGACAATGCGTTTCCATATTATAGCTAATTCCAAGAGCTATAGATACGAGTATGCAACAAAATGAATTTGATATTCCATACAGACTGAAAAATACCTATCTTAGTGTAAGTCTTAATTCCCACGACATATAGAGTTCTCACTTTTAGATTGATTGTTCTAGCAAATATAAATGTATGTATGTATGTATGTATATCTTCACGCCAAGTCCCTTGCGGGGTAGGCAGAGAGAACCAAAATATAAATAATAATAATAATCCCCGCAGGGCAGCTTGTGGCGAGCTGTTGGTGCGTAACGACACCACGGGTACCCGAGTGCTCCAGAGAGTCGATCAGGGCCTTCGCCTCCGGCGTGTCTTTGTCGGTCGGAGTGGAAAGTCAAGAAGGCCCGCAGGATTCTCAGCTCTGGCTTGTCTTCATTAGCCGTCCAGAGAGGAGTCGTTAGAACATATTGCTTCATCAGGTGATATGCTCCAGGGGTGGAAGTGTTAAAGGGCATAAAGCCGCGAGTAACTTCGGAGAAAGCGCAGCACACCTCTCGACACCCCTGAGTCACTCACACCGGTGTTGCCCCCGGCCGACTTTCTCTGGCATTTCGGGGGTCCATCTAGTGAGTGGCGAGCCACCGCGTGCCGAAGTAACGTCAGATATGATAATTATGGCAGGTGTCCGTCTCTTCTGTAATAGCCCAGTACTAATAATCCCTCCAGATCTCATGTCAATAGCTCAATTATTTCCGACACATTTGCAATAGTCCCAATACCTGCCGTGACCTGTTCATGGGTATATCCTCCCATTGATCCCTTGGAGCAGGTCACAGCGGGTATAATACATTACATCATTCTTTTCGAAGGGGCCTCTACGCGTTGGATTCATATCCCAGTGCACGCCTATTAAATGACCGGGATTAAAGCCCGTGAAATAAGAAAGATCTAATAATAATAATAAATAAATATTGTCGGACAAATTACACAGCGCCATCTAGCCCCAAAGTAAGCGAAGCTTGTGTTATGGGTACTAGACAACTGATAAACATACGTAAATACATTTTTTTTTTGTAAATACATACTTATCATACATAGAAAATAGAAAATACCCAGATAAACTGATATTTTGTAAACAATTCGCTATTCATCATTTATTGACTGTGCTTCAGCTTTAGTAGTACTCAATAGGCTACGATATGAGGAGAGAGATAGAAAATGTTACCGTTTTAGCACAAATTTTTACATTGTCATGCAGTAAATTAAACATCGGCGGGACGAAAGCCCGCTTAACGTCTAACACACAGAGCAGTAAAAGTGCTATGCGGGGTAGGCAGAGAGAACCGAACACCATAAGACGCGGTCCTTACTCACTTCACTAGCTTCTCTAATATTCATCGCTCTTTTCATGCACGCTCGCCGGTTTTTTTCATACTACGTCGGGAGGCATGCAAGCATACGGCCCACCTGATGTAAAGCGGGTACCGTAGCCTATTAACGCTTGCGATATATTAAGTGTCATTCGCGCGATGCCTCCTCTGCTCTCCTTGGGAGCTGGCGATCTCACTCACACGCAGGAACACAGCAACCCGCTAGAAATTGTTATTTCGCTGCGGTTTTCTGTGAGGTGGTACTTCCCTAGACGGGCTGCTTTGATGCGCCCTACCTCTCTTATAGGTTTCTAGGGCTCCTGACATCACCTTCTTAGAAAACACGACCAATTTAGTCATGGTAGGTTAGTGTAGGTCTTCCTCGGCTCCTACATACTTCCACTTTCGCATTGTATCTGTATCTGTTTCATCATTTTTTGATCCTGCATTCTTTCTACGCGTCCGAACCAACAGAGCATGCTTTTTCTTATCTTAACACCGACTCTCTCTTTCAGACCAACTCTCTTTCTTACGTCATCGCTGCGAAGGCGGTCAGCAAGCGTTATGCCACAAATTTTGCGCAGTGCTCACATCTTGACCGCATTTATTCTACTCTCATGCTGTCTCTGCCATATTCAGCTTTCACTTTCATAAGTTAGCATTGACATTAGCACTTTGTTATGTACAGCGAGCCGTGCCTCTAGGCTTAGATTTCGGCTGCTTAAAAGTTTACCAACGCTCCATTCACGCTATTTCTTGCACTAACTCGTCTCTCCACATCAGCGGTGTACCTTCCATCGCTGCTAAATGCGGTTCCAAGATAAACAAACCTATCCACTTGCTCCAACACTGCATCATCAAACGAAATCCTTGTGTTCGTTCTGGTTGTCTCTTTTTCAAATTCTTCGCATTCAATTGTAATTGTAATTCAATTCTTCATACAATCATCTATCATTATTGTAACTAGTGTTTGCAGTTCGGATGGTGATTCTGCTATTAATATTGCGTCAGCGAGTATAAAGCAGGCAGTTAACCACTGAGTCACCCATTCGCATTCCCACATTCATATGTCTTATTCTCTGAAGACAACCGGACGATACAGGATGAATAGCCGAGCCGACAGCACACCTCCCTGTCTGACACCAATGTTGGTATCAAACCAGGGCGATAAGCTGCCGTCCACGCGCACACATGCTGTACAATCCTTATAAGTGGATTGCACAGCACGAAGCAGGTCTCTGGAACATTTTGCCCATATCAGGGCATAATGTTCTATATTCTTTCCCACGACCCTATCAAATGCATAAAAGTCCACTAAACCGCAAGGTCCACAAAGCCGCAGAAAACCTTCTGGTCCATAGCTAGATGCTTCTCCACGATGTTGCGGAGTGAGTTGATCTATACATCCTCTGCCGCTTCGAAATTCCCTCTGTGTTTCCCAAAGCATTCCATCGGATTTCACCCTCATTCGTATTTCAATAATTGTTTATTTCATTCATTTCATTTTAGTTGCTAATCTGATCAAACTGATGACCGCATAATTGGCCCAGTCCATACGTGAACCCTAAAAAGTGACTTTATACGATGACTGCGCGTGTCCAATCGGTCGGAACCCTTCCGGTTCTCCAGCATAATTTGCTAAAAAACCAGATGGCTTCCCTAATGTAGGTGCCACCTAGTCTGATCATCTCGGCTGTAACCATTCACAGTGCCAGCGTCCCGGACATACCAACACAAGGAGGTTTCATTCCATACATAAATTAAGATTTAAAGTTTTATATCTTAATATTAATTTTGCATCACTCCATTCCACTCTCACTTTATATTTTAATTGTACTCCCTAAAATGAAATGTTTTTATCATTTAAATATAACCATAATAATATAAAACCATATTGAGAATTATAGCGTTTTAATAATAGTTTCGTAACGAGCTCGGTGGCGCAGTGGTGAAACGCGTTGTTACGCTACTATGACATCAACACTCGTGGGTTCGATTCCCACACAGTACAAACATTTGTGTGCACGAACATGTCTGTTTGTCTTGGTCTGGGTGTTTTCTATGTATAATAAGTATGTATTTACAAAAAAAAATGTATTTACGTATGTTTATCAGTTGTCTAGTACCCATAACACAAGCTTCGCTTACTTGGGGGCTAGGTGGCGCTGTGTAATTTGTCCGACAATATTTATTTATTTATTTTATAGTTTAAACCCTTAAGGTACATAAGCCGTCTCAAAGATATGTATGAACACACATAAAAACATATTTGCAATGAACATGGAGCCTGCTTCTTCACCGACCCACAAAAGGACTAATCCACTGAAATCGTACGTTAGTCATTCTTCTGAGGGAGGTATCCTCCGGGTTGCAAGGGAGGGACGTGGTGAAGCTACGGCTGATCGTACAGGTTATATCAGACTCTTATTGACTAAACACTACTCTAGGTTTACTTTAACTGGGAAGGCTTCATCGGAGGCGATAGCCCCAGGCGAACCAGCGTGATGCAAAATTAGCAGTGATAGTTTAGGTGATAGTTGGCAACTTTTATATTTGTGAATAGCTAGAGTTTGGTTTACGAATTGTCGCAGAAGTCCTAAATGTTACGATTATTAAGTTTTGGGTGACACGTGCACAGTGGAATGACAAAAAAAGTATCCATGTATAATATTCAACCAACTACGATTTTATTATTATATAGGTAAAGGTAAATACATAATCATTGTCGCATGTAATGACATAATTTACTTGCAAAATGAGTCACATCATGGTTACGTCAGTCACACCACACCAGACACTCCTAAAGCGAGGTAGTGCCGATGTGTGGGGAGTGATAATTACTTAAGCGCTAAAACAACAATTATTGAATGCTATTCATTAGACCATATCGTCATTAGTTCTAAAAGAAAATAATAAATCGATCAACAAAAGAATGCTTCCTGTTCATCTGAAAATTGATTTTTCAATATTTTTAGATGTGAACTTAGTACCTTTGTATATTAGGTTAATTTTAGTATTTTGGCCAGTTAAATACACCCCATTTGTATATAGAATTCGATTTTTTTGAGTGAAAACTTACTTCTTTAGGTTATTTTTGGTAGCGTGAAATCTTATGGGTTTAAGCCACATACATGCTAATGTGTGAACGTGTCATCGAAATGCTAACATTAACAAAATATCTATGAGTATGAGTTATAAGTTTTGACTTCTGTCGGCAGTCGCCATGACTGCATGTTAATGCATAATTAAATTGTAGACAAACACTAATAGTTCCGTAAAAAATAATCGTTCAAGAATTACAAAGATATAGAGTTCATACATCCTTGCCTCTATTAGTTAGTTTATTTTTTAAGACATCAATAATATTAATGAGAAAATAAATGTTGTTGGTTACGTATGACTTAGGTACTTAGCCTATGCTTGACCTGTCTGTCGTAATAATAAAGAAGTAAGTTTAAAGTAAAAACATTGATGGTACGGTAAATAGACAGCCAGGACAATTCACTTCTAGTCAGCAACAACCCATCTCTGAACAGCCTAGTTTAGGTAGTCGGTTTCTGTGTCGCGAAGAGAGAAATGGTTATACCTATTTACATTTTCACCCGAGGTCCTTGTGGTTTAGGCAGAGATAACCTAGCGTCACAAGACGCGGTTCTTACACACACACACACACACACACCGAGCTTACTTTTTTTTAATCATATCTCTTTTCATACACGTTCAACTGTTCCTAAGGCTACTCACATCTCTTTCTGATAAAATACGATTTATTTGTTCGTAGTAGGTGAGTTTTGGTCTTCTTCGACTCCTATACATATATCATTCTTTCGTCTGCATACTTTTTACGTTTACCGAGTCAACGGTGAAAAACATCACGCCTGCGATTAAATATAATATACCTATATAAGGTTATGTACCAAGTCACTCAGAAAGGATTGCGAAAAAAGTTTTTATGTATGAGAGACTGGCCAGTTATAATTTATTTTGAATTTTTTTCTTTATATGTATAAATAGATACGTTCCAATTTCAAATTTCCTCTTCATTTTTTGGGAGCTAATTCAAATTGTCCTGTCTCATTGAAAAATAGATCTGCGCCGGGAACATATTGGCGCTATGATTTTTTACAATTTCAAGTGTCGCCTGAAACCGGACATATCATACGATAGACTTCAAATGTCATTCATGGTTGAAGGCCCTTACAAGCTGACCGTGTATCGTCGGTATAACGAATTCAAGCGCGGTCGACTAACTTTAGAGGATACAGAGAGAAGTGGTCTCCCTTTGATTTAACGGAAGAAAATGTGCTTACAGTGAAAAATTTCATCTAACACAATAGGCGAGTTTAGTATTAGTAGTAGTACGTATTAGGAAATTCAGCACATACTGCAGATTGGATCGGGAAACCTTCACGAGATTCTACACTTGCATATTCATGTGAGGCACATAATTCCACGCTGAGTACCGCACAACCTCACCTTTGCTCAGGAGCAGACCTGGGTGGAATGGTGCCGTGATATGATAAACAAATTTGTAGCAGGTTCGTCTCAGCGTGTTTACATCATAAAAGAGACGTAGTTATTATAGTTAGTTTGAAAAGTTTTTATAATAATTCTATTTTTTGGGTACCTGTTTGCTTAAAAGCTCAAAACGCCTACCATAATGATAGTTTAAGGTAGTTTTTATTGGATGTATTAAAAACAACTGGAACATTCCATATTAACACAGTTCAGGTCATGAACTAACCGTGCAAATGAAATCGAGGAGACTAGCTAGTTTAGAGCTTTAGCTCTATATAAAAAAAACTCTGCGAAATTTTCGCGCATGCGATTTACTCCATCAATTTTTTTAATAGTTCATTATCATCAACACTAAGTATCGTCATATTAATTGGATGTCTCTTTAATGAAAAAATCATAAATCATAAAACAAATATACAGAATACCCGATGTTTACCTAATATTAGTACAATTCACGAGTATAGCTTAGAGCCGCTCAATCTTAACACTCGAAATTCGATTGAAACTCTTAATACGTATGACATAATTACTGTACAGAGGTCAAACTGTAAGTCTTGACGTGCACGAATCTAACGAGTTGTAGAACGCTTGACGTAGTTCCCCAGGTAAGTCCATACTATTTGTACAGAATATCATTAACCCAACAAGTCCAACAACGAGATCTTTTGTTTGGATTTTCAATTGGCATAATAAGAGATCTCGCTAACAACAAGTAGCAAATATATACTTATTTATGTATTTAAATTCTGAACAATATATTTATATATGCAGCAAAAAAGCTCGTCAAGATCGTAGCTATATATGCCTTACAATAGGCGAGACAGGCCAGTCGAGAATTAAAAATAACATTTGCCATTACTATACCAAGTTATTGATAGATAGAAATTAGTTTCTCTAGAATTTCATGTGTTAGTGTTGTCTTAGGTTTTCGCGATTTTTCATCTGTTTCATCTGTTGAAGTAAATGTACGATCAAACCACGTTTTTGCGTCTCTATAGTGCACACCCGCAACAACACACATAAGCTCGAGCAGTCGTATTCTTGCGAGTACCATTGCAAAAATGTACTCTCCAAAAATACACTTTAACCTTAATTATTATACAAGTTAATATTTATCGGCTCTAAATTGAATAACAAAATTTTAACTCTTCTAACGTGCAATCCCACGTGCTATTTTACTTTAGAGGAAATTGGTTCGATTTTAATTCGTCTAGCCTCGTTTATGTTCACTACCTTAACGCCGAGTCATTATGTGGGCCATTTTAGACATTTAAATTTATTGAAGCACACAAAAACAATCAATGACCAAGCATTATATTGCAAAACAGTACGCAAAAAAACATCGTTTACAAAAGCGCTTCAAAGAAACATGTACATTAACACAACTGCATAAGGCAAACAATTCACCACTGGGTTACCCATGCGCAATCATACATTCATAGAACTTATTTTCTGTAGAGATTTATCAAGATACAGAATTACCAGCCAAGCCGATAGCACGCAACCCTACTTGACATCAATGTTAACGTCAAACCAGGCCGATAAGCTTCCGCCCATCCGTACACATGCTATACAATCCTCATAAATGAATCTCAGAAATCATGTCAACTGCAACTATTTATCCATATTTGGAACTTCGTATCGATCATTTAATCTCATCAACAGTCACCTCCTCGTTTGACTTGACGCCTGAGGCTAGTCTGAAGGCCACTCGCAATTTCGGCGTCCTGGACATTATTATGTATGTATATTTTCACGCCAGGTCCCTTGTAGGGTAGGCAAAGAGAACCGAGCGCTATTAGACGCGGTCCTTACACACTTCACTAGCTTTTCTAACATTCATAGCTCTTTTCATGCACGCTCATTTTCATGTAATTCACCAAAATTTTCACACTACCCTTCTAACACTTCCTGTTGGCTTTCGCACTATGAAAATGGTAGTCAGTGTAGTGTGTGTGCCGTATATGTGTTCTTCTAAAAGTAAAAACTGGAAGTGAAACTTTAGACTTTATCTTATCCATTTTGGATGCTGACGTCTATAACTCCCTCCAAGACAGTTTGATATTCACATCAAAGAATTTCATCAGCTTCTCTTCCTCATACAGAAATATATGACGCACACAACATTATCGATAAATTACAAAACAAATGTATGCATAAAACAAGTAATTAGAAATAATAAGTGCTGAATACTGTAAGAATAATTTATTTAAGAGCTAAATAGTTATGTTAGAAATAATGGTTAAATTTAGTTTCAGCACATGTAATTATATTATGGTCAAAAAATGAGGCGTTACACACGTCTAAGAGCATACATACATGCTGCAGCTGCAGGCAAACCATCTAAGGCAATTGCTCTCAATACAATGCAAAACAATTTTATTTTGGCCTGCCTAGGCCCATACCTTAAATCAGCATAGACGGCAGCAACTTGTGGCTTACAAAACAGTTTATCAAACAAAAACTTAGTGTTTTATAATAAATAGAGTAGTCGACAGGATCGACACCGCACAAAACCATGTTTACCTTCGATGCTGATAGTCGCGTAATTATTAGAATATATAATAACATTATTCAAGAAAATTTCAACTACTTTCGACATAGAACTGAGGTATTGACGGAACGGGACCTTTAAATTTTGTATCTGTCGACACTTTTGTCAACAAGGGCTAAGAGAGCATGTTTCTAAACCTTAATGTAAAAGTATGTAAAGCGTTTTAAAAGAATATAAAGGATTTTACCGATATGCTAACTAATACAGGCCACTTTGAGTGATCTTAATAGTGGATAAGAAGTGTATCCAGTGGCTTAAGAATGATAATTATGATTTTTATTGTAACAAAAATACTACAGCAGTATCATCACTATTCTTATGAGAATTAGGTTTTGTCCATATCAGTTACCTATATGAATGCGGTTGACAAAAAGAGCCAAGAAAAAATTGTGACTATTCTCCATAAAGAGGAGGCAATCATTACCTCAAGAATTTCGAGGCAATTGCAACCCACTTTCCGATGGCAGCAGACTATCCTCCAGACATAAAATTTGCCTAAAACTTCTAAGCAAATAATCATCATCTACATCTAAGCAAATATTTTACTATTCTTAATCTGTTTCTAGCACCTCACGAATGGAATATTACTCGGGAAATGTGGTTAGCGAAGAATTTCAACGAAACAGCCGTGCAAGAAAGGTTTATTCCTTTGAAACTGGTCATTATTCAACATACAGTCAGTGCAGAGTGTGACCGGTTCATAAACTGTGCCGCAGAACTGCGCACCTTGCAATCCTACTTCGTGGATAGAATGGGATGGGATATTCCGTAAGTATATACATCATACTAGTTCATATGAATACGAACATAAGGTATTTTTTTTAAATTGGCTTTTTAATCATAGTTACGTTGGATTGATATCTGTAGCCACTTGTCATAAATATTGGCACAGAGAATTACCTAAACGAGAATCCAGGACCTAAGAAAATACTAAAATCTAGATGAGATTTTGTTGAATTAGTTTTTTTTTTGTTGACTGACCAGTTTTCTTCAGACTAAAGGTAACCCTCTGAGAAGCCCGTTCTGTATGAGGTGATTGTGAATGAGGATATCTGTAACATCCACACTAATATATAAACGCAAAAAAAAATCATTCTGTCTAATGACAGAATGATTTTTTTTTTAGATTTATTATTGATTTAGATTTAGAAAAGAAAAGTGGGGAAAGACCCTCAGGAAAACATAGTGACGCAACTACATCACACTGGTGAAGCCATAGCTAATGTATAATAAAAAATCAGCACAAATGAAGAATCATTCTGTAAAATTACAGCGAAATATCCTAGATGTCTCTTAGCTCTTTGAGTTACTAAGGATGACAGAAAATTGGACGAGCATACATTATGTTGCACGTGTTCCTACGATACGATAACTGTATGAGCTTCTGTACCGTAGAAATAATAACGTTATAATTAAAATTACTTTTTAAACATTTACAAACTTACTTATAAAAAATATACTACGTTAGGAGGTATAAAAAAATAAGATCCACCTGATGTAAAGAGGATAGTAGCCTATGAGCGCTTGCAATTTCTGCAATCCTCCTTCTTATTAAGCTCGAAAGCTTACTGGTAACCTCACTCATTCGCAGATACACAACAACCCTCCAAGGAATTATTTGGCTGCAGTTTTCTGTGAGATATTTCGCCAGTCCTGCCTAGAAACCCAAACTAAGACAAACAATATATGATGTTTATGGGAATCAAACTCACGAGCCCTAGTTAAACTAGCAATACTAACCTCTCCACCACCAGGCTTGTCAAAAATTGGTTTTATATACGTAAGATAATTTACTGGGTCAGAATGCATAGTATATGTACATATAAAATTTTAAAAATTCACATTTACAGATACAATTTCGTTATTGGCAACGACGGAAGGGTCTACGAAGGTCGTGGATTTGCCGTAGTAGGAGCTCATACACTAAATTACAATAGCTGCTCAATGGGTCTCGGATTCATAGGTAAGGTACATTGATATATATCAACATAACGTAAACATTAAAAACATTGCAAACGTTCAAAAACTTATTACCAAACAACGGTAGACACCTCCTACGTTTTTTTGATAAAAATGGGTGCGTGTACTTATGTACGCGCGTAAGAAGTTATACTTCTTTGGCAAATAATTTAATAATATTTAGTATTAATTATATTAAATAATAATATTTTAATTTATAAGAAGGGTTATTGGAGTAAAATTAAAAAAACGTCTTGCAAGTAGTAGCGGCGATGTTTATAGAATGTATTACATACAAATCAAATGTCAAATACAAATGTTATATATGTTTAACTATAGCGCCATCTATCGGTAACACCGTGAAACATTTAGCAACTTCAACCTGTATCTTTTGTGTTACAGTGATGCGCGTGCATCTTAAAATTTCACTCTCATCATTTTTTCATAACGCGCCCAAAGAAGTATAACTTCAAAAAATCACATTAAATGTTTATGACTACGATCTACGCTGTAAGCAGTTCCATTTTTTCCCGCTTCAAATACGACGGAAGATTCGATGCCTGTTACGTGGCGAACATCACCGATGGATATGTCGACTGCGTCAGAGTTGCTGAGCCTGATGTTCTTACGTACTAATACTTTGGGTCTGCGGCTGAGCCCGGTGTTGTCTGTTAGGGAGTTAGAAATACTCGTATTTTATTTCTCATAAAGAATATACATAATTCACTTCCTGAGAAAACATTAACATTACACAAGTATTATTTATAAATGTGTAGTGAGCGCACACTAGGTAGTACAGTAAATTATTATAACAATACTGTCTGGGGGTATATTTAATAACAGTGATATCGGCTAATTTGACGAAGCGATAACAAAGTGAAACATGAAGGTGCATCGTCTGTTGGTTACCTCACCAAGCAAACACGGATATAAAGCACACAGAGCGTACTTGCATTCTGGTTGTGTTATGTTTTTGTGTGATTAATATTTTGCTATAGAGTAATTTCGCATGTATACCTGTGTTGAATATTTGATTTTTTCGACCGTGTACATCACTGGGTTGATAATTAAATCACCTCCCTAATGTCGCGACCAAAGACAATTGGTTCGCTCTTTTCGCCGTGGTAGCGAGCGATTCGTAGTCGTTCGTCCGCCTTCCGCCGTATAACACTTAGCGAGTGCATCAACCAAATTAATTACCTATTTAACGGAAATTTGAACATTACTTGTACCTCGAACTATATAATTGTGCTGCGTGTGTGTTTTGCACAATTCAACATAGGAACTTTATCTCTCAAGACCACAAATCAGCTTGCCGGCCGGCCACCGAGTTTCCCGCCACGTGTCAAGGTAAGTGGTTTAGTTATCAAAACGGGTGACAAGGGGAATTATCACAATATTCAACCCCTAAATCGCCGACCCCCTGAAATTTAAAGTGTGCAATAATAATTTGACCCAAACCAGCCATACAGTCCACAATTTTAAAAATAAAGGTGTGGTTACGCCACATTTAATGGTCCATACGAGCCGGACCTCTTACTCAAATTAGAAATGCACATCTTGTTAATTCGTAATTAGCAATAATATTACATTAATATATTAATTTCAAGTCGTAAAATTAAATAAAACGTACACATAAAATAGACTTGCCCATTTCGCATTCCATCGTGCGCACCGATAATTTTGTTCGTAACAAAAATGACGGTACCCTCAGATAAAGCTGGCGAAAGTGAATCCATTTTGCTTATTAGTAAATTAACTTTGCAAAAGGAATATATATTTTCAAAGTTACAAAAGGCTTACAATTTATCTAAATCAATTAAATTTAGCGATATTGATGATGTTCAAAGATTTCTGGTACATTTTTCAGACGTCGAAGACGCTCGTAGCGTATTCGAGAAAATTATCTACCAAATCATTGATCTCGAATTAGAACGAAACCCGAAGTATAAGGCTACAACTGCTGCGATAGAAAATTATGACGAATTATTTTTCGAATGCAAACGTGTTTACGTGAATTGTTTGAAACTAGTCCAAGAGCCGACATCAAATAAAATGTCGTCAGAAAATAGTATTGAACATATAGTCAGACCTTCCTTACCTCAGTTGAAATTATATGATTTTGATGGCCAATTAGAAAATTGGAACACATTCTACGATACTTTTGTGTCATTGGTCCATAAGAATAATTTTGATAATATAAATAAATTTCACTATCTTTTGTCATGTGTGAAAGGACCAGCACTGAGTTTGGTCAAAAGCTTTCCAATCACCGCCAATAATTACCCATTAGCATGGGCTAGTTTATTAAATAAGTACCAAGATAAAAGGGCTTTGACTGGTAGGTATTTCAATAAAATGCTAAGTTTCACACCATTGACCAAAGATACTATTTCTAATTTAAATTCATTTATTGAAACATTTGACCATTCATTAAAGGCTATTAAAGCGTTAGAGATTTCGAATTTAGATGACTATTTGTTTTGTCATATTGCGTTACGGGGTCTTGATCCATACACAAGAAAATTATTCGAAGAAGGTCGGGATCCGACACAATTGCCGACTTTCGTAGAATTAATTAATTTTGTTAGTAAACAAATTAAAGTACTCGAGAACAGCTCTCCGCATACTAGCGCTTGGACTATACCGCAAGATAACAGGTCGGGAGTGAAATCACAACGGAATTTCATTCATAATAAAGCCAATGCTTCGCAATCGGGTTTTAGGACGAGTCAGCCTATAAATAAGATGGGTTTAACTACCGCTAGTGGTGCAAGTAAGATTAGGGTTGTTTGCGTGCACTGTACGGGAAATCATATGATTTATCGTTGTGACCAGTTTCGTAAACTGTCGTTGCAAGAAAGAATTAACCGTGTTAATTCATTAAAATTATGCACTAACTGTATGAAGGGAGGACATGACGCGATCAGTTGTAAAAGTAACTTATTATGTGGGGTGTGCAACTTGTCACACCATTATCTGCTACACCGTGACATGGGTTCTAGTGGAGGCGCCGCGAACGTTTCGCCGGCGTCCAGCCCCATAGCGCACATGAGGACGCGCGAGTCAAACGTTTTGACACCGCCGCGGCCCACCGCTCCCGTTCTGATACCTCAAGAGCATTCCGTGAATGACAAGCCTGTTAACGAAAACCTCCATTCCGTGAGTGGAGGAAGTAGTTACGGCGTGGTATTAGGAACGGCGCGGACGCATATTCTCGACGTAGCGGGTCAGGTTCAAGGCTGCCGTGCTGTCCTTGATTCTGGCGCACAAAGTTCTTTTATAACTTTAGAGTGTGCTCAACGTTTGGGCTTACGACGACAAAAATGTCCGTTTACCGTGTACGGACTGGGCGGTGAAGCCGTGAAAAATTTCGGGATGGTTACATGTGATGTGAAACCGTGTCAATCGGACGTTCCGACTCTGTCAGTGGATATGGTAGTCGTGGCTAAGGTATCTTCCGAAATGCCTAATATTTCCTTTCCTTGCAATGTTATTAAGGAATATCAAGGTATTAAATTAGCCGATCCATTTTTCTATGAAAAATCGCCCGTGGATGTTCTGTTAGGTAATGACGTCGTGTCGGAAGTAATTAAAGATAAACCTTACACTATTAAATCGAATATTCCGAATATTATTGAAACTATTTTTGGTTTTGTCGTTAGTGGAAAATTATACTACGACAATAATTTAATTTTACAAAATTTTAATTTGTCACTTAAACAGGAACAAAGCTTAGATAAAATTTTACGCGACTTTTGGGAGGTCGAAAATGCGCCATGTGAGGCCACCCTTAGTGCCCTCGATCAGCTGGCCGAGAAGATTTACGCAACGCAGCATCGTCGTGATAAAACAGGTAGGTATATCGTCCCGCTACTGTTCGTTCCCGAACGACTAGCATTGGGTGAGTCACGTACTAGTGCGGAGCGTAGATTAGTCTGTACAGAACGCTCACTCGCACGTACGCCACTGTTACAGATAGCGTATACCGAATTTATGTCGGAATACGAGCGCCTCGGTCATATGGAAGTGTATACGGGCCGGGAACCAAGTAAATATGTAATACCTCACCACAAAGTACATAATCCGAATAGTACATCGACGCCTCTCCGTGTCGTGTTCGATGCGTCGGCAAAAACCAGTACAGGCGTTTCTCTCAATCAAATACAGTTGACGGGACCTAATTTATACCGTGATATTAATACGATTATTATTAATTTTCGATTATTTGAATACTGTTTTTCAAGTGACATTTGTAAAATGTATCGTGCGATCTTAGTTCAAGAAAATGATCGTAAATATCAACATATTTTATACAGAACATCACCGGACGAACCTATAAAAACTTATGAACTGAAGACCGTGACATACGGAGTTAGTAGTTCGCCATACCTAGCGATTCGTACGTTGCTTCAGTTAGCTATGGACGAAGGCGAACGTTTCCCTTCGGCCGCTGAAGTTCTGCGTCGAGGAGTTTACATGGACGATATTTTATGGTCGTGTGAAACGTTTTCACAAGCTTGCACGTTGCAAGATGAACTCGTGGAGTTATTAAAATGTGGTGGATTTATATTAAAGAAGTGGTCGAGCAACTGCGAACACTTATTGTCGCGTGTGCCCGTCGAACATCGCAACAACAAGATTTTGTTCGATAAAGATAAAAATGATATGTCTATTAAATTACTGGGGTTGCAATGGGATCCGTTAACCGATGCCTTTAACTTCTCAGTAAACAAACGTGATACTGCAACTACTAAGAGATCGGTTCTGAAAATACTAGCATCGATCTATGATCCGGTAGGTTTCATTTCGCCATGTACTTTCGTAGCAAAGTGCATTCTTCAGGACCTCTGGAAGCTAGGTATTGGATGGGATGAACAGCTGCCTCTCGATGTATGCAGTCAGTGGCTAGATTTTATCACGGAATTAGCCCTACTGTCCGAAATGCAGATTGATCGCCATGCGGTACTCCCAGAGCATGCTCAATGCGAGTTGGTAGGCTTCTGCGATGCCTCGTCGCGCGGTTACGCTTCGTGTATATATATTGTGTCTCGAAGCGGTGGATTGAGTAAATCGCGACTACTGTTGGCAAAATCGAAGGTCGCTCCTGTCAAAGTAATGACGATTCCTAGATTGGAACTTATGGCGGCTGCACTTCTAAGTAAACAGATGAAGTACATCTGTAATATTTTGACACGAGTAAAAATTACTCGTATCACAGCCCTTACGGATTCAACGATTGTTCTCGCTTGGCTCCAAACGGACGCATACAAACTTAAGACATTTGTCTGTAACCGTGTTACACAAATTGTAGAAGACATACCACCACAGTCATGGCGTCATGTTCGCAGTGAAGACAACGTGGCGGACATAGGCTCCCGTGGAGCTACTCCAACTCAGTTGTTGGCTTTACAATCTCGGTGGCTAGAAGGCCCCGAGTGGTTATGTTTGGATACGGAAAATTGGCCTATCACAACGGTCTTCCACAGAAACGAAACTAATATTCCGGAAATAAAATCGAATGCTAACACTTTTAGTCTTCTTGCACCACTGGATGACATACCGGAAACTCGAGCTGAATTTAGTGAAAGACTTTTTAATCAATTTTCATCCTTTTCTAAATTACAGAGAACTGTAGCTCGAATATTAAAACGTTTTAGCCGTGCTAAAACTGACGTTTCGGGGGAAATATATGCGAATTTAACAACCACTGAGTTAAACCGAGCTCAGGATTGTCTGATCAAGTTAGTACAGAGAGTTTACTTTACTCAGGAACTCAAGACCTTGTCGAAAGGTGAACACTATGTTCCTTCACTAAGGAAATTATCTCCATTTCTTGACACACGGGGCTTCCTCAGGGTGGGGGGTCGTATCTCCCATGCTGACCTACCGTATAATGCTAAGCATCCGGTATTGTTACCTAAGAATTGTAGGTTAACAATCCTATTAATTGAATATTTACATAAATTGTATTTACATACTGGGCCTCGTACGTTACAAAATATTATTAACCAAAAGTACTGGATATTATCCGCTCGTAGCGTTATCCGGTCAGTACTTTCGAAGTGTAGAGCTTGCTTCAAATGCAACCCTCCACTGCTACAGCCTAAAATGGGGGAACTACCATCGCCTCGTTTAATGCCTAACAAAGTTTTCGAAAATGTAGGTGTAGACCTAGGTGGTCCTTTCTTTATTAAAGAAAGTTTGCGGCGTAACGCAAAGGTAACTAAAGCATATTTGGCTTTATTTGTTTGCTTTTCGACCAAGGCCGTGCACCTAGAGGTATTATCTTCTTTGTCGGCAGATTGTTTTCTGGCGACCCTTGACAGGTTCGTAGCTCGTCGTGGCCTATGCGCGTGCCTCTATTCGGATCGAGGTACTAATTTTGTTGCTGCTAGTAAGCACCTCAACGAGGTACAAAGGTTTTTCTCTGACCAGCACAATCGGAATGATATTTTGGACGGCTGTACTCAGCGCCAAATTAACTGGGTTTTCAACCCTCCTAGCGCGCCCCATATGGGAGGCCTCTGGGAGGCAGGTATAAAGTCCGCCAAATACCATTTGGTACGTTCGGTCGGCCAAAAGGCCTTAACTTTCGAAGAACTCGCGACGGTATTCTGTAAAATAGAAGCTATAATGAATTCGCGGCCATTAGGTGCGTTACCTGCTAGCGACAACCCTAACGAGTTTAACGTTTTAACCGCTGGACATTTTCTCGTAGGGAAATGTCTGACAGCTGTACCAGAAGTCAACCTTAAGGACGTTCCCGTAAGCAATTTGTCACGTTGGCAATATTTACAAAATTGTTCACAATTATTTTGGAAAAAATGGAGCCAAGATTATTTAAATACATTACAACAAAGAGCAAAATGGTTTACTTCGCCACCTAATCTTAAGGTAGGAGATTTGGTTCTCGTTAAGGACGACCAAAGTCATCCCTGCCATTGGCCCCTTGGTATTATAGACAAAGTTCATCCCGGTTTAGATGGTATTGTCCGAAAGGTGACGTTGCGCACCAAATGGCAAGTTATTCAGAGGCCTACAAATAAATTAAGCCTCTTGCCCTATATTAATTAAATTAATTAGTTTCAACCCATTATTGGGGCAATTATTAGGTTAGGTTATATTCTTGCTTTTATATATTATGTTATATACTCTGGCACAGGGCTAGGGTTGACCCTCAGTCAAGTTATTTGTTTTTTTTTGTTTTAATGTGAAAGCCTCATGATGCTTTCGGTGGGGGGTGTTGAATATTTGATTTTTTCGACCGTGTACATCACTGGGTTGATAATTAAATCACCTCCCTAATGTCGCGACCAAAGACAATTGGTTCGCTCTTTTCGCCGTGGTAGCGAGCGATTCGTAGTCGTTCGTCCGCCTTCCGCCGTATAACACTTAGCGAGTGCATCAACCAAATTAATTACCTATTTAACGGAAATTTGAACATTACTTGTACCTCGAACTATATAATTGTGCTGCGTGTGTGTTTTGCACAATTCAACGTAGGAACTTTATCTCTCAAGACCACAAATCAGCTTGCCGGCCAGCCACCGAGTTTCCCGCCACGTGTCAAGGTAAGTGGTTTAGTTATCAAAACGGGTGACAAGGGGAATTATCACAATATTCAACCCCTAAATCGCCGACCCCCTGAAATTTAAAGTGTGCAATAATAATTTGACCCAAACCAGCCATACAGTCCACAATTTTAAAAATAAAGGTGTGGTTACGCCACACCTGTATATATATTTAATTATAATTTTATTATAGGTATGATATTTATTTGATTATATATATATATATATATATATATATATATATGTATAAAACATATATATATATGCTTATATATACACATACACATATATTGTACATATCCGTGCGCATAAATATAGACATTATTATTTTGATAAATGGCTTTTATGATCCGTCGTCAGAAATATATGTTTTAAGTTGTCTTTTAAAACTAGTTATTGATTCCGTATTTTTTATATCAGTGGTAGTGTTATATATTTTTACTCCTTCATATTCGATATTCTTTTTGCCGTAATTAGTTCTTGGAGCGCGCGATATTATATGACTGGCACTTCTTAGTTTCATTTTTTGGAATTGATGTTTTTTACGAAATGATAGTAACGTGTGGATCTGGTTATTTGAAATTTTGGGAATTGGTATACATGTATAGTACATGTATGTTTGTTTAACGGTCATTATTTTAGTTTCCTGATATATTTTTTGGTCGGTGTCCGAAAGTTATAATTAAATAGGGATTTTACTAGTTTGATTTGAGCTATTTGTAATGTTTCTAATCCCGATTTAGCTGCTGTGCCCCATACTTCAATTAGATAATCTATATGTGGTTTAATTAATGAATTATAAATAATATATTTGACATTACGCGAAAGACATTTACCTATACCACGAAATATGCTGGTTGACGATGTTAATTTTGCTTTCACGTTATTTATATGTTGTTTCCAGTTCAGATAAAGGCCAAGGTACCTCTCACTTGATTTTTGCTGAATAATTTCATCGTCTATCTTTTAAGTTGTATGTTATCAATAGTTTTCCTTTCTAATGAGTATAATTCCATTGGTAGGTACGCGTTCGTACTCTGCGTGCGTCTCATGATGTCAAGCCTGTACTTTTTGGGCTTACCCCTTGTTTGATTGTTAATTTATTTATCAATTCATATTATTATAAATGAGAAAGTATGTTAGTTTGTTCTTTCAAATCAAAACGGAGCAACTGAGTGATGTGATTCTTTGTATGAAGACAGTGGAAAGTTCATAGGGAAAATAATTCACTCCCATGAAAAAACATGTTTAATCCTCCTTTGACCACGTGATCGAAGCCGCGGGAAACAGCTAGTATGTTATGAACGCCAAACATATGGATAACCTAGTACGGAGTAACAATTATTAAACGATTCTCTGGCAAAAAAGAGATAAAGCACGGCGATCATAAGCAGCCACTTAATTGCAGATCATTACCTAATTAAAAAAAAAATGATATGAATCACAGTTATTGTTATGCTCCGATATACAATGTATAACAACCGATTAGATTTAATTTATAGTTCTTCAAAGATAACAACAGTTATCAATTTGATAAACAACGAATTGATGTTACTAATACAAGGACTTCGTAAACGCCTATCCTCTACACCTCTCGATAGACAATGGATAATATATAATCAATTATAATAACAAAACGAGCTTTTGTTATATTCTACATTTTAAATTAAGACAAATGGATAAAAGTAGAAAATCATTTATTAAATATGTTTTCAACTCTCAGACAAATAACATGTTTTAATCTTTCTGATTCAAGTGCATTATTTATTAGTGATCATTGTTTAGAAGTTCGAAGTAACGTTAGTTAACCTAGGTCAGGTAATCTATTTATAGATAGGCAATATCGAAATCACAGAACATGAATATTAGTAAGATCGGCTGCGTAAGCATTTACGTCCAGTGCGGGCTTACCTGGACATTACACATGCCAATGGTAGGGAATGGGTGCCGGCCGGCGCTCGTTCGCGTGACCTAATCGGTAGCGGAAGCACACAAAATAGTTTAAATCAAATATGCATACAATTTGATTTAAACTACTTCGTATGTTTCCGCTACCGATTAGTTCACGCGAATTTGACTTTCACAATATAACCCCTAAATCTATTAATTTTATTTAGTCTTACAGTCCATTGAGCAGTGATAGCCCAGTGGATTATGAATAAGCCTTCCGGTCGCTCCTCCCGGTTCGAATCCTGGCGGTATGAGCATGTAACATTAAAATTAATATATACTCGCACGGCCAAGAAATTATATTTCGAAAGACGTGTAACCTAACCTAAGAAAGGTCTGGTTATTCCTGTGAGTTTTGGAGGTCTGACGACAGTTACTACATGTCAAAATCAGCATCTTTACCAAATCCTTAGGCTCAGGTAGCGGACTCTACTTAGGAAACGGGATAACGCTAGGAATAATAATATTGTTACTTATTATAGTCCTTTGTGACCAACCATTACTTGACTATAAAACTTTATGGACTTGAAGATACTGCCAATCCGCAATGACGAAAAAGGAAAAATAGATATATATTAATATACTTATACGATTTTTATATTCTTTTAATTCGAATTTTTGCTTCTATTTACTATTCGAATATTATGTAGGTAAGTTAATATTTTCGAATATCTATCTACAAGTTTAGAATTTATTATGCCTATTCTATTTATTTACTTTGCATTACATAATTGAAATTTGAGAGCTCTATGGCGTCATTTCGCGTGTCATTCTAACCGAACACGCAGATTAATCAATGTTGACCGCAGCCTGTCTATGGATGGGTTTTCTACCTCGAGTTTCTCCATGCTTCGGAGGGCACGTTAAGCCGTCAGCCCCGGCTGTTGTCGATATGTCGACAGTCGTTAAGCTGAGTCTATGGCCCTCCCTTGAAAACACACACAGGCAACCGCCAATTCGTATTTGAGCAGCGTGGCGGAGTATGCTGTAAACCCCTTCGGTTGAAGGGAGACTCGTACCCGCAGGGATGAGTAAGGGTTGATGTAGTGCATAATTGAAGCATATTCTACCTATCTACTATGAAAAATACATTTTATTTCCTTGATTTAATGGATTGTGTAAGATGGGGTTAAATAGACGTTAAGAATAACCGAACTAAACACTGCAATACTGAGAAATATTTTAGTGATGTAGTATAAACCGGTTATAAATGTTTGTTTCTTATTTACACTTATCACTATCTTCTTAACCTTATCCCTATTTGGGGTCGCATATTACGATCACTGAGTAACCGAACAAATCCTGAATACATCACACCTCCACATTAACATTCTCATCTAAGCTGCATTTATTCGTCAATTGTTAACAGCTTATACTATTGACAAATGTAAAAGCATGATTAAAGAGTTGTTATCACAAAAATGTAGCACCAAAATAGGTGCTATTAATTATAATTGGAAATATTCGAATAGTAATGTCTTATAATTGAGAAATTTCGAATAGTTAAATCTAATTAGTCTGCTCGTTCTATCTTAATTACATCGTAATTTAGAAGTCAAAATATCCCAACACTATCGATTGGGATATATAATGTCATATCTATAACTTCATTGCCTTCCGGGATAAGCATAGGAATCGAGCGCTACATGTCTCGGTTCTTACACACCTTTTGATAAAACACAATTAATTTGGTGACGGTTTCTCAGCTCCATACATCCTTTTGCGTTGTATATCTCTTTGGTAATTCTCTCAACGATATGACGATATCAACAGCAAACTCGTGGAAACTGTCTGTCCAAGCAGCGGAAGCTCAATTCTAAAGCCTCGCCCAAAAAGAACCCAAAAGCTCTCGACTCACACGCAGAATCTCATGCAGGTCAGACGTGAAATGTGGTTGCAGTCTTCAGCTCACATGTTAGAGAGTAGGCAGCTGAACAGGCAGATCTCTAAATGCATACGGCGAGACATACGCCAATTTAATACAATTCATTTAAAGAGGCGATAGAGCGGAACAAAGGCTCCAAAGTCTTCGCTAAAGATCTGTCTGTTGGGTAAAGTCAACTTGCTAAGCTGAAGATCAATACAGGCGCCATTATTTTTACGAAGGCTGAGATTCTGAGTGAGATAGAGAAGTTCTATGGACAGCTGTACACATCGTCGTTACAACCGGGCAACAGTGCTAGTAACGACGCAAGAGCTAAACTGACCTGACACTATACTGAAGATATCCCGGACATCAGTCTGTACGAGATTCGTATGGCACTCAAACAGTTTAAAAATGGGAAAGCCCCGGGTAAGAACGGAATTACGGTCAAGCTTCGGCGGAAAGCCTATACTTGTAGTCCTTCAGAAGCTATTCAACTCCGTCATACACTCCGGTGAAACACCGGCAGCGTGAAGCAGAAGCCTGAACATGTTGTTCTTCAAAAGGGATTCCGGAAAGGCTGTAGCACCCTTTCTATATAAGCTAGTATAAGCATCAATGGCGAATACATCTCTCACCTTTGATTTACCGACGATATAGTTCTCATGGCGAAATCGCTGGAGGAATGCGCTATGCTCAATGACCTCAATAGCGTTTCCAACCAGGTAGGTCTCAAGACGAACATGGACAAGACTAAGTTCATCTCGATAAATGGGAATGGTTGGTGAAGTTATGCTGGTGTAGTTTCATCAGAAAGGTACATTGATGAAGAAACATTTCGTTGTTGTTGCTTCATCGAATCGGTATCAAACCAGACCGATCAGCGAAACATAGAAACCTGCTTTCTTTGCATACTGGTCGCCGTTATTAAAAAATAATAGATATTGTCTTGCGCTCCATTTATTTTATCCGTATTGATTTTATCATACCCCAATCTTGTATTGAATACTCCAAATATACTGGCGTGAAGCGGAGTTCCTAAAATAAATATTAAGAGAGATAACCCTATGAATGTAGATAACTAACTAATAATTAAGTGAAGCTATTTTATACATAAATCTCTATATCTTATCACGACGTCGCTTCGGTGTATCTGTCATTGTAATTCGCAGCAAAATTATCGCGCGCGAGAATTACCTATAACTAACGCGACGTCTTGTGTGCACAGATACTTACTATGTTCTTTTTTATATGTAGCATACGGCCCACCTGATGTAAAGCGGTTACCGTAGCCTTTGAACGCTTGTAATACATTAGGCATCACTCGCGCGACGCCATCTTTGCTGCTAACACAGCAACTCCTTAGGTGCTTACTGGTATTTATTACCAATATTTGCCCTGGTCTCATTTTACTTTTAGAACACTGATGTTTTTCGCGTGCTAATCTAAAAGCAAAACTGTTATCTCAACATAAAGCAGTGATATTTGGTTTATTTTTGCTTTATATTTAGATGTTTCATCGATGAAGCAACAACAACGAAATGTTTCTTCATCAATGTACCTTGCCGATGAAACTATGCTAACATACCTTCACCAACCATTCCCATTTATTGACATGTTTTTCATCAAACATCGTTCACCGCAAATGAAAGACGTAGCGTGTAAACGTCAATGCGAGTATGTCCCCGCGTTTCTATTTGGGTTCCGTAACCAAAAGGGACGGTTGTAGCACCAGTATGTCCGTTACACATTCTACGCAAACATTAAAAACAATAGAAAATACCTCCTGTCTTCCTATCCTACTAATTCTTGTTGATGAAACATTCCCTACAGAATAAATAATTGTAGCAAAATGTTGGAAATTATCAAAACCTAACTTCATATCTCCAACTCGCATCAAAAGCAGCACCTGTGCATTACCGACATTGTAAAAGTTACTTCACGCTCTTTTTCTCAAGAATCATCTCTTGGGAAGACCTGGATAGTGAGTTCATTTCACGCCCTAACGATTACTGGGAGACCACTTCTCTGGATAGGTACTACACAATACGCGACCATATGTGTTAGCATGAGTTTAACAGATTTCGGAAAATTAGTTTCTTGTTCAATGCGTATGGTTTTCCGTATTCATATGCAGCTTGGAGACTACTTGGCAGATTTGTACAGGAATTTTGAAGCTGGTCCCGAATTTGGTCTCATACTTTGATCATAAGTTAAAATGTTATTTACGAAAAGCTTTCACTTCCAGTGTTTCTTCATGTCATGAGTTCATTCGTTCGTGAGCCTCGTCTTCTTCTTATTTACCTTATCCCGTTTCTTAACCCATTAGGATTGCCAAGAACCGCTACCTTAGTCTAAGGATATGGCGAAGATACAGATTTTTACTTAGAACGTCTGCCGTCGTACCGTCCGTTAGGTTAGGTCACACATATTTCGAAATATAATTTCTAGGACCTGCGGGTTTCCTCACGATGTTTTCCTTCGCCGTCGAGCTAGTAAGGTAAAATTAGACTTTAGGTTACTTCACACGTCTTTTGAAATCTGCCGGGCAAGTGATAATTACTAACATGTACATAAATCCGAAAACACGCGGTACATGCTAGGATTCGAACCGGGGACCAGTGGGCCGATTCTACTAAAAACTGCAACTGCACTGCAGCGCGGCGTGTGTCAAAATGCGTACATTTTGACGTTTCCGTATTCTGTTAAACGATCTGACAGCAGCGAGGTTGCAGGAATCCTGCAGTAAATGACCCGCTATTCTGTTAAAAAACCTGCACTGCACCTGCACGTTTCCTGCAATATAATCGTATTCTGATAAATTGTTTTGGCATTTGTATACTGGTGACAGAAGTTTTGAAGGAGTTTACTTGCAGTTTTGTTAACGTTACTCTTGAGCAACTTTTGCGAAGTGAAATTAATATTCTGAAGCGGTGACTTATATTTATTTTGTTTTGGGAAATGTATGTGGATATATATGATTAAGTAAAACTTCTTTTCAATTAGAAATACCTCCACACCGGCAACCAAGGGCAATGGGGTGTGAAACTATAGGAGTCAACATTAAAAAAAATCCAGTGTATTAGATTGAAATATGGTAACATCTCAGGTGTTAAGTAGTTCACTTGCAGGATACGGACAGTTGCAGTGCAGCATACGCGCAGTGCCAGCGTAGTTGCAATGCAGCAAATTTTAATAGAATACACCTATTGGCACTTCACTATTCCTGCACGACTCAAGTGACAGGCGTGAACGTGCAGTTGCAGTTATTTAGCAGAATTGACCTACAGTTCAATACGCTCAATACGCCGGTTTTTTATCCACTGGGCTATCACTTTTTATCATTCGTTCATGAGTATGCACGTCTAATGTAGTGATCGTACATATTTTTGTAAAAATGTGCCATCAACTAAAATTAATTCGACCCAGCAATCACACAATCCAGTAATGCCCTATATTTTTCACGCTGAGCCGCTGTACTCCATTCTAATTAAGAAAATACCAATGAAGTATATAGTCCTACATTAACCATCTCAATAGTTTGCAAGAGAAAGCTAACTATCGCTCATATTCTTTACAGGTGATTATCGGGAAAATGAAGGCACGCAAAAAACTAGGGTGTCGAAGGCACAGCTGAACAGAACCCTGATGCTGTTGGAGGAGTCGGTGCGGATCGGTATTTTAGACCCGAACTACTACGTGGTTGGTGCGAAGGACGTACGGAACACCGAGAGTCCTGGAAGCAATCTCTACAATGCTATTAGCAAATGGGACCACTACGATCACAAACACCAGTTCAGAAACAAATCATGTGACGATATATACAAAGAGTTTTATAGTCACAAAATAAATTGAAAAGGAAATAAATTGCAATTAAGACGATCCATTCAGAATGTAGTAGCTATTGACGCTGCATTATGTTTTAAAATACTGTCAACAAATATTATTTGATCGTGTTCGATTCACTCCGTATATCTCGCCCCTCATAGTGCCTAAATATGACAATTCGCCGCCTACAGTCAGAATATAAAAAAATAATAGACACTTTTGGAGAGCAATGAGCGAAATGAGGGGGCGAATGGGTGCTAGACCAATATTGCTCTAGTCTAAAATATAACAGTGGTCTAAAAATACTGAAAATATATAACACTAGCCAACATATATTTCTGGTTTTCAAGATTGCGAAAAAAAGTATAATAAAAATAATGTATATAGCATCGAGCGTATAGCAGTTAGCCAGAGCACTCAAATATAGTGTAATTAATAACTATTAATAAAATATTTTTTTAAATCGGATAATTTCCAAACGTTTACTTGTAGATTCAAACAAATGAACTTTACATCTTAATATAAATATAAAGTATTATGTTCGAAACACTCTAATAGTGGACAGCACTATATAATATTATGAATGTAAATGATTCCCTAGAATGATCGCAAAACTAAAGGAGGTGATTCTGCTTATTAATACTAATACCTACTTTTACTATGAAACCAACATAGACAAAAAAAATGACTGCCCTTTACATAAGTGAACGGTTTCTTCTTTATTTAAAATCACGAGCATTAATCTCGGTCAATTAATAGGCGTACTCGGATATAAATGCAACCGGGGTTGTAGATCAAACTCGTAGAGGCCCCCTCTCTAGGCTGGCAGCAACGGCAAACGACAAACGAGTCTTGTTTCCACTCCATCCGACGAAAACACATCGGAGACGAAGGCGCTGATCTACTCTATCGTGCACCCGGTGCCTGTACAGACGTTACTCATCACAGCTCAACACAAGCTGCTCTGCGGGTATTGGTTAGTTTATTATCAGAAAACTAATTTTACAGTTAATCCACAGTTAAAAACTGTTTACGACAATGAATAGTACTCATAAGTATTATGTAATTAACATTATTATATACTCATATAAATGTACTACATACAATAATTGCGCAGATACAGATTGCGCAAATAAAGCAATTTACGGCCATTAACTTCTTAAATTAAATTAAAAAGGTTGTGTTTGCCCTCTACTAAATTAAACTAGGCCGTTAATTACTATTTCAGCAGACACTTCTTTAGTACTGCCCGGTCGCGAAATTCGATTCTCACACAGGACAAACATTTGTATGCATGAATATGTCTATTTGTCTTGGTGTATGCATGAGTATGTCTGTTTGTGTTACCCCAACCAAATACCACTGCCTAGGAGGTTTGCATTGTTCCTTCAAGTGATTAAGTTACCAGTAAGCTACTAAGGAGTTGTGTTAGCAGTACGGGTGGCAACAAGCGAGTACTTCCTATATTACAAGGTTCACAGGCCATTTAACATTAAACATCAGGTAGGCCGTGTGCTCATATGCCTGCTAAGGTTGTGTAAAAATAAGTCCTTTTCACTCATTTGTGATTTGAGAACAACAAGCAAATTAATTCTCAAAATGCAAAACTTTGATTTATGTTTATTTGAATGTATGTGAAACTAGACAACGACAATTGAAATATTATTTGAATTTTTTTGCGTTGCTTAATTACATAAATCTATATAATGCGGGATTTAACACGTAATTTAGGTAAAAATATTACCTTTTTATTTCCGGTCGTTTCGGCTGAGTTGCAACAGCTGTGGTCACAGGCGGACTGACGGTGCGCGGCGTCGCCGGCTGCGCTTAGAGGTGTTTTCTTCAACCCTCGTTTTCTCCTCGCATTTGTATTTGTCATAGTCACTACACACAACACTAATAATGTCCACGGGCGCAGCCGTGTCACGGGTGGACCCGCCCGTGATCACGGCTGATGCAACTCAGCCGAAACGTCGGGGAAAAAAAGGTAATATTTTTACCTAAATTACGCGTTAAGTCCCGCATTATATAAATTTATGTAATTGAAATATTAGTTATTCTAATAGTACTTTCTTAATTATAAAGTAATGTTCTTGTGTTATAAAGTAAAAGTAATAAATAATAATAAGTCTATATTTTATGTTATATTGTGTTGGAAATCATTATAACAATTAGTCCTTATGCCTACTTTGTAATTTGTATTTGTAACATGCAGTGACAACAGCGCAATTGTGATAGTGAGGTTATAAGCAAATCATAACTGTATAATGTCATTTAAACGTATTTTAAACGTCAAGCTTAAGTACACGCTTGCATTTAGGATAAACGTTAGGGTTTTATAGTTCTCGATAGAAAACTTCTCTAGACTCCGCACAGTACCTACACGTTATGCGCGGTTTGCTGCACAGTACCCATTGTGGTTCCAGTGTATGAAGATGAACTCCCAGCCGTCGGCGAGCTGTGCGATTGTAAAACGAGGCTGTTGGCATCATATCGAACAACTCCTGAGAACACAACCCAATGTACAACCGGTAGAACACGCAAAGGTTAGGTTGTACTAGGGTAGGCGTGTTATATTTAGTATTATTCAAACTAAAGTGATTAACACAGACATAAATGTATTAGTTCAGATACACATAAAGGTATAACGAAACCAATATTATTTGTTACTGCATTGAATTATTAGATAATAGATTGTCTCTTAATGTTAATGTACTAAATACGAATCCTACATTTACAAAGTTCATAGTCATATTCAGATGGTACTTAATGTTAAACGATTCATTATTAATAGAAGACGATTTAAGTAGTTTATATAATACCTATATAAGTATTAGTTATATAAATTACTTAAAAGGGAACAGTTATCATAATGGATATAACAAAATAAATCGCGAGTACATACTTAAATAAGTTACGAATTTAAAAATATATACTATTTAAAAACGTTTTTATTTTCAAATTTCCTAGTCATAAATGCAACCCAATTACCAACTTAAAGTTTAATTATCAATCAGTTGATCAGTCATCAATTGAATAGTAATCACGAAGTATTAAACCATCAACTTGTGACGCTCACGAGCTCTTTTTCTGTGAGGTGTTAACGTCACTCACTCGCATGAACACAACATCCCTCCAGGGATTTGTTATTTAATGATGCGTAAGCACGGGGGGTATTGCGCACGGCGTAGCCACGACTGGCGTACCTTTAGCAGCGATAAATTTTGTCAGTGTGTGCATGCGACGACGCATACGTACGGGCGCGCACACATACAAACCAAACGCGGTGCGTATCTATGAAGATATCCTACTTATTTGATTTTACTATGGTTTCTGGCTTGACCAGCTCGGTCGCTCAGTGGTTAATAACGCTACTTTGATATCAACGCTTGTGGGTTCGGTTCCCATACAGGACAAACATTTATGTGCATGAACATGTCTGTTTGTTTTGGCCTGGTCATTTCCAAGAGAGGGAAAGCGCATCTAACCAGCCCATTCAACCACCTCACAGAAAACCGCAGTTAAATAATAGCTCCCTGAAAGATGCTGTTGTGTTCGTGCGTCAGAGTGAGGTCACCAGAAAGCTCCTAAGGAGTTGCTATATTAGCAAGAATGGTGGCATCGCGCGACGGTTACTAAATATGTTACAAGCGTTCATAAGCTACGGTAACCGCTTTACTTCAGGTGGGCTTCCCGACGTTGTATAAAAAAATAACTATATAAAAAACATATATTGTGCGAAGTTTTTAATTACAAATCCAATAGAGCACGGGATTCACGAAAAATATTGTCACGTCTAGGCGAGCGAGCGACACACGGTGTAAATTTCTGCGCGCTCCTCCTGTATACGGGATGGTCCTCTGTCTAAAGGAGTGCGTGTCGCTGGGCTACCTCCCCTTCCGCCGTGCGAGTGCCTCGTTTCCTGCAGTACCTAGGGGGCAACCTCCACTCTCGCCGTGTACAACAACGCGCGGACCTCCTGCTGTGTTCTTGAATACCTCGTTTCTTGCAGTAGTTGTGTATCTTACACGTCGCTGGGCTTCGGCGATTGACAGTCAAGGTGAGGCATTGGCAGGCAGCCTAGGTAAATGCGAAGGCGTTCGATCGGATATGACATCGGGGTCGTCTATCAAAGTTATCATCGTACTGACTGCAGAGGGTTTGTACAAATGGGTTACTAGTTTCTTATCCAACAGATTTTGATGAGTTCGGTGGCACAGCGGTTAATAATGCAACTTTCACACTAACGCTCGTGGGTTCGATTCCGACACAGGACAAACAGTTGTTTGCATGAACATGTCTGTCTTGGTCTGGGTGTTTTAGGAGGTAGGGTGCACCAAAGCAGCCCGTCAGTGGAAGTACTTCCACCTCACACAAAACCACAGACCGTAGCCAAATAAAAACTCCCTAGAGGGTTGTTGTGTACCTGCATGTGAGGGAGGACACCAGTAAGCTCCTAAGGAGTTGCTGTGTTAGCAGAGAGGTAGCATTGCACGAGCGATTCTCAAATTATAACAAGCATTCATAGGCTACGGTAACAGCTTTAAATCAGGTGGACCGTAAGCTTGTATGCCTTACGACGTTGTAAAACAAAAAATAATGTCTGAAATTAAAGGACTCAGACCTTGACAAAAGTATCTGACTGAACTTGATCCAATTCAAACCCAACAAAGACAACAAAACAAAGAAAACTCAATTTGCTGTGGTTTCTCAATCCCAGAATACACCACTCACCATCGCCAAACGCATTGGGATTCTCGGTGTCGAGATCTCCAACGATGTTCAATACCAAAGTCTTGAGGAGAAGGTCAACACAGGCGAATAACTTGGTGTGCTGAACAGAGCAAAGCAGTAAGTACTTCAGCGCGGAACAAAAGTCCCAAGTCAGTCAGACCGCATATGAAATACTGTAGTCACCTTTGGGCGGGTTCACCTGGATACCAGCTAGGACCTTGTGATTGGATTCAAATACTAACCATGAGAATTGTCGGCGATCCTGAGCTTTGGTTAAGGTCGCAACGAATACCTAGCCTATTCAGGTTATCTTGCATACTGAGGGAAGCGCCCTGAAATTGCAATTTTGATGAGTCTTAGTAGTAAAATAAAACGAGCACGAACCGTGTTGCGCGCTACAACTTCGGACTCATCACTTAACATATACATTGTATGCCTATACCCGCCCACCCACCGAATGTTATCAACAAGTAGTATCTAGTCTCGCTAAGATGTGTTACATGAACCAACTGTCTCCTGTTAGTTAGGTACGAAGTTAGCCATTTTTTCGGCAAACCGCGTATTCCCAGTAGTTCCAACTTATTTATGAGGATGTCATGCGAAACCCGGTCGTATGCTTTTGACATATCCATGAACAATGCAATAGCTATTTTATTTTGATTGAGAGTGTTTAATATTTCAAATATGCAATCAAAAGTAGCTGATGTTGTTGAATGATTTTTACGAAATCCATGTTGAGTTGTGCTAAAAACTTTAAATTTTTCCATGAAATTGTACATTCGTTGACAAGCCGGTTTTTCGAAGATTTTTGATATAACTGGTGTAAGAGCTATGGGGCGGTAATTACATATGTCAAGTTTACTTCCTTTTTTGTAGCAAGGTTTTATAATCGTCATCTTTGAAGCATCCGGAAACTCTCCCTCTGCGTATGACTGGTTTATTAAGAACGTTAGGGGTGGCACGAGCTCATCAATGCAGTGTGCGAGTAGTGTAGCCGGTATTTCATCATAGCCACATGTATTGTTTCTTTTTAAATTCAGGATTACCTTTCTAATTTCACCCTCTGTCACTGTACCCAAATAAAATGAATTCGGTAATGATTTAGAGTTTTTATAAGGATTAATTACAATTTGATTACTGTTAATACTTAAATAATATTTATTGAATATATTGGCTATTTTTTGGGGGCATGTAATAATATTGTTGTCAATTTTCAAAGTTATATTGTCCTGTTTTAGATGTCTATTTGGTTTTATCTTCTCATTTATCATGTCCCACATGGTTTTGCATTTATTTTTAGAACTTATTAATCTTCGTATCCTCGATTTTCTTTTTTCGTCTGAAATTATTTTCTTAAGTATGCTGCATAAAAATATGGTTCTCTCCAACTTTCATAGAAATTAGTTGACACTAGACGTTTCAAAGCAAAAACTTTTATAACATATTGTTACAATATATCATTGGCTGGATATCTCCTGCTTCAAAATTTCCAGTGGATTTACCCCTTGTCGAGGATACTACTGTCGCTTTGCTCCCTAAGCACGCCAGTGTAGTTGCGATTTTCCTTTCTATTTTCCACTCGACTAGCAATACAGACGAGTACTAATATAATAAATTATTATTTCCATTTACTGATAAACAGAATGTTGCGTTATGTATTTCACAATGGACTTTTTTTACCTTCGGCCTAAGTGGAATTCAAACCTACGACTTCTCGTAGAGTACTCTTTCAACTGAGCTACCAGGACCTACTATATATCGCTGTAAGTGTCTTGGGTATGTAAGTTTACCCATGGTACTACCGGTAGTCACGTGCGTGGTACGCACGCCGTATACGCAGTAGGGAAAACGAGCAATTTGTTATAATTAATAGTACCATGATACATTTCTTCTTATCAAATGTCGTAATTCCAGGTCAACTATAAATAATTAATTTTAACTTTGCGAAATACAAAATTGATGCAACAATATATAGTTAGGTGTAGCCCAAATAGGGAAACAATCTGCATACTCTGAATTTGTCTAATAATGCAGACTGTTATTATTATATAACAACATAACCTTGTTGTGAAATACAGGAAATGTATATAGGATGGGAATATTAATATAATATCTTGATGAGTAAATAAGAGAAACCTGTAAATGGTATAATCACATCGTTTATTAGTATAGTGTACCTTATTGCATGACTGATATAAGCTAGGAAATAATAGCTTGGCATGGCAACACTTGGCGTATCTCTTCACCCAATACTAACGGGCTAAGACTGAATAAACATAGGCACGAATATAAGCAGAGATGCAGCAGCTCAAGGAACAGTCTGCGGCTGCCAAGTGTCAAGGCTTTATATGCACTACATGACTATACAACTACTGTTGGAGATTCGCAACTCAAAACAAATATTATAAATTTTATATTCACTTTCAATGAAATTGATTGGAAACATAATAGAAATGAAATTATCCGATATTCTCTTGCATGCTAACAGTTAAGTATAGCAAACATGACAGACAGAGGCCAAACTTTATTATATAAGTCACAGCAGTGCTTTTTGTTCACAGTAAATTCTCCCTTTCAAAAAAACTGATAGCGAAAGCAAGTCAACTGAAGTTTTTATAACAAACCCGAGAACAAAGTAGCCACCGTGTAGCCCACAGAGCTCGGCTCACAGGCGTCGGTGTCTAGTATATAGTGCATGTAACGCCTAAACCAATCACAAATTAATAGACCCGTTATGACACCTGTCATCGTGAAATAACTAAGAATGTGAACCAAACAAATTGTTAACCATAATAACAGACTCAAAAAACATGGATAGAAAATCTTACGAGACTGTAATGCTTTATAGTAAGCTTATTTTAGATAGATAAGTGATATTAATACAAATAATTTATTTTAGATAGTACAATTCTAACATAAAAATATATAAAAAGCAGTTTTGTAAATTGGTTTTATAAAAATATTTTACAATTGTTTTGATTGTCTGAATGTCAATCAATTACTCTCGATTAAAAACGGTTGACTCGTCGTGATGTGCGTGACATGTCAAAACAGGCCTATTTTTGTAACCAGTTCAAGTCTCATCGAAACCGTCGGACAGTGCCAACACGTAGAAAATATTAACTAATCTAGAACCTGTTAGTTATATGGGTGTGCGGATAGTAACAAACAGAGACGAACCGCGCAAGCTAGCTCGGTCGATAACACAATCGCCTCGCACAATCTTTCAATCACAGCTTTCCGCACAGTGTAAAATCATTTGGCATAGTTCAACGCATACATTCAAAAACAAAAAATAGACTCTTATAATTTATTTCAAAGTATGTATTCAGAAAAAGCTTACATAATGTAACATTTTTTTCGTTTGGTTTGTGTTCTTGAGGTTCTTTTAGGCACTGAAATGTCTTTGTTTGTTGGTTCGCCAAATTCGTAAAACTCGAGTATCGAGATAAACATGCATTTTTTTGGAAATATCAGATCTCAAGACACGAGTGGGACAAACAGTAACAACAGACAGTCACCGAGCATACTAAGACTAGTAAATATTTTAATACCTATACCCGAAGATCCGGGACTTATTTTCGTACGCTACAACATCAATATTCTGATTATTACGCTATTACTATAATATGGTTACATGAACGCAGATAAATACGATACCTCAAAACAAAATTTGTTTAACGTATAATGGCATAAAACGTTTGTTCAAAATTCCCGTTATATCTTTGGGTTCAATAAAAAGTATGAAGATTACAATTAATATTATCATATACAGCCCAGTTGACGTGACAACTGTACATAAAAGTGAACAACATACAGAAACAGTCTTTTCTACGAAACATGATACAAAAGGGCGCAAATGGGCGCGCTTCGTTGATTTATTTCTATAAAGTTGTTACGGGAGAGCATGTAATTTGTTAACTACTTATATACTAAGTCAGGTATGTTCTCGTCCTTGTTGCACAGTTGTCGCGTCAATTTCAACAACGATCGCTTCCCACACACTCATACAACACACTAATAGATTAAGATACAATATCTGCTGTGAACAGAGCGCGTCGAAAGTGGTACGTACACAATACACCGATAAAATTCATTAGAAAAAGAATAGGATTTTTATTTCTACCGTCATTTACCAGTTTCGGATACAATCCACAAGGAGTACATTTTTCCAAACAACTTTCAATTCATTTATTAGGAATAAAATATTTACACGATAAGGCGCCAAAGTACTATTGATGATGGCCAGACAAATGTAATGTTAAATCTCTATGGCCCATCACAATACAATCTAAATTTACTGACCTGTAAATTACTTTTTGAACACTTCAGTATTTATTGCTTCAATAATAATATGTCAGCATCAGTCAACAAATCAGTGCCAATGTCAGGGGCGATACAATTTATGGGCTCTTTATTTCCAAACGGAACTATGACTACGGGTAGTTATTAGTCTTTTAAATATTAAATTAACATGGAAAATGAATAACCGACCCGTGTTAAGCGCATTACAAAAAATACTAACAATGTTCACAACGTATACTAAATTATAATAATCTAACACCAATATCATTACTGTAATAAATATTTTTCTCAGTCTTTGGTTCTACGCCAACTCATCGCATACTTCTTCATAAATGCTTATTTTCCGATCATTGACAATAGCGAAGTTAGAAATTTTGCTGCACAGTATAGTCATAGGCAGGGAGTATGGGCGCAGCGACACATATCAAATGAAGCGTCCGTGAAACACTTACTAAATAATACTAAGAGACTAGCAACGCCCTGAAAGGACGGTAATTTATTTTTATTGTTATATAACATGTATTGCACACGAAATTTTCATAAATCACAGAACGTTTCGCAAATAGAGATCGATTAAATTCATCGAACACGGCAACCACAGTGCGTAATCAGACGAAAATATCATTCCACAAGTGACAGGTGATTTTATAACGCAATATCGTTGATAATTTATTTTTCATTTGATATTTTATACAATATAATCTATTCACAGGTTCACCTAGACAACCGGTGGGTGAAACGTGAATTCGTAAATGATTTAGTATTATAGCTAAGTTATATTAAACATATTTACACGATCGTGCTCGCGACATGATGGCGTGGCTCGGCCGCTTCATTTGGTACGTGTCAGTTCAGTCGGCCACAAGCTGAACTTGGCAAACCGTCGCAAGTACAGTGTTCGCGACATTTTACAAACGGAATTTTGAACAACGTGTATGCGAAAAAGAACCTCTTAGTACATGCACATGGTTTGTTTTAAATTGATATGTTCTTTGCTCATTTTTTTAAGCCATAAAAAGGTGGAGTACTATTTGTACGGTTTAATGTTTCAGCTGACAATAATTTAGTTACAATTGTCTTGTCCTAGAATATAAAGTAAAAAAAAAAACAAATAATTTTTCTAAATGCTGCTACAGAAAAGGGTTCAGTCAGTCTCACGTGAATACAATGAAATATATTGAAAATCAAACCATTACGATGTCCTTCTATATAGCAGTAGAATGTTGAGGCCTTGGTATGTCTGTCGTCTCACATCTCACTCAGCTAACAGATCTGTGAATCAAAAATGTACTTTTATGGCCGATGACTGCTATTGTGCTCATCGAATGAGACGTCAGGTGAATACCGTAAAAAATACGATGGACTTTCTTCAGGCCTTCTCATAGGACAAATAAGTGGTTTACGTGATACTAAACTAGCTAATGATGACAAGACACCAATGTATTGATAAATTTCCGCACAACGGTGATTGGGAGAAAGCTTTTAGTAACCAAATAATAATCCTAGTCTTGTGTGCCTGCACGTTCACAAAGAAGCTCTGAAAGACTCGAACTTGAATTAACTTGAATGAACTTGAAGTAGGTTCGCGTCCCATGCAGAGCAATCCTTTGTGTGTGTTTGTCTTGGTCTGGGTGTTTTTAAAGAGAGGTATCAAAGCAGTCCCTCTGGGGAAGAACTTCTACGTACATGAAAATCGCGCAGCCAAATAAAATCTCCCTAGAGGGTTGCTTCTAGGAAGTATCTGTGTTATCAGCAGAGGTAGCATCGCGCGAACGACACTTAATGTATTGCAAGCGTTCATAGACTACGGTAACCACTATACATCAAGTGGGTCATATGCTTGTATGCCTCCCGACGTTGTATTAAAGAAAGTTGAAACGACACTTTTTGTTGCAACAAATTTGCATTGTAATTTTGTAACCTCGTGACAGGTCCCCGTGATTAGTTTGCAACTATCCGACATCATGATTCGCTGTTAGGGTAGCAAACGAAGAACACACTCCGTGCTCACAAATACGCTGTGTTTTTAGAACCTGAATATCTCAGCGATTCGAGTCTTCTGACCAATGGGAGGGTATTTACACAACACCCAATAAGAGCTGCGCGTTCTACCTCATCTCCGATCTGAAGTGATGAGCTTTTTTACTTCGTAAAATTTCACTGGGTCTCCCAAGGGAATTTCCTTCATGTGTAGCCCTTCAACATCATCGAATCTTATCGAAGCAAACTCGTCAACCTGTTCGGTTCATAGCCTTTCTTCTGTACGAAACAGCTGTCAGTACCAAAACCTTGTTGGTAAATTCCCTCCTCCCTCTACTAGATTATGGAGATGTGGTGTATTTGGATCCCACGGAAGACCTTGTGGACTAATTGGAGCGTATTCAGAACATGTGTACTAGATATGTTTTTTGTCTACGGAAATTTGATCATATTTCTGAATATCGCAAAAAGTTTAATCTGATACCCATTAGGCTCCGTAGAAATCTTTATACCCTATCTTTTCTTTTCCATGTACTCTTTAGTCCTACGGCTCCAAAATATCTCCACGAGTGTTTCAAGTTTCGTGTAATGGATACCCGACCTAGAAACGATCTATTCTTAGAAATCCCTGCCCATAATTTCCAATGGTTTTCCAAACCCTTTACGGTTCAAGTCTCTGGAACGCATTCCAACCAGTGTGAAGTTATCCCAATCTTATAACTCCTTTAAATCACAAGCGAAGAAGCATGACATTATGACTCTATTTCTGATATTTGAATTAGCATTTACATTTTAACGCGTATATGTACTGTGTGTTTGGGTATTTTGTGTTGAACGTGAAGTGTGTATTGTGCGTAAATTGCACCAAACCTATTAAATGAATTCCTCTTCAAGCATTTCATGGTTGACTGGAATAGATCCCAATTGGGATTAGTCCGCCATTGTAAAATTTAGATTAGGTTTTTTTTTGTATTATTATTGTTATGTATATTGAATGTTAAATTATACAATAAAGTTTTATCAACAAACAAACAAAGAGCTGCAATTGTTTTTTTTTTTTGCCTTTTGTATGATTATGATCTTATCTTTGCTTTGCAGTAATAGCCTAGTGAATACAGAAACTCGCAAGTCATAATAGATTAAGAAACGGGATAACGCTAAGAAGAAGTTGTCATCTTTCCTTGTATTCGAACTCGTTGAAAATTTATCACTTTCTAACTTTGGTACGATAGGGAAGAGGTATTATATATAAATGACTTATGAATCGAGGAATGAACCTCGATTCATAATAAGTCATATGTATATACCTCTTCCCTAACCGCGGCCGACAGGAGATTGTATAGCATATCACTACACAAGAAAAGGAAAAGACATCAAGCATGTTATGTACGAGTAAACAATGCGATTGCCAAATATTTCTTTTATAAATCACACGCTTATTTACTGTTAGGTGTGATGGGAAATGTTTATAGACAGATAGGAATCGACCACACTAACACGGTGTTAATTTTCAGATAACATCCCGTAAGCCCATTACATCTCCTTGTTGCTTCTCGCATCGCGGGCAGGAACATCCACATCAATTAAGGCGGTTTCAGTGTTTTATTTAAAATTAATTATGCTTTTCAACATTCAAATCGCTCCTTAGCGTAAAAACTTTATCCTGAGACCACAGAAGAACTAACTTAACAGAACGCAGTTTGAGTTAAATCTGTAACATAACATGAAAAACACAGAACCTACTCCTATTTTGAATTTAATTTAACATAAAAAAAATGATTACGATGACACAGAATATAAATACAACTAAATCAGTGCAAGTGGTACTCGAGCCCTGGGGGTTTCTTAATATATATATTTAAATCGATTTGATACAATATGAGATCTTTCAAAACATCTGACACATAATAAAAGTAGTACCACTGTACCTCATTATTGATAGGGTGAACCATCAGAACAAAAATAATTCAGATTCATGTTCCCATTGTCCTGCATCAGGTTGGATAATGGGAACATGTGAATCTGAATTATTTTTTGCTCTCGTTGGAAGGTTACAATTCCCAGTAACCAACCTGGGTTACATAGCTAGGTTGGAAGATGGGAATGAGTCGATAAAACTGATCAACGTCCAAGTTGCTACGTGAGAGAACAACTTAAGCGGATAGCCTTTTAATCTGTAACACAGTAGCCGCTTTGCATTAGGTGGACCTGTATGCTTATATGTGTCTCAACGTTGTACAAAAAATACATTAACGTGTGGTCGCAGAACTCTTGGTTGCGCTTCGGGAGTGCACTCTTAATATAATTTTCAAATCCACTCTCCTAGTGAGCACAAGCGATTATTATAACCCAATGGTATACACACCTGCGATGGGTCGCCGCGGGCGGAAGCCGCGCGTGCCGTCCGGGCCGCGAGGCGGCCGCGCGACCACCACGCGAGGTCCAG
Organism: Pyralis farinalis; assembly: GCA_947507595.1. Taxonomy (NCBI): domain Eukaryota; kingdom Metazoa; phylum Arthropoda; class Insecta; order Lepidoptera; family Pyralidae; genus Pyralis; species Pyralis farinalis. The sequence continues at coordinate 12,070,418 of OX382265.1, read as the reverse complement.
ACGACTCTTCGAGCGACGCTGTGCGCAGTCGCGCTAACAGACGCTCCGGACGCTCGCTGCGCGCTTTTCCGGCGGTCTTACTGCTGAAAATCATCATCAACTTTTTGACCGTCACTGGAATAAATGTAAACAAAGAAACGTGGTTGTCTAACAAGATAAAGAATCATTCGCCAAAATATTCTACTTGTTAGAATATGTTAACAATAGTCGAATAACAAAAACGGATTCATATTGGCTTACAAAAAATCTTATTCCTATTTTTTGTTTTACTACCGATTTGTGTTCATAATAATCACTCTTCATAATTTTTTTGACGTGATAACGTCTTATAAATCGATGAACGCCGACTGCACGCACGAAAAAAGTGTCACGTTCCGCCTGTGCAAGCGAGAGCGCGGAACAAGCGATAGAGAGGCACGATCGGCCTAAACGTTCGGCTTGTGACGCATCTATCTCTCTTCCATTCCATCGGCCGATGCGTCCGAGTACAAGAGAGACAGCGGCAGCTCACAACATACACGTGAGCTGTTTTGTCAACTGTTGAATGTTTTCTTATGACGTTATCACGTAATATTATCGTCCGTAAACCGACTTTACAGATAACCAATTTTTTTCGTCATACTTTTTTGTTAATAAATTTTTGTTACTAACAACGGAACTCATAACAGATAGTTATCATATTATTTTTTTATTAATACTGTCATTACTAAGAACATGTTTAAACTCATATTTCTTTTTCAGAACCGTTTCCTTTATAACAGTCAGTGATCATATGTTTTATTATACTAATGTCATTACTAAGAACATACTTCAACTCATTGAATTAAACAATTTTTAACGGAAGTATCGCGTGTTTTATTTATTTTGTTGAACCTGACGTTTCGAACGCTTTGCAGCGTCCGTGGTCGCAGGAACACTAAGGTGATATTTGTCTTACATTAGTTACTACAAAACTGTGTGTGAAAGCATTTTGTACTACCTCTAAAGAAGAAAATTTTTCTCCACGTAAAAAATTGTCCAAATCACGAAAAAAATGGTAGTTAGTTGGAGGAGAAGGTCTAGCGAGTACGGAGAATGCGTCTCCTGTAGAAGTTACAACGGTTTCTCGTGCAGTGTGAGGTCTTGCGTTATCCTGGAACAACAATGGTGAAGATTGATTCACGAGTCGGGGCTGTTTCACTGCAAGTTTCGCCATCATGGTTCGAAGTTCGACATAGTAAACATCTGCTGATATTGCTTAACCAGACCTGAGAAAGCTATAGTGAATAACGCCATGAAGAAACACCAAACAGTTACCATTACGTAAGCTTTGCTTTAGGGCACTGTTGCGACGTTTGACCTAGGGTCAGCCATTGCACTTTTCGCTTAAGGTTATCGTAAAGAATCCACATTTCACACACCACATGTCACAATTTAATCCAATATTTCTTCATTTCTGTACCGATTCAACAAAGCAACACAAGTTTCAACACGCGTGCTTTCTGCAGATCAGTCGAATCATGAGGCACCATTTTTCATATTTTTTCATGTTATTGAATTGATGCAAATGAGTCATTTTGTAGGTAAGGTAACGTTAAACCATGCCGCTAATTTCTGGGTAGTTTAACTCGGATCGGATTCCACCATCTCCTTCAATTCAGCGTTATTCACCTATGTGGGCGGTCTTCCACGTGGTTCGTTCTTCAAGTCAAAGTTTCCATTACGAAAGCATTTAAACCAAAAACGCACGGTGCGTTCATTAGCTGTCTCCTAACCAAACGCAGCATTGATATTTCGAGCCGTTTCTACCGCGTTATTTCCGCGTCGGAACTCGTATTCAAAAATTACTCGGATTTTCGAAGTATCCATCTTTCCCGTCTAAGCTGAATAAAAAAACCAATTGAAATTCGAAAATTAAATGTTGCACATTTGTTAAAAAACTGCATAGGTATCATGTGAAATAACTTTCACCCGAAAAACTCACACAATGAAAGTTTAATGTCAATTCAAAGTATGTATTACTATAAAACGGCAATTTCATACTTTATCCCTATTATAAATAACTTAATATTTTCTACAATATAAATAAAAATGTGAGTATAAAATTTCTTGAAAGTTAAAAATCTAGACTCGGAAACGCGTGATCGACTATCGACCCTAGACAGGGTAGATAAACGGCTTCCGACTTTTTAGTACAAGTGCAATAAAATACACTTTTATATACATTATTTAGATTTGAAAATCTGCAAACTTGAACAAAAATCATATTATTAAGTATTAAATTCAATTTATACTTCGATTGAAAGAAACTATTACAATAATAAATTCTGCAATAAATCAGGGTAATGACCAACACTAATTTTACTAGTAATTAGACGTAATTGTGTATCTTGTATAATTGGTATTTGGTTATATATTTGGATATGTGTCTTTAACTTTAAATTTGAAATTGTTTTATGCCAATGAAGAGTAAATATGCTAATGTAGAGCATGTGTCTTGGGTCGGGTTTTCTACCCAGTTTCTATAAATTATAGTGTGAAGTGGGTGAAGGTGAAAATCGTAAGAAAAATAATATACAAATCCGTTTATCCGTTTATCCGCTCTAGACTGGATAAATGAAACGGCCCTGTTAAGGCACACGAATAGAGGAGGCGTATCATCGTGTAGACGTCTGTTGAAAGTGAGTTATACCAAACACACCAATCTACTTGGATGCAAATTTGAATTTGCACTTCCACAGCATAACTGAATATTACTATTCAATATACCGTCCAACAACCAGGAGACCAATGGTATGCGAAATCCTAAGGTGAGTAACCTCTACTTGTAAAACTGCCACTAATGGGGATGTTTTGTAGGCACTTACATAGTTGAGGTAAATTTCATCTGCCCCAGTACAAGAAATATCTCAATCTCAGACACAAGTTTTGTTGAAGGAATAATTAGGCGTTCAAATCAGTGTTAGTAGTTGAGTTTACAGTACAATTTTAGCCTGAATTTCAATCCTCTGTAATTATTATTCGTAAGTCAGATCGATGGTGATATCAATACAATTGATAAACATTGAAATCGACTTACGCAACTTTGACGACATTGCAAGCGGATGACTTCCCGTTGCGCGGGTTGGTCAGCATCACGAACTCAACAGTATCTCCGGGTTGTAGGTCCGACGAGTTGCCGCGCACCTCCGACATGTGAAAAAATAGCCGTCGGTTGTCTTCTGCCTCTAATGAGAGGAACCCAAATACACCTGCGTAGGATAAAAACGTTTATATATGAACGTGAGGAACAAACATAACGATGTTCACGTGCACAAATTCTAATAAATACAAACAATATATTGGGATAAAAATAAGAGATAATATAATACGTGTTTTGAAGTGAAGATTAAGATATATATACATATAAAAATGAGAAAATTGCCTTGTTATTAAATTTTATAAAATTAACACATGTATTTATAAATTTGTTTCTATTATGTAGATAACAATCATTCTTTATGTAAAAAGCGCAATAAATGAAAATTTTATTACGATATTAATATTACTATATTTAATACGTTGATAAAAATAATTTAATAAAAAAGATTTCCTAAAAAGTCTAGAACAAAAAAATAAAGTTTACAAGTTTGTGAAGGTAAGAAGTTTTCACTTCTGACGTGTATTCCTGAGTCTTTTTTTCAGAATTGCTCGAAATTAGTCTAATCATGTAAGGATAGCATAGGTAATAAGTACTTATGTAGTAGGGTCAGAAATTAAGTTTTTGAGCAATGAATTGTTTTAAATCAAAACTTGTTCGATAAAAACAGTGTATGTATCTAGCAACCATTTACTTTTTTTAATAAGAAACTAACAAAAAACTAAGGAAAAATCGATTATGGCGCCCTTAGTTTCCTATTAATTATAAAATAACAATTTTACTTCTCTTTACGTGCTCATTAATTATCATTAATGAACACAATTACAATTAAAGAGAAGTAAAATTGTTATTTTATAATTTAAGTTTCGCTTGCATTTAATAGTTTCTTTTGTTATGTTTTTATTTAAATGTAATGTAATAATGTTATTCTTACTTATTTTGTTATGACGTAGTAGACGAAGCAAGTACAGATTTTTTACAGGTTATAAAAACTAATTGTCATCTACCTCCACATACTGAAGAGCTGAATAGAAGTCGTACGGAGCGCAGTTAATTTGTTTTATAGGTTGTAGATTATAGGGCTTCGTTATTTATTCCAATTTAATTTAATTATTCGTCGCCAATTATAATACAAAGATTCATAATCTTAAGAATTACTATCTACTGATAAAAACCGAAAGAAAGTTCCTAAATGATATATCGTGTAATCCCTTTTGGCTCTAGTTACCTTTGATAGCATCGACAGTGGCTCGGCGTTTCTTCCTTATTGGCACAATGTTGGTGGCACGACCCTCAACGTCGGCCTGAAAGGTGACTGGATCTCCCACTTGTAATATCTCGCGTTTGCAGTATAGTCCCATTATGCCGAATTCGTACGACGTATTGGTGCCGTCCACTTGAATTAACCCTACAAAAAAATACAAATTATATTAGGGAGGAATAAAGGACATCTATAAATAGAAAATGTAGAACATCTCGACAATAAAGTACATCGTCACCTAAAAATATTTCATATTTCTTATATTTTTTACATAATAGACACCTTGTGTATGACGTGACTCAGCCGACCGCCGTATCTTACGTCTCGTGTACACGTCGCTCTGTGAATCCATTCTCACTTACTGCATCACAATATGGGGTGGCGTAAATAAAACTGCAATGTTGAAAATAGAGCGGGCACAACGCTCGGTACTTAAAGTGATGCTCAAAAACCCTTCAGGTATCCCACTGCGGACCTCTATAATGAAACACAAACCTTGAGCGTACGACAGTTGTATATTTATCGTCTAATTCTTAAGATGCATCGCAAAAAACCCCGGTACTCTCGATATCATGCTACAAAAGAGACGTACAATGATACCCCACAATATGGTTAAAACATCTTTTGCCCTGCACTTCTCCCACTTTCTGACCCCCCACATTTACAACAGGGCCATTCAAAAGTGTGACATTCTAACGTGCTCCAACTACCAAGCAAAAAGGAAACTTAAAAAATGGCTTCTCTCGTTAGATTACAACGCAACAGAATACCTAATTGCAGTACAAACCTGACATCTGGTACTGCCAACTTGTCCTTCTACATTCCCCCACCTCACCTCCACACATCCCTCACTATCACATACATCTTCTCACATCACGAATGCACATTCGTGAGAGGAGCTCACTAATTCTCACTCACAGCACACACACACACACACAAACATAAAGACGCCTAACCTAAAATTATATTACCGAAAATTCTTTGCCTAATATGTGTACCTAATTAATTTTTGTACTCACATCAAATTATTTCAAAGTCCATAAAAATACTTTCTTTATTTTTCTGTGCTAGTGCGCACATAGTTTTGTAAATCGGCTCTGGTGCCCCTGAGACGGGTTCGACCCATGTTGGGGACCAACAGTAATATTGTTGCCTTTTGTATTTATTTTGGAAATAAATAAATTTAATTAAAAAAAAAACAAAAATTAGTTTAAATTTGTATAGAGGGTAATTTAAAGCGTCCAGGAGAAAATGCAGTCAGTGTAACATTGTTCGAAGCAAGTGTTATTGTAGTGGTATGGAGTGGCATTGGCATAGCAACATGTAGGATACACACATTGTGAAACGGAACCCTGAGAGCGGCACGATACTTAACTGACGTAGAATAACAAATTGCAATGATTTTTGCCCCATACATTGGAGACGAGTACACAATAAACAAACTAACGCAGTTGATTCACGCTATCTCATAGGGAAGACTACATAGCGAAGTGGGAATTGTTTTAAGAACGATTTAATAGTTTATTATAGACTATATATAATAGACTCATTTTGTAAAAAGAGTGATACTCATAACATAAATACTAGATATAAGCATAATCTTGTTTTACATCCAAGCCGTCTCCACAAAATAAGTAATTCTTTTATGGGGCAATGTATACGGTTCCATAACAAACTTCTCAGCAATATAAGAGAATTGTCAATAAACAAATTTAAAACTACTATTAAAGCCAAATTGTGTAGCAGGGCATATTATAAAGTATCTGACTATATTAAGGACAAAAATGCCTGGGATTGAGTCGAACCAATTATAATGTAATTAATAAATTATGTAAATTTGTTTGGACACCAAAAGAGGGATGCCTGAGTTTTTTGGCAGTATTTTTATCAGTACTCACCTAGTCATGAACTGCACGGTAGGGAAAAAAATAGTGACGATTCCAAACAAATGTAGCCATTTTTACGGAATAAAAAGATTTTGACTTTGAATATTTCTATTACTTATGGCACATATTGCGAATAAATGTTTTCTTCTTCTTAAGCGTTATGCCATTTCCTAATTCATTAGGATTGGCGGAATCACCTACCTAAGCCTAGAGAAGCGAAGATACCGATTTTGAAATAGAGTGACTACCGTCTGCCCTTCACAAGCCAGAGGGAAAACCAGACCCTTCTTAAGTTAAGTCATATAATTTCCACGTTAAAAGATTCTGCATTGATGATTTTATTCAAAATAAACGTGACAGAACAGGGCATATAGTGTGGTGAAGTAAAGCGACCCGCGGTGCCGTTTCACTTACGGATGTCGACCACCCGCCCCTCCTCATCAAGAACAAAAGCGCCTTAAAAGATTTTAATTGATTTTCTGATTGAATATTCGGTTTTGGGGTTCACATTCCACATAAAATATCAAAATTGTGCGTATGTCCATAACTAATTCCGTTTACCAGCTATTCACCAGCCAATATTTTGAGTGCATGAAAGTTAAGAAAGGTGAAACATTTTCAATTTGATTGAATAAATGACAGTTATAAGGATTTCATTCATTCATGCATGGTTTTTTGGGTAACAAATTCTAGGACCAGTAACATTTTCAATGCCTGCGTGTATATTTAGTTACACCGCGGCGAAAACAGTATTAGACTTTGTTTGTATGTAAGTATGGGGTATTTGAATTACAGAAAACGATTAGTGTTCTATAATTCTAGATCTCCATACATATACTATTTCCTTACTACATTGCGGGCCTACTTTAAAATTAATCCTACTAATATTATAAATGCGAAAGTTTGTATGTATGGATGGATGTTTGTTTCTCTTTCACGCTTAAACGGCTGAACGGATTTGAATGAAATTTGGCACGTAGATAGATTATGATCTGGATTAACACATAGGCTACGTTATTTGACTCCACGCGGGCGGGGCCGCGGGCAGCAGCTAGTGTTAAATAAAAAGAACACAATACATTCAACGTTAAGAAGTGCTATCGGACGGCAATGCGATGGTCGCTCCTTAAACCCGACCTGCACATACTAAAAAGATTACCTGAATATTGAGCTTGATCTGGATTAAGTGCTCTGAGAGTTCTTGTCACTGTGCCGTTCAGAGAAGGTTCAAGAGGCTTCGCTACTGCAATAGTGTTTCGGGGCAGCATACGAACAAACTCCGCGCTCGCGCACCCACCTCCCGAACCGTTCACCCTTCCGAGCATATACTCCACCTCTGCACCAAGCTCCAACGCGTCATGGTTGCCTTCCAAATTACTGAAACAAAATTATACGGTTGTATTAAACCTCGGTACGACGACCCATCACTTTTGATCTATCAACAAAACCGGCGTGAACGTGTCGAGTCTTGATCTTTAAGAGTTGGGTTTATGCTTCTTTAACAGCAGTTAAAGAAGCATAAACCCAACTCTTAAAGATCAAGACATAATAAAATACAGCAGTATTTGATTTGGTATGCGGTATACACGACGAAAATAACCTATGGAGAACCGATGAGACGGATATTACGTAGTAACTCAATTCACCACTACAGGTCGGGGGGTAAAGTAGAACGCACAGGGATTACTGGTTAAAAATATATATGTATATATTCTCCTATTGGTATCGAGCTCAAGTCCCTAAGATTATTTAGGCGCTAAAACGTTTTTGTGAGCACAGGGTGCATTCATACCCAGTCAAGTGGTTTAATAGTTGTGCTAGCTCCTCACCAAGACGAGCCAATCCAAAGACGGCACAGCCTACCTTTTCTAGAAGTGTTTCATAGTATGTTCGATCATTCTGTATGGATAACACTAAAAAGCATTTGTATTTATCCTTACATTTTATTCATAACTGAAATACGTCGATGTATAATATGATTTATTATGAACTACTGTAAATTTTAATTTATTTACGTTGAAACCTCTTTCATTCGGTCAGTGGGGGATTGTGTACAAAAACCAAATGTATCGTAAATATGCATTTACTAGCTGGGTGCTTCAATTCCAAAGTTGCAAGCGATCTGCGCTTGCAACTTTGGAATTGAAGCACCTAGCTGTTTATTTTTATTATAATTGTTTACAAGAAAGAAACCATTACTCGGTAGTACATTATCTAGTTGGTGCTTTTATCGCGAACGACGGTTTTGGGAACTAAATTAGGTATCGTGCACTGTGTATTGCGTAACCAATGGGTAAATCTTATAGATTAGACGCTTGGTCCGTTCATTAAATGCGGGCGTTAATTTTTTTAAGGTCTCAAAGTAAGCGAAACCTGTGTTATGGGTATTAGCACTAACCACTGCGCCACCGAGCTAATCTATTGAATATCTATCTATCTCCATCTATAACTTCACGCCAAATCCCTTGCGGGGTAGGCAGAGAGATCCGAGCGATCATCAACCGTAATCTTTACATTGGTTCTGGTTTCTTCTCTTTCAAATACTTCTTTGTTTTTCTCGCATTCAAAAGTAAGCCTTTCTCCATACATTCGTCTTTCATCATTGTGACCAGTGTTTGCAGTTCAGATGGTGTTTCTGCTAATAATACAGCATCGTCTGCATACAGCAGACAGTTCACCGCTAGATCACCCGTGCGCAATCCCACATTCATTGACCTTATTCTCTGCAGACTACTGTCGAGATACAGGACAAACAGACTAGCAGATAGCATGCAACCCTGTTCGACACCAATTTTGGCATCAAACCAGGGTGACATGCCACCATCTATTCGCACACATGCTGAGTAATCCTTGTAAGTGGACTGCACAGCACGGAGCAGTGAACCGTCAATCCCATATCTCGGCGATTGAATATTGAATATCTAGCCCGGTTATTAATTGTATAAGGATCAATAAACGCTAGCCGCTGATTAAAAGCCGGTTGAATTAATAATTATTAGATTATAATCTAATAGTCAAAAATATAAATATGACATCACGCCCAGTTTTTTTTTTACTTATATATACTGATATTTCGAGTACAACAGCTGTACGAATTCGAATAATTCAAAAAGCATTCTGTTAAGATAGATCCCAATTTAGTCTCGCAAATGTCATGTAATCATGCAAATAACATAAAACTTCATAAATAAACAAATAGTTTAGTTAGTACTTATTTACGTACCTATTTATAGCCACCCTAGACCTACATAATAATTTAATTTCACTTAAATAACAAGCCGTTTCTAGCCTTCTCACCAAGCAAGCATTTGCGCACAACTGCACGAAAATATTTAAAAAAATCTGTAACTTTCACTCTTGTACACAAAGTGGGACGCATAACAGCATATAATAATATAATTTCTTATGGATAGTTAATTCACGTTACTAAAGTTCTATCTATCTATCTCGAATATCTAATAGGGCTCCTGATATCACCTTCTGATAAAACACGACCAGTTTGATCATGATAGGTATGTGTTCAGCTACTACCACAACTTTGCTTTGCCTTCCTCGGTTCCTACATCCTTCTGCCTACCTTCTACTAATTCTTTGAATAGTAGCAATTGGACCATATTTACAATTAAGGCCATGAACCACGAACGACGCATTATTTGTGATGTAAATGTTTGATTATATTGTACACAACACAGAACACCGACCTCAAAAGACATGGAAGTGTTTAAAAATCCCTAAGAAAACGAACTATCGTTAAAGTCAAAGGAATGGGACGACCGCAAGGTGGGGCGACGACGTCACATTCGCCAGCGAAAAGAGTTGTGGACGTATATAAAATAGCCGCCACTGAAGCGAATTTCTGCTAGGATATCAATTATGTATCTCTATATATTATTACTCAAAGGTGTTCTTTTGTCGGTATGAAATATCTCTCCTAATACTGTATCAAACTTAATGTTTGATACGTCATTTTAAAGATTATTTTTGTCTTTAATGACGATATATAAGTTTCAGTTCATTTTCGTTAAAAAATTATATTTTAAAATGTACATTATCAAAAATTTATTTTAAGAAAAATTTAATTTTAAAGAAGGGTCGCCATCTGTTGGCAATTTATATTTTTTAACAGTTAAATGTGTCGTGGTGGCGCTGATGTCGTTGAATTTAACAAATTAAAATATACGTAAAAACAACATAAAAACAACGTGTCAAACGAGTAATCAAGTAAGTATTTTTATTTTACTCATTATTAAGTATGATTTTGAACATTTCATGCTTATTTTTTTTCACTTTTATTTCTATTTTAAGTTTTATTACTTGACAGTATTTGTAAAAGCAATTGGAGTACTATTCTAACCTCAATAATAACACGTTTTTAATTAATATATAATAGATATAAAGAAATGTGTGTAAAATATTTATTACATTTATATTACAAAAAAATATATTTTTTTATGACGAAATATTTGGCTACAATATTTGTATATTTATACGTAGTGTTTATTGGGTACTGGATATTTGTTCACTGAAAATTGCACTCATTTTAATGAAAACTCATAAATGCGTATATAATACAATATATAATGTTAACATAAACCTAATTTTGTTACTATTTTTTTTAATAAAGTATTTAAATTAATAAATATTTACTTATTTCTACTTTATTACACTACGTAACTAACTATCGGTGCGAAGTATTCGCACGGGTCATCTAGTATATTATAATTATGTATTATGTGTTATTTGTCATATTGCTATATTCACCTTTCAAATCAATGTAGGAGAGCCGATCAATGTATTGATTGTATATAAAAATATATATTTGCAATATTAATTGCTACATAGCAGGGTTACTTGAGTAAATAAAAAATGTCTGTTGTTTTAAATTGATAATATTATGCGTAAAATAGACACCAACATATATATCTAAAACAAAACACTATTTTTGTATAAGCTTTAGTACTAATATGACAAACCAACACAAACAAGCAGACGGCAGAATTTATGAACACTTGTAACACTAGGGGCATCAGGCCCTGTAAAAACCTCTTTACGCCGTCATCGAAAAACGACGGAGGCATTGAAGCATACGACCCACTTGATGCAAAGTGCTTACCGTAGGTCATGGACGCTTACAATCCACTATGTATCGCTCGCGCGATGCCACCTCTGCTGCTAACAAAGGAACTTCTTAGGAGCTTACTGGTGACCTCATTCACTTGTAGGAAAACAACAACGGTTTTCTGTGAGATTGAGGTACTTCCCTAGACGGATTCTCTTAATGATACACACGTCAATTCTCTCGCACTTTGATAAACCTCTTGGTCAATTATTTATTTGCTAGCAGTCACAATTTCTAATGGATGCGATACAACATGCCAATGAAACGCAACGCATAACAAACTAACATAACGAACGCAACTGATGTATTAAAATACAAAACAAGCAAAAAAGTAATTCCGTTCTATGGTTGAGAGTCCATCAATATAATAAAATTTGTTATGTAAACTACTTAGGGGGCACACAAGCATATGGCCTGCCTGTGTGATCAAACAGATCCTATGAGCGTTGTCTTTTCTTTTTGATGTACGGGACCCTCAAAATTTTCAATACACCATATGTATTTGGTTTGTTTATTATCCAATTTTGATTGTTCTTACATGAGAGTAGACCATTGACAGCAGCATGTAAAGAATTTGGTAAAGATTTGATTTTAATAAAAACTTTCAAATAAAGTGAAACTGATTTATTGAGGTCAACGGTAGTAAAGATAAAGCAGTGTTGTAAATGGCCGTCGACTAATTAAATAAATTAGGTTTTTGCCTTATAAACAATGTTATCACAAGCGTGATAACACCACGGATGGACAAATTTAGAGCAACGCAAAAAAGTGTGTATAAAATAAAACTGTCCGAGATATCGATGATGGATATCTGTACTTAATTTGGATTTTGCTTATTATTTGACAATTTAATCTTCTAAACGTTGAAAAATCAAAGAATCAAATAGCAATGATTAATAAAATTAAAAAAAAAAGCATGAAACAATCATTTCTGTGTTTAATATTTTTAATCATTTTATTATGTTTCAGTGAGCTATAATCAGTTTAGTGCTGCCACCTCATAGGTCTGATTCCAGTCTCCTTGCACGCCCATAATCAAGTTATTGATAAAATTCATTTTCTTCTATACATTCTTCCTGTAATGAGTTTTTAAAATCTCTTAAATTGGCGGGGGCAGGATTTTTTTCTGAATTCGTCTTTCAAGCTTATTTCAAAAATGCCACATAGGGTTCAAGTAAAATTGATTTCAACGTCTTAAAAGTATTCGACAACTACTACCGCAGCGTAGGGGCGTGGATGGGTTTGTTTTTATACATGATAATGCATCATGTATAAAAACAAATTCATCTCCTATGAATAGGGCAAATTGCACTGCAATTTCTTCCAAACTTAGTGATATATCGTGTTAGTCTGACCCGACATCTGACCAGACATGACGGGGTATTCAGAACGTGCTCTCCCCCCCCCCCCCCCCCCCCCCCATCTAAAATACTCTTCTGACTGAGCGTATGCACCTCTTTCGCAGGCATCTCCACACTTTTGGTTTCAGGCAAAATCAGGAGTCGTCTGTGAATAGAACTTGACCTCAGGCTTCGTCATTCCAATTTTCGTAATTGCGAGCAAAATTAACTCGAGCTATTCGATGCACGTGGCAAGAATACAATTACAATACAAATTTTTTACCAGTCGATTTAATTTTTCTCCTCACATTTTTTGTGCTTACCCCGCGAGTTTCTTGGAGCTTCATCTTAGCTACTCAGCTCCTCAGGAGAAGCTAAGGTTCGATTTCTAAGCACTCAGGTAACGATTAACCGGTCATCTCGGGTGCCTGTTTTGTGTTTACATCCATGTCCTGCGACATTTAGATATGTATTCTCTGTTTATTTACAGTAACAATTCACGTGATAAACAAGGCTGTTAAGGCGAAAAATAAACAAAAACTAAATTTAAATCAAATTCAAAGTTGACAACATTTTTCGCAACATGTAAGAACGCAATATTACATATTAATTATATACAAACAAATGAAATCATAAAAAACATTCTCTTTTTAATAGAATTTATTAACGTTTGAGGCATGTAAGCATGTTAATTACAACAGAAGAAATTAAACCTATGTCATTGCAGGAAAGCGAAAGGAAAGATGTGAAACGCAAAAAAGAAATTAGCAAAATTTTCAAAATTACCTATTTAAAAATTTTAAAGTTGAAATTTTGTGCCTTGTACTACAATTAACAAACAACGTTGCAATGACAGTCCAGTGGATAAATAACCTATTCACCAACGGTCCTAGTTCGAATCCTGGCGTGAGTATGTACCACTAAATTCGATTTTAATGTTTCGTATTTATGTACATATTTGTAATTAAATTCTTCCTAGAGTTATCCAGTTTCCTAAATCATTAGGTTTTTACATAGAGAAAGAAATCTGCGGGTAAGGAAAACATCGTAAGGAAACTCGCACGTACAAGAAATTATATTTCAAAAGACGAATGACCTAACCCAAGAAAGGAGTGATCCGTGTTAAATTCAGAATCTTCACCAAATCGTTAGACTTAGGTAGTGGCCCACGTCAATCCTAATGTATTAGGAAACGAGATAACGCTAAGAAGAGCCACCGAGGGTGGGGAGATACGCGACAGTCTATGAATTACTATTCAGGAACACCGTATCTATATGAAATCTATATGTTTGTCTGTGTGTATGTCTGTCCCTTTTGTCGAATATTCGAATTTTGACTTCAGATTCAGCATAAAAAAGTAGAATAGGAATGTCTGAAAAACCAACCTCCTATCTCTTAAGGAACATAGTCAAAATGGCCGACCAATTAAAAAAAAATTGAATTTTTATTTCAGATTCGAAAAGTAAATTAAAAAGTAGAATAGCAATGTCTCAAAAACCAATATCATATTTCTTAAGGAACATGGTCAGAATGGCCGACAAAGTTTTAAAAATAATAATTAAATTGTTATATAATTGACAAATTTCTCTGGCAATGCAAGCTTGCGCATTCTCAACTGGATTTTTTTATTCTATCTCTGCATAGGATAGAAAGAAAAATTTTTTTTACAATGACGAGGCCAACAAACATACGGCCTACCTGACGTGAAGTAATTACCGTAGCGTATGTACGCTTCCAATACAAGAAGTATTTCTTACGTATGCGACTCACGCTGCTAACACAGCAAGTCAATAGCTTCCTATTATAGTATTGTCTTAGGTTTTCGCGATTGTTACACATTGAATTAAACAATTTTTAACGGAAGTATCGCGTATTTTATTTATTTTGTTGAACCTGACGTTTCGAACGCTTTGCAGCGTCCGTGGTCGCAGGAAGACTTTCAACAAAATAAATAAAATACGCGATACTTCCGTTAAAAATTGTTTAATTCAAGCTTCCTACTATCTTCACTCGTGGGAACTATGCATCTCTCAAGGGCGTTTTCATTTGGTTGTGGTCTTCTGTCAGAGAGAGGGTACGTTTCCCGTGAGGCTCCTTCGATACACTCCACCTCTCTTTCATAGATATAATCATAAGTTATTAATACGCAGGATGTGCTTAGGTGGTGTTTTGACTTAATGAGGAAAGTGAGTCACTTATATCCTAAAGGTTATCGAAGCAGAAAACGAAATATTATTATACGTCTTGAATGAGTTCAATTTATCACTTCTGTTGCTATCAGAGTCCACCACTAAGCCGGTAATTGTCTACCACACACAAAAATTACCATCGAGCGTATCCAAATTATTATACCTACTTCTAAATATGACGAGCTCGATGGCTCAGTCGTGAATGACACGACTTAGACACCAACGCTCGTAGGTTCGATTCCCACACAAGGCAAACATTTGTATGCATGAACATGTCTGTTTGTCTTGGTCTGGGTGTTTTAAGAGAGGTAGGGCGCATCAAAACAGCCCGTTGGGGGAAGTACCTCCACCTCACAGAAAACCGCAGCCAAATAATAACTCCCTGGAGGGTTGTTGTGTTCCTGCGTGGGAGTGAGGTCACCAGCATGCTCCCAAGGAGTTGCTGTGTAAGCAGCAGAGGAGGCATCACGCGAGTGATAATATATCGCAAGCGTTAATAGGCTACGGTACCCGCTTTACATCAGGTGGGCCGTATGCTTGTATGCCTCCCGACGTAGCATAAAAAAATTAACACTAGATAGTTGTAGACAGTAGGATTTCAAAAAAATTAACTCTTTTTGCGATTTGTATGATAAATTAATTACATCTTAATATAAATGAAGCACAATGAACCTTCCTTCACACCTTTACCAGCTTAGGACACACACATTCCTGTTAATGGTTACCAGATGAGCCAGTTTTATAATATCACTTGTAGTAGATTCCCAGGTAAACTACGCAACCAAAACTCAGATTTTCTCCGTTCGACACTCTTTCTATACTCTGATGCAAAGCTACGATAAAAATGTTCCGCTTGCGTTATCCGTTTGTCGTTGGTAAATCAGTAAGAAAATATTTGTATGTACTTAAAGTTTATTTTAAGGATAAAAGCAGCTCCTAAAATAATGTATTTCATTTAAAAAATACTAATGCGTTTCTAATACTATAATAAATATAAACCATTACTAAATAACCTGGGATTTTGTGTATCTTGAAAAAGCATTTGATAGAGTCGTGAAAAAGGATCTCAGGGACATTTTGCGCGGATAGGGTTGACGGTGACTTGTTCCGTGGTATACAATCCACTTATGAGGAAGGTAACAGCATATGTGCGGGTGGACGGCAGGTTATTCCCCTGGTTTGGCATCAATATTGGTGTGTAGGACTGCATGATGTGGGCTTTGAAAAGCATTAAACAAAATTTGTGGCGTAACACTTGCAGACCGTATTTGCAATAATGATGTATTAAGATAAGAATGGGCATGCTCCATTGGTTCGGACATGTAAAAAGAGTGTAAGATTAGATTCCGGATCCGGATTAGAGAAAGATTAACCTATCACGAACAAATAGGTCGTGTTTTATCAGAAGGTGATGTCAGGAGTCCTCGAAACGGGCGACAGTGCATGAAAAGTGCATGATAAGTTATGGTGCTCGGTTCTCTCTGCCTACCCGTCTAGGAATCTGGCATGAAGATGTATTACATACATGTGTAATTTTTTCTGCAAAGGCAAAAAACCTAGCGCTAATTTCAAAACATGACCAGACATATTTTCAAAGCCACGTATCAGCTAAAGCGACACCTAATGATACACGTTTATGGTACCATATGATGGCCATAGATACACGCGGGACCGTGGGACGCAGACTAGCGCCGGTCGGCACCCACCCACTACTGTTAGTAGATACACCATGTCATCGCTGCCATGGCTGCTCCGGTAGTCTCTGCTTCGGCTGCTGCTTTCTGTTCCAGATGGCGGGCAATCGTGAGGACAACCGCAGCAGCTGAGGCAGAGAGAGTGGGTGCCGGACGGCACAAGTCCGCGTGAAATAATTGGTGGCGGAAGCACACAAAGCAGGTTAGATCAAATTGCATGTAAATTTGACTTTCGCAAATACCTGCTGAATCTAACTATAAAAATAATGATTTAATTTCAGAAGCAAACAGTTCTATCCAAAGTGACACTAGTGTTGATAAAAGTAAAAATGTATGTGAATTTTGTAATAAAAAAAGTAACAACTACGATCGACAATGCTTTCACTTCATGAAGCTGACAAAGATCAATTGAAGTCGTGTTATAATAACTAACATTGAAGGTAAGGAAGAGTATAACGAGTATGAAAATTAATAAAAATCATTAAAAATAGTTTTATACAATTCCAAAACATTTGCTAATCTATTCGGTCTATTTTGTAATAATTTTTCTATATCAATATCATTATTCTAACTTATTAAATTTTTTTGCCATGCCCTGAGAAACTTTCAGCTTTTATAAAATGACAATAGTCCGGCGTTCGTGGGCTCTTGGACTATTATGATCACTCTTAGTTCTATATTCTTAAACAAAATTATCCAATCTGACCAAAAACTTTAAAATATTTATTCACCTAACTTGAATAATAATACTTTGACATATTTTTAAAAATGAATCATGATAATAGTCAATCATCGTATCGCAATGTTAAGATGTCGCGGGAAGACGACTGGTGCAGGTACTGGGCGACCGGCTTCGGTCTATCTTTGTCGCCAGTCTCTCTCGATCTTATCCTGTGCATGTAAACCTTAAATATATTATGTAATACTTGTCTAGATTAAGGTAGAAAATAAATAAATATTATTATATGATTTTTTTTTTCACGACGAATACGTAAATTCCTTCTTAGTGGATTTCAATCCTGTGTATTTGAATAGGTCTATTCCAATGTTTACTTACGGAGGCCATTAAAAAGCTACGACTACTAAATAAATATTCGACGTGCTCGGTGGCGCAGCGTTTAATAACGCTACTTTGACAACAAAGCTCGTGCTTTCGATTCCCGCACAGAACAAACATTTGTGTGCATGAACATGCCAGTTTGTCATGGACTGCGATTTTTTTTAGAATCACTTCATCTCACGGAAAAGCGTAGTCAACAACTTCCTAGAGGGTTGGTATATTGCTGTGAATTAATGTGTTCACCAGTAAGCTCCTAAAGAGTAGCTGTGTCAGCAGCAGATGTGGTATCGCACGAGTGATATTTAAAGTGTTGCAAGCGTTCATAGGCAACGGTAATCGCTTTACATCGGGTGGGCCGCGTGCTTGTATTCCTCCCGACGTCGATAAAACAAAAAAGACGTTATTCAAAATTAATGTGCATAAATTAGGGGATGGGACTCAAAAAGTTCCACGCCCATAAAAACGCTGTCGACACTCCAGTCATTTTGTTCTAAATAGATTGGAAAACGACCCAGATTTAAATAAAACAGTCACTATGAATGTTTATGGCCGTTTCACCTCAATATATTAGTAAACACATAAGACTCGCACTTTGAGAAATACATATACAACATCACATCTGATAAGTTGTCGAACTATAAAATTGAATATTAAATAGCATACTCTTTCTTTTACTTAAGACACCACCATGTAATTAACAAGCCATTGCCCCGTATACCCCAAGAGATATAATATACAACCGTCTCGATCGGCTTCCTAGTCCTTTTTACGCATTTGGCGGGTTTAAAACCCGGTTGAGACAGGCGATTTCTCAAAAACCATTGAATACAATTCTACTTATTTTTTAAAACCGGCCAAGGGCGAGTCGGACTCGCGCACGAAGGGTTCCGTACCATTATCTATAAAAACGGCAAATAAATCACGATTGTTGTATGGGAGCCCCCCTTAAATATTTGATTTATTTTAATTTAATTATTTATTTTTAAAGTGAATATATACTATAACTAAATATTCTGTGAATATTTTAAGCGTCTACCTGTTGCCGTTATCAATATCGAGCAAAAATGAGCGAAAAAATCACGTTTGTTGTATGGGAGCCCCCTTAAATATTTATTTATTCTGTTTTTTTAGTATTTGCGAAGACTGCTGCCACTAAAATGGCCACTAATTCTATCTTTTATATTTAAAGAATGAGAGTGGCTTACAAGTGGAACATCTATATCTCAAAGACAAAGACCTCTCTATTCTATAGGTATTGTGTGTAATCATCATTCTCTCATGCATGATCATCAACTTCGATCTGAGAGTTCACAACCTTATCCACCAATCGAACACCTTTATATGTTTAACTTTACAAGACATTTCTTTGTACTATCGAGGAATCCGATTCTCTCTAGACAAAGGAATTCCGAACAAATTCTGATTTGAGAGTAAAATTCATTCAAAGTGCCGCACTTTGAATTATGCTTTGATTTAGTAAACGTTCGTACAAATATTGGTTCGGTATCGGCTGGCGCCTGATTTTTTCGTTGTTCCCCTAATCGTCAATTATCGCTCTATAATTCCATTCTCTTCTTCTTCTCCAAATATTTTATTAAACATACACGACGAAAATCCACGACTAATCGATAAAGTAAAATTCAGCTACTAAATCTTTGGTTTATACATTTTCATAATCTGTTAAATAATTTCTTACAATATAAAACGGGTACATTTTCCACTAAAGCGTTTACATTTTATTTTATCAGTACAAAGTAATGATACAATCGCTGAAGTCTTTGCGCAATAGAGGCATAGAAATGATCCAGAATTTTAGCCACAAATTACATTATGCACTGTCAATGCACGTCTTTACTACAAATTTCCTTAACGCAAATGCAAATATTTACTTTTACAAGTCATTCGCTTGTGACAAAGCCACACACAGCCAAAACAAAACAAATTGAATAGCACTCTACACAAATACAACAAGTCTCCGCCCAAAACTTCGACTGCATATAACTTGTTAAAAGGCTAAATTTTCAACAAATCTCAATACAATCACAGCTCTGCACAGTTCATAATAAAATAGCTATTTCAGTCTTATTGTACGCTTCGTTATTTTATGCACTTACAAAAACTATGGGACTCAAATTCAGAAAAAGTACAATATTCTACGCATTACTTAAAAGCGCGATGCATTTACTTACATATTTAGAAAAAAATAAAAGGACTTATACGTCTAAAGGCGGAACTTTGGTAGCGTAGTAGTAAGCGAGTCACTACACTTTTGTGACCGTGCTCGTCATTTAGTAAGACATAGTAAGAAAAACATAAGTACAAACAACTTTACTAATTTGTGGTAATTTTTGCCTTATGACTGAACCATAAAGTTTCTGTAAAAATATTATGGTCATCCTCTTCACCACATCAAACCATTCTCGTCCCACTTTTTGATGGACGGAAGATCGGCAAGACTCACTTCATGGGAGTTTAGAGCACATTTCTACCACTTAGTTACCACAAAGTGTTGCAAGCGTTCATAGGCAACGGTAATCGCTTTACATCGGGTGGGCCGCGTGCTTGTATTCCTCCCGACGTCGATAAAACAAAAAAGACGTTATTCAAAATTAATGTGCATAAATTAGGGGATGGGACTCAAAAAGTTCCACGCCCATAAAAACGCTGTCGACACTCCAGTCATTTTGTTCTAAATAGATTGGAAAACGACCCAGATTTAAATAAAACAGTCACTATGAATGTTTATGGCCGTTTCACCTCAATATATTAGTAAACACATAAGACTCGCACTTTGAGAAATACATATACAACATCACATCTGATAAGTTGTCGAACTATAAAATTGAATATTAAATAGCATACTCTTTCTTTTACTTAAGACACCACCATGTAATTAACAAGCCATTGCCCCGTATACCCCAAGAGATATAATATACAACCGTCTCGATCGGCTTCCTAGTCCTTTTTACGCATTTGGCGGGTTTAAAACCCGGTTGAGACAGGCGATTTCTCAAAAACCATTGAATACAATTCTACTTATTTTTTAAAACCGGCCAAGGGCGAGTCGGACTCGCGCACGAAGGGTTCCGTACCATTATCTATAAAAACGGCAAATAAATCACGATTGTTGTATGGGAGCCCCCCTTAAATATTTGATTTATTTTAATTTAATTATTTATTTTTAAAGTGAATATATACTATAACTAAATATTCTGTGAATATTTTAAGCGTCTACCTGTTGCCGTTATCAATATCGAGCAAAAATGAGCGAAAAAATCACGTTTGTTGTATGGGAGCCCCCTTAAATATTTATTTATTCTGTTTTTTTAGTATTTGCGAAGACTGCTGCCACTAAAATGGCCACTAATTCTATCTTTTATATTTAAAGAATGAGAGTGGCTTACAAGTGGAACATCTATATCTCAAAGACAAAGACCTCTCTATTCTATAGGTATTGTGTGTAATCATCATTCTCTCATGCATGATCATCAACTTCGATCTGAGAGTTCACAACCTTATCCACCAATCGAACACCTTTATATGTTTAACTTTACAAGACATTTCTTTGTACTATCGAGGAATCCGATTCTCTCTAGACAAAGGAATTCCGAACAAATTCTGATTTGAGAGTAAAATTCATTCAAAGTGCCGCACTTTGAATTATGCTTTGATTTAGTAAACGTTCGTACAAATATTGGTTCGGTATCGGCTGGCGCCTGATTTTTTCGTTGTTCCCCTAATCGTCAATTATCGCTCTATAATTCCATTCTCTTCTTCTTCTCCAAATATTTTATTAAACATACACGACGAAAATCCACGACTAATCGATAAAGTAAAATTCAGCTACTAAATCTTTGGTTTATACATTTTCATAATCTGTTAAATAATTTCTTACAATATAAAACGGGTACATTTTCCACTAAAGCGTTTACATTTTATTTTATCAGTACAAAGTAATGATACAATCGCTGAAGTCTTTGCGCAATAGAGGCATAGAAATGATCCAGAATTTTAGCCACAAATTACATTATGCACTGTCAATGCACGTCTTTACTACAAATTTCCTTAACGCAAATGCAAATATTTACTTTTACAAGTCATTCGCTTGTGACAAAGCCACACACAGCCAAAACAAAACAAATTGAATAGCACTCTACACAAATACAACAAGTCTCCGCCCAAAACTTCGACTGCATATAACTTGTTAAAAGGCTAAATTTTCAACAAATCTCAATACAATCACAGCTCTGCACAGTTCATAATAAAATAGCTATTTCAGTCTTATTGTACGCTTCGTTATTTTATGCACTTACAAAAACTATGGGACTCAAATTCAGAAAAAGTACAATATTCTACGCATTACTTAAAAGCGCGATGCATTTACTTACATATTTAGAAAAAAATAAAAGGACTTATACGTCTAAAGGCGGAACTTTGGTAGCGTAGTAGTAAGCGAGTCACTACACTTTTGTGACCGTGCTCGTCATTTAGTAAGACATAGTAAGGCAAACATAAGTACAAACAACTTTACTAATTTGTGGTAATTTTTGCCTTATGACTAAACCATAAAGTTTCTGTAAAAATATTATGGTCATCCTCTTCACCACATCAAACCATTCTCGTCCCACTTTTTGATGGACGGAAGATCGGCAAGACTCACTTCATGGGAGTTTAGAGCACATTTCTACCACTGCGGATTGATCAGGAGGATTGATACACATTGAAAGCCAGTCTTGTCAAGCAACCCGAATTTTGTCATCTATTAACAATATTCGAGTACAGAGGAACTCGAGATAAAAACAAACTGCGCTGACGTTGCTTATTTAACGAGATTGACTAAAATATTTAAGAATTTGATTATCTAAAATATTATGGTTAACAAAAATCTTGTATAAAAAATTTCGCACAGCATTTTATAACAACATTATACTAACAAAAAGAACGTAATTATATAACGAAAGCGTGTTGCAGCATAAGTCATTCGCAGAAATTTGTATTAGTACATTGATATATGAATAAAATTGTTGCAAATTAAATAATAATAAAGAGACGGATGCGGGAAAGCGATAAACACATTTTTTCAGTAAAAACATAAAAAAAAGCATACGAAATTTCGCATCAGCAAGTTCAAAACAGACGTGGTAGCTATTTTATTAACTTTATTTATTTTATTAAAAAAGGAAAATAGTCCAATTAATGAAATAGCTAGCAATGGATTTGAAGCCTTAATAGAAATTAGGCAGTATAAGTAAACTTAATCAATCATAAAAGGTACAAAAGCACGTAAGATATGAAAATGTTGATAAACCAAGAGACAACCAACTATCTGATATTTTACTATCAGAAGTGGATTTTAAATGTGGAAATACTAAGAGTCATAGAATGTAGAATGGCTAAACGAATTGCATATGGTGTAAAGCTAATATGAATAAAAAACACTAAACATAGAGAGAAAGAAATTTATAATGCTAATTTGAATTACAAAGTTTTTGTCACTCGAGATGTCCCAGATCATTACCTACTTATTCAAATGAATGGCACGAATATGTTGACAAACATACGACTTGTATATATATATAATAAGCTGTTATTGTAGTCTATGAATTCTTGCAACGCCAACAATAATCATACTGTTGCCTAATTATAAGACCTATTTGTTATACTAAGCCGGGTGGTAAATAAGCCTGATGTTAACCGTTTACCGAAGTCTCGGAACTATTGCAAGAAAAGAAGCGAATGTTACAGCACTCGTGTTTGACAAACCTTAATCTCGTGGGAAAATTGCGGCCTGGAGCTATAGAGAATACTCCTTTTAGAACCGTCGAGCGTGTGACGTACGACACATTAAATCTAACAGCTGGACAAAGCCAACACAAGGCTGTTGTCACAAATATAAAAAATTGAAAACCACACATACCTACGTTTCCGTGGATAAATAGCACTAACAGATTGAGAAGTGTCAACACAAAAAAATTGACATTTGTAGGTATGCGTAAAGACACTACATAGTGTATACACTATAAGACAATGATATATTTCAATGTTTTGTTAAAAAATCTTTACCCTGACATTAACAATGTTCTTAACTTTTTTGTACTCCTATTTATGGTAAAAAAAAAATTTTAACTTAATCCTGTGAATGAGATCCATATGTGGCTCAGTATCGAAGCGTAATTCATAAATTCAATAGACAATGGCAAAAATGGCCAAGAATTGAATAGGTTCTGTTAAACTTAATACACTGTCCCTGCAACGCATAAAGGAAACAACAAATAGAGAACCAATAAAACGATTTTGTTTTGTAACTCAATTCGCCACTACGGATTTGGAGGTAAAATTAAACGCGCAGCCTCTCATTGGCTAGATCACTGATTATGGGCTTGTTAGTTAAATAATTCTCCCATTAGATTGCAGGCTCGAAGGCGCTAAAAACTACGTTTTGGTGAGTGACGAGTGTCTTTATGTGCCGTCAAGTGGTTTATTCGTTTGTGCTGCTACGATACTCTGTCTCTTTCTATGAGTATGCTAACAAAATAAATCGTTTAACTATTTATGTTTAAAGATTTGAAGAAATACAAGATTAGGTTACAAACAGAGTTGATCTGAAAGAAATGCTCCGTTGGTTCGGACATGTAGGAAGAATGAAGTGGGAAATAATTACGAAACATATATACAACGCGAAAGTAGAGGTATGTAGGAGCCGAGGAAGGCCAAGACTTACCAATCATGACCAAATTGCAAGCAAGACTAGGAGTTTCACTTCCTTAATATATATCAGATATGATGAGCAGTCTCCGAACAGTGTGTTGCCAGTGATATGACGTACAGAACTGAGACATGGTCCATCACTGTGGGCCGTATGGGCAGCCTCAAAGTACTTCAGCGTGCTATGGAAAGAGCTATGCTCGGATATTCTCCACGTGATACAATCAGACATGAGGATATACGCAATAGAACTAAGGTAACCGATATAGGCCAAAGGATAAACAAGCTGAAGTAGCAGTGGTCCGGCCACAAGTCCCCCACTAGATGGAGCGACGACCTCAAGAGGTTTGCAGAGAGTCAATGGATGCAGGCGGGACAGGATCGAGGCGAATGACTCTCTAGAGGGAAGACTATGTGTCACACTCACGACCTTACATGAATGTTAACAAATTATTAGGTTGTAGATTGTTTTGATATGTTTGTTGGTAAAGAGAATCATTGTTATCCTGAAGACTAAATAAAGCTTTTTAGTCAGTACATCGTCGCCCAACCGGATACCAATTATATGGGCTAGATACCGGTTATCAACCGGATATCCAGTCCATAGTAATATGCCAAGTAAACATTTTTCTTTCAACTCACACAAATAAAAAAAAAGCAAACCTGAAATGAAAGAAGACCTCTTTAGTGTGATCAGAGGTTTCAATGAATCCGAAGCCGTCTTTGAGGGCAGCAATAAAGCCTTGCATCACGGAGCGGGCAGGGCCGGCGGCGCCATTGGAACTTCCATTGGTTAGACTGTGTTGGATCTGCAGTGCCTTCGCCACCAACTCCTTGTTTCTCTTCACCTATGGAAGAACAATCATTTTTATAATAACCGAGCATTGTTTCAATATTTAATTGAATCAATACTCAGACGTTGGGCGTGCGACGAACGTGTCAAGTATGCAAGACAATTTTTTTGATGGCAAACAAGCGTAAGGCCTGCCTGGATACTTGCAACACCAAAGTTCACTACCTGTAAAATCTTCTTCACGGCTTTACTGAAGATCAGTACATACAAGATAAAATAACAAGAGACATGCTCCGTTGGTTCGGACATGTAGAAAGAATGCAGGAAAAAAGAATTAGGAAACAGATATGTAACACTAATGTAGAAGGATGTACGAGCCGAAAATGGTCGAAACTTACCAACCATTACCAAATTAAGCGTGGTTTATCAGAAGGTGATGTCAGATAGAAAGTAGACGAGTGTGCATGAGAAAAGCAATGAATATTAACGAAGCGAATGAGATAGATAAAATATATAGGTACAAGACATACAGATACAAAAAACGTTCAGTTAATTGTACTTGCTCTAGATATATTTATTTTATACAACATCGGATGGAATACAAGCATATAGCTCACCTAGACGTAAAGTGGTAACCTGTGAACGCTTTCAACACAGGAAGTATCGTTCACGCATTACCGAAAGCATACTGGCAACCACACACACAGAAACATCACAATCCCCCCGGAAGTTGTTACTGTCTAGGGTCTGTGAGGTGGTGTATTGGTCAACTTGCATTTGCTTACATCAGGTCACGGATGGCAAACAACTCCAACCCACCAAATGGAATTCATATAAAGTAAGCTATACGTATTCAACAGGCGTTCTAATCACGACGAAGCGGTAGTTGTGCTTAATCACTTACCTGATAGAGGTCAAAAATGACCTTATCACCGACCCGAGGCAGCATTTTGGACTCGCATTTCTTCGCCGCGAATGTGACGGACTTTTTCACGCCGTTCACTTGCGACGCAATAAGGCCATAGCACTCCTGTACGTATAAGAAAGGAATAATATTTTATAATCGAAGTTGCAGCGTAGTTGCAGTGCCGTTGCAGTACAGGAAATTTTAGTACACGTATTGGCACTGCACTACTCCTGCACGACTCGAATGAGCAGTTGCAGCTATTTAGCAGAATTGGCCTACTGAACTGAATAGAATGACGATGTTTTAATGTTGACTAAGTGCCCTATTCTTATTTCATGCCACTTGTTTATTTTAGTAATATTATGCGTATGCATCGGAAATCGTAATACTTAAATACAGTCCTTGGGCTTGAATGAGTAACAAACATGTTTCATTGAATTTTTTTCTTTTATATATATTGCATTAAAAGAAAAAATCGCCCAAGTGCGAGTCGGCCTCGCGCACGAAGGGTTCCATACCATTATCTATAAAAACGGCAAAAAAAATCACGTTTGTTGTATGGGAGCCCCATTAAATATTTATTTTATTCTATATTTTAGTATTTGTTGTTATAGCGGCAACAGAAATACATCATCTGTGAAAATTTCAACTGTCTAACTATCACGGTTCATAAGATACAGCCTGGTGACAGACGGACGGACGGACGGACAGCGGAGTCTCAGTAATAGGGTCCGTTTTACCCTTTGGGTACGGAACCCTAAAAATGGACACCATATCGCATGCCACATCCACATCAACCGTTACTCATCCCACTGCAGGGATACGGATCTTCCGTCAACTGAATGGGTTTAGAGCATACTCCACCACGCTGCTTAAATGCGGATTGGCGGAGACCAGTGTTTTCAAGCTGCCCGAGGACTGACGGCTTAACGTGCCCTCCGAAGCCTGCGTGTTCGGTTACTTTGACACGCACAACGACTATTATTATATTCCCATTTATAAACATAAAGCATATGGGTCAAATAGTTAAATCGAACACATTCCTGCCTGGACCCCTTCAATAGTTCCACATTGAAGTTCACTTTTAGATAGATAGATAGATAAGAACTTTATTTGTATCAGCTTAGACATACACTTTTCTAGTTACTTTACATTTATACATCTATCTATATACTCCAATGTGTCGTGGTGAAGTATGACGTAAAATTAAATATGAAAATAAATATAATGCCTTTACACAGGACACGTCAAATATGATTACAAATTATTTTATATTAAATTCTAAAATGTACTAATTTAAATGTATAACAATCAATCATTTACATGAATGCCGAAATGTATAAATAAGGCAAAACGATTTTAATAATAAATGACAAAAAGCAACTTTGCACAAAAAAAGACGCTGGGTGAAGCTCCAACGCCCAGGTACTAGTAATAAGAATAGAACTGATAATGTATGTATATCTTCACGCCAAGTCCCTTGCGGGGTAGGCAGAGAGAGCCGAGCGCCATAAGACGCGGTCCTTACATAATAAAAAAAATTACAATAATAGACCTGATAATAAACGCTAATTAAAATTAATGATTGAAAGTCACAATCACTAATAAAAAAACGAGCAGATTAAAAAATAACAAAGTAATAAGTTTCAAATTATTTGAATATTGATAATAATATAAGATTTCTAATATTATTTTATTAAAAATTTTTATTACCACAAAATCAAATTCCTAAAATTATTTCATCAAAAAAAACTCCCTTTTGTATCAGTAATTAAGTAAGCTCCTAAGGAGTTGCTGTATTAGCAGCAGAGGAGGCATCGCCCGAGTGATACTTAATATATTAATTGGCGTTCGTAGGCTACGGCAACCGCTTTACATCACGTAAACCTTGTAAGTTAATATCTTGGAAAGCTTTTATTAGTTTTGGTAAATGATTGCATATTTTATGCGGATCATTATGATATAGTAAAAGATGGGCATGGCCAAAACCAGGGCTTCCACTCTACGTATCGACTGTACGGCCGTACGACCGATACGTAACCGTCATCGACTCTGAAAATATTTCGCGCGATACCTAACAAGCAAACATAGATGAAATATGTATACGCTAATTACCATTAAGCTGGGATCATAGAAAATAATGGATGCATCCAATGTAATCCGATGTCAGACTAATTGTGATAATTCCTATTAATCCAGAAAATCTGTGCACCGCTCGCTTATTAGTCCGCAATGTACCGAGCTCGTCAAATTTTGCAATAGCGTTATGTAGATGTTGCTTAACCTTTAATAATAAGTGTAAAAATATGAATATAAAGAATACTCTCACACTTCAATGTCGGTACATTATCTGGTATCGGTACAGAGTATTTTTATATATTTTTATTTGAAGCAATTTAGTGTTCAAATGGTCACAACTACCGCCATATCAATTTTATGCGCATGTGTCCATCTATGACTAATCTAACAATACTTACTCTTTACCAGCAGGCAAAGAGGGGCCACTATGCTGAACTAATATAAAAAAAAAAAAAAAAAAAATAACTTAATTCATAATCAGTCATAATGTTTTAGTTATATGAATACAAAGGCTCTACCATACATAATCTTCAAAACCTATTTACCCTACTTTTTGGTCAATTAGGTAACAAAATAGAACTCACCGATGGTGTGACTCTAATAGGACTGGAAGTGGAAGCGGTGTATGGCTGACTTTCTTTGGTGACGACGCCCCGCACCCCGCTCTCCAGTAGAGTGTCGAACTTCACCGTGCCAGGGGGTAGGTGCTTGATGCGGATCGCCGATTGCCGAGTTTTCATATTCGAGAATGTACTCACTGGGTCCACAGTGAACTCTACCTAAAATGAATTAAGTAGGGTATGATGTCAATAAAGGATAACCATAAACAAAGAGTTTCATAGGAGACTTTTTCTTTGGAGGCAAGGATGACATGTTGCAGAGTAGGGCCCCTAAGATTGGCTTACAAATTTATATATAGATATATCACTTTGCAATAATACACTCTCTCGTGCGGCGAAGGCAGCGCTCGCAGGAACACGATAAACTTCTACGGAGTTTTTACATGACCATATTTCGATTTTACAATCTTTTTACGTTGTCTTTGATATTGCGCAAATAGACAAAAATAACATAAAACAATACACATAATGATAATTTTAACTAAGCCACACTTACTTGATCACCAACACTAAGTTCTCGTCCAAGACGTAACACTTCAGCGAAGTGAAAGAACATTGTCTGATCACGTTCTGCGCAAAGGATGAAGCCGAAACCCTCCCGCAGCGAAGTCACCACACCCTGCTCCCTTCTGTGAGTCAGTTTACAGAAAGCGTTTGTCAAAATATTCAAATGCAAATGCATGAAAAAGGTCATGGACGTCTTCGAAATTCGAAAATTCTACGCCATCGAATTATCGCTTTACTTTCAGAATATTGTTGCAATCTTTATGAATAAATAAAACATTACATATTTACAACTATATTTGCAAAGTAAATTCTGTCAAATATACTTAATTGTTTCCGACAGACGTACCTATGTACCCTCTATTTCTTTTAAATGGAACCCGGTAATAATTCTTTTACTAAAATTTAAGTAGCCCTTCGGTAAGACTTAGCCGATTTATTCTTATTTCATAACTGTTCAAATCGATTCATTTTAAAACTAGTCCATTTTCGAATTGCACATTTATTTAATTGGCTCTAAATCAAATCAAGTATTTCGCAAAAGGATTAATTCTGAAAAGGACTAATATTATTTAGACAAGCATGCATACGTATTGCCACCAAGTGCAAGTGAGTTGGCTTTGGCACCGACAACGATATTGCTATACCTTTAGATATTTAAAATACAGTAGAATCTCGATTATCAAAAATACCGGAGGTATTCCGTATAATTGAATATTCGGATAATCGAGATTCTACTGTTCCTCTTTCTATTACTGTTCTATAGTTGGGCCTCATCGCTGAATTTTCATGGTGTACTCAAAAAGCTCTTGATATGTAATTCAAGCAATCAGCGGGTAATGACATGGCATTGCTCATCGCATTGCTTCCATTGTTATTTGTGAACGAATTTATTTTTGTAGGTATCTAAACTGCATCAAACAAATACACCTAGTATACAAATAAGAACTAAGAAATAGCAGACCACTACAGTAATTGGTAACTTTTTACTTCTTTTGTTTTAGGAAGTGTGGTTAATATACCAAGTATACAGCATTTTACAACACATTTTCTATATATATATATATTATAGAAAATGTGGCACAGATCTACTAATCCCAAAGAGATAATTAACACATCCATAAATCTATCTACCAAAATAGACCAACACCGAAGAGACAATAATGGTCGCGCACAGTAAATAAAGACAAGCGCTAGAAAGCGCGATCTAATCAAACATGAGGAGTCCTACAGGCCACTGCATCCCTCACCGAGCGTCTGACCCGCGAAACATGATCATGAAGTACGAACATAAAGGACATCCTTATACAGTGAACATCCAATACGAGACATACCTTTCCCCGGATACGTTAAAGGACTCGTCGAGTAATGAAATATTGGTGGCACGTTTCAATTGATCCCGTCTGTCCGTAGCGACCTGGAACTGAACCCAGTCGCCGTGTCGCAGAGTAAACTCGCCCGATTGGTCTTTTTCGCCAAATGGCACCTAAATCAAGAATATAATCGTTAAATCATCATTTTATTTATCAACGACGAGCTCCGTGGCGAAGTCGTTAGCAATACATATTCTAACATCAACGCTTGAGGGTTCGATTCCCACATAGGACAAGCATTTGTGTGCATGAACAATTTGTTTGTTTTGATCTAGACGTTTTCATGAGAGGTAGGGTGCATCAAAGCACCCCAGGTAATTAAATCTCACAGAATACTGCAGTCAAATAACAATTTCCTGGAGAGTTGTTCCTGCAAGATCCTAAGAAATTGCTGTGTCATCAATGGGGGTGGCAGCCTGAAATATCACTCATACTTCATGTATATTACAAGCGTTCGTAGGCTACGGTAACCGCTTTACATTATGACCTCCCGACGTTGTATTTGTATTGTATAGTTATCTGATCTATCTAGGCAGGTAGTATTTTTGATCATAACGATGTATCCAACGAATAGAACCAAATCTGCGATGCGCAGTGAAAGTACGGATCCTCTTGCGTTTAGACGAAAGAAGAACTAGTTCTTTTAATGTCAATGAAAAAAATTCCAAGACTGTATTCATCATCACCCAATAACTAATAATCAAGTAACGGTTTATTGCAAAACATCGAAAGATAATGGTTTTACTCATCAACCTCATCTCGCATACTCTTCGGTTTCGGGTGCTTTTGATTTGGGCCTTTATCAATCATCATTATATTATCATCATCTATTTGATCCACATATGTGCGTCTCAGGCGGCCCCTGCCGATATCTTCACTGACTCTGGCTCAATAACTCGTAGCTCTTTCGTAACCCTTTTGTCCATCCTTTCCAAATGTCCAAATCATCTCAGCATACCCTTTAAAATTTTTGTCACTATATATTATTTCATTCCACATTGTTCTCATATCGTGCTATTTCTTACTGTATCAATCGTTCATAAAACATTAAAAATATATAAAAGTTATTTCAAAGAAGTTAAAGCTGCCGATCGCGTTAAACACTAACACTAGTAATTTCGCCATTATAATTATTACGTATTTGGTCTCCCCGTAAATACTGTCTATCTTATACAGTCACAAATGTCCCCGGTTTTCTTACGATTGCTTATGAATGCAATATCTTCTTATCTCAGCTAGAAGAGTGTAATATCTAGGGATTAAACAAATGAAAGCGGTGAAAATAAAACATATAGTATATGTAATAGATAGCAGTAGGAACAATTACTTCGCAATAACTTGAACAACAATTACAAATTAAGGTACCTCAACTTCCGAATGGTCAGCGGCACGGTATCTAATCCTCCCTGGAAGGGGGTCGTTATGTGGCGCGCGAACCATGTTTCCTCGCTCCAGGGGTTTCAGCACTTGCCCACGCATTATCTCGGGGCTCACGTCTTCAAACACTACAGAACCGCCTGGCAACTTTGTTATTCCACATGCCACTTCTTTACCCTGAAAACAAAAAAATATAATTTCTTTTTACTTAAGGATCAATATAATACCCATTATATGAATCACTATGCGACACACCCGATATAAAATGGTTAGCAGAGGTTGCGAGGATGCACGGTACTTCGCCAATATATACCGATATCCCGTGGAAACAATTTTTCTAACTTGATATAGTCGTATTGTGATATTCAAAAATTGTGCTATCAAATGCAAAAATATGTTTTCTAACTATTCCACTTTATATATTACTAGCTTTTACCCGCGGCTTCGCTTGCATAGATATTTTTTTTAATAATAAAAAGTATCCTATTTTACTTCTGATACCTCCAAGAATATGTGTACAAAGTTTCATGATGATCGGTGCAGTAGTTTACGCGTGAAAGCGTAACAAACAAACGGACATTCACATTTATAATTTAAGTAGGATTATAGATATCATTTAAATATAAATATTGTCGGACAAATTACGCAGTGCCATCTAGCCCCAAAGTAAGCGAAGCTTGTGTTATGTATGGGTACTAGACAACTGATAAGCATACGTAAATACATATTTTTTTTGTAAATACATACTTATTATATATAGAAAATACCCAGACCAAGACAAACAATCATGTTCATGCACACATATATTTGTATTGTGTGAGAATCGAACCCACGAGCGTTGGTGTCACAGTAGCGTAACAGCGCGTTTCACCACTGCGCCACCGAGCTCGTCAAAATCATGTATATACTATATACTTATACATACAAAACTGGACAAGTGCTTGTAAATTTCACTAGCTGAATTTTCCATATTCATGTAATATAAAGCTTACATATAATAACGGTTAAAAGATATATCTAATGAAAAAAATAACGTATTTCTCTCATGCTAAAATTCAATATTTTAGGAGAACAGAATGGGCATACAGTTAAAATAAAATCATTTACTACGGAAATATATATCATATCATTCATTAAATTTGTGTAAACCTTAATACTTGGTGTATTAAGCTTAATATATATAGCTTGATATCTTAAGCAATTTCGAACGATGGTCAGACAGACGGACAAAAAAATGATCCTATAAATATTTTCCGTTTTTTACCTTTTGCCGTATGGAATCCTAAAAAACAAAGTGGAACTAAATTTCATGGTTGGCCTGCGAGTACATCCGAAAATACTCTAATTTACGAACGAAGATCTATAGCAACAACAGAATAGATGTAGATTGTAGAGCATAACAAAACCAAGTAAATTGATCTACGTTAATATCTTTAACCTGCGCTAGTGGGCGGTTTTACAGGAATATCTAAAGTTTTAATTTCTCATTCTATATAAATGATAAGACAATATAAAAATGACATAAGACTTTAAATTTTATGTATCTTACTTCCTTATTAAATATTAAATTTTAATGTATATATGAGATTCTATGTTTATTAAAATTCTTTGTGAGCTAACATTAATAAACAGAGTAAAATAAGCCGCGGGCAGAAAGTGTCTTTATAATAAAGATATAAAAAATGCTTTCACATTAGGCGTCATAAGAGTGTGGTAAAGTAAACCAGCAGTCGCGAATAAGACATGATTATAAGACGTAGCCGCTCTCCGTAGACCGTGTGCGATGTAGCTAGTCAGAATTCACAGAAGTCGATGATGCAAGCGCATTGACGAGCTCGTTGGCTCAGTCGTGAATGACGCGACTTTGGGACCAACGCTCGTGAGTTCGATTCCCACACAAGACAAACATTTGTGTGCATGAACATGTCTGTTTGTCTTGGTCTGGATGTTTTAAGAGAGGTAGGGCGCAGCAAAGCAGCCAGTCTGAGGGAGTAACTCCACCTGACAGAAAACACCGCACCCAAATAACAATTCCCTAGAGGATTGTTGTGTTCCTGCGTGTGAATGAGGTCACCAGTAAACTCCTAAGGAGTTGCTGTGTGAGCAGCAGAGGAGGTATGGTGCGTGTGATATATGTTACAAGCGTTAATAGCTTTACATCAGGTGGACCATATGATTATATGCCTCCCGACGTTGTATAAAAAAAAAGCGCACGCACAAATCGTGTACATGTAGATAGATATAGAAAAAATATAATCATCCCACCAATGAAGGAAAGTAATCCCTACCTAGCTTAGGATGACACAAGGAGCATCAAAATTTCAGCAACAAAATAAAATGTAAGAAGTAAGAACTCGGAAGATGTCAAAAGTTCCAGTTTCCACTATTGAAACTTTTTAGCGGCGGTTACCGTAGATTATGTACACTTGCAATACATCAATTGTCACTTGCATGATGCCCACCTCTACTGTTAAAACACAGCAACTTCTTGGGAGCTTCGCTTACTGGTGACCACACTCACACGCAGGAACATAACAACTCTCTTGGAAGTTGTTATTTAGCTGCGGTTTTCTGTGAGGTGGAGGTACTTCCCCAGATGGGCTCCATTAAAGAGTATGCGCCCTACCTAATAAAATCTATCAAGTGTATACATCTGCTAGTTACAATGTAACTAATGCATGCTTACTTATTCGAAATTATCCCTAATTTGTTTAAAATTCTATCTAGTTTTGGGTTAAAACATTTATGCAAAAAACTAATTAATTGTATCTTACTATAAGGCAACAAAACCAAGATTATTCTGAAATTGAAACTCGTATAAGTATATTGAAAATATATATATTCAATATATATCAATGAATATTTTTGTTGAATTTAAAAAATGTAGTTTTAAGTAAACTGTTTTTATAAACATAATCTATGCACAACAGTCATGCACAAATATATTAGAGTGCAGCTGCAAAATTATTTAAAATAATACTCCATGTAGAAAGCATGCTGGCAACTGCAGTCTACACATATTGGCCACTTGAAATCCTTTTGGCTCATAATGTCTAAAATATTTAAACATTGATAGTATCAAATATGTTGGTAATAGACAAGTATGTAGGTCTAGTATCATGAAGAAAAATTATCAAAATTATTTCAAATAATTTCTTAAAATTAACATTTTTATGCACATATGCAATATTAATAAACAATAGATTTTGCAAAGCAAACGGTTTTTAATGTATAATTCTCATTTTGACAATGAAAGTACTAATTGTTTTAAAGATAACTAACAGTGACACTTACATTTCTAGTTTGTATAGTAAATTCCACGTCATCTCCTAAAACCAATTCTTCTTTTGTCTTTGCTTCTGTATAATGAAAGAAAATTTCTTTCACCACATCCGCTCTCTCAATAAATCCAAAATTTTCCTTCATAGAACACACAACCCCATGATATTTCACTGGATGTACAGGATTCTCAAACCGTACATGGCAAGCACCCAGAGTGCCTCTGAAAACATAAAAATAATAAATAGCTTACAAAACATAACACATAATGTTCCAATTAATACATTGGCAAGAATAACACTAATTTTAAATTTCACTGCATTAATATCTTAATCAATTAAAATTACTGACAATCCAGTAAATAAAAAAGTATAGCGACACTACCTCTGATTAGTTGCGATTTGGAAGCTAACAGCATCCCCAGTATGCAAAGTCACATTCCCCTCCACATCATCCTTGGTGTATGGTAAAAAGAAACATTCACCACGATTCTCATATGAAATTCTCCCTGTGTTATCACCGGAACCTTCTCCTTTTACTTCTGTTGTTACAGTGCCCGTAACACGAGCTTCACTCAAAACCTGATTATAAACAAATTTTCCTTTAATTACTTGTTTTCAAATGTAATATTTTATTGTAAGCAAATTTTAACACATTGAATGCCACACAGCATAAGTATTTGTTTCATTTGAGCCACTGGAGACACCAGTGAGCCAAATCTTATTGAGTTGTAAAAGTCACAGTGGTCACACACGAGCTACGGTTGGGATTTGATTTACATTTAATATAGGGCACAAAACACCAATATGTTATGTATTAATGTGTACTTAGGGGTAATACACAACAGCATAGAAAAATATAAAAACTTATAAAATATTGTAAACATAGGCATGGTTTAGTACAAGAAATTTACAATAAGTGTTTTTGGCCAGTGTAACATTGAGAACAGGTTCATCTAACTGCTCTGAACCATCTTTTTTTGGCAAGAACATGTTTGAGCCTACATCGTCGGTGTTCTGACAAAACTGTTTTCAGTTATTATGGTTTTTTGTTGTCTTGTACAAAGCGTTAACAATTAATATTATAACAGTAAATCCATTGCAAGTTTTAGAATCATTGATAGACTTATGAAACAGGGTAAAATAAAATATGTCATAAGAAAAATTAAGTGTCCAAGCAATAGCTCAGTGATTGTGTGCTGAATATCAGTGACCTATTAATTTATCTGTAAACCAATAATACACCATTTGCACAAGTTTTACTGTACTCGTAAATAACATGAAGATCTTCTTAATTTTAGAAAGTCCATTTATGAAGTCTTGTAAATTTTGAGGTTTCATTAAATGTTGCAATCTCAATCATTGCAATTAACAAATAAAAAAATATAATTGTGTACATTCTACGTCACTAAATTTTCAAAATCTTGAGAATTGTGCATACTAAAGGATGTTCAAATACATTGAGACCATTTGCCTTCATGAAGTGTGGGTATGAGGTGACATGTGCATAGATAGCCATAGTGTCCCCCTCTAACAATAACCCACATCCTTTCTGTCATAGAGGAAATGTGGGTGCCAAGTTATCAATTCTAAGAAAAAGGGTTATGGACGACCCATACATTCCCAGTTATCAATTCTAATGTATTTGTTTTTAATTTATAGTGTCAAATAGTGTTTCTAACAATAATGTACAAAAGCACGACATTGTGAAAAATTACTAGCAATATTATTTTACACTGGCTAGAATGGATTGTCACTCATTGCATACATTGTATGCTACGTGGTGTACAACATGTTAATAGTTACAATAAATCATACCACTTCCGGTGCAATCTTAGTTACAGTTGATGCAATTGGTTTCCCAGTACGACGATCATATGTCATTTCAAATTCAACAGGGTCGCCAATTTTTAGATGTTCAATATTACCACTGAATTGGCTAAAGTGAAAAAACAAGCGAGCTTGTCTCTCACAGCACTGTATAAATCCATAGGAATGCTGCAAATAAAAAGCATTGTTTTTTTAATTACTACCACCACAATTATAATGTAAAAATAAAACACCTTACAATAAATTCTATCTATCTATCTATAACTTAAGACCAAATCCCTTGTTTTATTTATATACGATAAATTCACATAATTTAATTTTGTAGAAATAACTAAAAAACTTATATTTGACTATTAAATGTTGCTACTTGACACAACTATATATTCAATTATGTTAAAAGTAACTAACAATTTTCAAAAAATTTTCAATTCCATTTACTAAAAGAGTTCAAAATATTATTTAGACTTGTAACCAAATTGTCGTCATAAGTTGAGCGAAGCATGAGCAATTACATCTTATCCTGGTTTGTTGTTCATGTCTCTTAGTAATTATTCATTGGCTTTTGTAATCCCATCAGGTAAACTGTAAGCTTATATTTGTGATCTGTTGATGTTTTATACAATTTGTAATATGCTACGACCATGACTATCTATCTATAACTTTACACCAAGTCCCTTGCGGTCCCTCTTGCAAGGCAGAATAAAAATAACTATCTAACCAAATAACAAACAGTGTAACATTCTTTAATTGCAATAGAATAATTAGGTTGAATGGCATCTAACTCCCCTGTAAGGCATCAAAGGCCTATGGAAAACTGTATTGCAAAGTCAGAAAGTTATATGTCACAGGCGCCTAAACTATTTGCCCTCTTCAAGTAATTGCCAGCTGGTTCATACTTAAATATAGCTATGTCTGCATAATAACTTACACTAACCAAATTTTATACTGTAATCATAACAAATTCAGCATATAAAAATAATATACATACCAGTAATTTTTCAATAATTCCTGTCTCCCTAATTGGTGGATGATTCACAGAGTCATATTGGGATGAGGTATTGTTGCTGGACCCTGATGAATACACTCCGACAGAGTCTCCAATTGGGCACCCATCCATGTTGTAGTTACCCATTGTGAAGCGATTGCTGCCACTTTTATTCGCATTGTTATAGTTATCCCTTGGAGAACTTGGAAACTCGCTGCTATAAGTACCTTTAGACAAATACATTGCATTCATATAACTAACCATACAACATAATCATAGCAAAAAAAATTATAAAAATGACTATAATTACCATTGCGATAGGCCTGTTTGGCCTGCATGGTGGAGTGCTGAAGATCTAGTATTTCTTGCAGGGGTTGTGAATGTGAATCTGGCGGCTGGAACATTTTCCACTGAGGATTGCTGGACATTATTTGCTATTTGTGTATTCTTTATATATGTAGAAAAATGCTCTTTTACTTTAGCAATATATCACAGTAAAACATGTGGTGTTAAAAGTATTTAATAGCAGGTAGATTTAAAAATCAAATCACATTTTTTAGTCTTCTGTGTTCACAAGAACACGATCAAGTCTATAACGTAAAGAGTCACAATTTTTTTAATCACCAAAAACTATTATTGTGAAAAATAAACTACTTAAGTTACACTAGATCCTCAGATGTCTTCAATGCTTGCTGAGTCGGAGCTCTAGGGTGAATGAGATTGGTTCGAGGTAGTCGTATAATTTTGTTACTATCTATTGTAGGTACCTTTTTACCCGATATTCACAAGCTGCAATAGACAGTCCCATTAGTACAAAGAACACATAAAAAATACAGCAAGATAATGCAAAACAATTATAAGAATGCCGCATTACAACAAAGAATCGCGTCAGAATATTGTTCTACATTTTATTAAGCTATCTAGGTAGATATTGTCCGCCCCAACAAAACGATCAGTGAAAATAAAACGCCGAGCGACAGGGCCTTGCTGTAGACAACTTCCACGGATAGGACAATTTCGTTATCGCTTATGATATTGAAAGTTAAATAATATTTTTTACCGAACTTAATCATGTATATCTATTGAAGCTATTGAACATAAAACTATAAATTATCAATTCTCACCACGACACAGCATAGCACTGACGACATACCGCCATATTGAATGTCAACATTAGCACTTTGATCCAGCCATACCACCGATATTTTTCTTTTTTAATTTTTTTAGTCTTTGGCATATTGGTTAATTTGGTTATTTCATTTATTACTACAATGCAAACAAAATATGAATGTTTACAAAAGTAAGTTGTGAAGTACAAAAAATTGAACTGTTCGCAGATCAAAGTTTGATGCTAAAAGACTAGACGTCAGAACTATATTTACTGTACTAGCACAACGTCACAGTAGACTTATAAGTCAATTGTGTCAAGTACCATATTATCGTACCATATTATATTTCGAACAGGTAGCTTCAAACATCAGTCACTAGGTATCCATTTAAGCATTTATTTTAATTATATATATTTAGTGTTCTATTTACGACAATAATAGTTATTAAGTAATTAATTAATGACTAAATAAAATGCGGTAAAGTAAATCCAATTCTAAATAGTCGTACTCGTAACATAATTTCAAAAACGACAGGGATGCCCGGTAATAACTTAAACAACCACCTAATCCTCCAATATAGCCACGTATATTTTTATGATACATTAAGTATGTATGTTTTGTTCATTATTATTGTTTTACACTCAGAGTATGTATTGTATTGATAACATAAAATATTATACGTTGTACTTGTACATAGACTTCCTAGTTTTTAAGAATGACATATATATTTGAGAATACACCGCTTCTTCTTGAAATGGGTATTTACAAATAAACCGTCAATTAAGTACTCCCGAATAGTGGATCTAGAATATTTAATTATCGTTTTGATAATAATATACAATATTGAAGTATCAAATTGACAATTTATAGTTATAGATACTTTGAATTGACATTAAACCTTCATGGTGTGAGATTTTCCATTGACACTTTTTTCACATGACACCCATGAGGTTTTTCTTTTAAAAAATGTGCAACATTTGATTTTCGAATTTCAATTGTCTTTTTTTACTCAGCTTAGACGGAAAAGATGGATACTTCGAATATCCGAGTAATTTTTAAATCCGAAAATACGAGTTCCGGTTGGTAACTAACGCGGCAGAAACGGCTCGATATATCAATGCTGCGTTTAGAGAGGAGACTGCTAATAAACGCACCGTGCGTTTTTGGTTTATAGTGAACTTCGACTTGAAGAACGAACCACGTGGAAGACCGCCCACACATGCGACACAATTACGCTGAATTGAAGGAGATGATGGAAGCCGATCCCAATCAAACTACCCAGGAATTAGCGGCATAGTTTAATGTTACCTTACCTATAATACTGACTCATTTGCATCAATTCGATAAGGTAAAAAATATAAAAAATAATGCGTGTTGAAACTTGTGTTGCCTTGTTGAATCGGTACAGAAATGAAGAAGTATTGGATAGAATTGTGACATGTGCCGAAAAGTGGATTCTTTACGATAACCATAAGCGAAAAATGCAGTGGCTGACCCCAGGTCATCAGTGCCCTAAAGCAAAACTTACCAAACCAAAAAGGTAATGGTAACTGTTTGATGGTCTCTTCATGGCGTTACTCACTATAGCATTCTCAGGTCTAGTCAAGCAATAACAGCAGATGTTTACTGTGCCGAACTTCGAACAATGATGTGTAACTGGCAGTGAAACAGCCCCGACTCGTGAATCGATTTCACCATTATTCCTCCATACTAACGCAAGACCTCACATTGCACGAGAAACCGTTGTAACTCTACAGGACCTGCAGTTAGAAACCATACGTCATCCTCCGTACTCGTCAGACCTTGCTCCAACTGACTACCGTTTTTTTTTCATAATTTGGACAATTTTCTAAGTGGTAAGCAATTTTCTTACCAGGAGGCAGTACAAAATGCTTTCACGCAGTTTGTCGAATCTAGATCCCCAGAGTTCTATCGCAAAGACATAAATATACTTCCGATTAGATGGCGTGGCAGCAATGTATAGATAATAAATATTTTGATTCAATATATTCGGGGGTCATGTGCCAGAAGCGTGCTCGTTCGCGACCCCTGCCAATCAGTCGACTGCAATTCTGGACCAAGAGCGCACCGACGTGCGGATTAGGGCGTCCCCCGTAGGCGACACGCACCAATCCGCCCCCGTCGGTGCGAATATAGCGGCACGCGGCGGTGGGGGCCGCCACCCACCACGCAGCGCCAATTCCGGCGGGACGAGGGGAGCCGAGTGCCGCATAGGCACGTGCAATGTGAGAGGTGGATTGAATGATAAGACGAATGAACTGATAGACGTAATGAATGATAGACGTTTGGATGCTTTATGTGTGACAGAGACTAAGCGCAAGGGGAGCGACACCGATGAACTGCCCGGTGGTATGATGGCTATGGTCTGGGGTAGACCGGGACGATCATGCCAGTGCTGGTGTAGGATTCGTACTCTCCTCTCGCTTAGCCACTGGTGCAAGAGATTACTGTTTGGTAGGGCCTAGACTTCTCTGGGTTCGTATTAAACTGGGCATCACGCGAGTATTTTTGGTTGCAGCATACGCTCCCGTAAGCTCAGCGTGTGCTCAAGAACTGGAGAAGTTTTGGGAGTCTGTGAGGGATGTTCTGGACTTAGCTGAAGGGAATGAAAGAGTGATTATGTGTGGAGACTTGAATGGATGGGTTGGGACCAAGCGATACAGCTATGAAGCTGTTCTTGGTCCGTATGGAGATAAGAGAGTGAACGAAGCAGGTAAGTCAATACTAGATTTATGTATGGAACGAGGCCTCCTCGTGTCGAATACTTTATTTCATCATAAGGATATTCACACGTATACATGGAGAAGGAATGATCAAAAAAGTGTGATTGATTTGATTTTAATAGATAGACGTCTCCGATATGTTCTAATGGATATAAGAGCCTTTAGAGGCCCCACTCTTGAGACGGACCACTGCCTGGTGGTAAGCCGGTTTGTGGGCATTTTTAGGAAGTGGAGGCACTGGCGAGTGCGTATCCCTTTCGGAGACCATGAAAGGATAATGAGCGAAAAATTGCAAGATGAAAGTGTAAGGAGAATGTATGTGCATCTGGTAAGTGAGAGACTTGCCTCTCCGACTCAGATGTGGATGATTGTTGGAAAGTTTTGAAAGAAAGTATGGTGGATAGTGCAAAAGAAGCTTGTGGATGCGCAAAGAGACGTAAAACAGCGAAAGGAGATGCCTGGTGGGATGCGGAGGTTGAATCCTCCGTAGCAAGAAAAAGGAAAGCGTGGCTGGATTACGTATCATCTTTGCCTTTAAATGAAAATATGAGAGAAAAGAAGAAAGAAATGTACCGTCTATACAAGAATGAAACCAAGGCTTTAGTGAAAGAGAAGCGTGAAAGACAAATTATGAATGAGGAAGAGAGGCTGACGAAAAACTTCGAGGCAAATACCAAACTCTTTTGGAGAGAGGTAAAGAAGTCTCGGAGTGGTTCGTCGGCATCCAGAATGGATAAGATAAAGTCTAAAGCTGGTGCCATTCTTGCGAACACTCAGGAAGTGTTAGAACGGTGAAGTGAATATTTTGAGGAAATGTATGAGTATGCCTCGGACGCTGGCAATGAGAGTGAGTCGGATGCTTACTTCACGTTGACGGCGTCCGACGAAGGCATAACTATGGATGAGATCGAATGGTCGATACGAAGCTTGAAAAATGGAAAATCAGCGGGAATTGATCTGATCACAGCTGAGATGATCAAATTAGATGGCACTTACGTCCGGGACGCCTTCTGGTACCTATGCATCCTATGCTGGAGAACTGGAAGGGTCCCAATGGACTGGAGACGCGCAGTCATCGTGCCCTTGTATAAAGGCAAGGGATCACGCATGGACTGCGCCAACTATAGGGCCATCAGTTTGATCAGCTTAGCAGCAAAAGTATATGGAAAGGTGATTGAAAGGAGAATGAGGGTGAAATCCGATGAAATGCTGTGGGACGCACAAGGAGGTTTCCGAAATGGAAGGGGATGTACGGATCAAGTTTTCTCGCTCCGCAATTTCGTAGAGAAGCATCTGGCCATAGACCGGAAGGTTTTCTGCGGTTTTGTGGATCTTGAGAAAGCCTTTGATAGGGTTGTGCGAAAGGAACTGTGGGACATATTGCCGAGATATGGG
This sequence comes from Pyralis farinalis, assembly GCA_947507595.1. Taxonomy (NCBI): domain Eukaryota; kingdom Metazoa; phylum Arthropoda; class Insecta; order Lepidoptera; family Pyralidae; genus Pyralis; species Pyralis farinalis. Next base: position 12,027,051 of record OX382265.1, on the reverse strand, counting down.
ATTGACGGTTCAATGCTCCGTGCTGTGCAGTCCACTGACAAGGATTGCTCAGCATGTGTGCGGATAGACGGTGGCATGTCACCCTGGTTTGATGTCAAAATTGGTGTCAAACATGGTTGCATGCTATCTGCTAGGCTGTCTATCCTGTATCTCGATAGTTGTCTGCAGAGAATAAGGTCAACGAATGTGGGATTGCGCATGGGTGACCAAGTGGTGAACTGTCTGCTGTATGTAGACGATGACGTGCTATTAGCAGATACACCATCTAAACTGCAAACACTGGTCACAACGATGAAAGACGAATGTATGGAGAAAGGCTTACTACTGAATGCGAAGAAAACAAAGATAATGGTATTTGAAAGAGAAGAATCCAGAACTAATGTAAGGATTACGATTGATGATGAAGTGTTGGACCAAGTGGATGAGTTTTTATATCTTGGATGCGATTTCAGCACGGATGGAAGGTACACCGCAGATGTGGAAAGACGAGTGAGTGCTGGGAAAAGTGTGAATGAAGCGTTGGGGAAACTTCTTGGCAGTAAAATCCTGAGCCAGATGGCACAACTCGCTATACACAATGCAGTGTTGGTCCCAACGCTAACTTATGGAAGCGAGAGTTGGGTATGGCAGAAAGAGCATGAAAGTAGAATAAACGCGGTTGAAATGCGAGCGCTGCGCAAAATTTGTGGCGTAAGGCTTGTAGACCGTATTCGCAATGATGATGTTAGAAATAGAGTTGGTCTGAAAGAGAGTGTCTGTGTTAAAATAAGAAGAGGCATGCTCCGATGGTTCGGGCATGTAGAAAGAATGCAGGATGAAAGAATGACGAAGCAGATATACAATGCAAAAGTGGAAGGATGTAGGAGCCGGGGAAGGCCAAGACTTACCTACCATGACCAAATTGGTCATGTTCTACCAGAAGGTGATGTTAGGAGCCCTAGAAACCGGCGTGCGTGCATGAGAAGAGCAATGAATGTTAAAGAAGCGAGTGAGATATGTAAGGATCGAGTCACGTGGCGCTCGGTTCTCTCTGCCTACCCCGCAAGGGATTTGGCGTGAAGTTATAGATAGATAGATAGATTCAATAAATATATTACATCTTAAAAAAACGAGTTTTTATTTTTCAGTACAAATTAGCAATTTCGTACTTTAATCAATCCAAAGTATATATTTTCAGGAACACGGTTCCTATATGAAATTAATGTTTGTCTGTGTGCGTTTGTCTGTCCGTGCGTTTGTCTTTGTGTGACTGTCGCTTTTTTTTCGATTATTCGAATTTTGACTTTAGATTCGGATTCAGCATAAAAAGTAGAATAGGAACGTCTGAAAAACCAACCTATCTCTTATGAAACACGGTCAAAATGGCGGACAAATTAAAAAAAAAATGTATTTTATTTCAGATTCGAAAAGTAAATTAAAAAGTAGAATAGGAATGTCTTAACCCAATATCATATTTCTAGAAAACATTCAACAGTTGACAAAACAGTTCACGTGTAGGTTGTGTGCGGAACATGATCAAACTGGCCGACAAAGATTTTTAAAAAATAATTAAAATGTTATATTATTGACTAGCCAGGTGTTCCTCTGGCAATGCAAGCTTACGCATTCTCAACTGGTTTTATTTTATTTTTGCAAATCAAATTTACTGAACTTTGAGAATCAATTGTGTAAAAAAAACCATATAGGGTTCTCGGTGGGCACAACATAAATTACCTGTATAATGAACATTTCAGGAGGATGACACAGATTAATAAAATAGTATCATATAGTCATTTTCATACTGTAGTAGTCAACATGAAACATCTTGGAGTTAAATCGAATTATGGATTTAAGTTAAGAATGTTCTATTTACCATCACCGATGTGGTAAATTGGCAACTTGATTTACGACCCTGTCTGTATTGTTGTACCCTATACTCGCGGTGATTTTTAACAAAAAAGTTTAATACATTTAAAAGATGAAATAAATGAATTGATCGATGTAATGAATAATAGGCGTGGCGTGTCAGCCCTCTGATAGGTGTGGACCAGCCATGCAATTCTGTAAGAGCAAACATTCTTACATCCTCGGAAACATCGGCTGTTACAGCCTTGAACACAAAATTGCAATACTTTGGTGTCGCTTTTCATGGTTGTGCGACACTAGCGCCGCAAGGCTGCGTTTGGAGTTGGAATTCTACACGGCAAACAGCCTCGCGTACGCTTACAGCCTTATAGAATACCAAATAATTTAGCCGTGATCGCAGTAGACGATGTCAAAGCTGTGACATCTGTGATCACAGCGACGCACACAGCCATTACGAGTCGCTTAGAGAATTGCATGGCAGGACGATTATGGCAGATTAGACGCGGGTGTAGGTGTCATAGTCTCGTCTCGCTTAGCCTCAAGGGTGAGAGAATATGGTTTGGTAGGCTCAACACTTCTCTGGATGGATTGATTCTTATAAAACTGGGGATCATGCAAGTTTTTCTGGTTGCAACGTATGCTCCCATGAGCTCAGCGTGTCCCTAAGAAAGAAAGAATATAAATTGTATAGCGCAAAAGAAGCATTTGGATGCGCAGAGACGCATAAAACTTTAATAGGTGACGCCCAGTGGTACTCGGTGGTTAATCCTCCGTGATAAATAATGAGAAAAGCGTGTGAGTATATATTCTGATTGCTTTGCACAAAGTGGGTATAGAGCCGGCGGTCATATTCAAGACACTTCAAAAGCCGTATCAGCCGTATGCTCGCATATCGTCCTATCGACGGATATCCTACCAACATTAGTAATGTCTTAGGTTTTCGCGATTGTTACACATTGAATTAAACAATTTTTAACGGAAGTATCGCGTGTTTTATTTATTTTGTTGAACCTGACGTTTCGAATGCTTTGCAGCATCCGTGGTCGCGGGAAGACTATCTGCAAAGCATTCGAAACGTCAGGTTCAACAAAATAAATAAAACACGCGATACTTCCGTTAAAAATTGTTTAATTCAATCCTACCAACACTTCCTCTATTGAAGATCATAAAAAATCGGGCCGCGTGGTGTCAGAACTACAAAGGCTGTTAAAGCGAGATTTCGTCGAAACCCATTAGGAAATAAAAAACTTATCGCGAGAATTGAATATTCCCGCTAGGACACTGACGCGTGTAATAAAACATGACCGGAAGCTCGGCGCTTGGTATCAAGAGTATGTAAAATTGCATATTGTCTATATTTTCAAGAAAACAACATGAAGGAATCATACTCGTATATTTAAATCAACTTTATTTTTGGTGTTAATAAGCTAATTAAGAATTTGATTGGTTAAAATGTAGTTCTTGTCTATTTTACTAATAAATCTACTAAAAATAATATAATACATATAAAATTATTATTTATCGAAAGATCAACTGCATTTTTCCCATCACTGGCCATGAGCCATATATGCTGCATGATCATACTAGTGAAACAATTCATGAGGCATATGTCCCTCATTGGACTGCGAAGGAGTAAACTCTAAAAAATAAATGCATATACATTTTGTAATAGAACTTATAGCCGGACTAGGTATATATATAAAGCAACACCTACTCTTATGTAGGTATACCTACGCATAAACGTCATATACACATATTCTCTTTCTCACAGAAGAAATGTTGTCATATCGTATAGGTACGAGTAATTAGGTAACCTAAGTATCAATACTGTAATTTTGTTTCCGTGTGTAATTCTTGACGCGATTTGTTTTCCTTCATATCCTTTTCTATGCGAAGCTGTGTATAATCTATTATCTAGGATAATTACTCGCGCCGCCGCCGCCGTCGTCCGGTCCGTCATTTAAATCTATCTACATTACACCTTTCCGTGCTGTAGACTCTTGTATAAATTAAAACAGGGAGTTTAGGTCACGGCAGAACTGTCTGTCTCTGGAACCAAACCTACCTACGTGCCTATTTCGGTCCCCATGTTTAATTAAATAGAACTGCTTGCGGTGCGGTGGATTTAAAAAGAGGTCTTGAACATCATTTGAAACAACATTCTTAGGTTTTTAAAATACATTTATTAAAACATCATGGATTCTACCCATTCATTGAAAAAAGTTATATTCAAGATAACAAGCGGGAATTCATTCCAGTGTCTCTGGCCCCAGGAGAAGAATCCGACCACAATAGAATTTGCAGCGACTAATGCACCATGAGCTAAAAAAAATAGGTACTTAAATATTTATGTTCAGGTTGACAATTTAATCTCTGACAATATTCGATTTCTCCATTCATATGGCAATTACGTACCCACATAGGTACTAAATGCACATGTAGACATTAACAACTTTTATTTGGAAATATAAATTATCAAAAGCAGACTACGACAAAAAAAGCCCACTGGAAAAGTCCGTAAACGAAACTCATTGAAGTTACGATTACGGACTTTTTCAGTGGGCTTTTCTTTATTATAACTGAGTAACCTGCGCGACCAAGCTTCGCTCGGTTTGAATTATTTTTGTATAAAATTCTGTTTTACAGGAAAGACATCTTTATATGCCTTTAGTCATAAGCTTAACCTCATCTAAATCGCTGATCTAAATACGATATACTCGTACCATCCAAATCTTTAGAGCCATTTCTGTGACATACATTTTTTTATGTATGTACAAGAATTGCTCGCAATTAAATACGAATCGTAAACTACATAAATGAGTAGATTATAATTAAAATAAAGGTAGATTTTATTTAGCTGTGGCCATACGACATTACCAGATATGTTATGTATCTTATACAAACAGAACATTTCATTAGACACTAAAACGAAAAGACATATTATTTAAATCTTTTACTCTTTTGTACTACTTTATAGCAGCCACAAGTCGCCATGTTGGATTTTCTATATGATTATAGTCTATAACCAGCGGAATGGCAAGACGTTTCAATGATATGTACATCATATGTTAATCTGGGAAGTACATATAGTTTAGGAGATATGCAATAATATGTGACCATATATCGCCTGTTAAAATCATAACCCTCCTTTTGGCTTAGTCGTAGTCTGGTAAAAGTATACGAGCTAGTTCATATTATTTTGGATAGATTAGCTAGTTATTGTATCTCTATGATTCTCAATAGGAAATATTAATAGATACAGAATCAGTGAACTTAAAAATATAAATATAATAGTAACTGTTGAATTGTGAATCGTATTGACACAAGTGGCAGCAGCTTTGGATATTATTTGCTTGCAGATCAAAAATGACTCAAAGGAATTATACTGGAATTTTATTTTTCAGAGAGATGTATAAACAGGAGAAAATTTAAGATCATGTTGGGCTGTATTGTGATAGCTGTCCTGACGTATTAAAAATTATTTATTAAAATCCTTTGTGAATAGCGACCTGTAAAAAAGTACTCGGAGCAGCGCAAAGCGTAAGCGTACTTGTAGTCGATATGGTCAATTTATTGATTAAGCGTATAAGTACTTATAAATACTAGCCTGGTGCACGGGGCTCCATCCGCGTGGGGATTGGTTATTCGCATTATTCGAAAAATAATTACTCTTTTCGGGATATGAAGTGACTATGAGCTATGCACATCCAATACTATGTAAAATTTCATCACATTGTTATAAGCTTGTTGAGCAGAGATAGCCCAGTATGGAGCAGTGATAGCCCAGTGAGTAAAAGAACCGGCATAGTGACCAATAGGTCCCTGGTTCAAATTCTGGCGGGGCCGTGTACCACTTTTTTTATACAACGTCGGGATGCATACAATCGTAAGGCTCGCTTGATCTAAAGCGTTTACCGTGGCCTATAAACGCTAAATACATTGATATCACTCGCGCGATACCACCTCTGCTGCTAACACAAAATTCGGATTTTTGGATTTATGTACATATTTGTGTTTATCATTTGCCCGAAAATATCGTGAAATCCACACGTCCTCGAAATTATATTTCGATTTTTTAATTATATTTCGTGTGACCTAACCTAAGAAAAAGAAAAATGACGGATTAATTTGTTGCTATAAGTATTATGTATTAGTTTCTATTAAATTTTATTTTTTTATTTGATTTTATTTTATTTAGAATAACAAACAATTGTAGGTACAGAAGATTAATTAATAACATTACACTAATATTTGGGTTGCACAATCAGCACCATTGTTCTCATTTTACTTCAATAAGCTGTTGTGCGAGTCAGTTTGCCCGCTACAGAAATTATTATAAAAATATTTAAGTAGGAACTTTAGTGTCGGAATCACACAAAGCAGACTAAATCAAATTACAGATACCATTGGGCTTACATTTCTCAGTCAGAAAGGAAGTCTAAAATACTCTTCTTAAACAATACTGGCGACAGTGCAAATAAATCAACATGTTTAAAGCAATCGTTGTATGATTTCATGATGCGCTTTAAAGGAGCACGCTCATCCGCATTCGTTCTGCATTCTTTGGGTGCAAAAAGACGAAAAGTCATAGTGCTACACGTACGGCCCACTCTGCTTGGCACCCGAAAGTGAATTTGGTATTTATATCACCACAATCAAATTTGTTACAACATATATTATACAACAACTTTTGATCCATGAGCATTACATGTATATTCATATATTTCTTACTAGAGCAGTTTCTGGCTAGAACAGACAGCTCAGTGAATAAAGGACCGGTCCCCGGTTGGAATCTTAGGATATATCACTAAGTTCGTATCTTCGGATTATGTACATATTTGTAATGTAAAGGAAAACGGCGTGAGAAAACGCGCACGTCCAAGAATTATTTCGTAAGACGTGTGACCTAACCCAAGAAAGGTCTGGTGCTCCCTCTGAGCTGTAAAGGTCTGACGGCAGTCGCTCCATATAACAACCCGTATCTTCGCCAAATCCTTACGCATAGATAGCGGCCCCCGCCAATTGTAATGGATTAGGAAACAGGATAACGCTAAGATTATAAGATTCATATGTTTATTCCTTGGCAATACTGGTACTTAATACATCTAAATATAATATTGCAACGAAACCTTTGGTAACGTTCGTACTGTTTATTGTACTTACGATGCAAAAGATGCGAGCGATGATGCAAAGATAGATCAAGAAGGCGGGTTTTCTACACTTGGTGGCGCAGTGGTTAGTAACACTTCTTAAATCGGCACACATCGATTTTCACACAGGACAAACATTTGTGTGCGCGAAGATGTCTGTTTTTATAAGAGTGATAGGGCGCAGCAAAGCAGTCCGTCAGGGTAAGTACCACCACCGCAGAGATAACCGCAGCCAAATAACAACATCCTAGAGGATTCTTATGTTTCTGCGAGGGAGTGAGGTCACCAGTAAGCTTCTAAGGAGTAACTGTGTAAGAAGCATAGGTGATATCGCGCGAGTAATACCTAATGTATTGCAAGCGTTCATGGACTACGGTAACCGCTTTCCTCCCAACGTTGTATAAAAAAAATGCATACTCATTTTGTAATAGAACTGCATGCAGCGACTAATGCACCATGAGCTAAAAAGAAATAGGTACTTAAATATTTATGTTCAGGTTGACAATTTACATGGAATGGCTTTTCGAAATATGATGACTTCAGTACAAAGTAAACATTAAAATTTATGTACATTGGACATGCATTACGTAAAAACTACTGAACAGATTTTGACGAAATATCTTCGCGGTAATAGATCAAACTTCGGATATTTCTTATACTATTATAATAACTATTGTTTCGCTACTCTAAACTCAACAGTTTCTTCCTGAAATATCTAGGATTCCTGCAATAAATTTCTATAACAAAACTGTGGCAACAGCCAGTTATTAATAAATAATAATAAATATTGTCTGACAAATTACACAGCGCCATCTAGCCCCAACGTAAGCGAAGCTTGTGTTTTGGATACTAGACAACTGATAAACATGCCGAAATATTTTTTTTTTTTGTAAATACATACATATTATACATAGAAAATACCCAGACCAAGACAAACAGACATGCTCATGCAAACAAATGTTTGTATTGTGTAGGAATCGAACCCACGAGCGTTGGTGTCAAAGTAGCGTAACAGCGCGTTTCACCACTGCGCCACCGAGCTCGTGAATTGTTAATTAACGATTGGTAGTAAACATCTCAGGAGCAGTGGATACAGAACCAGCCAATTCCTGGTTGGAAACATGGTGTGGGCGTACGTACTTAATTCGTATATTCAGATGATGCATATATTTGCAATTATCAATTGCTCGGCGGTGAAGGAAAACATCGCGAGCAAATGCGCACCTCCTTAAAATTATATTTCAAAAGACGCGTGATCTAAACAAGATAGGTCTGGTTTTCCCTGGGGGTTGTGGAGGTCTGACGGCATTGTAAAAATAAGTGAATAAGTGTGACAAATCGGATCCTGCCAAAGAGGTCTGTTATGGATACACACCAATGGTCTGACGGCAGTCACTCGATGTCAAAATTAGAAACATCGTTAAATTCTAGGCTTGTATAGCAGACCCCTCCAATCCCGAGAAATTAGTTACAAGTATAACGGATAACACCTGCAGAGGCCGCAATCAACCAACCAAGAGCAATATTGCTTCCTTTTTCTATTCTTACACAAAATTCATGACTTCTCAAATCCACTATGGGAGATGCGTACTGTCGACATTCCTCTATCGATACTGGTCTTACAGCATTCGTTTTGATGACAGCACTGTGATTCATATCTGTAAATAAAATTATAGTTTAAAAATAAAGAGTCAGGTGTGAGTTTAGTTCTGTCTTTAAATTTACTGTTCCACTGCGAATTCTTTCGCCACTAAAATAAAGATGGTGCGTGTACTTAATCGAGCAAACAATATCAATTATATTTCTAGTTAATGCACGCACGAAGATATACAAAAGCAGCATTTAATTAATAATTACTAAATTACATTTAATTGGCTATATGTATCTTCACGCCAGGTCCCTTGCTAGGTACACAGAGAGAACCGAGCGCCACAAGACGCTGTCCTTATACAACTCTTGTAACTGTTGTCATTCACACTAGCCCGTATCTATGGCTCCTGACAAGTTCTGATCAAACTTGTGCAATTAGGTCGTGGCAGGTTAACCTTGAACTTCGAAGGCCCCTACATCCTTCCACTTTCACATAGTATATCTATTTCATCATTCTTACCTGATTCGTGTCTGAAATAACGGCGCATGCCTCTTTTTAAAACAGACACTCTCTTTCAGACCAACTCTCTTCTTATATCATCATTTCATCATTGAAAACGTGTAAAAATAAGCCTTTTTATTTTAACATAGTGTTTGGAATTTAATCAGATTACTCGTAGACGGCGTAATTATATTCTAGGGAAAGTAAACTTAATATGGCCCTTGTTAACTTAATAGTATTATTGAAGGAGGCATTTTTATGTATATGTCAGGAGCCCCAGGAGCCGGCTAGCGTGCATTAAAAAAGTCATAAACATGAAAGAAGCGACTTCCGAGCGAGTTCCGAGTTCGGTATTATCTGCCTACCCCGCAAGGAGCATGGTTTGAAGAAATACATGCATAGATAATTTTTAATTAATGTTCATGGAATTTTTTGTGCCAACATACCTTCATTCGAAAGATCCCATATGACAACTTCTAAATTGGCTACTTCAGATAATGCGGCATAATCTAACGGCGTGGTAGGCACTGTTAACAAAGATTGTATACATAAAATGTATGTATGTATATCTTCACGCCAGGTCTCCGCGGTAGGCAGATAGAACCGAGCGCCATAAAACGTGGTCATTACACAACACACCTCACTCGCTTCTTTAACATTAAATAAATAAATAAATATTGTCGGACAAATTACACAGCGCCATCTAGCCCCAAAGTAAGCGAAGCTTGTATTATGGGTACTAGACAACTGATAAACATACGTAAATTTTTTTTTTTTTGTAAATACATACTTATTATACGTAGAAAATACCCAGACCAAGACAAACAGACATGTTCATGCACACAAATGTTTGTACTGTGTGGGAATCGAACCCACGAGCGTTGGTGTCAAAGTAGCGTAACAACGCGTTTCACCACTGCGCCACCGAGCTCGTCTTTATAGCTCATTTCATGCACGCTCGCCAGTTCCTATAGCTCCTTTTTCATACCACTACGGTGGCATTCAAGCATACGGCCTGCCTGATGGTAAACAGTCACCGTAGCCTATGGACATTTGCCACACAAGGGGTGTCACTCATGCGTTGCCGACCCTCTAAAAACCTCTTCACGCAATTCTTGAAGAACCCTATGCTGTAGTCCCTTGGAAAAACCTTAGCTTGGCTCTAGGAAGAAAACTTCTCTGGAACCGCACAGTACGTACGCGACCATTGCGGTTCCAGCGTGTGAGGGTGAACTCCCCGCCGCCGGCTAGCGTTGCGGTTATAAAAAGAAGCTGTCGGCATCATTTCGAACAACTCTTCAGAACACACCCCGTTGTACAATCGGTAGAACACACAAAGGGAGGCAAAATCTCCTTAAACTTAAGGGTTCAATACCGTGTGTAAACTTAGGATTGTCGACAATTCTCATAGCTCGTCTCTGAATCGAATCACACAGTCCAAGCTGGTATCCAGGTGCTCCCGCCTAAAGGTGACTGCAGTACTCCAAGTGCGGTCTGACTTGAGACTTACATAATATAAGTCTTTGCCCCGCACTGAAGTACTGCTTAGCCCTGTTGAGCACGCCAAGTTTTTTGGACGCCAGCTTAACCTTCTCCTCCAGGTGATTTCGATATTACATCTCCTGATATCACCTTCTGATAAAACACGACCAATTTGGTCATGGTAGGTTAGTCTTGGTCTTCCTCAGCTCTTACATCCTTCCACTTTCGCATTGTATATCTGTTTCGTCATTCTTTCATCCTGCATACTTTCTACATGTCCGAACCAATGGCGCATGCCTTTTCTTATCTTAACACCGACACTCTCTTTCAGACAAGCTCTCTTTCTTACGTTTTCATTACGAACGTGGTCAGCAGGAATTATTCAGCAAATTTTGCGCAATGCTCTCATCTCGACCGCGTTGTGTACAGCGAGGTGTGCCTTCTGGCTTAGATTTCGGCTATCTAGAAGTTTACCCACCGCTCCATTCACGCTATTCCCTGCACTCACTCATCTCTCAACATCAACGGTGTAACTTCCATCGCTGTAACTTTCATCGCAACGCTGCTAAAAGCTCTTCCAAGATATACAATCTCATCCACTTGCTCCAACACTACGTCATCAACCGTAATCCTAGCGTTCGTTCTGGTTGTCTCTCTTTCAAATACCATTATCTTTGTTTTCTTCGCATTCTATTGTAAGCCGTTCTTCATACAATCGTCTTTCATTGTTGTAACTAGTGTTTGCAGTTCAGTTGGTGATTCTGCTATTAATACCGCGTCGTTTGCATAAAGCAGGCAGTTGACCACTGAGTTACCCATTCGCATTCCCACATTCATATTTCTGACTCCCTGAAGACAACTGTCCAGATACATGATGAATAGCCGAGCCGACAGTACGCACTCCTGTTTGATACCAATGTTGATATAAAACCAGGGCGACCAGCTGCCGTCACATGCCGCACACATGCTGCACAATCCTCATAAGTGGATTACACAGCACGGAGCAGGTCACCGTCAACCCCATATCAGGGCAAAATGTTCTAGAGATTCTTTCGCACGACGCTATCAAATGCTTTCTGAAGGTCCACAAAACCGTAGAAAACCTTTTGGTCCATAGCCAGATGCTTCTCTTCGATGTTGCGAAGTGAAAAAACTTGATCCGTACATCCTCTGATATTTCTTTGCTTCGAAATCTATCCTGTGCCTCCCAAAGCTTTCCATCGGATTTCATTCTCATTCTCCTTTCAATAATTTTTCCATACATTTTAATTAGGTACTAAGCTGATCAATCCATACGTTAACCCTTGCCTTTATACAAGGGCATGATGACCGCGCGTCTCCAATCGATCGGGACTCTTCCGGTTCTCCAGCATAATTTGCTCAAAAACCAGAAGGCATCCCTAAACTAGGTGCCACCTAGTTTGAATCTCAGCTGTAACCATATCGATTCCCGCTAACTTTCCATTTTTCATACTTCGTATCGACCATTTAATCTCATCCATGGTAATGTCTTTATGGTACGTTGGCACTGCCGAGTAAGTCACAGACTCATTCACAGTGCCAGCGTCCTGGACATAATCATATATTTGTCTAATATATTCACTCCACCGTTCTAACACTTCCTGAGTCTTAGGAAGAATGCCACCAGCTTCACATTTTATCTTGTCCATTCTGGATGCTTATGAACCACCTGGAGACGAGAGAGAAGGGGTGATATGCTAGAAGCGTGCTTGTGACTCCTGCCAATCAATTAGATTGCAATTCTGGACCAAGATGGCACCGGCGTGCGGATTAGGGCGTCCCTCGGAGGCGACGCGCACCGATCCGCCCCCATCAGTGCGAATATAGATGCATGCGGCGGTGGGGCCACTCATCACCCGGCGCCAATTCCGGCAGAACGAGGAGAATTGAGTGCTGAATAGGCACGTGGAATGTGACAGGTGGATTGAATGATAAGATGAATGTACTGATAGACGTAATCGATGACAAACGTTTAGATGCTTTGTAGAAAGTGATTATAAGGAGAATGAGGTTGAAATCCGATGGAATGCTGTAGGAGGCACAGAGAGGATTCCGAAATGGAAGGGGATGTACGGATTAAGTTTTCTCGCTCAGTAATATCATAGAGAAGCATCTGGCCATAGGCCAGAAGGTTATCTGCGGTTTTGTGGATCTTGAGGAAGCATTTGATAGTGTTTTGCGAAAGGAACTGTGGGACATATTGCCCAGATATGGGATTGACAGTTCACTGCTCTGTGCTGTGCAGTCCACTTACAAGGATTGCTCTGCGTGTATGTTTGATGTCAAAATTGGTGTCAAACAAGGTTGCATGCTATCTACTAGGCTATTTATCCTGTATCTGGATAGTTGACTGCAGAGAATAAGGTCAACGAATGTGGGATTGCGCTTGGGTGACCTAGTGGTGAACTGTCTGCTGTATGCAGACGATGCCGTGTTATTAGCAGAAACACCATCTGAACTGCAAATACTGGTCACAATAACGAAAGACTAATGTATTGAGAAACGCGAAGAAAACAAAGATAATGGTATTTGAAAGAGAAGAAACCAGAACCAATGTAAAGATTACGATTGATGATGAAGTGTTGGAACAAGTGGATGAGATTGTATATCTTGGATGAGCTTTCAGCAGGGATGGAAGGTACGCTGCAGATGTAGAAAGACGAGTGAGTGCTGGGAATAGTGTGAATGGAGCGTTAGGAAAACTTGAGCCAGAAGGCACAGCTAGCTTTACACAATGCAGTGCTGGTCTCAACGCTTACTTATGGAAGCGAGAGCTGAATATCGCAGAGAGAGCTTGAAAGCAGGAGAAACGCGGTCGAAATGCGAGCGTTGAGCAAAATTTGTGGTGTAACGCTTGTAGACCGTATTCGCAATGATGATGTTCGAAACAGGTTTGAAAGAGAGCGTCGGTGTTAAAATAAGAAGAGGCATGCTCCGTCAGGACGAAGCAGATATACAATGTAAAAGTGGAAGGATGTAGGAGCCGAGGAAGGCCAAGACTTACCTAATATGATCGACGAGCTCGGTGGCGCAGAGGTGAAACGCGCTGTTACGCTACTTTGACACCAACGCTCGTGGGTTCGATTCCCACACAGTACAAACATTTGTGTGCATGAACATATATGTTTGTATTGGTATGAGTATTTTCTATGTATAATAAGTATGTATTTACAAAAAAAAATGTATTTACGTATGTTTATCAGTTGTCTAGTATCCATAATACAAGCTTCGCTTTCTTTGGGGCTAGGTGACGCTGTGTAATTTGTCCGACAAAATTTATTTATTATTATTTAAATTGGTCGTGTTCCCTCAGAAGGTGATGTCAGAAGCCCTAGAAACCGGCGATACTGCATGAGAAGAGCAACGAAGGTAAAAGAAGCGAGTGAGGTATGTAAGGATCGAGTCACGTGGCGTTCGTTTCTCTCTGACTACCCCGCAATCATGGCCTGCTCGAAACGATACGACGACATTGTGTCTCTTCAGAAATCTTTAAAAATCCAATGGAAACAGAGCGTAAATCCATAGTTCCGTGGCCAGACAGATAATAGGCCAAAGGTATACTGCAATGTACCAAAGTCAAAGGTGGCCATTTCGAATAGAATATATTTTTTTTTATTTTTCGTTGAGATTTCTATAAATATGTACATATAAGTTTTATTAAGATTACTACATATAAGTTTTATTAAGATTACTTCATAAAAAATAATGCACATTCATTTCTAACGTCCTGTTTCAAATGAACGTGCATTATTTTTTTATTATTATTATGGCCGGACTAGGTATATTCGGCCTATCGATATATTGATTGATTGAAATCTCTGTAAACCAAACTCTATTTGCATATAGCACCAGCTACTTATACACCAATATTATCTTTGTCAAAATTATCAATACAACTGCTAATAATAAATATTTACTTACAAGTATACTGCTGCACTGCTGGGAGTGGATTATGTTCAAATAATCCAATATTATTATCGAAGTCGTCTATACTGAAATGGGGGTGGATAATGCTTTTTTTAATTATGGACTCTGTAAAAAAAGAATGGGGTCAAGCCAGGGTTGATTGTCAATTGCAATGCTCCGACAATCGGTGTATGTCTACTTTACAGGAAAAATCTAAAAGTGCCTCGCTTTGTATAAAGCTGCCTGCGTTTCTACCATCTAACAAACTACTTCGGCACCCGCTGACAAGCAAGCAGTCATAATTTATTCATCGAGTTTATGCGTAATGTTACCTAATTTCGCCATTTGTCAAATCTACTCCAGCGTAAAAATAGCGTCTAGACATGATCTTCAAAGGATGCTTTGCTACTACTAGTATAATAATGTGTAACATGCGAAGGCCGCAGAAAACCTTGCCTGCTCTCTCTCACTTTCGAATTGAAGTCATCGGGATTTATATGGTTCAAAAGTGTAGAATTTGGTTCAAATTCTTCTTTATGTTATTGTTTCTATTAGCATTTCGGAATAGAACATCAATGAAAAAGAAATACTGACTTGTCAATGTTGAAGAAATACTGATTTGTTAAGAAAATCAAAATCCGTTACGTAAGTTAGAAGGACTGAGCCGATAAACTAAGTACTCGTACATACCTAGTTAAATGACTCCTATAATGTAAAGATGATGTAAGAATATAGGAGAACTCGATGTCGTCGTTGCGCGTGTCATTCTGACCGAACATGCTAGTTAAGCAACGTCAATCGCAGCCTGTCTAAGGATGGGTTTATCTATCTCGAGTTTCTCCGTGTTCGGAGGGCACATTAAGGCGTCGGTCCCGGCTGATGTCGATAGATGACAGTCGTTAAGCTAATTCAGTGGTCCTCGGATGGCTTGAAAAGACTGGCCTCCGCAAATCCGCATTTGAGCAGCGTGGTGGAGTATACTCTAAACCCTTTCGGTTGAAAGGAGACTCGTACCCCTGCAGTGGGATGAGTAAGGGTTTATGTGGTGGATGTAAGCATATAACTTACCAACATGTTGATATTTATAGTTTCTGTATTTAATTATCCAAAAAGGCAATAAATAGGCTAAATCCGGATCAGAACGAGCTGCCACGCAATGTCCAGGGGCAACCGACCATCGTTCACGTATCAACATTGAGTTGCAAAGGCTTCTTCTAGTTGGCGTCGTATTTAAAAAGACAATACCAACTCCTTTGTATCTCAACAATGGATCTAAAAATGTCACAAATAGGTAAATATTTTTTATATAATCTATCTATCTATATACGCAAAATCCTTTGCGGGGTAGGCAGACAGAACCAAGCACCACGTGACTCGATCCTTATATGCCTCATTCATTTCTTTAAATTTATATAATCAATATCAAGATTACTGTTATATATTGTTTATACAGAAACAGCTCATCGTCACAGATGGAATTCAGCTACATTTTAATGACACGGAACAAAAGTGTATGAAAAAGCTGTTAAAAAAGTCTTCTGGCAAACGAAAGATCGATTCTTGCCTCAAGTATTTAGGATTTCTCGGGCAAGTTGTGCAAGTGCTATAAAAACTATTCTTATATGTTATAATTAGATATAATATGTTTTCTTGACTACCTTAAAGGGAAAAAGGAAATAATAATCTAATATATATTTTTATATTTATTTATTTTTTGGAAGATTTACAGATCTAATAACAGTGATATGCCAAAGAACAATGTAGTACTTCAATGCTAATTACAAATCTCCACATATAAACAATAATGTAACAGAATTTGATTAAGGTATACAACCCTCATATACTTAAATATTATATAGATACTTAATTTTTAACAAATTCAGTCTATCCCAAAATGAACATTAGCCAATTGTCGTCTTAGTGAGGAATACTGGTGGAAAACTGGTCGACATCAAATGGTATGCTGTTAAAACTACTACAAAACGCGCGTTTTCTATACAAACTGAGATATTTCGATACAATGTAAAAAAACGCAGTCACGCACGTGACGCCGTTTTCACGCGCACCGTCTCGCGTAGCGCGTAGCAGTGTGGGATGCGCCTTAGTACAGGACGCGGTCTGAGCTTAAGTTGATGAGTACTGAATGTTAATTTAGAAACTAGCTCAGGACTGTCTTCCTTCCCAGAGGCAATTTGTATCAACAAACAAATATCGCTTATGTTCCGTCGTATTTCAAGAGGCAAGAAATGATAACGTTTACACCGTTGTTGATAATCAACACTTTGCTGCTGTGCTTTAAAGTCCAAGTAACGCAAAAATCGTTTCGTATGCATTCTGTCCGGTTCTTATAAAATGCATAGGTACTGAGGATTCCATATTTGGGATGCATATTCTAAATCGCTGCGGACGAATGTACAATACAAAATTTTTATTGACTTCAAAGAACGAAAATCTGTAGAAGTTCTAATTATAAATTCAAGCGCTTTTGAAGCTTTCTGTACTATGTTATCAATATATTGATCAAAAATGAGCTTGCTGTCATGAATTCCCTCACTACGTTAACTTTTTTAATATTTTTATTCAACAATTTATAACCTATGTCCAATAATGGATGTTTTGCGAGTAAATGTTACATAAAGACATTTAGAAACATTAAGGTCTAGCTTATTAGTTACACAATAGTATTGAAAGCTTAACAGATCCTCTTGCAAGTCTAGGACGTCAGATGGTGTGCGAATGACTTTGAGTACTTTCATGTCATCAGCCAACAACAAAATTGTTGAAAGATAAAAGCAATGGGCTATATCCATGATAAATAGAGTAAATAGTAGAGGAACCAATATGGATCCATGGGGCACTCCAGAGGGTATGGTAATCCAGTTAGAGGAGTATCCCTGGATTACCACTGCCTGTGATCGCCGGATGGTCAATCCTACCTATCAAAACATTTCTGGTAGTCTGTATAGATGTTGTCAACTTAGGAACTGCCCTTCATGCCCGAAGTAATAAATTCATTTGAAATGATTAAATTAGAAACTGTAGACCTATTTTTTATAAAACCGTACTGTTCTTCATTAAAGCTACATTTAGCATAATATAATATTGTACATTTCGCAATTTTAATTTGCATATGTTTTAGCTGTAAATAGAACATGCTATACATTTTTTTATATAACGTCGGGAGGTCTACAAGTATGTAAAGCCGTACCGTAGCCTATAAACGCTTTCAATAAATTAAATAGGTATCACTCGCGAGATATCACCTCTGCTGCTAACACAGCAACTCCTTAGAAGTTTACTGTGTCACCAGTAAACTTCGCACTCAGGAACACAACAACCGTTTAGGGAGTTGTTATTTGGGTTGGCTGCAATTTTCTTGAGGTGGAGTTACATCAGATTTGATGCACTCTTAAAAATTAATCTAAATATTCATGCCGTAATTATGATTACATTAGAATAATTTAAATAATTAGGTATTAAGGAAGATGTAGATCGTTTAATCATTTTAAATAAAAAAATATAAATGGAAAATCGCGCGATATCACCTCTGCTGCTAACACAGCAACTCTTTAGGAGTTTACTGGCTACCTCACACGCAGGAACTCAACAACCGTTTAGGGAGTTGTTATTTGGGTTGGCTGCAATTTTCTGTGAGGTAAGATAGTACCTTAAGCTATGATGCTATATATCCACTCTTAAAAATTAATGCCGTAATTATGATTACACTAGAATAATTTAAATAATTATTAAGGAAGATGAATGTTCCTTTAAGTATTTTAAATAAAAAAATGTAAAAGGAAAATGTTTATGAATATATTTTGTTAAAACATTTTTTATACAACCTCGGGATGCATGCAAGCATATAACCCAATTGATGTAAAGTGGTTACTGTAGCCTATGAACGCTTGCAATGCATTAACTATCACTCGCGCGATGCCACCTCTCTTGCTAACGCAGAGGAGGACTCCTAAGGAATTAACGGATGTACATTAAATCACAGATTTTTTCTTTGTTTTGATCAGTGGAAGCAAGCAGTCGAAGGCCGGCCACTACGGGGCTCATCTTGAATAATCTCACGACCACGTTTAAACTCTGCCACCCAGTTTTTAACAGTCGCATACGAAGGAGCCATAGATAACAGAAACAACGGGAGATATGACATACTACGTGAGTTTACACCGGGACGGTTGTCGCCTAGTTTCACCCTACCATAAAACACTCACACACTTAAATAAATAAAAGATGTCATTCTACGCACACAAGTACATCGACACACTTTTGTTAAGACGCTGTCATTGGACGTTTACTTATACAATACCCAAGTAAGCACGCACTACTACAAACACTGATAAAGCGACTTTGCTGGGACACGCGGGTCGATATGACTTTGTCGATGTTGACAACGTTATATCGATCTATGATCTATCAAGAAGTGTAATGTTTGTAATAAAATATTTATAGGGTGTAAATGGATCAATGTCAACTTAGAGCCAAAGCCAACCCCACTATACTATATAACAATTCCCTGGAGAATGATTGATTTCATGCGAGTTAGTGAGGTCACAAGAAGTTGAGTTGCTGGATTGGCAGCGGGGGTGACGATGAAAATATAGATGAAATAATAACTACAGTAAAGACTTATAATTTTTATCTAATACTAACAGTCTATTGACACTTCGTATCGATAAGTGAAGTCAAAGCGCACCCCTAACCGACGGCAGAAACAAGCGGCCGTATCTCGAAACTGCACACACAGTGAACGAATAATATCACTCGCTTTACATTGCGTGTTGGGAAACGAGCGGTGGCGACTACGTAATGGTAGAAAAGCAATGTATGATTTAACCCTTTGACCGCCATATTTTGTTACATCATCATACACCCTAACGCCAGCGGCCTGTAGGCGTAATTTTAAATAGGGTTGAGAAATAGTGTTATCGATTAGTTTAAATGAATAAAAGTTCAAAATTTAATTAATATTAAATCAGTCTGTATTAATCAAGTATCAAGGGAAAGTACGGGGGTTATTCAAGAAAGGCGTGAAGAGGTTCTTACAGGGTCGGCAACGCAAGAGTGACACCCCTGGTGTTGCAAATGTCCATAGGCTACGGTAACTGCTTACCATCAGGCAGGCCGTAAGCTTGTTTGCTACCTTAGTGGTATAAAAAATAACATTATTTACCACGTTAACATTATTGATAGAAACAATATTCTAGCAATGAATCTAGTATAACATCTTCGTTTTCTGATGCATCTCTTCGAGCTTGATTTATCAAATTAATAATTTTCATATATAATTCTGATCGTACCTCAGGTCGAACAGTCATTATTTCCTTCTAAAATATTTAATAATTCGTAGTCTTCTAACATGGCAAGGGAACAACACTAATTTGTACAAGGAACGTGTTATTACGGCGACGGCGTCTGAGGAACACCAAATATGGCGTCGTTTGACCTTGAGCCGCACGTAAAATCACGGCGTGACGGCGATGGGAGATAATCTGAACTAGTGAAGTTCTCAGGTTGTCGCTTCTTTATCGAAACAATAAATCATATCTAATATTTAACACATAAAATAAACATTTTTATTGATTTAACATGCTTCTAATTAGAATATTAATTAGTACGACTATTCGTGCTTCGAATTTCACGAAATAATTTGGATTTCAATACAATATTTTTGCTTTCGCACCATGATTATTCAATAAAATTTCATTTAGATTAGGTACATTGATTTGCCCATCCCTAGTACACGTAATATCACGTTATTGGCGATTCGTGTTGGTACTAAGTAACACCTTACAACGATTTTTTCTATAAATATCATAATGAAACGCAGCAAAATTTGTTAATTATTAAGAATACATCCTGGATTGTAATGTACAACGTTTATTGCAACTTAATCTTTAATATAAATGCACCAATAAACAATTTATAAAACTTAACGTGAAATTACGTCTGTGGCGCGTGGAGCACATTTTTCATATCCCGTAATATTACGGGCACGGCGGTTAAAGGGTTAAGAATGAGATATTGATTATTTAAAATTTGCATCGTGGTAAGGTTCGGGTAGAAATGGCGTCGGAGAATTTTTTAAATTAATTTTGTATTTATGCTTATAAAACGTAATATTAATATGTACTTACAGGTGATAAGTGATTCCATTTGATTTAAAGTTAACCACTGCACTTCTATTTTTGCAAATTGCAACAGCACAACTTGGCATTTTGCTAAAACAAGGAGCAACGTATCTCAATCGAACTTGATTGCTACTAACTAACTGTTCTTGGCAATGTTCTCGTTTTGAGCATATTGCGTCGACACCTACCACGCCTCCTCGTCACATCTCCCTGTCTGTTTCTGTTATCTATGGAAGGAGCGGACTCACCCAAAGTAGCAGACATGTCTTCATGTATAGCTTTAGGAGTTAAACCTTTCAAATTCAGGTATTTTATCACTGCACGATGTTAAATTTTATCCATTTTCAAAAATAGCTCTGACTTACGGTATCACGTGTAAACGAACAATGAGTTACTGTGAATAAACTAAACTGTGCATACTTGTTGCTAAATAATGTAACTACAAAATGAATGGTAGTTATAAAAAAAACCAATGACTTTAACCATGTTAGGCTAAGAACTTTTCAAATGACCCTCGCGTATATAATGAGGGTAAATATTTTGATTTAATAAATATGTTACATATGAGAGAAAAAGAGAGAAATTTTTCAGTACAAATCGTCAATTTCATACTTTTTAACCAGTAACCCCTAATATTTCGAAAGACGTGTGACCTAACCTAAGAAAAAGAAAAATATCGGATTAATTTGTTGCTATATTATGGATTAATTTCTTAATAAATAACATTTAATTAATTGTCGACTCAAACTTGAATATTACTTTGCCTGCCTAATGTGACGAATTGATGTACTTACAGACAGAATTTCTGTACACGATTTGAAGACACGAAGGAAAGAAGAAAATGACGAACTTATAACTTGATTTGTAATGAAATGGAAATGCTTTCAAACAGTTTGTCGAATTTAGATCCCGAGAGTTGAATGTATAGATAATGAGCGTAAATATTTTGATTAAATAAATATATCTTAGAATTAAAAGCAGTTTTCAGTACATACTACGTCGGGAGGCATACAATCATACTGCCCACCTGATGTAAAGCGGGTACCATAGCCTATTAACGCTTGTAATATATTAAGTACCTATCACTCGCGCGATGCCTCCTCTGCTGCTTACACACCAACCCCTTCTTAGCTTACTGGTGACCTCACTCATACTTAGGAACATAACAACCCTCTAGGGAGTTATTTGGCTGTGGCTTTCTGTGAGGTGGAGGTACGAGGGTCATTTGAAAAGTTCTTAGCCTAACATACTTAATGAAACCACACGATTTTGAGTTTATTTTTATTTTTCAACATACTCTCCTCCGAGCTCAAAACACTTTTTCCATCGACACGGTAAGGCTTCGATATCCGTTTTAAAAAAATCTTCGTCTAACTCCTCAAAATAAGCGTCCACGGCGGCTATGATCTCTTCATTTGTAAAAAAATGTTTACCACCTAAATATTTTTTCAGCTTTGGGAACAGATAACAGTCGGACGGTGCTAAATCCGGTGAATATAGGGGATGAGGTAACAATTCGAAGCCACATTGATGGATTTCTGCCATGGATTGCAGAGGTGTGAACGCGCGCATTGTCCTGATGAAACAAGACTTTTCTTCTCAATAAACCTGGACGTTTTTCCTTGATTTCTTCTCTCAAACGACGCGCGTAATAAACCTTAAAAATCTGCAAAATTTTATATCGTATCGTATTTTTGTAATTAACTGTATGTATGAAAACATTTAAAGAACTAAGGTTGTATATTTAGCGAAAGGTATTATAACACTAACACAAGATAAGAAATAAAAGTACGTAAGTAACATTATACTTACGTGCTTTTATTTCTTATTTGTAAACCTTAATCAGTATGAAATATATACTATCTTTTTACGTATATTTCTGCATTTTACCCAAAAATATTACCACAATATTTTATATAAGTATATAGATAATATACATTTAAACGTATTAAATTAAAAAAAAAACGAGTGAGACCTGGCACTCTAAACGATACCCATAGGCACGGGATTCGTTAATTTGTTCAAGTTAATCCATCTGAGCTACCGAAACAATAATGTAGGATGTGAAAATGAGAGCTACTTGTAACTAAGGACAAGATGTAACTAAGGACAAGATATTTCCATAACAAAATTATTTTGCAGTGAATTTGTTACTTTTAGTTTGTGAACAGCGCCCCCTAATAGTAATCGGAGTTTATTGTTTCACCCTTTTTTAAATAATCCACGAGAATTATACCCTTTGCATCCCAAAAAACGGATGCCATGACTTTGCCCGCCGATAAAACTACCTTTGCCTTCTTTGGGTTGGGCGATCCTGCTCTTTTCCATTGTTTCGACTGTTCTTTTGTCTCGGGTGTATTGTGGTGAACCCAGGTTTCATCCATGGTTATAAATCTTTCAACAAATTCTATTGGGTCAGCTTCATATAACTCTAAACAGTCGCGAGAAGTTGTGAGTCGGTTGCGTTTTTGTTCCACTGAAAGCAGTCACGGTACCCTCCGCGCAGACACCTTTGAGAATCCAAGTTCAGTAGTAATTATATGATGTGTTCGCTCAGATGAGATGCCTACTCTCTTAGCTATCTCCTCGACAGTCAATCTTCGATCAGATAAAATTAAATCACAGATTTTTTCTTTGTTTTGATCAGTGGAAGCAGTCGAAGGCCGGCTACTACGGGGCTTATCTTGAATGGTCTCACGACCACGTTTAAACTCTGCCACCCAGTTTTTAACAGTCGCATACGAAGGAGCGGACTCACCCAAAGTAGCAGACATGTCTTCATGTATAGCTTTTGGAGTTAAACCTTTCAAATTCAGGTATTTTATCACTGCACGATGTTCAATTTTACCCATTTTCAAAAATAGCTCTGACTTGACTTACGGTATCACGTGTAAACGAACAATGAGTTACTGTGAATAAACTAAACTGTGCATACTTGTTGCTAAATAATGTAACTACAAAATGAGGGTAGTTATAAAAAAAACCAATGACTTTAACCATGTTAGGCTAAGAACTTTTCAAATGACCCTCGTACTTCCTCAGACGGGCTGCTTTGATGCGCCCTACCTCACTTAAAACATCCAGACCAAGACAAACAGACATGTTCATGCACACAAATGTTTGCCTTGTGTGAGACTCGAACTCACGAGCTTTGGTGTCAAAGTCGCGTCATTCACGACTGAGCCGCCGAGATCGTCAACATATCGGCAATTTCATACTTTAACCCCTAATATATACATGAAAATTTTATTAAGATTACATTACTTTAATTTTTCAGTGCAAATCTGTAATTTCATACTTTAACCCCTAATATTTATATAAATATAATTACTCGTTCAGGCGAAAATTTATGAAGAGATAAAAATACATATATACATACATACACTTTTGAATTTATAATATAAATTATAAACTTACAATCACTTGGATGGAATTGAGATATAGAAAATGCTTCATTTCCTCTGTGTTCAATAACAATAAGGTGAATAAAATAAATTACCACAAGCACAATAATAAGCAAAACTGTAATTATTACATGAAAAAATATGCATTTTTCGCCCTTAGTAAATTTTGAGTCTTTATTTTTTTGTATATGATCAGACATTATTTTTTAATTAAGGGAATCGCGACCGTCTAGACTTCTTGTTGTTTTAATATTAACCAGTGTTGACCGAAGCTCTCTGGAAGAAACATATCGTCCGTAGACTCGATAATTAAGCTGGCTTGCTCTCTAAGCTAACAATAATTTTGTTTTGACTAAATATGAATAATTTCAAAATTTATAGAAATGGATAGAAAGCCAAATTTTAAAAGAGATTAAAATTCTATGTTGAAGACTTCACGCCAGATGCCTTGCGGGGTAGGCAGAGAGAACAGAGTGTCAAATGACTCGATCCTGACAAACCTCACGCGCTTCTTCAACATTCATTGCGATAAGTTACGGTAACTGCTTATCATCAAGTAGGCTGTACGCTTGTTTGCTATATTAGTGGCATAAAAAAACAGTGACCGTAAACACCGCTGAACTGTGCGGTTCCAGAGAATTTTTCTTCCGAGAACTCTCAAATTGTGGAATGAATTCTCACCCGAGGGTTTCCCAAGGGACTACAACATGGAGCTCTTCAAGTAGAAACGATTAGTAGGTACGCTTAAAGTACATACACACTGGGCGTGAAGAGAATTTTACAGAGTCTGAAATGCATGAGTAACATCCTTGTGTTACGGTAAATAAGGTACCGTAACTGCTTACCATCGGGTAGGCCGCACGCTTGTTTAACATAGTGGTATAAAAAATGTGACCTTAACAACGCTGAATGACAAATTTTGTCAGTTATTTGATTTAAAAACCAAATGACTAACTCGATTATTTTTTGAAGTCTGTTAATAAAGTAGTAATAATAAACAAATCATGCAAATATTCTTATAAATTCCCAGAAGAAAATTAGATTTGCGAAGCTATTCATAGGCACATGCTTTCACAGACGTGGGAAGACGAACGTTCGACGATCAGCTCGACATCGCGCGGAACGAAAGTCGTGTGCAGTTCTACAAATCTGCACAGAAAGATCTGTAAAGCGATGTCATGTCGTAATTTTACGTATGATATACAATTGATAATAAAACTTCCTAAATAAAAAATTGATGAACATGTCTGTCTTTATTTTTTAAGAGAGGTAGGGCGCATCAAACCAGCCCGTCTGGGGAAGTACCTCCACCTCACAGAAAACCGCAGCCAAATTACAACTGCTTTGAGGGTTGTAGTGTTCCTGCGAGTGAGGTCACCAGTAAGCTCCCAAGGAGTTGCTGTGTAAGCAGCAGAGGAGGCATCGCGCGAGTGATACCTAATATATCGCAAGCGTTAAAAGGCTTGCATGTCTCCCGACGTAGTATAAAGAAATATATACTACTCTGTGTAAAAAGTATCGGGAATTATGTCAATAAAAAGACCCGCGTAAAAGAGGTCGTTCTAATTTTTTTACTGCATGTTGGTAGCACTGTACTGATTTAGCGCGCAAAATTTGAGCGGGATCTGTCATTTAATTTGTTTTAAACTACACTTTTTGTTGGTCATAGTTTTGAGTCCTCGGCGATTTTTACAATGGAAAATATTGTTGAACAAAGAGTGTGCCTTAAATTTTGTGTTTCAAATGATATTTCATGTGGTGAATCACTAAAAATGTTGCGAAATACCTACGGCGAATCGTGTATATCGAAAACAAGGGCTTATGAATGGTATAAGGCTTTTAAAGAAGGCCGAGAAGTAGTAGTAGACTTGCCTCGTTCTGGTAGACCTTCAACCGCTACGACCAGAGAAAACATCGACAGAATCAAGAAGCTAGTGCTCGAAAATCGACGTATGAGTCTGAGAGAGTTGGCTAGTGAGGTGAACATATCTTTTAAGTCCGTCCACAACATTCTCATTGACATTTTAGGCATGAAACGCGTCGCCGCTCGACTAGTTCCAAAAGAGCTCAATTTTGTTCAAAAAGCGCAGCGAAAGCATGTCGCTGAAGACATGGTTTCCCGAGCTTCTACGGATCCGACCTTTATGAAACGTATAATAACTGGCGACGAGACATGGGTTTATGAGTACGACATGCAAACAAGCCAACAGTCTTCAGAATGGCGTCTCGAAAACGAGCCGAAACCCAAAAAACCGCGGCAAAGTCGCTCCAAAATCAAGGTGATGCTGACAGTTTTTTTTGACTACCGTGGTGTGGTTCACTCCGAATTCCTTCCAGAGGGAGAAACAGTGAATAAAGAATATTATTTAGGCGTCATGAAGCGTTTGCGTGAGAGTATCCGCCGAAAACGTCCAGATTTGTGGCAACACAACTCATGGATGCTGCACCATGATAATGCACCATCACACACAGCCATTATAGTGAAAGAGTTTTTAGCGAAAAATTCAACAAAAGTTCTCGACCAAGCACCGTATTCACCTGATATGGCTCCGTCTGACTTTTTTTTATTTCCCAAGTTAAAATTACCACTTCGAGGAAAACGTTTTGAGTCGATAGAAGCCATAAAAGAAAATTCGCTGAATGAGCTAAAGGCCATACCGCAAATAGCCTATGAAAAATGTATGGAAGACTGGGTGAAGCGGTGGAGATGTTGTATTGCAAGCGATGGGGCCTACTTTGAAGGCGATAAAATAAATTTAGATGAATAATTTGTATTTTTTGTTTTATTGACAAATTCCCGATACTTAGTACACAGAATGTATATAGTGAAAAACGGCACCTCCGTTTTTTCACTTGATATATATATATTTTTTGGTTTGGTTTTTCAAGAGTTTCTGGCAAACTGTACAATGCTACATCACTGAAACTTATTTAGGGCCACCCTCG
The DNA here is from genome assembly GCA_947507595.1 of Pyralis farinalis. NCBI lineage: Eukaryota > Metazoa > Arthropoda > Insecta > Lepidoptera > Pyralidae > Pyralis > Pyralis farinalis. Next base: position 12,000,065 of record OX382265.1, on the reverse strand, counting down.
ATGTATGCCCTGTATAATACAAAAAGAAATGCAAAATTTTAGTATCAGAACTTCACTATGGTGGTGTCTTTACCGAATAAATATTGTAAACAACACCACAGTGGTGTCGTTGACAAAACATGAATAACGCAGGTCAACACGACTTTTGTCTGTGATAAGATATATGTTGTAAATGTAGCTTACGCTAAGACAGATATTTTCCACTTTTCGAACCATACACATATAAAACCAGATTTTCTTGTGGTAGTGGCATCAAGCAGGAAAACTGCTAATAATTGTAAATTTTATCCCATATATGACCAGTTTAATCGCTAATAAATGGGATACTTTTATACCATTCGTTGCCACTGGCAAGGAACTCATTTTTTTCCGTGTACCTAATGGTCGGTGTACTTCAACAATATTAGACCTGAAGTAATTGTGTAAGCAATCTACCTGATTCTACCTTGAATGGAATGCATATTACCTGTTTTAACATCGCAGTTATCCCAAAAATATTTCGAGCGGCCATTCTGAACAAATGAGAGTAAAACATTAATATGGACAAATAACGAATTATTTTTGTCTAAATCTAATCTACCAGCATAGTGCTTTAATATAATTAGTAACTTCATAAAGTACATCCGAAGAATACCGGTTCACATTACGTTGCTATTGATGGCGGGACGGACACACTAGGTTATTATTTTTTTGCACGAAAACATCGCCAAAAAGCCCGTGTTTTCCCATAACAATAATTAATAAGACCTTTGTCCGTACGACGGCCGAATAAGACACAAGAGACATTAAATAAAAATCGAATGTTAGATTCAATAATATATTTCAATTAAATTCAATATTTAATTCGTTTACTCATGAAACAATATTATATTAACTATCTTACGATAATATTATCGATATCGACAGAATGTAGTCTGTACCACAAAATTCGTGTACATATTTATCACTTGTTCGGCGGTGAAGGAAAACATCGCGAGGAAACCCACACGTTCAAGAAAATATATTTCGAAAGACGTGTGACCTAACCTAATAAAGATCTGTGGGCTGTGGCTGTGGTTCTGCTAAATAACTGCAACTGCACGTTTACGCCTGTCACTTGAGTCGTGCAGGGATAGTGCAGTGCCGATAGGTGTATTCTACTAAAATTTCCTGCACTGCAACTGCGCGTATGCTGCACTGCAACTGTGCGTATCCTGCAAGTAAACTACTTAAAACCTGAAATGTTGCCATGTTTCGTTTACTCATGAAACAATATTATATTAACTATCTTACGATAATATTATCGATATCGACAGAATGTAGTCTGTACCACAAAATTCGTGTACATATTTATCACTTGTTCGGCGGTGAAGGAAAACATCGCGAGGAAACCCACACGTTCAAGAAAATATATTTCGAAAGACGTGTGACCTAACCTAATAAAGATCTGTGGGCTGTGGCTGTGGTTCTGCTAAATAACTGCAACTGCACGTTTACGCCTGTCACTTGAGTCGTGCAGGGATAGTGCAGTGCCGATAGGTGTATTCTACTAAAATTTCCTGCACTGCAACTGCGCGTATGCTGCACTGCAACTGTGCGTATCCTGCAAGTAAACTACTTAAAACCTGAAATGTTGCCATATTTTAATCTAATAAAACTGAATTTTTATTTAATGTTGACTCCTATAGTTTCACTATTGACCTTGGTTGCCGGAGTGGAGGTATTTCTAACTGAAAAGAAGCTTTACTTAATTATATTTATCCACAAACATCTCCCAAAACAAAGCAAATATAATTCACCGCCTCAGAATATTAATTTCACTTCGCAAAAGTTGCTCAAGAGTAACGTTAACAAAATTGCAAGAAAACTCAAAACATCTGTCACCGGTATACAAATGTCAAAACAATTTATCAGAATACGATTATATTGCAGGAAACATGCAGTTGCAGTGCAGGTTTTTTAATAGAATAGCGATTCATTTACTGCAACATTCCTGCAACGTCGCTGCTGTCAGATCGTTTAACAGAATACCGAAACGTCAAAATGTACGCATTTTGACACACGCCGCGCTGCAGTTGCAATTTTTAGTACGAGTAGAATCGGCCCACTGGTTTTTCCTCTGGATTATGGAGACCTGACGGCAGTCACTCCGTGTAAAAATCAGTGTCTCCGTCAAATCCTTAGGCTTCGGTAGCGGACCCCGCCAGTCCTAATAGATTAGGAAACGGGATAACGCGAAGAAGACTTATCGATATATTATATGCAATTATTATGTCGTGTAATATATGTCTACATTGTACGTTTGTGACTTATCGAAAGTATATTTGACTTAGTAACTCTTACTTCCATAAGCACTGTGTTGATGTACTGACGCACGACCAGGCACTTGTGCGGATAGATAATTATTGTTCTAAACAAATGAATCATTACATCACTGCGAATACCCGTGATACTAGCCACCGTCTAACGTTTTACGATGAGAATGCGGCAACAAAGGGTAACAATACCAACGTTTTCAGTGGCGTGCACAGAGATTTTTGACAGGGTAGGCAGAATTTTTTTAAAGCTATTAACTTACCAAAAAATACAGCATGTTGATTTCAAAACAAACAATGGCGGCTCAGTTTAAAAACATAATAAAATATAACATCAATTTTATACGAAAAAAGAAATGGCACTTTCTTTCACGCTAATTATATGGAGCAAACTACTCTTTAAAATAGTTACGTAGCAATGTTCGCGACACTTCGGTAATTTACGTCATGGTTCGACTGAAAAGAGACTGTCTATCCTATGCAATTGTGTGCGTAATTTGTGTTATTGTTGACAATGTATTTACAGGAATGTACACTATCCGTATTACCAACGCGGCTCACATACTTAAATTTAGACAGAAATAGTTTGTGTCTCTGCCGTTAAGCTCCCATTGCAGTGTAGCACATCGATGTAGCGGGTACTATTAATGAATCTATTTTAATAATTTGAATCGATACCGATAGATGGAGCTGCTTTTACTTTTTGTTTTTGATACGAAATATTTGTTAAAAACTATGTTTAAGAATTAATAAACATCGGATGGTATTTATCAAATTGATTGGGTAGGCAATGTCCTTTTGCCTATATGGAGTGCACGCAACTGTACGTTTTCCCGTAAATGATAAAGAGTGAATTGTGCATGACTATTACCCGAACTGTTGCGTATACTTGTAAAACTAGTAAGTATATCCTCTTAAAGCTTTTTTTGTAACCATCCGCCAATAAATATTCCCCAGCTTATAGTGTCAAGTTATGCCCAAAATCTCATACTGGAAATGCTTTATTTGGGAGCTTCGTTGGGCTTTTTTTTTTGTGTAAAATCGCATTTTTACTGGAAAGAAAACTTAAAGCAAAATCCTAAATACATAATTTGATTCAAATCTTTAGACTCCTTTCCGAGACGAGACACGAATATATTTTTATACAATCATTTGTTCATAGACTTATCGATGTACCACTGAGTTTGCGTTTTCGAATTTGTGTACATATTTATCACATGCTCGGTGGTGAAGAAAAACATCGTGATACACACATATCCAAGAAAGTATATTTCGAAAGACGTGTGACCTAACTAAAGAAAGACCTGATTTTCCCTCTGGGTTGTAGAGGTCTGGCAGCGTCAAATCCTTAGGCTTAGGTAGCGGACCCCGCCAATCCTAATGGTTTAGAAAACTAAAGTACGCTAAAAAGTAGAAGAAAAATAATTATTCTATGTAATAGGATATTTTTTTACGAATAAACATGCAGTGAAATATTTTGAGCATAATTTGTATTATTACTGTATAAGCACTTAGGGTGTAACGGGAATAATGAACACGGTATTCCGCAAACAAGTATCGTTGTGCAGAAATAGTTAATTTAGCAGATTGCCTGTTGTTATTTGTAATGTAGAACAGCTCGCGTGTTACGTCGATTATGTGGGCAACGCACATTAGGTTTGAAATGTATTAAAAATGTTTTATTTAGCTTATTCATTTATTTTTGTTTGCATTATGCAATTGAACCTAATAAAAATACATTATTTGAGCAGGCTAACAACACGGTGACGTAATTGTGTAAGATATAAAACATTTTTATACAAAAATAACTACATTGACTAGATGTCAACTACCACTGCTGTAACAGCTATAAAACATGGCATACAATGTAATACCAACGATAACCCTTCCTAACTAGCACACAAGCTGCTCGAGAAGTCTGCCTCAGCTCAATATCAACAGCTGTCGCACGGCTTAAGGATGACAGCAAAGCAGTTATACGCTTCGGTTATTGAGCTACTTACACAGATTGTGTGCTATTTGGATAACACTTTCGTGCTTATATTCACAAATATATTACTAAAAACCTTATCAGATAGAACAAAATACTTTACTTACTTTATAATAATTATTATATATATTATAAGACATTGCTGGCTTGTATTTACAAAATGTTTGCTGGCGCATCGATAACATTTACATTATTAGGACTAGGGACCAATGGGTAGTGTTTTCTAAGGAAATACAACCTTTTAATCTTTTAGCTATGTACCGACAGTTGATTAAAAACTGAACTGTCGTTTATAAAACGAAAAGTGCTAATATCTGCAGTTTCTGGCACTTTAGATTTATAAACTTAAGGGTACTACGTTTCATTATGTTTATTAGTTCTATAAAACTACAGCGCTTATTATAATATAATCGTAGTTTGTTTTGCTACTTAATTATGTATTTCGTGAATTATTATAATTATTAATGTCACAAAAGCGAGTGAGGTATGCAAGGACAGAATCCTATGGCGCTCGGTTCTCTCTGCCTACCCAGTAAGCGACTTGGGATGAAGAGAAAAGAAGAGTTACTGAGTATTTATTTTTTTTGCTTTCGCGTAGCGCTAATGGATCCGTAGGGAGCCCTTTTAATGCCGTTAAAAATGGTCACAGCGCCGATGTCGTGCAACAAATATTAATTCTGAACTTATTCTTGTACAATAAAGTATAAAATTGATTTATTGAAAAATTGAACAGTATGACATACAAGTTAAAAATTTAAATTAATTTACAAATTTAATTTCTGCTTATCTGAAACGTAGTAACAGTATTTGTAGTGGACATTCTATATACTAATTATCTATTTTATAAATGTATTGATACTATCTACCAACATAAAAATAAATTACTGTGATATAAGTAGATACGTTAGCTTTAAGCTGCGAAAGAAATATAATAAAAAATGTTTCTGTTTACTGTAAATCCTTTGCCATAAACTTTGTTTGTGCAAAAGGGTCCAGAAACTGTGTTCATATCGATAGAGTATATTGCTAGTCTATCTATCCGTAATGCAATACAGAATTCCTTTAAAGGGGCTACTAACTATTGCCTAAGTACAAGCGTAGATATTACTGTGATATTTCTTTTAAGAAACTTAGGTTATTTCTTACATTATCTATATAAAACATTTTTACAGCTTAGTTTAACGACGACTAGTGATGAAAGGGACTCGAGACTTTTTAAGGCGTATTAAAGCTTAATTTTTAACTGACTTCAAAAAACAGGAGGAGCGTATCAATTCGTCTGTATACATATTTTTTGTATCTTACCTACGTATTTAAACATTGGTATCAAATATTAAGGTCATTTACTAGGTGTAGCATACTAGGGTTATGCCTGTAACAAATGATACCATTTCAGCGACACCGCCGCTGGTAGTCACCCTTGGTTATAATATATAAGCATAGCCAAATACAGACAGGTTTTAACCGATACCTGTTGATCTTTCGGTTCGTAAGGTCTTAAGTGTTAACACATGCATACATACTCGTACATAACTTCACGCCAAATCCCTTGCGAGACGACAGACTTCCCTACATACAGTAAATACGTCTAAAACTTTAAAGTAAAATAATGAGGACATTTACAGCCCTCAAGTTATTGCAATCCTTGGAGGTATTAGATACATATTATTTTCTACTGTTTGTTATGTAATGCTATTACGAATGTAAATTTATATTATGTATGTCTTCACGCCAGGTCCCTTGCGGGAGAGAACCAAGCGCCACGTGACTCGATCCACAAAAGCCTCAGTCGCTTCTTTAACATCCCTTGCTCTTCTCATGCACGCTCGCCGATATCTAACGCTCCGGATATTACCTGATAGAACATGATCATTTTGGTAATAGTAGGTAAAAAAAAAATGGTAAAATGTCCATAACGTCCCATCGAGCCCCGCGCGCCCGTGGGGTCCGGAAGTGCACGGCCCGATAGGTCCCGAGGCCACTTGAAATTCCGAAGGTCAGCGCGCCTTATCGATTTGTTTACATTCCCATTGATGGTTCAACTTACAATCGCCTGACTCATTTCTTTTGAAAGGCACTTGTTTATAAAGTGTCAAATAAACAATTTCATTGATTATATAATTTGTTATTGCCACTTGAAACGGCAAAATATTGAAAATGACCAAACTTACATGTATCAAAATTATCATAGTATTAAAAAGTAATTAAAATAAATGTGAAATAATAGTAGAAATAAATGTAAATTACTATAGTATTAAATGATTACTTTAGATCTGATGAATAAATAAACGTTCTGACATTTCAATACTGTAGAACTTATGAACCGATAGCCTAATATCATAATCGTATAAGATGAGGAAAATGTAATGACAGCATAATATCATTACATTTTCCTCATCTTCGGTACACTTTCAAATTATTGAATCAGTCGTAATCAAATTTCTCATTTTGTGAATGAACATAAAACTTGTTTAAACGGTGTTTCTGGCTACAGCCCGTATAAATTTAAGTAATCGAATTTCATGATGATATTGTATGCAACTCTTAGAACATAAAGTAATCTAACTTGATAGCGGTTTGTAAGAAAAATAAAGACGTGTAATTCAAAATTAGTACGAAAATTTGTGGAGGAAATCATTAATCCCTTTTTTGTTGCAACTGAGTATACAGCCGTGGCCGCTATAACATATTGAATTTAAAATTAAAAATGAAACGAAGATTCAAGAAACACATTTACATGGTAATACAGAACCCTCCTAGTGCGAGTCCTACTATCACATTAGTTTCACACACAACTCTTCTAGTTTTAGCTATTTTTTAATAAAGACTTGGATCACCAGCCTGTATTTTAAAGTCATGTAAAATGGAGGCGATACTTAATATAAACGACGCTAATTTCTTTCATCACTAGACACCAGCGCAATGTCTACTGCGACTATAAATTTGCAAATTACATACATCTATTTGTTTGTATTCGAAGTTCAAACGACAATTGCTATCAATTAAGGCGTAACTTTAGAATTATGGTTATTACATATCAGGTATATATTTGTAAAGTAATTAAAATTACTAGCCAGCTTCTACAAAAATATGACGTCAAAATCTTATGTCACTGGGATTATATGTTATGTATGTGTAGCTAAAATAAATTATTGCGTTATTTTCTTATTAAAATCAACCACCCGTTAAAATGTTCGTAAAGCACGAATGCTGTATGCCTGCCTTTGTTCCCTACAGGTTTCTCTTTCTCATCTCTCTTATGTCCTACTCGTAGATATCACTCGCCTTTTTAGTCAACTTCGACAGTGAAACAAGCGTACGGTCGGTAAACGCTTGGTAAGCCTGGATTGGCAGAAATTTTGCTGTTTTGTTATCAAACGAAATACAACCGCAGCAAAATTCTCATAACAGAATCGATCATAAAGTATAATTTTAAAATGTTATCATTCAAGGCGTAGAACGTGAACTCTAATTTAAACGCATTGTTTTTTTTTATATGTACGATATAAGGGACAGAAGAAATATTTTTTTTGAAGCGAAAACTTATTTAGTGTCATTGTGATTTGAAACTCAATGAAACGAAAAAGCGACAGTAAAAAGAGATAACCATATACATCTATAGGATTTAACGTGCAAGAGAATGAGATAGAAGGCATTATACAGTGTTTATTACAGAATCCGAGCGTTGTACGTATGTGTGCGCGCCTACGAAGCTACAATCATCCTCAATCGCGTGTGAACTGCACACATATTTTTTTCATTTCCATTTGTCCAAATGTAATTGTAGACTAATGTCTGACCAATGGCCAAAAGAATTCAACAAGCAACATATTCGACTTGGGATTGTAAATACGAAGTTGTGTTTCTAATCATCTTAAACGAAATAAACATGACTGGGACACATCCTACAAATAATGTTGTATGCGTACAATTTTTTACACGCCCAAGATTATTTGCAAAACATACAAAACTATTAATAATTGTGTCTTTCGTTTAATCTAAGCATTACCGATCTAAACAGTATGTATTATATGCTAAGCATCATCGATTAATGATGGAAAGCCGAAGGAAGTGGCGAATGCGAAGGTTCCGCTTTCGCCGAGAACTGACTTGCAGTATTACATTATTAGAACATTCAAAGCTATGTTTAACAGTATCCGGAAAGAACGTGAAGAGGGCGCATACGGCCGCATACCTGACATGAGACCAGTATTGTTTTTTACTAGTTATCCTTTATTTTTTCCTATTTTTCATAAATACAAGTGATTATTAAAATCAATGAATAGCTCTGCAGTGCACTATACAAGGCATCAAGGTAAGGTTCTATGACTGAAGCAAACATATAACCCAAAACCAAACATATAACTAGTATTCTAGTAACCCAGACATCATGGATGTGAATCCTTTCACTTGGCAGAGAGTACCAACCTTAAGGAACCAATCTCCTTATAGAATTGTGATTAAAAATCGTCATCACATATCGCCAATTAGTGCAATAAAAGAAACACCATAAGAGACAGGAAACAAAGTGGTTGGGGAAATAATAAATGCTAAGTACCGGACCTGAAATTCATTTCAGGTCCGTACTTCCCACTTTGACATTTTTTGCTAATCTACTACTATCCCAATAATAAATCTGATAAAATAAATTATACATTCAGGGACTATAAGAAGATCACGAAAACGAAATGTTCAATGTCGGAGACGCCAGCTATATGGTCAGCCTAAAAAGTACTGCATGAGGCCATACCGCTGTGTAAAATATACACAATTTTCCCGATAATACCGATCGTAACATTCCTGTAAAATGTGCTCTTTGTCCCGGTACCCATCCAGCAAACTTTAAGGGCTGTGAAGTGCACCGAGAAATATTAAAAAGGAAACCCAACGAGCAGGCGCACATTAAGGCTAGAGAAAATCCTAAAATAGGAACCAATATTAACTTTCAACCTCCACCACATCTTTCTAATACAAGATAAAGATTTAAATTCTTTATTTGCCATTGGGCCCTCGCGGGCACTTAGACACATCTTACATTTTTTGAAATATAATCTTATTGTATCTTATTCAATCCTCGCATTTATGTTTATTTTACTTTTTCCTTTTTTTAAAATTAATGAACTCCATATTTGAAAATGAATGAAAATGAATTTATTTTTATTTTCGGCAAGCGGGAACGTTCTATTTTTAAAATTAGTCAAAGTATTTTTGGCCTGTATTCCAAAATTAAGATAATAAGATTTTCACAGAACTTACGACCGGACTAGGTATGTCTTTTTCAAAATTGTCAATTAGATATTACAAAAAAATTCACATAAGCATATAGGTACAATGATATATATATATATGCATATCAAATGATAAAATTAAAGATTATTAAGGACAGGTAGTCTGTGCTGAATTATTTCCATGATGACAAAGCAAGTTCAAATATAGATACTTACAAACACATCAAATATGCAGAGGTATTGAAATTCAACAAGAATGTCACAGATGTAGATTATTTGACTTCAACCATACCATCAAATAAAACAGTGCAAGAAATGCTTTTAAAACAAGCAGGAATATTTGACCTAATATTACTCCCGAAAATTAGAAAGGCCCACATACAAGCAGCCACTATTGCAGTTGGGGACCGAAATGGAGTATTTAATGTCTCCGCTATACACTGTCCTTCTAAGCATAAAATAACAAACGAGCAATATGACGAGCTGTTCCACATCTTAGGGCCGTGGTTTATAGTCAGTCGCGACTGGAATGCTTTGGACATCTAGATTAACCAATACGAGGGGTAGAAAACTTATATATGAGGCTACTAATGTCGCTATAAACATACTTGAAAGGTTTGACAGCTACAAAAACCACTTATTATTCTCACTATGAAGAGCAAGTAAGAACTTTGATCGACCACTATATTACAAGTCATCTTTTTTTTAGTTCAGCATAGTGGCTCTTCTTTGCCTGATGGTAAGCGAAAGAGGAGCCCAAATCGCAACTGCAACTGACAAAATACTACACCGTATCCTGTCAGTTGACGCTGCCATGCTGACCCGCAAGATGCTTCTTCACGCTTCGTTTGAAGGGTCCCATATTGTAGGAAGGAGGGAACACATGTGCAGGCAAGGCGTTCCACTTTTTAATGGTACGACAAAGATAGGAGTTGCAGAACTTTTTGGTACGCGAAGAGATATTCTCAACAGTGGAACGATGACATCGTAAGCCCGCACGTGTGGTTCTATGACGGAAGGGAGAGGGTGGTATAAGGGAAAACAGTTCTTCAGAGCACTCCACATGGTAAAGGCGGTAAAATACGCTTAGCAAACCAATGTCCCTACGGAGGTGAAAAGGTTATAGGGATATATAGGTTAGGGATATTCGAAAGTGTTAGACAACAAATAAGCTCTGTGTAAATTAAAGACGCGTATAAGGTGTCCTCAAGTTAAATAAGGTCCTAAACAAAGTAACAGAAAAATATCGGATAAAGTTAAGACGTAGCGCGAAGCAACCTGGTTGACCCTTATTGACACGATCTCAGAGAACTTCTAAATTTAAACCAAAATCAAAGAAATAAACCAATAATAAATTAATTAACCAAATAAAATCACTCCAAATTGTTGTTCCTCATTGTTGTCATTATTGTTGTTATCTCTATTCTTTTTCAGACTAATACCAAATGTATGAATGCATTTGTATTTTTCAGTGTCTGGGTGAACAGATAAACATACATTTATAAGTATATTCATTCATCTATTCACCCAAATGTAACTAAATTGGCTCATTCCTTGCCTAGTCATAAATATCCCATTGCGGCGGCAAAGCAAAACATTTAATAACTAAGATGCGGCTTTAATGAGAAAACATTAAGGCATATGGCCTTGATGCTTTGCTTGATGAAAGTCAGATCCCTAGTCTTTGAATATTTCGCTTGCCTAACCCATTTCTTCTGCATTGTGTTGTCCGGCGTGGTTTTTATCCCCGTCCCAGGTACAAATAACTCAATCCATCCTTTCCCATGTTCCCAACCTCATTGTCAGCCCTAACAAAGCAAATTCCAACGTAGTCTGTCAACCTACAAATAACGCGCAACAACAGCTGCGTAAGCAGGTCTTAAAACACTGAAGGTTCAAGACGATTCGCCGTCAAAGTTCAGCTCGAGTAAAGAGCCACTAGCTCGAAGCTCGCATGCACGCATTATATAAGGTCGCAATACAACCGACGGACTGACTGACTATTTTGTACTCCCTAGCGAAATTACTACAAATGGTAGAAATTGGGCAACACATATTGTTAGATGTCATTGTAGCTGTCATGTCATTCATTCGTCAAGAAGTGCAAAAGAAATCATTTTGAAATTGTTATTTAGTTTTCTTTTATTTAATAATCAGTGTTTGTTTTGCGGAGACAATAATTTCATATGGATAGCAAAATGAATAATAAGTGAAGCCGTTCCTCAAACTGGAGTGAAACAGATTATTTATATATATATATTATATATTTGGGGAAACCCGCATACAGCAGCAAACTGTCTTTGAGTATGGGTTTGTTTAGCTAATGCCCACTACGCATTCGATGTATTCTGCACTTTTTCTGCCTAATGCATGAGCATCTCGTTTACATAGACGTGACATAGTAGGCCGAGATATGCCATGCAAATCGGCGCTATCATCTTTAATCTGTTAATATAAAATCAAATTTAGTAGATTTAATTTTGTTCACGTTTCCCTTATAAAACCTGTACTTTTTTCTAAATTCCTCTTCGTCGCACTCCACCATGGGATCCAACCTGAGTTTGTACATTTTCAGTACAAGGCTGCCGGAATTCATTAATATCTGCCAAGTCTTGCTCCAAAATATTTAAATTATCACCAAAATCTAAATATTCAATTTTTGTCACTTTATGTCGACATAAAAATCAATAATTACAAATCAGTTGGTAAATGAAAAACGACTGTCCGCCATTTTGTTAAAACAAGGGTTGTAGGCTGTTTAATTTGACAGCTGCTTAAGTAACTGTTTAAAATGACAATTCTATGATAGATCTAAACAGCGTTTATGAATGCAAAAATAACATAAGCATTATTTAAAATGTTGGTTAGAAGTTAAGTAACGTTTATAATTATGGGTGTTAAACTTAAACATAAGGAACCGTTGTTATAATAACATTTTACCTTGATATTTTTTTTATTTTGTTATTCGCAAGAAGATTGTCTGCATTGTTCGATTTACATGACACGTAGGTTATACACATTGAGCACGGAAAGCAGTAAATATTTAAAACTAAAACTATCTAATGATTTACTAGGAATAATTAGGAATAAATTTATGAGCAGATCGCCATCAACGGGTCTATCGTTACAGGATATTTCAAAACAAAAATTTAAGACATACTTGATTTTGTCCAATTGTAACTGCCGGATTACTGTGTTCAAAAGACAATAAACAAAATCAATAACTATCTAGAGACACGAAAAAAATACCAATATAACGTTGCCTACTCTTCTAGTAGTGTTTACATTATTCTAACATTTATCTATTAATAGGAAACTGCACACAAACTCAGTTTGATACTTGTGTATCAATGTATCCATATAGCCCTAGAACGTAAGGGAAATGTCAAAATTAATGAAAGGGATGGCAAACGGTAATTATTTTTATAAAATAAAATATCAATACATATATAAAATTATGATTATTTAGTTATGCAATAAGGTATCAAACATTTGCTATGAATAGATAGTAACTATAAGACACGCTAGCATCGTAGATTAGCATAACACAGTTATATTTGAAAAAAAAAAAATACATCAAACAATTCAGTTAAATGAATATACGTACAAGTCTAAGAGCGTTGATAAGGTAAGAAGGCGTTCACACTAGTGGTCTTGAAACTTATTAAGAGTTAGTATATTGATACAAAATGATAATAACATGCAACATTTAAAACCCAAAGGTTTCAAACGAATAAAAGGGACGACATTCTATAAAGCATTAATATATCGAATTCTGTAATAAATCGTAACAAAATTTCAGTGTGTGAGAGGTGTCAATGTAAAAATATGCAAAGCACACTCAATAAATAAAATTACATGTTTAGGAGTGCACTATGATTACGTGAGTGTTTTTTTGTTAGCATCTTGCATATTGTGAGCACACAGAGAAGATTGTAGAATAGTCAGTGTATCCCATAGAACTAAACGATCAGCAGTGGGTAAAAAAGATCCACTTTCACTTGGAGGTATATTATGCGAATATGTTTTCCGTTTATGGCTCCCAGACAGTTAGGAAATTGCCATCGTTTTTCATACTTCCGACTATTTTTGACTACGTACACCCATTACAATTATACGTACGAGTGTACGAAGACAAATATTGTTATGCCCGTTACCCATAACAACATTTGAGTACGAGTAACTAGTGATATCAAGAGTTAAAAAAAACTTTGCTATGACCTACTATCCAAAACTATATGTACGATACCAAAATAAAATTAAAGAAATAAAATGTTTCCTATACTAGTAGTGTTCACATTATTCAAACATTTATCTATTAATAGGAAAGTACACACAAAATAGATTTTTATACTTATGTGTATTAACGTTACTAATTCTTACATTAACACAATAACAATAGTGACATGCAATTGTAAAATGTTAGTGAAACTTAATTAAATATAATGTAAAGTGATGTCATACGACATATTTATAAATAACATAAAATTCGATTCAAACATTACGATAGATATTGTGATAAGTATTTAAAAAAACATCTTTAATATATTTGCAATAATCGTTTAGTCAACAATAACTGTTAATTTTTTGCTGGGGATAGTAGATACTAAATGTCATGCTAGGTTAGCATCGGTCAGTTACATTAAAAAAATATATAAATCATTTTAGTTGCATGCTAGGTTAGCATCGGTCAGTTATATTAAAAAAATATATAAACGAATTTAGTTGTATGCTAGGTTAGCATCGGTCAGTTACATTAAAAAAATATATAAATCAATTTAGTTGCATGCTAGGTTAACATCGGTCAGTTACATTAAAAATATATATAAATCAATTTAGTTGCATGCTAGGTTAGCATCGGTCAGTTACATTTAAAAAATACATAAATCAATTTAATTGCATCATTAAGTGCCTTGTAATTTGTTTATGTTACTGTCATATTGTAATATTATCAATTTATACGAAAGCGGACACACTTATGTCATTGACAGTTATTAAGTCCGTCACAGACGTAGCTATATCGTAGGATAGAATGTTGTATTGCTCTAAAAGTCAAAAAAAATGAAACATGGTGAATCTGTATTTTTCATGTCTCACCATGATCTATACTTATAGAGTGAGACAGCGCAGACCTTAGCTTAAGATATATTATAGCTACGTCTGTGACGGCCTTGATTATTGTCACAAATGGTAATCAAATTTCATTCAGCTTATGTCAAACTACAATAGAACACGTTGTATAGCATAATTAATAAATGAAATTGCGCGCTTACGAGCGCATTGGCCGCACTTTCTCTATGTGAGCCTCTTTTGATAGCACCTTGATATTATACTACAGAAGATTGTAGACTAGGGAGCCTAACCCATAGAACAAAAACGATCAACAATGGATAAAAGATATTTTAAGTTTCTATTGTTCACACTGCGGTTATGTAGTCAATAAAATCCTATGAGTAACAGGCATAACAATTTTTGACTACGTTTACAATTTTACGTTCGTACGTACTTACGTAGCCAAAAATTATTGTGCCCATTACACAAAACTTTTGACTATGTGCAATCAGAAATATCAACAAGAATATTAAAATAATTTTGCAATGACCTGCTGTCCTTAACTCTGGGATCATTTTTATTGCTCCATGGCCTAAACGCCCTACGTCTCTCAAAATAGGTACGCGTGTGACATAAATTTTCGATTGTACATATTTTATAAAATATTGCTAAACATACTGTTGTAATTACGAAGTTGGGCGTGTCACTCACACTAATTACCTACTTACTATGTTTTTGTCCAGTCCGCTTTGTCACTATTAAGCGTCACTACATTATTAATAGTAATCACATGTGTCTAGATATAAACATATTGCTCTTCAACAGACGTTTCAACACTATATAAGTGAGCATGGCCTTCCTATGTTCTAGTTCTAAGGAAACTTCCTTCCATTTTTTTAATGATTTGTCCATTTCCTCCATGTCTGCCTTGTTTTTAATAAAACTGAAAAGATATAACGGTATGAAACAGTGTATAGATACGAAACGGTTCGTAAGCCACCGCGTTATATATAACTGTGTTTATAAGAAGTCACTCCCTTCGAGCACGAATTATTATTTTGGAAGCTTAACTTTTTAAACGTAAAATAGGATGCGTTAAAAAAACTCGACTGAAGAAGAACCTCCACGTCACAGAAAACTGCAGCCAAATAGCACCTACCAAGAGGATTATAGCACTCCTGAAAGTGAGACAGGTCACTAGTACTTATTTATGCTCACGAGCAGTAAACAATACTTATTACAGTATTGAATTATAAATATACAACATTTATGTATTTTTGCCACCAGGACAGCTGGTACAAGCTGATACGAGGGGACGTTTTTAAGTTCGCGGAATGAGGGGTAAGAATTGGAAATAAAATTACAAATTTATTTTTGCTTTTCACTATTCACTATTCACCTTCGAAAAAAAATCTTTTATCTTTGTCTGAAGAATACGCTGAAAATTGATTGCATCCTTCACTTCTTCATCACTTAAAAATTTCTTCCCACGAAATTCTTTTATCAATTTTGAAATAGATAGTAATCGCTGGGAGCCAGATCACGGCTCTTGTGTACAGGCGCGTCGTCGTGCAGAAGGAGGCACCTTTGTCTTTGTAATCGATCAACAGGATACTTTCTGAGTCCCAAAAGATTGTCGCCATGATTTTCCCAGCCGACTGACACCTTAAACTTCTTAGGCGGTGGTGTGCCTTTTTTGTGCCACTGCATAGAGTCCTGTTTGAACTCAGGTTCATAATGATGAACCCAAGTTTCGTCCCCAGTAACAATTCGAGCCAATACTCCATCTTTGTTTTCACGACAGAGGTCCAAAAATTCGCGAGAACACTCCACGCGCTGTTGTCTTTGAGGCGGCGCGTGAGCATTCTCGGCACCCATCTTGCACTGACTTTAGTCATGCCAAGGTGATCATGAAGAATTTTAAAGATTGTTGTATCTGACACTCCGTCCATTTCTGCGAGCTGTTTCTTCTTTAGTCGGGCATCTTCCAATATTATTTTTTCGACTTTTTGAATGATTTCCGTAGTGGTCACCTAGATCGGCCGTCCTGGCCGTGGGTCGTCTTCAAGTGACTCTTGCCTTGCTTAAAAAGGGTATGCCATTTGTAAACCATAATTCTACCGGGACAAGAGTGCTTGTAAACAGATGACATCTCTTCCAGTATGGTTTGAACTGATTTTCCTTGCTTGGTAAGGAACTTTATAACAGCGCGGTACTAGATTTACTCCACATTTCAGAATTTCTTCTCGATTGACTTGTTTGGTTGACAATAGTTTAAACCTAATTACGATAAAACTTGGTATTTATACTAATGAGTTACTTAGGTAATTACTGTCACTAATGACCTACCTACCTATTCCGCGAATTTAAAAACGTACCCTCGTATAGGCTACGGTAACGACTTTACACGAGTCGTTCGAGTATATATATATATATATGTATATATATATAACCTTTTTTATTGTCTTTGTATATATTACAATTAATATATTATATAAAATGTTTTTTTTTGCCTTTGTACATACAAAGTCAATAAAAAAGTTTAATTAAAGTATTACATTCGGTGGATCGCTAAGTATAAGGACAATAAAAAAATGATTACATATATTAATATTATACATCCTAAAGTGGATATTTGGAAACAGGTGTTCATCTATCCACACTACACGGGGTGGATAAAGGGAAATTTGTATACTATTTTTCTCTACGAGTTTACAATAATTTAAAGAAACGTGATAGTATAACTAACCTGATACTTACTGTAAGTACATTAGCATACCTATATAAAACAGCACAGCACCTGTGCTACGTGTTTGAAAGTTCAAGGATAACTTTAACGAGCTTGGTGGGGCAGTGGTGGAACGCGCTGTTACGTTACTTTGACACCAACGCTTGTGGGTTCGATTCCCACAAAGTACAAACATTTGTGTGCATGAACATGTCTGTTTGCCTTGGTCTGAGTATTTTCTATGTATAATAAGTATGCATTTACAAAAAAATATATATTTACGTATGTTTATCAGTTGTCTAGTACCCATAACACACGCTTCGCTTACTTTGGGGCTAGATGGCGCTGTGTAATTTGCCCGACAATATCTATACAAAAAAAACAACTACGAGGAGAGTTGTGCTGCTTACAGCATGCCTTCCTACTTGGTTAGTGAGGGCTGGCTGTTTGTGAATTTTTTTTTTAGTAACAATGACATGTTTATGTGGGCATTTGTGAAATAATGTGAAAAATGTCATAATACTAAAAATTCATAGTCATGGCATCAAACATCAAATTATAATTACGTTTTTGGAATGTTTGTAAAAATACCCAATTTTTTGCTAACACATACGTTAGAGCAGATAAAGAATTAAAAAAAAAACGAACGTAAGTGCAGAGATAAATTTATACAACATACACAACTAATCTACTCAAATTGAGTTGGTAATTTCTTTGATATAGTGCGGAATATATAAATTAAATCTTTTCTTTCAATTAAAGTTTCGTCACATGCCTTGTTTAAATTTGTTATGTTATTTAAAATTAATTAACGATATACTAAAGCGTCTTTTACTGTACATGGGTGTAAAAAATCGAAAGTTAATCATAAATGAATTACATTTATTCAATTCGTCTGGGGCAGATAGATGAACACGAGTTTACAAGCTTCCGTCCTAGTGTGGCTGTTTCAGGGTGGAAAAAACTGAACAACCCCTCTACACCAAGTACAGATAAGATAGATACCTTTGATAAGATACGATTTTTTTCAACAGAGTTTATTTAGCGTAGTGAACGTTTCCCTATATGGAATGCAGAGACTAAATACATAGTGAGGAAAATTTAATCCCCACAAATAGAGGTAAATTTTTCGTCTTAGCTTAAAATTTAATTAAAATTTACGTAAGGAATAGCTTCCGTTAGGAATCAAAAGGAAATAGCTGCCGATCTTCAAATCAAAATCATAATTGACGTTATATATGAAATATTCTTACCGTCCTTACTTTCAATCTTTAATCCGTCAATAAACTACGATCTACAACGTACGATAATTTTGCGCTTTTTACTGCCATGTGATCTGCGATCCAGGCCTGATCGGCCCCTGTTAGACAAAATGTACGCTTATCTACAACGTAAAAAGTACTCAATACTTACGCAATTTCGTTCAGTTTGCAAGAACATCTCTTAGGAGTAGCAGGAGCCGGCACGGGAACACCACCGCTGACTGAAAAAACACAGTTCCTGTCACCTGTTTGGAAAATAATCTGTTCATTAAAGATAAAGATAAAAAGATAAAAATTATTTCATTGCCATTGGGCCCTCGCGGCCACTTAGATACGTCTTACAGTTTTTGAAATATAATCTTACTGTATCTTATTTAATTCTCTTTTTACTTTTTTCCTTTTTTCTTCCTTATCTACTAGCATTTCGGAAATGACCGTTGGCTAAGAAGAAATGCCGAAAGAAACTTGCCAATATAGGTCTCTTTTAAAATTATCAATTATATATTCCAAAAACAAAAAATACATAAGCATATTGGTACAATAATGATATCAAAAGGGAAAATTAAAAATGATTAAGAACAGGTAGTCTGTGCTGAATTATTTCCTGACATCTTTGTCAGTTACATATTCATCAATTCTATAATAAGCCCTTCTACAGAGAGTATTTTTAATGTGCTTTTTGAATACATTGTCAGGGAAGGACAGAACTGTTTCAGGCAACTTGTTATAAAATCGAATACAATTTACATTCATTATAGTTCATTATATGAACAATCGGTGTAAAACCGCATTCTTTCCATAGGGAACAAAGTATTTTTGCGGTTAATTATCTAAAGGGCAAACGAAACGCTATTGCTGTCCAATTACACAAAAAGTAGACAAAAATAAATGTTCTCAATTATAATAACTATTTATTTTTATAACTCGTGTAAAATACAAAAACGCATTTTTTCCTATCTATCTATCTATAACTTCACGCCAAATTCCTTGCGGAGTAGGCAGAGAGAACCGAGCGCCACGTGACTCGATCCTTATATATCTCACTCGCTTCTTTAACATTCATTGCTCTTCTCATGCACGCTCGCAGTTTTCTAAGGCTCCTGACATCACCTGATAGAACACGACCTATTTGGTCATGGTAGGTAAGTCTTGGCCTTCCTCGGCCCTACATCCCTCTACTTTTGCATTGTATATCTGCTTCATCATTCTTTCATCCTGCATTCTTTCTACATGTCCGAACCAACGGAGCATGCCTATTCTTATTTTAACACCGATGCTCTCTTTCAGACCTACTCTGTTTCTAACATCATCATTGCGAATACGGTCTACAAGCCTAACGCCACAAATTTTGCGCAGCGCTCGCATTTTGACCGCGTTTATACTACTTTCATGCCCTCTCTGTCATATCATCTCAGCTCTCGCTTCCATAAGTTAGCGTTGGGACTAGCACTGCATTATGTATAGCGAGTTGTGCCTTCTGTCTCCACACATAATCACTCTTTCATTCCCTTCAGCCAAGTCCAGAATATCCCTCACAGACTCCCAAAACTTCTCTAGTTCTTGAGCACACGCTGAGCTTACTGGAGCGTATGCTGCAACCATAAATACTCACGTTATGCCCAGTTTAATATGAACCCAGAGAAGTCTAGGCCCTACCAAACAGTAATCGCTTACACCAGTGGCTAAGCAAGAAGAGAGTACACCTACACCAGCACTGGCATGATCGTCCCGGTCTACCCCAGACCATAGGGCCATCATCGGGTGTCGCTCCCTTTGCGCTTAGTCTCTGTCACACACAAAGCATCCAAACGTTTCTCATTCATTACGTCTATCAGTTCGTTCATCTTATCATTCAATTCACCGCTCACATTCCACGTGGCTATGCGGCAATCAGCTCCCCTCGTCCCGCCGGAATTGGCGCTACATGGTGGGTAGCCCCCCACCGCCGCATGCAGCTATATTCGCACCGACGGGGGCGGATCGGTGCGCGTCGTCTCCGGGGGTCGCCCTAATCCGCACGTCGGTGCGCTCTTGGTCCAGAATTGCAATCTGATTGATTGGCAGGAGTCGCGAACGAACACGCTTCTGGCACATGACCCCCCAACGCATTTTTTTGTGATATTTGTTCTTCATTTATATTTACATAAAATATCTTTTTTTTTAAATAATATATGGCAATAGTGTTGCTACTTTATGCCAGTGTCAAAGTCTTCAGTTTAGAACCATTTGAAAATCTTAATTCTATGTTCCAGCTTCAGGAACTGTGCTGAAAAAATACTTGGGAAGGGTACCTAGACCCAATCAACCCAGTTTAAATACCACCCGTAAAACGATAGTGATTTTTACAAGGTGTTCTGTTATATTTGAGATTTTTCATTACTACTCATTATTCACTAGCACTTATTTTACAAAATACTATCAAAATTGTCACATAAAACTAATTTTATACTGAATTTTAAAATTTCATGTATAACAACAATGTCACTCGTCAAAAGCGCGGGAAGAAGTCATAAGATATCTTATACATTTGTCAAATTTTATTAATTTTAATTTCCCACTTAAAGGGAAGTTATTCAAATTATTCCAAATGTCGATATTCAAAGGACAATGACAAATGCAATTTGATCGAAATTGCTTTGTATGCTTACGCCCTAATTAGTATCGTAGGCAGTTACCATTGGGTCTCCCTCTCTTAACGATTGGAATTTTTAAGATTTGGACGTTTAGATATTAGTACATTTTGATATTTTAGGAATTGAAAGTTTGAAATCGTTGGCACCTTAAAGAATTGGACATTATGAAATAAAAGGGTTTCATAGGTGACAATTTTCTCAATGAATCTACGGGAAATAAACCAAGAAGTTCCTCCAGCTAGATGTCTCGTTTCGATGTTTGAAAAAATAAAAAAAATAATGTACTTACACTCGGGCCACTCTGGTGATGTAGGCGAGACCACCTGTGCTACTTGGAACGCCTCCGGCAAGATTCTGGCATCGACGTTAGAGGCAGCTGCTGCGACTGGCACTATAGGCAAGACAGGGTCGTCGCTAAAAGTAAAAAAGGGACATAATATAACCAACGGATAAAGAGAAAAGTACATGTTTTCTCACAACAAACTTAATATTAAACATATGAAGGCACTTAGAAGTAAGTTATGCAATATTGAAATGGGAAATATATTGTATTTATTTTTTGGGACCCTGGAGCCTACGGTAAATTATCTGTGTAATGGTATTTCAGAAATTACAGTATTTTTTTTTATATAACGTCTGGAATCATACGGCCCATCTATACAGATAAATAAAATTGGAGTGGTTGTTTGTAATATTAAAATAACCGCTTTTTACTAAATGCATATGGATGTACACGGTACATATATCAAAATGAATTTTTTTACAATTTTTGACTGTCTGTCCGTTTGCCTAATCTCTGAAACGACTGGACCGATTTTGACGGGACTTTCACTGGCAGATAGCTGATGTAATAAGGAGAACTATAGGCTACTTTTATATTAGAAATGTTTATTAATACAAATAAATAATAAAAATATAACTTATCCGCGCGGACGAAGTACATAATACATATCTATTATTATTTTGCTGTTCGCTATTTTACTCTGCTTATTTAGGTACTTATAATCAAATCAAATAAAATTATAATTGCACAATAACTTTTTTGTTAAATTTCGCGCGGACGAAGTCGCGGGCACAGCTAGTCTGATGTAAAATTGATCAGTAGTTTAAGAATCCCTACAGTTGAAGAAAATGGATCGATCAAAACACCTTCTGCCCCGATTCGCTGGTGAAAGGCACAGAAATATCTAGTTTACCAACGAAAAAAATTTCGCGATTGAAGAGCACTACAAGAAGAAAAAGGACAAAGTTAATGCACACAGTTCTAAAGAAGCTGCTCAAGTGGTCGGAAAGGTACAACGTGGTCATCATCCTGCATCTGTAATGGTTTGTGCGGGGGTGTCTTATCAAGTAGTCGCAAAGCTTCATTTTTGTGTAAAAGGAGTAGACTTCAGCGAAAATGTATCAAGAGACCACTGTGTACCGTGGACTTTCCAGCAGGACTGTACCTGGTCACAAGGCACGAACTACACAAGCCTGGCTCGAAACCGAAACGTCCCGGACTTTATAAGAGCTGAAGACTGGCCCTCGTCTAGCTCAGATCTGTAGGGTAAACACGAACATATTAGAAACTCGAATCGTATCGAGTCCTCGATAGTATTACGCAGCATCACGCTAGTACGTAGCACGAAGCACCTTCGTCGTCCTATCATATCCTCGATAGCATTTCGATACTACGTCAGCCGGATAACGAACAAATTGTGTATTGAGTGAACGATTCGTTCTAAAATTAGATGAAGTTGTTCTTGTAATTTTTATCTTAAGTATTCTATGAAATATTCGAGTGAATGATATACAAAAACAATTAATATGAATATTCTTTTTGTATTAACATTTTAAATTGTATTATTATTTGAAAAAAATGTAAATTATTTTTTAATTTGAAAAACATAAGACAGCCGGATTAGTTAAATTTCTGAACGGCTTCTTGATATTCTGTCTCGGAGACTCGACAAAGGAGAACCTGTCGCAAGCTTTGTTTATATAAATAATCAAAGGTCGCAAAATATGCATTTAATAGTAAAAGTGTTTTCAAGAATTTCAAGTGCTCGTCCTGAGTATAATATATAAAAAGTCATCAATCGCTTTCGTTCATGTCGCACAGGTACCTTATCAGCATTTTTTTAGTTTGTTTTTGTGACGGAGTGTGAACTCAGTTTTTGTTTTTATTTATTTCGTTTTATTAGGTCAAGGTTGGAGCACCTTTAAAAACAACACGAAATGCATTAGGCAAATATCTATAGGGCTGCTAGTTGCACTGGTGGAGGGCTGGTGGTTATCTTTGAAGGCAAAACTATTTTAAAATTCAGTTTCTGTCAGATCTGTCATTTTTGTTGATTTTCTTTGTAAGCTCTGCGACTTACTTCCGTGTAATATAATGAATGAATAAAAATAACGGTAGGTACTTTAGTACAAACACACATTTTTTTAATTATGTATTAGTAGGATGAAATATAAACTACATTATATAGTATATATATATATATATAAATTTATTATTTACAAATTTTTATTTCATCGTACTAATCATTGAAAAAATAGGTTTATTTTTCTATATTATTATTATACGTTTCTCTTTGCTGCTCAATAGTGTTGTAGTAAGATAATAAAATAACACATTAAACGACGTTAAACTCTAGGTAAATCTTACATTTTTATGTAAAATATTAGTCTACTATTGTTTACAAGCGAAATACTACCAAAAATAGTGGCCAAATACAATTTTTTCACCATTACGCAAGTTGTTTCATCCACAATTTTTACGTGAATAAATATTCGTAAGTTTCGATAGCCAGCCTTCGAGATTCTCGATACCGTACGTCAAAACAAAGTACGTGCTCCCAAATTTCAAATTCGCATTTTCAAAATGCGCGAATTCCAAGGTCGTCCCCATCGTAAAGTACGAGCAGCTTTGATTAGTGCCAAAATATGCTAAGCGTTTTTAATCCATCTCTTTCTTCAAACTATTTGCGCATTTGTCAAACGCGATTCGCATGCGGATTGTACTCGTAGCAGTGATTATTAGTAAACTACCCCGCTTTACAATTGGTATGAATAATATAAGTGATAAACTGTAAATTACCTATGATATGTTTACAAAAACGCTTACGATATTGTCATTCTTATTTATGTATTTTTCTCAGTAAGTGATTGTAAAATCTTATGAGAAATAAAGAATTTTAAACCGTAAACTAGGTGCAGGTTCTTAATCGAGACATAATGAAAGAAGAACAATAATACATTTACTGGGTTAGGTTTGGATTAAGTGAAGATCGAGTTTTGTCTAAATTAGAACAAAATGTTTAGCCTTAATTCGGGGTACGTTTAGACTTCCTTTGGCCTATGTAAAGTATGAGTATGTCAGTGTGAGTTCTGAGTAAAATCAGATTTACGTATAAGTTTGTACTAAGTATGCAATTATGACAAGAACGATTTCAATTTTGGTTTCTACTCCCACAGTATGTGCCTTTTAGTCCTTTATATTTTTCATTTGTAAAAGCGATTGTACTATGCAGTCTCGCGGTATGAACGAGGTAACGAATTTACCTGCTTCTATATTAGATAAATATGATACAATTATTTATTAATTAGCGAAAAAATGTGCTGAACGCGTTCAACGTCTCCACCTACGTTTACTTCCGCGTTTCGGCTAAAGGTAGATTTCAAAATAAAATCTTCCTAAAAATAGAAAAAAAGTGATCTTGCGAAAGCAAAATAAATGAAATTAATTTCAAAACCTACTGTAGTAGTAGAAACATGTGTATATATATATATATGTATATACATATATAAATAGCAGCACCGATTCAATATAAAATATTCACGTACCTTGTTCTTGGGAGTTGCTCGCTGCCTACAACATCTGCATTAACGGGAGGCTTACTGCCATTTATATACTGCGTTCCAATCGCCATTTGCCCTGTAATATGAATGAAATATGTGTGTACGGATCGAGTCACGTAGCGCTCGGTTCTCTCTGCCTACCCCGCAAGGGATTTGGCGTGAAGTTATAGATAGATAGATAATCAATAACATATTTAAGTGTTTGAATAAACAGAACCAAGAGCAAATTGGGCAAAAAAAAAATATTAAGAGCAGGCCAGTGGGAGCGAAGAGCGACTAGGTTTCAATTAGAATTCTAATTGTCGATACAATTCAGCTTTTACATTGACGACTTTGCTGAACCCATATTTTAACCATAATAGCACTATACTATTTTAATTTATATATAGACAAGTAACATACGAATATATATAACATATGAATACAGATTAGGTATTTAAAAATAATGTATATATATATCTTCACGCCAGGTTCCTTGCGGGGTAGGCAGAGAGTCTGTCCTTACACACCTCACTCGCTTCTTTAATATTCATAACTCTTTACATGCACGCTCGCCGGTTCCGAGGGCTACTGACATCGCCTTCTGATAAACCACGACCAATTTCTTCCTCGTCTCCTACATCCTTCCACTTTCGCATTGTATATATGTTTCGTCATTCTTTCATCCTGCATTCTTTCTATATATTCGAACCAACAGAGCATGCCTTTTCTTATATCAACACCGACACTCTTTTTCAGACCAATTCTCTTTGTTGCATCATTATGAACGCGGTCAGCAAGCGTTATGGCACAAATTTTGCGCAATGCTTGCATCTCGACCATATTTATCTACTAAGACCATAAGACTCTCTCTGCCATACCCAGCTTTCACTTCCGTAAGTTAGCGTTGGGATTAGCACGGCGTTGTGTTCAGCGAAGTGTACCTTCTGGCTTAGATTTCGGCTATTTAGAAGTTTACAATTCGCGCTGTTCCCTACACTTATTCGTAAAATAAACTTAACCTGTAAAATATGAAATTGACAAGTTAAATTAAAATAATAGGCAATTGCGTACAAAAGTAACTATCCGGCCACATATACTACATTTGAACAAAAATGTGATAAAACAATGCTTCGTAATCAATTGCAGATTTACAATATGTAAAATGAACCAGAGCATTAAGCGCGAAAATTATATTATTATTTCTTTCACGCGTTATCCCGTTTCCTAATCCACTAGGATTGGCGGGGTATATGCTACCTAAGCCTAAGGATTTGGCGGAAATACAGATTTTTACATAGAGCAACTACCGTTAGACCTCCACAAGCCAGAGGGAAAACCAGATCTTTCTTAGGTTAGGACACATGCCTTTAGAAATATAATTTCCTGGTCGTGTGGATTTCCTCACGATGTTTGCCTTCCCGGCCGAGCCGAGATAAATGTGTGCATAAACGCGAAACTACGAATTTAGTGGTACATGCCCCCGTCAATATTCAAACCGGGGCCCAGTGGTTCAATAGATCGGTTCCTTTTCCACTGGGCTATCACTGCTATTCTTTATTAGTGCCAAATATTAGTCTCCTTGTCATCATTCAAGTCTGGTCTTAGCTCTGAAGTTATTCATGAGCCATTTACAATGGCTCAGTCGTGAATGACGCGACTTTGACACCAACACTCGTGGGTTCGATGGATTCCCACACAAGGCAAACATTTGTGTGCATGAACATGTCTGTTTATCTTGGTCTGGGTATTTTCTAGTATGTATTTACAAAAAAAAATGTATTTACGTATGTTTATCAGTTGTCTAGTACCCATAACACAAGCTTCGCTTACTTTGGGCTAGGTGGCGCTGTGTAATTTGTCCGATAATATTTATTTATTATTATTATTTATTATTTTATTATTTACATCCAAAAGGAACAGTACAACAATCTAGGAAATAAGGTGGAAGTGAATCGCTATTGTCTTTACAATCAAAGCAAACCTCATTTGCATGTTATGAGTGATGAACCCTTCCAACTAGTAAGTAACCTTTACTTTCGAAAAACAGATATTGTTAGTGTTTATTTTTATTGTCACAGGTTAACAATGAGTACGTAAAGCACGCTGTAAAAATATTACACGCAGACAAAAATTAAAGGGGATCCCCACACACAAGAAACTAATTTATTCGGCTCTTTTACTAAACTATTATAAAAATATTTGACGAGGTCGGTGGCGTCACGGTTAAAAACGCGATTTTGACACCGACGCTTGTGGGTTCCATCCTCACACAGGGCAAACATTTGTATGCATGAACATTTATGTTTGTCTTGGTCTGGATTTTTTAAGAGAGGTAGGGTGCATCAAAGTAGCCCGTCTGCGGAAGTACCTCCACCACCTCTCAGAAGCGAAAACTCAGAGGAACCGCAGCCAAATAACAACTCCCTAGAGGGTTGTTGTGTTCCTGAGATCACCACTAAGCTCCTAAGGAGTTGTAATGGTCATCATCGCGCGAGTGATACTTAATGTATTGCAATAGCTACGGTATCTGCATCAGGTGGGCCCGTATGCATTCTTACGTTGTATAAAAATAATATGTAGCTATATATAGTGTGTGGGGGTTAGGAAATCGTGCGCGCGCAGTCCAATTCTACTTGCCGGCTTTGTCATTTGAATTGGGTGTCTGTCAATTCACACAAATTGTAGTTTGACATTTTATATGTTACCTGGAACGAGAATTTGAGTGTAGCAATGTGTAAATAGACCCTAAAAAGCACGGTCTATCCATTTCATAATAGAGCACGATCCCAGGGGCCCCGGAAGGTACTATTTTCTCATACCTACACAAAATGTGTAGGATAGAGTAGTATACTACCTACGTACTGTAAACGTATACATACCTGATAGTTTGGGTAGACGACCCATTCTCAGGTACCACGTGCTAAAGGTACGAGAAAATGTTACTCACTTTACTTTAAATTAACACTTTACAGAACTATCATATCTCAGACTTTACATTAAGTAAAATTCTAATATCCAAATAAGAAACGACCTTAACATATCTGTTTAATGGATGAAAGTGAGTAATATTTTTACATACCTGGGAATTGGGCAAAACCAAACATTTTGTGTATGTTCAGGGGACTCCGGGATCTCGGAATATAATGACAAAAATATCGTATTCACTGATAATTTGGACTGAAGTAGTAAGGTGTACGAAATAGCCTACTTTCCATTTTTATACACTTACCCATTTGGTGTCCTCCAGCTAAATTTGCCTCTCTTAAGTGGCTCAACGCATGTTCCGGTAGCTCCGCAGTCCTAAAAAAATGTTCTTTTTCGGACGTCGTGGCGTGAACGAAGAAGCATCTGGGACGTTTACACTTGCGATTTTCGAAGTCTCGACAAAATTTGTATACGCCGCCTAGTTGGGCCAGGTCTACTACGTGAGCATATATGCAAGAGTCTCCTCTTTTACAAATACCTCTGATAAAATCTTTGCACATTGTTTTATTCGCCGTTTCCGGAGGTTTTTCTTCAGTTGCCTTTGTTTGGTCATAGTCTAATTTCAATTCATTTTCCATTTCCTCAGATGTAACCAATGAGTAGTCTTCGTCTTCTATTTCTTTTTTTAAAACGAAATTAGCTGGACTGTCTGGCGGTGGGGGGTTGGGTGGTAAGGGCGGCTGAACTGATAATTTTAATTTGTTATCTGGTCTATCATCAGGTCGTGACTGTCGTGACTCTTCCACATTGTCATTATTAATTTGTCTGGTACCATCATTTTCAAATTTATATTTTAAATATTTGCGCATATTTTTAAAGTTGGGCGATGGACGAAACTTGATTGAAGAATTATCATCCCCTTCAGACTTTTGTTTATTCCTACCTGTATAAATTAAAATTGAACCATTTAATTAACACCGTTTACATGTAGAACTCAATAGTTACAAATAACTATCATGAAAAGAAGTATTCATACAGACAGTAGTTAATCTGTTCTTTTCAAATTAGGGAAATCTCAAAGGAAGGTTCTTGAAGGGTATACTTTCTTTCTTGCTACTTTCTATAATGCCTACTTTCAAGTTCAACTCACGTTAGGAAAACTAACTCGATGACGATGTAAATTGTGCCTTAAATTCCATTCATAAATAAAATAAAAAAGTTACTTTCAACCACATTATGTATTTTTTTATACAATGTCGGCAGAGAAACAAGCGTACACGGCCTTCTTTCTAGAGTTATCGCGTTTCCTAATTCATTAGGATTAACGGGATCCGCTACTTAAGCCTAAGAATATGGTGAAGATACTGATTTTTACATGGAGCGACTGCCGTCAAACCTCCACGACCAAAACCTTTCTTATGTCTCTTCCTCACACGTCTTTCGAAATGTAAATTCGTGAACATGCGGGTTTCGTCACGATGTTTTCCTTCACCGTCAAGCAAGTGATCGTTATAAATATGGTACATAAATCCGAAAACACGAATTTAGTGGCACATGCCTGGATTCGAACCGGTGACCGAATGGTCAATACGCCGGTTCTTTATCCACTGCTCATGAATATGATAACACGTACGTGTGTGTAATCCAAGTATACGATATGTGGTAGCGGTCCTTGGGATGTTTATAAATACACACATCAAAAGTGTCTAGGGATCAACATATATTTTTGCAATAACTTTTCTCCTGATTGATATTAATTAAAATTTTCTTTAAGGATTCATCAAATAAAGTGTTTTCGTTTGTCTACAGTAACGATAAACCAAGTCACCTTTGCATTAATAAAGAAATTTGCCATTTTCATAATAAAGGGATTTTGGACATTTGAACCACTAACATTAAAGTTCGAAAAAAAGACTGAAATAACAGTTTTCTTTAAAATTTTATTGGGTAACTTAAACAATTAATAATCCGTGTTTCTACCGCGAACACTAACAACACGTGGGAATGATAGAAGCTGGTTCCCGGCAACGTACTGTGGCTTTAGCTCTGAATACAAGTCAGAGTGTTATCAGTCGACTTTGGACACGTTACCGAAGCACTGGTACCGTGGCTGAGCGCCATGGAGGACGGTATCGCTGCACCACACGGAGACAAGACCGATACATTCAAATCACAACTCGAAGAGCTCCAACAATAACCGCCATGATGTTAGCCGTGACGCTTCATCACTCTTCAGGGAACTTAATTAGCGACCAAACAGTCAGAAACCGCTTGCATGAAGTGAACCTTCATTCCCGAAGACCGCTAAGGGTACCACCTATAGCAATGCACAATCGTAGGATTCGATATCAATGGGCTCTTGAACACAGAAATTGGGCAGAAGAACAATGGCGTTTCGTGTGCTTTTCTGATGAGTCTCGTTTTGGTATGAGACCGGATACAAGACCTATACGACACTGGAGAACCCCTGGACGCCAACAGCGATTGAAATCCTGCCAGGAAGTCCATCCTTATAGTGGTGGAACCATCATGGTATGGGCGGGTATTTGGATCGGCGGAAGAACTGAGTTGATTTGGATCAGAGGCAACCTCAACGCTCAAATTTATGCTGAGACGATTGTATCAGACGTCATCGTTCCTCTACAAGTGCAAATCGGTCCCTTATTTCAGTTAATGCATGATAATGCACGACCGCACACCGCAAGAGTTGTAAGACAGACTCTCGTCGCAGCTAACATCAATGTCATGCCCTGGCCTGCTCAGTCGCCAAACTTGAACCCGATTGAGCATGCATGGGATATGCTACAGAGAAGAGCTCTGCCGAATATGGAGGGTATCCAGTCGCAAAAAGACCTTTTTTTGTTGTTGCAACGAACATGGGCGGCCATTCCACAGCGTGATTTGGATGAACTCATTTTGAGTATGCCAAACCGATGTTCTTGTGTTGTTAGTGTTCGCGGTAGAAACACGGATTATTAATTGTTTAAGTTACCCAATAAAATTTTAAAGAAAACTGTTATTTCAGTCTTTTTTTCGAACTTTAATGTTAGTGGTTCAAATGTCCAAAATCCCTTTATTATGAAAATGGCAAATTTCTTTATTAATGCAAAGGTGACTTGGTTTATCGTTACTGTAGACAAACGAAAACACTTTATTTGATGAATCCTTAAAGAAAATTTTAATTAATATCAATCAGGAGAAAAGTTATTGCAAAAATATATGTTGATCCCTAGACACTTTTGATGTGTGTAGTTAGGAACACCTTAAGTATCACTCGCGCGCCGATACCTCTGCTGCTAACACAGCTTAGCTTACTGTTGACCTCACTCACACGCAGGAACACAACATCCCACCAAAGAGCTGCGGATCCATATTTGGCGGCGGTTTTCTGTGAGGTAGCTACACTACTTCCTCGGGCTGCTTTGATGCACCTTACCTCTCTTAAAATGTTTCGTCATTCTATCTCTACATGTCTGATCTAACGGAGCATGCCTTTTCTTAACACCAACACTCTCTTTCAGACCCACTTTCTTCCTTACATCCATACCAAGTAAACGTCACGCCACATTTTTGTAATATATGCACAAATAATGCTCGCATCTCGACCACATTTATTCTACTTTCATGCTTTCTTGGCCATACGCAACTTTCACTTCTATAAGTAAGTATAGTGTTGGGATTAGCACCGCGTTGTGTACATTTACAGGCACCAGTGACACCCTGGTGTTGCAACTGTCTAAGGCTAACGGTAACTGCATACCATCAGGTAGGCCATATGCCTGTTTCCTACCTTAGTGGTATGAAAAGGCCAGTTTCTACTTCACAGGTGAGCAACATTTTATCAACGCTGGAACCATCTATTTTTGGACAATCTATTTAAAATCAACTTTGTAAAGAAATCAATCTTAATTGCATATTCTCACTGTCACGAAGAATGTTCTAGCAGTATTTTTAATGAGCCCTTAACCGTTTCAGAGATCTAGCAAACACATAAACGTTACTCCAGCAGATAGAGACTATCTTCGCAATCATACGAGCAATAAATAGCAAAAAATCTCTCGTAGCAAAAAATAAGTCGCAAGATTTACCCCTTGTACGCAAGTAATGCTGGCTGGAATAGCAAATCTACCTTTTGTGAATTAATTACAAACAAACATTCATTTATGTTATCCATTTTTCTGTCATACAAAGTTACATTTCATAAATCGAAATGAAATATCAATCAATATCATCAACTGTAGAGAAAGTTATTTTTCTACTTATAAAATCATCAAAAGCACCCCAAGGGGGCAGTACCTCCACTTCACTCAAGACCGCAGTCAAATAACTGGAGATTTGTTGCATCCCTACGAGTGAATTAGGTTTCAGCTCCTGAGGAGATGTTATGAAAATAGACGGGGTGGCAATGTGCGAGCGATACTTTGTTTACCAAATGCTTGTTTGCCTCCCAGCATTATATATTTCCTTTTTATTAAATGTGTAATATTCTACATTTTTCATCTATGTTTTCATAAATTCTAGCTATAACAACCGTTGAAGAGATTTAATTTGTGAATAATGACTTTGTTTTGGATTAACTACCACCAGAGGGTAAAATGAAGGATAAAAATGATGAGGTCAAATGGCAGCTGTGAAGAACTCTACTAAATTAAATACAGTAAGCAAGTTGTACCCATCATATACTCGTACTTTCAGTCAAGCATATTTTGTTCACTGATATCATGTGATGTGCTCGCAAAATAAACTTTTGTTTCCTTCCAGATTAACTTCAACAGTAACAAATCGTCAGGCATCTTTTTAAAGTTGAAATCTACATATGCACTGAACAGTCATACACTGGATGTTTCGGTTTTTATCACTCATCAGTGAGGACATTTACATTGCCTTAGAAAGCCATATTCGAAATCGAATCGATCGAAAGGTTTCATTCAATATATAGGTAATATGTTTTTTAGAATAAGGTATTTAAAAAATTTGAATATATTATAACAAAAACATTATAGAAACGTGAAACTTATTATTTTATAATTTATCTAATATTTACGTATTCCTTTGTCAATTATAATTATTTTGTCTTAGGTTTTCGCGATGTGAATGTGTAACACATTGAATTAAACAATTTTTAACGGAAGTATCGCGTGTTTTATTTATTTTGTTGAACGTGACGTTTCGAATGCTTTGCAGCATCCGTGGTCGCAGGAAGACTAAGGTGACATTTGTCTTACATTGGTTATTCAATTATTACATCTACCGACATGGATGGATTAATTATATATGTTCCGATTCACACAAAAAAAATCGCTCACGGTGTCCGAACGTTTTTGAGTAGATCTCTGGGTTTGTGACTAGATTATTTTTAGAACTGGATCCCAAGCAGGTGGTACTTGCCAACCATCATCTTTATTGAAACTGGGGTGTTTTTACTTACTGTACACAATGTAATGACGGTAGCCCCGGTTAACCTATAGAAGTAAAAGTAGTAGTATAGCAGATAGAGCATAAAGGCAAACACGGACGTAATGCGAACGTTGCGCAAAATTTGTGGCGAAACGCTTGTAGATCGCATTCGCAATAATGATGTGAGAAATAGAGTTGCTTTAAAAGTGAGTATTGGTGTTAGAATAAAAAGTGGCATGTTCCGTTGGTTCGAACATGTAGAGAATGTAGGAAGAACCTCAAAACATGTAGGGATGTAAGAGCCGAAGGCCAAGACTCACCTACCGGGACTAAATGGTTGTGTTTTATCAGAGGTGATGACAGGAGCTCTAGAAACCGGTGAGTGTGCATGAGAAGAGTTATGAATGTAAAAGAAGCAAGTGAAGAGTGCTAAAAACCGACTCATATAGCAATTGGTTATCACTAATTATCACTCGAGAGACTTGGCGCGATGATATAGTTATAAGAGAACAAACAGACTGAAGGAGACTGTCACTCCTTCGCACAGTCACGCCATTAAGTTTCCTCTTTTATCTTTTGGGTATGGAAGCCTTAAATAAAATCTACTACTTTCAAAATAACTATTAATCTGACAATCACCTAATATACCGGTGTCCTTATTCATGCCTGGCTTACACGATGACGGTCGAGTTCTGACTTACTATGGGACTTATGTGGACAATATGCTCAATGGTTGTGGTCTGCGCTCCCAAGTCAGTGGTGATCCGTTTTCGGTCATAATCAGTAAAGTCTCAGCTGGGCTACCAATAAAACAACTAGTACAGTTATAAGAATATCTAACTCAATTTTAGTTGCATTGAGCAATTGCAATTCCAGCATAACAATAACAAAGGGCAAAATGTCCAGCTACACACACTTTTAACTGATGATGCATTAGCCAAATTACACAAATTTAACAGTTATTTTATGGGAACAGTTGTATGTTCAATTTTGAATTTGTCACTAATTAAATTTTATCAGAAAATATTGCAAATTATGTATTTCTGCAGGTAAATACTACTCTTAAAAGTTAACGACTACAGAAGTTTTGTAACAGCACAATCAGAGCTCTGGCAAGGAAAACAGATCCACTTTCATTGTTTGTGAAAGTGCTTTGAATACAAATTTTACATTCGCTAAAGTCAGAGGAGGAATGCTGTAACTAATATTTACCTAAATAACTAGTATGGCCATAAATACTGTTACACAGAAACTTTTTTTTTTTAACACTAATTATTTTGAATTTAGAAAGCGTTAATTATGTTAAAGACTTCTTTACATTTACCGCCGTTTTACATATTTTTTTTGTTTATTATCAAATTTCTATATGGAATGGAGTGGTAAAAAAAAATAGGATTGCAGTGATTGCCTTGCACAAAGTGGATATGGAGCGGTCGGTCATATTTAAGATACTTCAAAAGTTTGGTATCAGCCGTATGTTCGTATATCGCACTGTCGACAGATATACGAACACTTCGTTTGTTGAAGACCATAAACGATCGGGGCGACGCGTTAGAACTACAAAAGCTGTTAATACTGTTAAAGCCAAAATTCACCGAAATCCCATTAGGAAACAAAAAATGCTATTGCGAGAAATGAAGATTCCCGTTAGGACTCTGTCGCGTATAATAAAACAAGACCTGCCATGCCCTAAATAAATCCCTACAGTTGAAGATAGTGGATCGATCAAAACGCCTTCTGTCCTGATACGCAGGTGAAAGGCGCAGAGTACCGTCTTTTTTGATGAAAACATTTTCACGATGAAAGATCACTACAACAAACAAATTGACAAAGTGTACGCACACAGTTCTAAGGCAGCCGCCCAGGTGGTCGGAAAGATACAACGAGGTCATCATCCGGCGTTTGTAATGGTTTCGTGCGGTGTGTCTTATCAAGGAGTCGCAACGCTTCATTTTTGTGAAAAAGGAGTGAAGATTTCAGCCAAAGTATATATCGAGTTATAAGTATTGATCGAGTTGTGAATCCTCTCAGCAATACACTTTTTAAAAATGTACCGTGGACTTTCCAGCGGAACTCTGCACCTGGTCACAAGGCTCGAACTACCCAAGCCTGGCTCAAAACCAACGTTCTGGACTTTATAAGAACTGAAGACTGGCCCTCTTCTAGCCCAGATCTAAACCCCTTAGGCCAGGAGTTCCCAAACTGTTTTAGTTCGTGGCGCACTTACTTTTTACTTTTCACTTAATATTTTGTCTCGGCGCCCTGTAGTCGTGAGTACTCGAAAGAAGGTATTAGGATACTATGTAGATAGGTACAAAAATTTAAATTCACAAGTAAGAAATTCATAATTTAAGAATAAAAGGATATAAAATACAATCACAACTTAATCCGTGTGACGTGTGAGCTTGTTGATCTCCACGTATTTTTTCAGGTGTCTTGCTATACATTTATCTTTGACCAATATTTGCTTTTTATTACAGCTACAGCTAAAATCTGGCCTCACGTAAATAAAATGTTGCAAAATTAATGAGAATTCCTAATGCTTTTGAATTTAAAGTTGCTTATTCATTTTGAACCGATATCCTAAACTCCACCAAATCGGATTACGTGAATCTTATCTTTAGGCTGCTGTCGCGACAGTTCAATATTCTCTCTTGGTCGTGGGAAGGGAATTCTGGTGAGCTTGTGCATGGAATGGATTTTGGATCCACGCATGTTTTTCTTGTTGGATTCGATTAAAATTGTTTATTTTGCAAATGCCTAAATTTTGTTTCCAGGCATAAACAAGAGCGTCTCCCGGCATCCCTCTATATTCTCTATGGGACGCACCAGGGCGTCGCGGGGCACATTTTGAGAACCCCGGCCTTAGACTACAAATTATGGTCAGTTTTAGGACATGGGCTGCTCGAAACGACACGCCGACATTGTGGCTGTTAAGAAATCTCTGGAGCAAGCAGTGGCTAAATTTCAGCAAATTAAATTATATAATTAAAATTCAGCAAAGAATTAAAAACTTTGTGCTTTACATTTATATTTAGAAAACAAATTAACAACCCACAATATTATCACACAAATTCTCATGTCACTTCTTTTTAGTGAAGTTAAAAATTGAAGGAATCAACAAAAAACAAACATATTTTCTATTTTTTTTACAGTGTTATAGGACCCAAAGTGCATGAGTTCAACCCACATTTGGCGCAATAAAATCTAAAGACATCTTTGGATTTGTCCGTAAAATATCCTTTCATAGATAATTCAATAAAACGCGCATGGTATCGGTATGCAGTTTTTTTTCTATTGAATTCTGCTTTGTTGTATAATCTTACATTTCTCGCTAATTAATGGTTTAATCTTACGTCATACCGTTTGTACAGTTTGCTATTAAGTTGGCTATACATAGTAGAACCATGGTCATACAAATATGCATTTGGAATTAAAATATAAATTGAAACTTTCCGGTGATGCCATTACGCAATTATGTAGAGC
Organism: Pyralis farinalis; assembly: GCA_947507595.1. NCBI lineage: Eukaryota > Metazoa > Arthropoda > Insecta > Lepidoptera > Pyralidae > Pyralis > Pyralis farinalis. Next base: position 11,963,245 of record OX382265.1, on the reverse strand, counting down.
AGCATAGTTTTGAAAGTAACAAGTGGAAATGAAACAGCACAATAAAAATAACAAGAATAAAGCCTTTCATATATTTTTTACATGTATACAATGAACATACAGATAGTATAACATAATAAAAATCATTGGTCATCCATTTACTTTTAAAAATAGAAAATTTGAAACATAAAGACTCGTTATCTATCGCCAAGATAAAGAGAAGAGAGAAAAGTTGCAGTGTGTCATTTTTTATCTGTAGGTATAACATAATAAAAATCATTGGTTATCCATTTACTTTTAAAAATAGAAAATTTGAAACATAAAGACTCGTTATCTATCGCCAAGATAAAGAGAAGAGAGAAAAGTTGCAGTGTATCATTTTTTGTGTAGGTACCCACATAACCACAGACACTTTGTACTATACAAAAAGCAAAATATATACGGGAGCAAAAATTTTCGCTCGGTTTTGAGGGGTCTACGCACGTAGTGCGCGACGCTTCTAGGGATATTACTTCAATGCTATTGGTGGACTAAAAGTGAGGACCGCGTTGACTACTGCAAGCAAAAATAACCGTGTCAACCGTGAACTTTGTCGATAGTATATATGTATAACCGCGTGTAAGGATCGGTGCGTGTCGCCTACAGGGGACGCCCTAATCCGCGCGTCTAAGCAATTTTGGCCCAGAATTTTAATCCACTGGTTTGTAGGATTGGCAGTGTCGCGGCGTAAACGCTTCTTGTACCGACCCCAGTTCTACTACTATAATAACGTAGTAAGTAATTAAACGACATCATTTAAATTTAAAATGATGTAATTAAACTACATCATTTTAATTTAAAATGAAAAAAAATAAAGCCAAGGAAATGATTTGAAAATTTCAAAGAAATGTCGACGCGTGGATGCGTGACAAGTGTACTTACCGGTTTCGGACATTTATTATAGATTCCTCTCAAATGCTTTAAGTTATTTACCAATGTATACTATTAAAATAAACAAACCAAATTAATAGATAGGATTCAAAACATTATAGATAACAGTACCTACTACGGTTTTCGAGTATTTTCGACAGCGAACAAAACAACTGTCACACAACGAATGAAAGGAACGACGGCAACGACGCGAGTACGCGACGTGCCAAAGTTTTTTTTTTACAATTTAACCAGTGTTGCCAAACCTTATTTTAGAATGATAGTAGATAAATTGCAATAAGTTTGTAGAAATCTTAGACCTTTCAACAAAAGGACCAGCCTCGTAGGATCATTCACCTCTGTCATGGTCTCATGGTACAAGATAATGTGATCCCATGCGCGTATAAAAACTACTTGCGTAATCGATTCTCTAACAGTCTTGTAATCGTTATCGCTCCGGTGAGTCCATCATAAAGTGTTATACTAAAAATGCCAAACTATGCAGTTATGTCATGCAAAACGAGGTCGAACACTTCTAGTTTGCAAAAAGATGGAGTTACCTTTCACATGTAAGTTATTATTTTAACTGTTTTCATATAAAAGAAATTAAAATGGTGTGATAACGATTAATACATGAGAAATCGATTCAGTAATCGGCTTATCGTCAGATAGTGGTCCGTTTCAAGAGTGGGACCTCTGAAGGCTCTTGTATCCATTAACGACTTTTGGAGACGTCCATCTATTAAAATCAGATCAATCACACTTTTCTGTTCATTCCGTCTCCATGTGTAAGTGTGAATATCCTTGTGATGGAAGAACGTGTTCGACACAAGGAGGTTTCGTTCCATACATACGTCTAAAAGTAACTTACCAGCATCGTTCACTCTCTCATCTCCGTATGGACCAAGCACAACCTCATAACTGCTTCGCTTGGTCCCAACTCATCCATTCAGATCTCCACACATAATTATCTGTTCATTCACATCAGCAAAATTCAGAACACCCCTTGCGGTCTCCCAAAACTTCTCGAGCTCCTGGGGATTAGTAGAGCTTACAGGAGCATATGCTGCAACCAAAAAGACTCGCGTAATCCACAGTTTTATTTTAACCCAGAGAAGTCTTGGCCCTACTAAATCGTAATCTTTCACACCAGCGGCCAAGCGAGATGAAAGCACAACGCTTACGCCAGCGCTGGCATGATCGTCCTGTTTCACCCCGGACCACAGGGCCATCATGCCTACGGGCAGATCTTCGACGTCTTGGACTGGCAGGGTCGCGACGTGGACGCTTCTGGTACTGACCCCTATTTGTATTGTATTATAATGTATATTTTCTGAAAAGCTGGTAGATCAAAAATAATTAAAACTATGAGAAATGCATAAAATATACTAAGGATTAATTAAAAAACGTAGTGCCCGCGAGGGCCCAATGTTAAGTATAGATATTTTGAAATTATAATATCGTCAATCCCTATTACTTTTGTAACATTGTAGTCATAGACATAATAAAAAAAAGTAGACACCGTCTCCCGAACTAAATACTGAAGCACCGCCAAAGTAAGTCAGTTGCTATACGTACGAGCCGACACGCACACATTCACGCCATAGTAAGTCTACCGCCCGCCATTACGCACCGACACATCGCCACGTGATAACCTTGTCGTTAAAATAAATAATACCGTCGTGCATGGTGAAGAGCTGTCGGAATCATAGTGGTAAAATTAAAAAAAGCCAAGGGATTACTTTTCATAGGTTAGCAAGTAATTTTTCTGATTAAATAATCGTTTTCACTTAAATTAATTTTTCAAAACAATAAATCTATCGGTGTTACCATAACTCACATTTCCAAATTAGCGTAAATGTGGGAGATCATTTTTCTTTTGTTCTCTTGTAATTCTTACTTAATTCAGATACCTAATTTTGTTTAAATAGACGTATAAACTTACATCCTATGATTCTTTTACTGAACAACTATTATTCATACCTTTAATATTTTTTAGATTTCCATCGTCAAATGATGCATGGAAGAATGATTGGGTACAAATCATAAGAGAGTCCAGAAAAGAAAGCGGCTGGATTCCATCTAAATCCAGTACATGCAATATACATTTCTAGGAGTGGCTGCCGTCTTCTGTGAGGTGGAAGTACTTCCCCAGTCAGGCTAACGTCGTGCCCTACCTCCCTTTCGCCAGAGCCTCGTCTGGTCATTAAAATTGATGTATTTGTTTGGGCATTATTTATTTCAAATAAGTCTGTATCTGTATGTCCTATATAATAAAAGGAATATGTAATGTTAATATATTTCAAGTGTTTAATTTATTTTCATGAATACCTATTTTAAACAATACAAGTTACAAATCAACGAACTATAAAATTCGAGTTCCAAGGACAGTAACGAATCATATATATTTTTATTTCTTTTTAGTTAGTTTCTCTCAAGCTGTGGAATGAGCTTCCAGCCGAGGTTTTTCCAAGGGACTTACAAGGGACAAGGGACAGCATGAAATTCTTCAAGAAATGCGTGAAGAGGTTTTTAGAGGGTCGGCAACGCATGAGTGACACCCCTGGAGTTGCAAATGTCCATAGGCTACGGCGACTGTTTACCATCAGGCAGGCCGTATGCTTGATTGCCACCTTAGTGGTATAAAAAAAATAGTTAAAGAAATGGGAAATTTTCTTCCATTTGGCAACCCACTTGACACTCAACACATAGTTACATGCCGCCAGCGACATTCCGTCTGACTATTTTATTACGTCTATGATTGTAGTGAATTTTGCTAGTATGTTATCGTGAATATTTTAGAAGTGTGCGGAAAATAACCTAGTGTGGAACATTTTTTCATGTGTCATGACAACACAAAATGTTTTTGCGCGTGTTGTAATCGTTTTTATGTAGTAGTTACCTCGTCCCCCGTCAAAAATGGCAGAATTATTTGCTAACAGAATCACGCGTATGGCGCGTCCTTTTTTTGAAAGGTAGAAATTAGTAGGTCTTTAAAAGAAAAATCGGTAGATCTATAAAACGAAGTTAGTTACAAAACTTTCTACTCCTACAAATTACTTCGGATTAAATTCGTTGCGAGTTCCAAAGCAGCTGTAGTTTAACCCCCGGGATAGCAACGAACTTCACTGTACACTGTTTTTTTGGTGGTCGCCGCTGTTGATTCCGGCTACACAGGAGACATAGTGGTGGTCATGAATGGTGGGCCAGTCCCTTTAAAAAAATGCACTTCTTGTATAACTTATTTATGATTAATTATACCACTAAGGTAGCAATCAAGTGTACAGCCTGCCTGATGGTAAGCAGTTACCGTAGCCTAAGGACATTTGCAACACCTGCGGTGTCTCTTACTCATACGTCGCCGACCCTAAAATTTTAGTAGTAAATTAGTTCCTAGAACCAATACAAAATTAAGCACATAACACATGAATGTTAAGATTATTATATTTCATTTAAGATTTCATCATCATTATGTACCTACTTACAAATGAATTGATGAACACAACATAACCGTGAAAAACGAAACTGTCATTTACCAATAATCGGTCAATAAGCTCTCGGCCACTCGCTGCTTCAAAAATAGTAGTTAGTTCACACTAGGGCCATTAGACTAGTAATTTAATCGTGTAACAAAACGTTCATTATACTTACGGTGAAACGTTGGGAACGTTATAGAATGTTTTGGTATTTTATCATCATAAACTTGTTAAAAATAGATAAGTTTATGGTTGATATTGGTAGATAGGTAGACTAGAAAATAAATAGGAGCGAAATAAATAGATCTACCAAAAAGTTGGCTGATATAACAATCTTGACATTGACATACATATCGCTCGAGTGGGCCGGACCGTTCGCCCGGTGCGAGTAACTATCGGCCTGTGCGATTGTTGTGAACTGACGTACGTGCTGCTGGCTGAAAGGAGCGGCGACCGTTGCTGGTTGGGGTTAAAGTTGCATACGTCATCCCAGTCTACATTTATAAAATTTGAATTATGAATTATTTGAGCCCGAGAAACTGGAAGACTTAATAAATGCTGACGGTTCCTGCGATAGACAGTAAGATCTATTTCCGCGAGCTTTAATTATAACCTTCGCTTGAACCCATGTATCTTTATTTCTCACATCGGTTCTGTGATAAGTTATGCGTGCCACGACTTCATAACGATGGGTTTTGGATTCAAAGCTGTTTGCATGTCTTTGTGATTGTACAATTCGTCTCTTGATCGTTTTTGGCCGTAAAACTAATTCACTGCCAGGCAGTCTCGTGTTGAAACGCCGACCCATCAGCATCTGAGCTGGGGAATAATTATCTCCTCTCAGTGGACTGTTTCTAAAATTGAGTAATGCTAATTGCCAATCTTCACCGCTTTCGAATGCTTTTGTCTACAACGCTTTTACTGTGCGGACATTTCGTTCAGCTAGCCCTTTGGAGCGGTGATACATTGGGGAACTAGTTACATGGGTAAATCCCCACACCTCACTATTTTTTTTAATTTCCTGAGATGAAAACTGAATCGCTTTACCCATAACTAGTTTTTTAGGTATTGCAAAACGACAAAAAATATTTTTAAAAGCTGGTATTACCATGCTACTCAACAAATTATTCAATTTTGCAATTTTTACATATTTGGAGTAATAGTCTACGACTAATAACTGTTGTTTTCCTTAAAACTCACAGCCATCGGTATCGGCCGCTACAGTATCCCACGGCAGGGCTGGCACAGCATGCGGTGTGAGCGGCTCGCGCGGATTTACGGCCCGGTGACGCTGGCACGTCACGCAGCCGAACACAACACGCGCAATGCCCGCCGACATGCCCGACCACCATGATATCTCGAGCCCTTTTCACACTTTTCCACCCCTAAATGACCCTCATGAATATGTTTAAGCATTTCTCCTCTCAGAGTCTGAGGTATAGTGACACGATCGTTCCTGAACAAGATGCCTTTAACTAAATGTAACTGATTAATCTGACTGATTCATGTACTTCTCGTTTATTATTTGGCCACCCTTCCCTAAAAAATATTTTCGTTTGCAGTTTACCTAACATTTCTGGGGTGGCTTCTACGTTCTCATAGAGCGTATTAACATGCACTTTAAAGGTATTTTAGGAGCAGCGTTCACTACCGGCGGCACGGTGTCATCGATTAGTATTTTACATGCATTCGGGAGGCATCCGATGCCCTAGAATATATATATCTATATGTGTACTGCTCATTGACCGTACGTCACAGCGAGCTGTAATATGTAAACTGGCACAGGCCTTCAAACTCAATAAATAAATAACAACGAACATAAATATTTTTTGATACGATTTCCCGCCATTATATTTCAGTAAGGCATAATAATAAATTAGTAATCGTTTCTTACTAATTTCTTTCAATATAGTTTTACAGTTATTTATTTTTTTCACATCAAACCCAGCATTGACATTATTGTCCAACGACATAACCGATGCGTAGGCGCCACTATCCAGTTAAAACACAACCCTCACTCTATCGACATCGAGCGTGGCACACCATGACTTGCGCGGCCCGTCCGAAGCTTCGATACATATATTAGATACTAGCTGAAGTCCGCGGCTTCGCACGCGTGAGATTTGGACTTTTAATAGCCTTTGTTACTCTCCAGCCTTCAAATTCTTTCTGTTAAAAAAAGTCAAAGTTCACGGCCTTTCTTTGTAAGTAATTACAAACATATATAAAATATTTACACGAATGCTTCTTTATAAATGATGTTGGGCGTATTTTTCCCATTTGAGCTTGAGCTTGAGCAACGACATTTGCGGCATCACTCACTCGTGGACATGTCACGTATAAGTTGTCCATGCGTAAAGTAGCCCTAACTTCAGTGGCGGATTAACACATTTGCCGCCAGTAGGCTATTCAAATTTTGCCGCCCCTTCTGACCTCTGCATTTCGATACCCTACACGGACAAAAGAAGGTGAAAGCAAATATTTTATAATTAAAAGACTAAAAATGATTCTTTGTTTTTAAAATAATCTATATCTTATGAAAAATTAAGAACTGATTACATTCATTCTAAACCTGTCCAGTAAATTTTCTAAACTAATAATATTTATTCTAAACCAGTTTAGAAATTTTTTTTAGCTTCTAAATAATATAATCCATGTATCAATAAATACTTACATACAGCAGCATACGAATTTCTAGTAAGCAAGATATTTAACATCGTTGCATTCCAAAAATAACTGCAGTTTCTAAGCAATTGGTATTCTCATCACAAATATTAAACTACGAGTATATAAGAATACTTGTACTAATTTTTGATAAATTGCCAAAAAAAGATAAATTGTTTGTAAATTTACTTTGTGGCGCTCGGTTCCCTTTGCCTACCCCGTAAGGGATTTGGCGTGAAGTTATAGACATAGTAAAAACAACATAAGTAGGCCGACTCGAGCCCCGAGCGAACGATGATAGCCTAAACTCGTAGTGATGTCGCTTCTAGTTTATATAATCGAATCAAAAATGCATAATCTATCTATATACAAAACAATTTTCCCCTGTAGGAGAATCATCAGGGATCTATAATACAAAGTTTTTTATTATTTTTTGTACATAGACCAGGAGCTGACTACACTTTTTTCATTGGTAATGAAAAAAGTGTCGTCGTAGTGTAACGTCATGTTACGTGTTTAGCGATTTGAAAAATTACGGTCGAAATAGGATTAATTCAAACGTGGCTTTACTGAATCATGTATTTATTCAAATAAAATTAAATGATTATGAAATTGTATTGAAGTTATACTTCTTTAGGAGCGTTATGAAAAAATGTTGAATGAAATTTTAAGATATTGTAACACAAAAGTAACAAGTTGAAGCTGCCCGCTAAACCGCTCATTAGTCACGAAATATATGCTCAAAACTGCAGTCAAATAACAATTCCCTGGAGGGTTGTTGTGTTCATGCCAGTGAGTGACGTTACTACCTCACAGAAAACTGCAGCCAAATCACAAATCCCTGGAGGGTTGTTGTGTTCATGCGAGTGAGTGATGTTACCACCTCACAGGCAACTGCAGCTAAATAACAGTGTTCAGTCAGTCACTCGCATGAACACAACATCTGTCCAGCGAATTGTTATTTGGCTGCAGTTTTCCGTGAGGTAGTAACGTCACTCACTCGCCTGAACACAGCAACCGTCCGAGGAATTGTTATTTGGCTGCAGATTTCTGTGAGGTGGTAACGTCATTCACTCGCATGAACACAACAATCCTCCAGGGAATTGTTATTCGGCTGCAGTTTTGAGCATATTTTTTGTGAGGTAGTAAAGTCACTCACTCACATGAACGCAACATCTGTCCAGCGAATAGTTATTTGGCTGCAGTTTTCCGTGAGGTAGTAACGTCACTCACTCGCGTGAACACAACAACCGTCCAGGGAATTGTTACTTGGCTGCAGATTTCTGTGAGTGGTAACGTCACTTCCTCGCATGAACAAACAAGCATACGATCCACCCAATTTAAAGCTGTTTACACTTGCAATACATTAAGTATGCCTCGCGTATTGCCACCTCTGCTGCTCGTGAGCTTATTTGTGACGTCACTCAGATGTACACAACATCCCTCCAGGGAATTGTTATATGACTCCAGTTTTCCGTGAGGTAGTAACGTCACTCACTCGCATGAACACAACAACCCTCTAGGGAATTGTTATTTGGCTGCAGTTGCCTGTGAGGTGGTAACGTCGCTCACTAGCATGACACAACATTCCTCCAGGGATTTGTTATTTAATGATGCCAGAGAAGTATAACTTCTCACGCGCGTACAATTAGTACACGCACCCATTTTTTTTTTAGACTAAATTATTTTTTACTTTTGCATTTACTACACATCACAATTATAATCTTTATATTCGGAAATTTAATATTTTTACAGTAGCCTAAAATGATAGGCATTAAAAGTAGTTTTTACTGTGGGAAATTTGAGATTTTTTGACAAAATTACACATTTGATACAGAAAAAAAATCTTTTTACTTTTTAGCCATCTTTACGAATTTGTAGTTAAAGTAGGTAGGTAGGTACACGTACAAATTATTACGAGCGGGAGCGCAGCGGGGCGGCGCGCTTGGGTGTGAGCGGTATTACGCACGGTGGCGTAGCCACAACTGGCGCACCTTTAGCAGCGATAAATTTTGTCAGCGTGCGACGACTTTACTATGCTCTTACCAGCGAACTTAATGATCATGTCATTCGTTCCCGCACGGCACTCCACCTACCTACGCAAATACGTAGTATAAAAAAGTCGGTCAAGTGCGAGTCGGACTCGCGCGCTAAGGAACCCTTACCCATAAAACCCATTATCTATAAAACAGCAAAAAATCACGTTTGTTGTATGGGAGCCCCTCTTAAATATTTGTTTTATTTTAATTTAATTATTTTTTCTCAAAGCGAATATATAACTAAATGTTATGTGAATATTTCAAGCTTTTACCTGTTGCCGTTATAAATATCAAGCAAAAATGAGCAAAAAAATCACGTTTGTTGTATGGGAGCCCCCTTAAATATTTAATTTATTCTATTTTTTTGTATATGTTGTTATAGCGGCAACAGAAACACATCATCTGTGAAAATTTCAACTGTCTAACTATCACGGTTCAAGAGTAACAGCCTGGTGACAGACGTACGGACGGACGGACAGCGGAGCCTCAGTAATAGGGTTCCGTTTTACCCTTTGGGTACGGAACCCTAAAAATATTTGCAGATTGACAAACGTCAAATTAACCACTTTGACAGGTTAAGTTGGTCTTGCGAAAATGCAAGAAGAAGACCTCTCGGTCTTCTTGAATTTTTTCAGATTGCAAGACCAAGACCGATTTTACCTTGAGCCTAATTGAAATGTGCTTCTGGGCATCACATGGAAAATCCCCCTAGGTGGTAATTCCATGTTTAGTAAAAGGTAGGTATCGTGAAATATTGCTTGATCGATCAGCAAAGGTAAGGTAGGTAAAGGTAAAAATCCTTAAAAAGCGAAAAGGTCTATAATGCCATATTCCAAATATTTGAAAAAAAAAAATTTCGTTAGTTTCGTTTAGTTTTTACTATAAAACGAAGTAATATTTTTTTATTTATCTCGATATCAATCTCATAACAAAAATTCAATTAGTGTTTTAGAACGGCTCCGGAAGGTAAATTTAAAATTAAACCCGATGAAATGTGACTTTTTGAGAACAGAGATAGTATACTTAGGACACAAAATTACATCTGAAGGTATATTTCCCGACGGTAGCAAAATTAAAATGTTGCAAAGTTATCAGACTCCCACAACCAGTGATGACGTAAAACTATATGTCGCGTTTGCTAATTACTATAAACGATATTCCCAAACTTGCTAATGTGGTATTTCCATTAAATAAGTTATGCAAGAAAAATACACAATTTGAGTGGACACCCGAACATGAGTCAGCTTTTCAAAAATTAAACTATCCTTGATGAACCCTCCGATACTATCGTATCCCGATTTTTCAGAGGATAATAATTTTACATTACAGACAGATGCCTGTAAGACGGGTATTGCAGGGATTAATCAAAATAGTCGAGTTTTCGTCTATGTGACGCGTAATTTAAAACCTGCGGAAACTCGGTACCCTACTATTGAATTAGAACTTTTAGCTATTGTTTTAGTAGTACGTCATTTTCGACCATAATTGTATGCAAGGAAATTCAAAATTATTACGGACCATAAATCTTTTGTTTATTTGTTTAGTTTGAAAAATTCATCTAGTCGTCTTACCAAATTTAGGCTTTATCTTGAAGAATATGTTTTTGAAGTAGAATACGTCCCGGGTCAATGTAATGCAGCTGTGGACGCATAGAGTGGACTTCCGATACGTCATCTATTATCTTCGATCGATTATCGATTTAAAATCTATCCAAGAACACGTAGTTTCAGTTTTAACAAGAGCACAGAGTAGAAAAATTAGTCAAGCCACTAGTTTCACTGATCCAGATAAGAACCCTGGCCACTTCATGCAATCAACCAGCAGTATTAGAGGTAGTTAATAGATTCAGGCGTTATTTTGCAAAAGTCAAATTTACATGCAATTGGTGGCGGAAGCACACAAAGCAGGTTAGATCAAATTGCATGTATTAGAGGTATTCAAAAAAACTACGAACGTGGTAGAATTGGTGTTAATATAATTACCCAACGTGGACTATTTTAAATGTTCCGGAAATATAGTGTCGAATGCGGGTTATTGTGTTTATGTGCCAAGTAAGGCAACAATTGATAAAACAAAGATATTTGTACCGATCGTTGTCAACCTCAGAGGTGCTAGTGAGGGACTTAGAGGCCTTGTGTAATAGGTTAAAAATTGCAGAAGTATTAATAACAAAAAATAATGATTTATTACGTGAAATAAAAAGTCTCGTACAATAAAAAAAAAGATTAAATTTAACTTGCCCGCAATTTCTTTTAATAAAAATTGCGGATCTGGACGAAAAAAGAATTGTATTAAACGACTTCCTCTTGTTGCCTACAAGTGAACTCGCAGGCGAGAATGCTTGACAATATAAAAAAAATCATTTTTACTTTCCTGAAATGAGTAGTGATATTGTAGATTTTGTAAAAAAAAATGTAAACAATGCCTGGTTTGCAAACATACTAACAGACAAATTAAAGAATCTATGGAAATAACAACGATAGCCACTTCGGCTTTTGATAAAATTAGCTAAGACATAATGGGACCACTAGATATATATGATAATAATAATAAATACATTTTAACTATACAATGCAATTTAAGTAAATTTGTAGAAGCTTATCCTTTGCAAATTAAAGATACTCTAACAGTAGCTCGAAATTTTGTAAATAACTTTCTTTTACGATACGGCATCCCGAGTGAAATTCTAACCGACCAGGGAACGGAATTTCTTTCCTCCGTCTTATCAGAAGTATGTAGTTTATTACTCGTAAAAATTCAAAAGTTGCATTCAACTGCATACCATCACCAAACTCTTGGTTCTCTTGAAAATACACGTAAATCATAAGCGCCTCTCTGAGAAGTTGGTTGCCCCATTGGTGCGATTCTTTCAATACAACTGTACACTCTGAGACAAAATACAGCCCATTTGTATTAGTTTTTAGGAAAAAATGTACACTACCGAGTAACTTACAAAATAAAGTTATAGACGTATTTGGCGAGCTCGGTGGCTCAGTCGTGAATAACTCGACATTGACACCAACACTCGTGGGTTCGATTCCCACACAAGGCAAACATTTGTGTGCATGAATATGTCTGTTTGTCTTGGGCTGGATGTTTTTAAGAGAGGCACATCAAAGCAGCCCGCCTGGGGAAGTACCTCCACCTCACAGAAAACCGCAGAAAATAACAACTCCCTAGAGGGTTGTTGTGTTCCTGCGTGTGAGTGAGGTCACCAAAACGGCATCGCGCGAGTGATAATTAACATATCGCAAGCGTTAATAGGCTACGGTACCTGCTTTACGCTAGTTAAGGTCGTAACGAATATCGATACAAAAGCGTTTACATAAGTACAGGCACCCATTTATTTTTTAATCTTTTTTTATTTAAACCACTTGGTTCCCAGTTTCGGAAGGAGATCATTTGGAATCATATCCTAGTCGATGTTAGATCTTTTGCTGAAGCAATGTAAGAACCCTGACTACAATTCAATAGGCGTGCATAGGCGTAAGGGGTTATATACCTACAAATACGTATGTCCTTTCGTTTTGTAGGAGGGCTTGGTTCACTTAGTCAGTTCTGAAACTCAATATATTTTATACAATGATAGGAGACGTACAGCATACGGTTCACTGGATAGAAAGTGGTTACTGTAGCCTATAAATATAATACTACCCTGGTATAATAGCTGATGACGGGATATTTTGGGTACTTATAAGGGAAACTAATCGAAGAATGGGAGCGACATCTATGATCTTTGCTACCCTGCTGCAAACAGCAGATGAGGGGATATTTTGTGAATAAGGGCAAATAAGCGACATCGACATGATCTTGCCGGGTGATTTCTCGGGTGAACCAGGTATGATCATTACCAGTGGGGATGTAGGCTGCCCTCTTGCTTAACCTCTGTGCTAAAGATTACGGTTTGATAGGTCTAAGGCATCTCTGAGTTGAATAAAGTTCACACGGGAGTTCTGATTGTAGCATATTTTCCCTTGAACTCTGCCATCTACCATCAACTTGGTCCACATGATGCAGGTAAGATGATTTCAGAGGTATGTACGGAAAGAAACTCTATTGTTTCGAATGTATTATTCCATAATAAGGATATTCGGTATTCTGTGCGATCATTGTTGGTAGATGCCATTTATAACCGCACCGCTCGCCGACGGCGGGGAGTTCACCCTCACACGCTTGAACCGCAATGGTCGCGTACGGTGCCGTTCCAGAGAAGTTTCCTTCCGAGAACACTCAAGCTGTGGAATGAGCTCCCAACCGAGGTTTTTCTAAGGGACTACAGCATGGAGTTCTTCAAGAAATGCGTGAAGAGGTTTTTAGAGGGTCGGCAACGCATGAGTGACGCCTCTGGTATTGCAAATGTCCATAGGCTACGGTGACTATTTAACATCAGGCAGGCCGTATGCTTGATTGCCATTAGTGGTATAATCAATCATAAATAAGTTATACAAGAAGTGCATTTTTTTTAAAGGGACTGGCCCACCATTCATGACCACCACTGTGTCTCCTGTGTAGCCGGAATCAACAGCGGCGACCACCAAAAAAACAGTGTACAGTGAAGTTCATTGCTATCCCGGGGGTTAAACTACAGCTGCTTTGGAACTCGCAACGAATTTAATCAGAAGAAATTTGTAGGAGTAGAAAGTTTTGTAACTAACTTCGTTTTATAGATGCAAAGGTTAAGTGTCAAGCTTTGTTCAATCACCAAAGACTGTACCTACCTACAATTGTAACAGTGTATATATCACAATAATCTAATAATATTGTATAATAATAATAGTGCCTGCCGAAGTAACATCAGATAGGATAGTTATGGCAGGTGTCCGTCTCTCTTCTGTAATAGCCCAGTACTAATAATCCCTCCAGATCTCATTTCAATAGCTCAATTATTTCTGACACATTTGCAATAGTCCCAATACCTGCTGTGACCTGTTCCTTGGTATATCCTCCCATTGATATCCCTCAAAGCAGGTCACAGCTGGTATAATACATTACATCATTCTTTTAGAAGGGGCCTCTACGCGTTGGATTCATATCCCCGCGCACGCCTATCAAGTGACCGGGATTAAAACCGTGAAATAAGAGAATAATAGTGTCTCGTAAACTCGAGCGACGACTAGCTCGGTGGCGCAGTGGTGAAACGCGCTGTTACGTTACTTTGACACCAGCGCTCGTGGATTCAATTCCCACACAGGGCAAACATTTGTGTGTACGAACATGTTTGTTTGTCTTGGTCTGGGTATTTTTAAGAGAGGTAGGATGCATCAAAGCAGCCAGTCTGGGGAAGTACCTCCACCTCACAGAAAACCGTAACCAAATAACAACCACCTAGAGGGTTGTTGTTGTGTTCCTGCGTATGTGGGAGGTCAGCTCCTAAGGAGTTGCTGTGTTAGCAGCAGAGGTGGCGATGCCACGCGAATGATACTCAATACTCAATGTATTGCAAGTGTTCATAGGCTGCGTAACCGCATTACATCAGGTGGGCCGTATGCTTGAATGACTCCCGACATTGTAAAAAAATGTTCTAAATAAATAAAAATAAGTGAATAGAAAATACTTTATAGAAAGCTATACAATTCAATCCCTGTTTGTGCATAAATTCAATTTAGTTAATAATAACAAAGGTAATCTATTAACATTAATGAGCTTTCCTTGATAAATTTTATACAGTTTTCAGTCAAAATTCAACAATCACAATCCAATAAGCACCACTTGTTTTAAATTGATATTGACTACACGTAAACTTCTCCCCTTTTAGATCCATTTGGTTTCCTATTTAATTCTGGAGGCGTGCTGGTCCCTGTTGCGCTGTGTTCGCTGTCACGGTCCGACGCGGGTAGTTCAGTGACGGTGGCTCGTAGTGGGGCAGGGGATCCTCCCGCAGAGGGACCACGATCTGGGCGGGGTGTTGAAGGCGCCGAGCCTACTAATGATAGCCCCATTGGGGACAACGTCACTGGTGACACTACTGGGGCTGCCGTTAGCATCGGTGCGAGCCCCGTAGGAGAAAGCACCGCTTGTGCCAACGCTGTAGTGCCCGGTTGCCCCGCGTGCAACGTATTGTTCACCGATCCGCTGTCCAGCTCTTGTATCGGCGACAACACCAGTGCGCCCAGCACTGGCACTTCGTTCTGGTAACCTTGGTGAGCCATTATAACTCCCATATTCTGCATGCCCATTGCTAATCTGCTCTCGCGATCTATCACCTCTTTGGTTACGTCTGGCGTGGGTATGCGGGGTCGATTCCTCAATGTTATGGGTACCGCTGAACCATTACTTTTTTGACCACCTGAAACAAAAAAAAACTTAAATTGACAAATATGTAATATACGTCTATGGTTTTTACATCATGTAATGGCTCCATTGCCTAATATTATGAAGGAACTATTGATTTAGTTCCTTTTGAGTTTTTACTCAACTTTTTGAGTTGATACTCGGTTGAGTATCAACTCAACACACATATTTCTTTATAAGCTTGTACTGACAACATTTTGACGCGGTCAGACCTCCAACTATTAGCAATGCACAAATATATGTATTTGTTAGAAAATCTCATGACGAAAATCGTATAGGTACCGAAAGAATAAAGAGCAAGCAAGTATATCTTCAGTGGAGATTTTTTTTTATTTCGATATATCGCTGTAAGACCGTGCTGCTTTTTTATTTTATAGCTGCCATTAATTTAATTAAGTTTCGTTTAGCTATTCCTGAGATACAGATTTTGCATTTTCCTATGAGAAACTTTTATTTTTAGTAATAAAGGTATCCGATACATTAATAAAATGTCATTAAAATTCGTATATTAGTTTAAGCGATGCGTGCACAGACCGACAAAAAGATTTTTAAAATTGTATAATTTAGAAGTCTACTTTGATTCGTTATAAAGCCTTTTGCAATATTTTTTATAAAATACAGATACGAACGTATTATAGTTGTATTATAATTATACGTAAAAGTAGAATAATTTTAGCATTCGAATAATAATAAACCTTAAAATGGGATAAAATAGCTCATATTTATCTTAAAAATCAAAATATACCTTACATGCACCTTGTCAATCAGTAAAGAAGTCTCGGGCAAAGTAGAGGCAAGCAGCCTACAACAAAAGGCACCACCACCATACAGAAGTCCGGAACTAAGTAACACAATCCTGTAGATTTGTTATGTTTCTGCGAGTAGAGGTGCGAAGGATCGGTGCGAAGTTGGGTCGGGTAGTGACTTTTTATCAACAGTAGCAGAATATCTATAGTCAGGATTCTACATATGTACTATCCTTTCTCATCTCCTTTTGGGTTCGCTTTAAATCGAGACGCCGACTACATTGACAAGGAAGGAAGGAAATAGACTAACATACCATGCCTAGAGTTCTGCCGATGCTGACCTCTACCGGACTTGCGTCCTACTAATCGTTCGTAGAGAGACATCTTATGGTGAATCGGTTGCTGAACGGGTGGCTGTCCAGCCTCGGGGCTCGAATACACCACAGAGTTGTGACGATTTCTGCCGAAAAATCCACCAGACGAATACGCCGTAGACGCTGACCGAACTGAGCCCATTCTTGATATTTGTCTCTGAAACCAGTTTTTTCGTCGTTCCACCAATGGAGTATCAACACTTTCCTGAAAAAAATTGGAAAGGCGAGATTAGAAAGTTCAGTTACAAAAACTTCAATATTGCGAGAGGCTTATCGAGAAATTGATTATTAAAAATAATAATAAAAAATAAAAAAGATTTATTTGCCATTGGATTCTTGTGGACACTTAGACACGTCTTACGTTTTAAAATATAATCTTAATAAATTTTTGTTTCTTTATTATTCATATTAATTAAATGTAAGTAAAGTACGTCTTAAAGATGTTTAATAACCACATGGTCCGTCCATATTAATCTCCTGATATGAATTTTCAAAAGATAGAACGTCGGGAGGCATTCGACTCACTTGATGTACCTAAAGGGATTACGGTGGCCTATGAAATTTTGCAACACAGAAATTATCGCTCGCTTGTTGCTCTATGGCTCGCTATGACGAGCTCGGTGGCTCAGTCGTGAATGACGCGACTTTGACACGAACGCTCGTGGGTTCGATTCCCACACAAGGTAAACATTTGTGTGGATGAACATGTCTGTTTCGTCTTGGTCTGGATGTTTTAAGAGAGGTTGGGCGCATCAAAGTAGCCCCTCGGAAGTACCTCCACCTCACAGAAAACCGCAGCCAAATATCAACTCCCTAGAGGGTTGTTGTGTTTCTGCGTGTGAGTGAGGTCACCTGCAGTAAGCCCAAGAAGTTGCTGTGTAAGCAGCAGAGGAGGCATCGCGCGAGTGATACTTAATTTATCGTAAGCGTTAATAGGCTACGGTACCCGTATGCTAGTGTGCCTGCCGACGTAGTATAAAAAAGGAGTGATGCTATCCCTGCCGTTTATACAGCAACCCTCAGGAGTTTGGCCACCAACGAATGACAAATTCTCAAATTACTGTTGGGATCGCGGCGTTTGACGCATTCAATTATTGATTGAAAGTGTTGAAGATGAAAAGGCACAGTGTGAACATAGCTTTAAAGTAGTTACATTATGTGGGCCAAGCTTCAAGTTGCTATAACGAAATATGTAGAGAAATGAAAAGGTACTAACATAGTCTGCGTATGTCTCGTCATGGCTCTTCCGCGGCGCCTGCACATTCGCGTATACAGCATCCTCAGCCTTCACCTAAAATATATGAATGTCTTAAAATATCAAATACGAAAATAGGATGTAAGATTTTCTCCACAAGTTTGCTCTCCACGTACACTCGGTGCACTATATAAATTGCGAAAGAAACTAAAGAAACGCAAGGCAATACCTAAATATCACCTCGACTGGCGAAGTACCGCCTCTCACAAGACTGTTATCAAATAACAATTCCCTAATCTAATTGGTGTGTTCATGGATCTAAGTGCTCCCGGTTGTTACTCACTTCCAGAACATGTCGCTTGTTATCGCCAACAGCATTGGGATTCTTGGTGTCAAAATGAAGGTAAAAGTCAAGCTAGCGTCCAAGAAATTTAGTAAGGCACAGAGAAGCAGTACTTCAAATCGGGGCTAAGACTTATTATATACTAGCTGCTGCCCGCGGCTCCGCCCGCGTGGAGTCAAATAACGTAGCCTATGTGTTAATCCAGATCATAATCTATCTACTCGTACGTGCCAAATTTCATTCAAATCCGTTCAGCCGTTTAAGCGTGAAAGAGTAACAAACATCCATACATACAAACTTTCGCATTTATAATATTAATAGGATACGTCTCAAATCAGACCACAAATGGAGTCACCTTTGGGCCGGAGCACCTTACTATAGCTAGGACCTTGCGACTCAGTTCAGAGATGATCTGTATGAATTGTAGACGAACTTAAGCTTACGAACTGCTTTGAGCTTTGAATTTTGAAGAGAGACTTGGCTTCCCTTTTTATTTTTTACAGAGTGTACAATGGGTTGTGTTTCCAAGAGTTCTCTGATATGATGCCAGCTCCAACAGCTTCTTTCTACAACGGCCCAAGTTCATCCGGCATGGAAAATCTGCGGGCGGCATGTATAAGATGACGGCTATAGCAGACGCTTAATAAACGCCTATGATTGATAATAAAATTAGCTTAATATTGGTAAGCACGCAGTACTACCAAAATAGTAGGGGGATTGACGATCATCATTGTTTTAACTAATCCATATATCCGTCATTTGTGAATGGGTTTTGATTAAAAGATAAATAAATAATTATAGACAGAAAGTAATAAATCTGTAAAAAATATTGAAAATCCTTCACAAATAACAAAGATGGGACTAGTTGAAAAGTTCTGATCCGATGCCGACATCGATCCTATTTAATTACCCCACAGAATCTAACAATATAACATATAATAACAATTAGGTACCTTATAGTGGTCAGCGGAACAAGGTGGTTCGTGGCGCCTATAGTGTTCAGATGCCACTGTGTATGGTAAGTCCTTCGGGACCACCTCTTCCCAATACTGGTCCTTGAGGAGTTCCGGATGCTCCTCGTGCATTTCATCTACTATCATGTAGGCAGCCTGAAATGAAGACATACGTGTCGTGGGTGGATTCTCTTATTAACCCTTCGAAACCCGGGTGGTCGTATATGACCGCGAAATGTATGGGAAAACGTATATAACGGGTTCTGACTGGACCCTATTGCACATTCGCCCATGTTTGCATTCTATTTACATATATATGGAAAGCTTTTAATTTAAACGTGAAAGTAATTATATAGCAGGTAATTTCTTCACTTTCACCATTTTTAGCGTAGATTTGGTCTTTTTTTTTTGTCTTTTTTTATACCACTAAGGTGGCAATCAAGCATACGGTCTGCTTAAACGTCATCGTAGCCAATGGACATTTGCAACACCAGGGGTGTCACTCATGCTTTGCGGACCCTCTAGAAACCTTTACACGCATTTCTTGAAGAACTCCATGCTGTAGTCCCTTGGAAAAACCTCGGCTGGGAGCTCATTCCACAGCTTGAGAGTTCTCGGAAGAAAACTTCTCTGGAACCGCACAGTATGAGACCATGGCGGTTCAAGCGTGCGTAATAAAAAGAGGACATAAAAGTATATTCTAACTACAATACAGATCCCCTATTATTGTAGCTGAAATATAAAATACACATCTGTCTCAGTTTGTCTATACGTACGTATATATTTGTATTATTCGTTACAAGTCGCAAATGTTACTGTAATCGAGAATTATTTTAAACGATTTTCGATACGTTAATAAAATAAATTCATGTCATGATTTAAATTATATAAAGCTGCTTTGTTGAAGTTATATCTGTTGGGTTGGCATTGGAGGTAGTGGAGGAACAAAAATTAATAGGTTATAAGCAATAAATAAATTATACTCAATTTTTCGTTTCGTGTTTACACCAAGTTAGCCCACTGGATAAAATGCATAAACAAGAGATTAAAAATTCATATTAGGAATTTGTTACCCAATTTATTGTGATTACTAACGTGCGGGTACTGGAAAAAATCCTGAGACTACCGAAGAGAAACGAAAATTCATATTCAAATGTTTTAAAAGAAAAGAATGCAATTAAGAAAGGTAGGGCGAATCGTCTTGGGAACTATTGGAGTTACTTCCCCAGACTAGCTGCCTCGATGTGCTTTACCTTTTTTTATACTATGTCGGAATGCATAAAAGCATACGGTCCACCTGATGTTAAGCGGTTACCGTAGCCTATTAACGCTTGCAATACATTAAGTATCACTCGCGCGATGCCGCCTCTGCTGCTAACACAGCACCTCCATAGAACGTTACTGGTGACCTCATTTACATGCATATATACATACAGGAGCACAACAAGCCTCTAGGGAGTTGTTATTTAGCTGCGGTTTTCTGTGATGTGGACTTACCCAGACGGGCTGCTTTGATGCGCCCTACCACTCGTAAAAATACCCAAAGCAAGAAAACAGACATGTTCACGCACACAAATGTTTGTGATGGGAATCGAACCCACGAGCGTTGGTGTCAAAGTAACGAAACAGCGCGTTTCGCCAATGCGCCACCGAGCTCGTTGCTTACCTCATAGAAAACCGTAACCAATTAACGTCCTAGAGGGTTATTGTGTTCCTATGAGTGAGGTTACAAGTAAGCTTTCGAGGAGTTACTGCATTAGCAGCTGGGATGGCAACGCTTGAACGGCACTCCCCGTATTTAAAGTGCTCGTGAGCTACAGTAATACTTTACATCAGGAAGACCGTATGCTTTGATGTTTACCGTCGTTGTATAAAAAAAATACACAACTGTAATTTGTGACTTTACCTTTATGTGCCGGTCTATGAGCCAATTCAACTCAATATCGTCATCATCCTCCCCGAATGGATTGATGAGCACTTCAGCTACTTTCAACCAGCCTACGTAGAAACAGAACTGGAAACAACAAGAAGACAAGTGAATTGAAATTTCATAAAACTTCGACTTTTGAGTCCTTACCCCAAATTTGTGGTTCTCCGTCCATCTATACATTAAAATCAGACAAGTTAAGGATGTACAGGGAATGTTTTAGGGTTCCGAACCACAAAAGGAAAAAGGAATCCTTATTAAGGCTTATAGGATTATTTTGTTATCCCTGTGTCCGCATGTCAAGTTTTTTGTGGAAGTATTAAGTTAATATTACATATTCAATCCCATAGAGCAGTGAAAAATCAATATTTTAAGTCAACGTAATCAAAAGATACGGCCGTTTAAGCCGCAAGATCGTTGTGTTTTTGGGAGTGAGTGAGGTTACATTCGTAGAGCTCCTGAGGAGTCGTTGTGTTCGCAGCGTAGGTGACGACGCACAGACGATGTTATGAAAGCTTGCATTACAGGAATATTGCATGTAGTCACAGGCTACAGTAGCCATTTTACATCAGTTGTATACCTGTAAGCCTCCCCACATGCAGGTAAAGCTTTTTAGTAATTATTAAAAAATGCATGAAAGATCTTGGAAAAGTTGACCATTTGATACAACAGTTGGGTAGTTTTTACATTAAGACAGGTACTTTAACTACGAACCTGTAAAGCCGTGAAGAGAGGGAAGTAAACATCAGGTTCGTATTTGGAAGTGCTGCCAGGAGCTGGTGGCACAAGTTGGCGGCCCATTAGGGCAGCTACGAAGTACGTGTAGAGAGCCAGTGTCACCACCTGGAAACAAGTTGAACCAGTTATCAGTACGTACCAAAACATGTTATTTCGTACGGAGCCAACAAAATGTTGACGGATATTACTTTATATTCGTCTCTTTTGTTTTCCTTTTATCTTTATGTCTTCGTGCGTGTCTGATTTCGTCGCAAAAGAAATGATTGTTTGTACGATACTGGTAATAAATCTCAGATTTTGTACTCGGCTGAAATAATTTTTAACATTCAGAACACATATTATGCGTAACGTAATTCGTCCAAATCTTGACACCCACCCAATTATTGGCATCCTTACTTTTATAGACAAATAATAAGATTCCAATGTAGAAAAGAATGTGCCTTTTTTATTAACTAAAGTTTAAAAAAAGTTAACTAAAGTTGTAATCCTATTAGATTCCATAGAATATTAAATATTTCTAATTATTTCAAGATTGCTTTTTGAAGTACCAATAGTTGAACGGATTGCCCTATTAACTCAGGCCTGATGCTGCTATCTTAAAGCTTTCTATTTTCAGGACAAAAGTATTTACGTTTACGTTGTAAATTATATATGGGTTATTATATATATATATTCCGTTCAAACTGGAATGTATCAGTGTAATTAAATATATTACTCCTTTATCATAATTCTTAACAATATTAGTAACAAAGTTAATCTACCTCAAACGTGCTACGTTGTCAGTGTAAATATTCTATGACTTTAAACGAAATATATATATATAAATATATATAAATTAAATATTTCGTATATCTGGGAAACGGCTCTAATGTTTAGTATGAAATTGTATTTAGATAAGGTTTCCCTTTTTAAATAATACCAAGCAAAAGACAAATAATACCGAGCAAAGCCCGGCCTACCAGTTTTATTAACGCTGGTCTCCCCTATTAATAATGTTCGTAGGTATTTGTCTTTTTGACGCGTGATAGCAATTTTTTGACCAGATATTTAAATCAATAAACATGTATCTGACGCAGAAGGTAATATGGTTATAAATATAAATATTGTCGGACAAATTACACAGCGCCACCTAACCCCAAAGTAAGCGAAGCTTGTGTTATGGGTACTAGACAACTGATAAACATACGTAAATACTTATTTTTTGTAAATACATACTTATTATACATAGAAAATACCCAGACCAATACAAACAGACATGTTCATGCGCACAAATGTTTGTATTGTGTGGGAATCGAACCCACGAGCGTTGGTGTCAAAGTAGCGTAACAGCGCGTTCCACCACTAAGCCACCAAGCTCGTCATTTTCGGTTATATACAGGCGAAAAAAAAATCCCACAATAAATTAAAAGTTAAAATACAATCTTCTACTAGAAACATAGCGCTTGTTAATCAGTTTCGTGCATTGATTCTCATTCGTCTGGCGGTTTGAATAAGGTGGAGGACGAGTCCGGTAGGATCAGACGACGTAGGAGGGGGATTTGAGTGAGCTCGCCGCCCGGTGGTAAATAAACTTTTAGGTTACTTTTGACCTCAATGGAAAAGTAGGGCCCTTTTTACGCTTAGAATTTAGTCACCAATCAGCTAAGGTCATAGATTAAGGTGGACTTATAGGCTTAGTATATGTACATAACACTGTAAAGAGGACTGTGTTTATAATGAGTAAATGTGTTGATTATATTGATTTCTACTAAGTGTAACATCGGTATCTAGTAAGCAATATTAAAAATATCACTTTTCAGAATTTTCTAGTTTGTCTGCTGTTTGTTTACTTGCATGATCCTTGTTCTTTTTATATCACTAAAGTGGAAAACAAGCGAATGGCTTGCCTGATGGTAAGCTGTTACCATTATAGCATATGGACATTTGCAACAGCAGGGGTGCCAATCATGTTTTATCGACGCTGTATAGACCTCAACACGCCTGAAGAACCCCGTGCTGCAATCCCTTGGGAAAACCTCAGCTGGGAGTTTATTCCATAACTTAGGAGTTCTCGGGAGATTTTTGAATTGAAAACTTCTTTAGCTTCTTCTTCTTTTGTATACACAGCGGGGAGCAAGATATCTTGGACTTTAGCAATGAAGTCTTTTTTCATACAACGTCAGAAGACACATAAGCATACTGCGCACTTGTAAAGCTGTTACCGTAGCCAATGAACACAGCTTACTGGTGACTTGACTTATACGCAGGAACATAACAACCCTTAAGGGAGTTATTATTTTGCTGCGGTTATCTGAGTTGGAGGTATTTCCCCAGACGGGCTGCTTTGATGCGCTCTACCTCTCCTAAAAACACCGAAAGCGAGACAAACAGACATGGTCCTGCACACAAATATGTCTCCTCTGTGGGAATCGAACCCACGAACATTAAGTGTCAAAGTAGCGTTACTAACCACAGCGGCGTCACCGCGCTAGTCAGAAGTCGTTAGGAATTCGGCTCAAAGTAACTTGCGCATACAACAACAACTGTTTAGTGTTACAAAGACGTTACGATAGCCCGCTATTGTGACAGTGATAGTCCGAAACACCGAGCAGTAAGTCACGTTCGTGCAACAGAAACGTGATACTTCACTGGCACGCTTAGATAATTGCCGTGTGATGGAGTTATCCTCGGAACGAATTAGCTCACATGCCATAGCATATAGCCCGCCACGTCTTTACTGTACGTATTAAATGAATTACTTCATAATTTGATCGACACACGTTGATTTTACGCAACGGCGTGTGATGCTGGTCAATCGTAAATAATGCATAAATTGCGATACCAGTCTTCGGAATATCATAATATACGAATATAGTATAGTATAAGTAAATAATATAACCTATAGACGGCAATGTACTACAAATATTTTTTTATAGAATCTCCGTAGGCATACAATCGCGCAGTTCATCTGACGTAAAGTGGTTAACGTAGTCCATGAACGCATGCGATACGCGAAGTTGCGCGTCCTCGCCCCCGCTGCTAATAGAGCGACTAATAAGCCATAAGCTTAAGGTTACTGTGTAGCCTAGAAGCTTTCTTCTTGAAACTTTAAAGAAAAATCCAACACTAGATTAAGTTATTAAACAGCAGATGAGACGAGGTGCGTCAGGAATTTGCATAACCCAAAGTTAAGTAAGGTTTAGTACTTTCCGTATTTTTTGGAGTGCCTCAACCGGCACAGCTTCCATATAAACGAAAGTTAAAAAAATCCTCTTCTTCTATCGCTTCCCCATAGATTAAGAGGAAAATAAGAGGAGCTTTCATCCCGTATACGGATATTCACTTGTGTGCACATAACTATAGCCCCAACGCCACCTGCGTTCTTCCTTGATTTACCCTTCCAGGTCATAGTTGATTTAATTTTTGTTGTCGCGCGTACGCAACGTATAGGTCGCATTAAGTATCCCCAGCGAACACCTTTGTTTTGAGCTCGGCGACTCAGTCGTGTATGTCGCAACTTTGACACCAACGCTCGTGGGTTCGATTCCCACACAAGGCAAACATTTGAGTGCATGAACATGTCTGTCTTGGTCTGGATGGTTTTAAGAGAGGTAGGGCGCATCAAAGCAGCCCGTCTCGGGAAGTACCTCCACCTCACAGAAAACCGCAGCCAAATAACAACTCCCTAGAGGGTTGTTGTGTTCCTGCGTGTGAGTGAGTTCACCAGTAAGCTCCCAAGGAGTTGCTGTGTAAGCAGCAGAGGAGGCATCGCGCGAGTGATACTTAATATATCGCCAGCGTTAATAGGCTACGGTACCCGCTTTACATGAGGTGGTATGCTTGTATACTCCCGCCGTAGTATAAAAAAAAAAAAAATAATAACCCTGAATTGGTATATGACCAGACAAAAACTGACATCATAAATAAATTTAAAAAGTAAATCTCCCAATTGTCAATTTTGATTATTAAAACTGTGTTAGAGACAAATAAATGAATACGACATTTGTTGTTTTACTCGTATTTGAATTTCGAACTAAAAGTGATATCCCTGTCCCTCTCTCTCTCTCTCTCATTCGCTTCCTATTACCATAGATGCTATTACTCATCCGCATCCTCTTCCTCACAAATATATCCTCATCCTCCACCTTCTTGATTCTTGAGAACTTCCTCATTAACTCTAGTCTGAAGTAACGAGAAATTAGGACATAAGTAAAGAATCCTCTGTTAATAATCGTAAATTACAACACAGCACAGCGTTCGACACGAGTCGATATGGTACGACAATAAGTAACTAGTGGGGGTAATCCCATTGCCTCGGAAAGCAATATTTGATACGAAATCGACAAGTTATCTGTCAAAATGTATAGAATTTGAGTGGAAAGTTTTCGAATCCGTTTTGTTTATGACTTTCCCAGGCAATGTGAATACCCCATAGGTCTAAAGTTGAGTAGGCAAATGAAGATTAAAAAAAAATAGTTACACATACCTGGGTATAGACAAGAGGTACACATACTGTATCATATCCGATGAGTGCTCCCAAGCGCCTTCTTATGTCAGACAGTTCAACAAGCAAAGTCTGTACTATGTGATCACTTGTAATAAGGCCTTCCTTGCGTGCTCTGTTTATGATGTTGGTCGCCCACACCAGGGGCATCCAGTACTTTGACATAGGACTCTTCCCGTCCATCTTTTCGAAGACTTTTCTTTCACTTTCCAACATAAGGCCTGTAACATACGAGTGAGTCCGTTTGTGAATATTACATCGAATGTATAGGAAATATGCTCATATATTCAGCATTAGTGATTAATTCTAGTAAAACTGTCTACTAGCATTTTAATATGAACCACATCTGTCACCAATGGAAGAGCCCATAAACTTCCGTCACATTCGTCATAGTCCCAATGCCTGTCGAGACCTGTTCATGGGTACATTGTTCCATTCCCCTGGAGAATTATGGTCACGGTGGATTGTAGGTAACAATCTTCTCGAAGGAGCGTCTCCGCGTTCGACCCATTTGACAATTGACATGATACAAATGGAATCATAATAAATTTAGAAACACGCAGAAAATCTCTGCCGCGCGAATGGAAAATTGAGCCTCAGTGGTCCACATAAGCACAATCCAGCTTGCTCGAGAGCATGTTCAGGATACGGTTGTTACATTTTACGTATTGGGGCACGGAATTTAAGCCATTCACGCGGTGTACCGCGATAGCAGAATCAAGGCAGCGCCTTCGACATCTCAATTGCGTTATTATATTGGTTATGGAGGCCGCTGTAGTTTTGGCTATATAGATATACAAAGTGCCTGTGTAAAAAGAAATGCAGTACATTTTTAATCTCTATATAGAAATTAAAATCTTAAGAGCTTGTAATCGCTTGTACACCCATTCAATTAGTGCTATCTCTTTTCATGATTTGCAGCGTTGACCACGGAATTTAAGCATGGGTGTTTTTCTGTGAATGACGACATATTGAAGGTCGGTCTTCACTCGCGTCTATAGAGGTAAATGTAGTTACTATTAGGCGGTTAATTGACTAAAAGTGATACATTACATTCGAGTTTTAAAAATATTTACATGATTTAAAAGTTGATCAGGCTACCGAACGTCTGGCTGTCAGTCTGTATGCCTCATGGGTAAAATCGAAAAGCAATGCTAGTATCGATAAAATCCGACAGTAGCCATTTCTTGGTTATGTCTGTCTGTGGGTCCGCTTTTTAATAGATCACAAATAAAAATTAGATAATACTTAAAGGTTACGTAAAGTGGCTATATCAAAAATGAAAGTCGCTTAAGTAGTGCAAGTATAAGTAAGATTTAGTTCTCAAAGTTGCCTTTCGATGACTACTAAGCTGCAGTCAGATCCTTGATGTATGTCATTGTTGTTATTTGTAGAAAGAAAATAATAACTGTCTCTGTCTTTCTTTCAATCTGATGCCGACTTAGATGTTTAGTGGGTAAGTAACGTATATTCTGAACGCCGGTACGGAACCCTCTGTGTGTGAGTCCGACACACATTTTACCGATTTTTGTATCATGCTGTAGCTGCATAGTGAGCCCTGAAGATGTCATTTGACTACTGGTATAGTATAGTAGTCAAATGATGGCTTCAGGACCCTCTATGCGGCCACTCAGAAAGTATTGCGAAAAAAAAGTTTTTTTTAGGTTTTAGGTACCTACGTTCCAATTACAAAATTTCCCTCCACATTTTTTGCAAGCTAATGTAAATTATCGTGTCTCATTGAAAAATGGATCTGTGCCGGGAAACGAGGGACTTTCTGGACAGCACGCCGGTCAAACTTCTGGGTCAGCCTCCATACAGCCCTGACCTAGCACCAGATTTTTTATTTTCGGGAACAAAAATAAGTCACACTTCTTTTTATTCCCGAAAATAAAAAATCTGCTCAAAGGGATACAATTTTCGTCGCTGGAAGATGCGCTGTCAGCGTTCGAGCAGGCTGTAAATGAGGTATCTGCGGCGGACTGGAAAATGTATTTCGAAAACTGGTTCACACGTATGAAAATTTTGTATAGCTGGCTTGTCTCCACCAGTACTTTGAAAAGATTTAATAAAAAATATTTACCTATAGAATACTTTTTTATTTTCGCAAAACTTTCTGAGTGACCCACGTATAATAAATACTACAGTTTGGACATTACTTACCTGAATCGACCACATGCTGCCACGTCGGGAACCGACGTTTCACTCTCAACGACACCCTCTGGAGCGTGATGACGTAAGCAAGGATTGCATATCTTACGATATTACGTCTCATTAGTCTACCGGTTTCATCCTGGAATAAAATACAAAACGCGTTTAATAAAATTTAGAACTGATCTTAAGATAATCGACAGAGTCATGGACTTTGGTCTGACTATCGTAATCAGGCAAGCCGTATGCTTGATTGCCACCTTAGTGGTATAAAAAAACACACCAGATATTTTACTAATTAATGTCTTTACAACCAAAAAGTGTGCAGACTCTGTCGCAATATCTAAATAGGAAACACTGGTCATTCAAAATTAAAAAGAGATTCTTCAATAAAAGTAAAAATAATCACTAAGTGGAGACTGGTTGCTAGTATTTGAAAATGATTTTTTGGATACCCAGCTTAGAGCTATGGAGTGTACCATTACACTTTCCTTTGAATGGTATGTTATTGTTGATAAGAGTTAGCAGTTGAAAACATAAGTAAACTTACAAACTAAGCCGAAGTGATGGCAAGTCGATTTTATAAATAACTAGCGGACCCGGCAGACGTCATCCGGCCCGGAAAACCAGCGCCATATTAAATTCAGTCTCAAGATTTGGTGACATACCGACATCAACGCCACCTACCGGGTCCAATTGTGTTTCAAACCATCAAGGACCCCATTGAAATATACACACAAAATGTCATCCAAATCGGTCCAGCCGTGTAGGAACAGTTAGTGACAAACACACGTACAGAAGAATTATATATATTAAGATAAAGATATGCAGAAAGAAGTGGAATTAATGATCATTGTTTGCATTTCTACCGCTTACCACTAAGGTAACAAATAAGCATAGGGTCTGATAATCAATTTCCTTGGCTTATGTACCTTACTTTACCACCGCCACAATTAAATAAAACTAGTTTCCATTTTTCTAAGATTATTATAACATGGCCAAGAATTTCATATAATAATCAAAGCCAAAATTGTGTTAAAAAACTTTCGCTTTGCACGTAATAAATATTCATTTAATTTCAACATATAAAGTAAGTAAGTAAATTAACTAGTATTAGAACCTAAAACTAAAAAAGTAGGATTAGTTCGCAATTCTTTAGCCAGTTTGCCTCATTTTCTAAATATCTCGCAATGCTTGCACGTTTGAATTAAACTTTGTTTACAGTGGAAATATTAAGACTAATTGTAAATATACAAATATGCTATTTAAATATACAAATATATTAAGTAGTAACGATGTAGTATGTGTAAAAATACCTACTATAACTATCAATATGTTACTTATATTGTACCAGTATATTGCTTACGAAGTCCATGACGAAGTAATTTTCACAGTAAATTCAATTACATGTATTCCATCAAAAGAACAATGATTATTTCCATTTTCTTTCAAAATAGTTTCTTCAGATTTACAACACGATATAGCTACACTACAAAAATGATATTAATAGTAGGAATAATAGATGGTATATATAAATTTTAATATTCCATAGAGCACACCTAAAAAGATGGGAATACCTAATAATAATCAATGTTGTTATGATATGTGGTATATAGGTAACGACACCACGGGTATCCGAGTGCTCCAGAGATCCAATCAGGACCTTCGTCTCCGGCAAGTCTTAATCGGTAAGATCGACCACAGCCCTGACTTGCCTACTATATTAGCTCATACCATCTAGCGCCTGGATAAATGCATGTCAGTTTCTTTCGAAATTCCTATGTAGTAAAAGAGTTAAAATGAGAAGTTTCTTTCTCGATCGATCTTTCTTACAATATGGGTGTAAAATTGCTCAAAATTTTGTAACAAGATCTTTGCTAATCAATTTAGACATGTGTGCCTATCCTTATTATAATGCCTCAATTAGTTTGATTTGATTAGATCTAGTTTTTGTGTTACAGCTGTCACCAGTAAACTTAATGTATCACTTTAATATACTTTTGTTAATTCGAGGTATTTTGTATTTTACTAGTTTGGTTGTATTTTGTATTTTACTAGTTTGGTTGTATTTAGTATTTTACCGAGTTAAGTGATTCTCGAAGGATGTGCTGAAAGCAAAAAAGAATGATCCTGATAGGTTTTGTTACAACATAATACGACATTAAGGAAATTGGAGTCCATGTAGGTATGCTAGTGGATTACTGTTGGACTTTAAAACGGGATCCCATGAAGCAAAACGTAGAAGAAAATCGTAAGGAAATCTTTATATTAAAAGTATATCACTTAATTTTCTTCATAAAAACTATATTCTTAACAAAAGAAAATTAAACGGATTATATATAATAAAACTATTAGTATTCGAAATATTTCAATATCAATTCTAAATCCTTAATCTATTTCTGAACATTGGCTAAAAGTTTTCTTGTTACATCCAAAAAGTATTTTTTTGTTGACCAGTGTAATAAGGATGACATGAATGATGAAGGAAAAGAAGGAGCTCATGGACAAAAAGGCAAAAAAAGCTATTCTACGATTTAGAACATTTAGTGAAAATATCAAATTATAGAAATATATGAGCTTAATTTCCTCCCAAATCACTAAAGCAATATTATAAGAAAGCAAAGGCAATTCATAATCGCTGAGAGCGATGACCAGTTGTTTTTTCTTGTGTCAGTTGAATTGTTTTTTACTGTGTATATTTTAACGTAATTTAGCGCTTAGATTTTCAGGTTGATCAATTCAGTATCAATATACATTAAGTTAGTAGTTTTAGATTTATAAAATTTTACGCTCTTTAAAACCTAGTTTTTGACTTGACAATTGCCAACATGCCACCGTACTTATTATTGGATGAATTGAAACAAAACTAACAACTTGTTGTTAATACCACAGTAGCCGCCTTGATAAAACCTTGTTCCTGAAACAACAATAAAGTGAACACCTGTTACAATAACACTCAATTACTTAGCAGGTAAAAATACAGTTCAATAATATGTTTTATTACGCGTAATATCTAATTTGTGATGCAAATCAATCCATATAATTACAGTGATTGTTAATTTTTAAGAAACGACGATGTATCGTCTATTCTTGGAATTCGTTTGTAAAACTAATTCCTATTTGCATCAGTTACGTATTTAGGTATTTGATCTACCGCTTCTCTCCTTACTACAAAGCCATCTTGTACAATTTTTGTGCTTCTCGCTCCTTTTTTTTTTTAAATTTTCTTCTGTGCTTATCTCCCTACTGCTTACTCTACTAGCCCCTACTTCCCTTCATGTTCTCTTATTTATATTACTAACCTCAGTATATTTTTACGTGAATTTGTGTATATAAAAATTTCTTAAACCGTCTTTTATTCTATAAGCTGCATTTAGATAAAACTCTAAATAACGTTTTTCTAATATTTATATCAAGTTCATTATTTTAGTTGGTAGTTAGTGTGTTTCACTCGCTGGAACACAACACTCTCCCATTCTCATATGGGTTAGGTGGCGAAAGGGGAATTGACACCCTGTTAAATATATTTTGATGTCGTAGTTAGCATGTCGTGGGTTCTAAACGAAATGTTTCATCTAATTAATCTTATACTTAATTAAGTTTATATTAAATTTAGATGTTTTGTGTAACATGGTGATAAATATATATTTTTTTATTCTTTCTATTCTAAAAACCCATAAAAAAAGCTCCTCAAAGTTGTCAGTTTTATATCAACCTTAATGGTTAGAAATGTTCAGTTTTTGTATATCATGCACCATTTACGTATTGAAATAAAGACTGCTTTTCACTCACGGATTGTTTGCAAGTTTGCAATGTAACAACTACAGACATATAAAAGCACGACGGAACGGAATAGAGCGATGCTCGACTCGCACTTGACAGATTTCATTGTCGTATATCAACAGTCACAGTTAATGGTTTTCCAAATATTTTTTCACGAATCTCAGTGTACAACGGATGTATAGTTGTATAGCAGAATATGAGTACTACGACATGTATTGTCTCATTGTACACCGTAAAAAGCGGCCACAAAGGTGTGATATTTATCAACACAATTTTAGTTCCGGAATGACGTTTATAATAAACCACCTCCGCAGATTACTTATTCATAACAATTGTTCGAAACATTTGAAATTCTCAAGGAAGATATTTAAAATATCAATTTGTTTATCAACGTATCAAATTTGTTTATTTTCCTGGTTTTATGCTAAATGTTGAAAACATTCGCAATTTTTGCCAACAGATGCGGTTTATATAAGCAACATGCTAGCTCTTGTTCATGCCTCTGTTCCCGTAGAATTTGCTTCTTAGAGTTTTATACCTATTGAACAACAAAACACTATGGCCGCCAGATCTTTGTAACTCCTAAACAAATAGAGAGAAATTTGGATTGGACCAACCCAAAACCGAATATTTCCTAAATATCTATTTAATATTTTTATTGAGAATTGTATATATAAAACAGATCCTAAATAAGATCTCATTATTTAGTGGAGTATATTTTACATATTTATGTCTTGAAAACTCAAAAAATATTTTTATTATTTATATTCAAAACACGCTACGCCCGCGACTTCATGGGCGTTTATCCCGGTATTCCGCTTTTACTTACTTTATTTCTTTTTCACGATTTCTAATGATCCGTCATGATATTACTACATACGTATATATATACGTATGATATATACCTGATGTAGTCTATAATCTTTCTCAAGAATCTCAAAGATCCCAAAGATCCAGAGATAAGCGCGATCAAGAAAAATATCAAACAAGCTGTTGGCCTTTATTAGTATAGATAGTATTTCTATTTATATCTGTATAATAAAAATAGTTTTTATTATGAGGTGATCATCTTAAAAACTAAACTGGTTGTACTAAAAAGTTTGTAAGTAAAGTTAAGCTTAAGTTTAAGGAGAGATTTTGCCTCCCTTTGTGTGTTCTGAAGAATTGTTTGATATTCGATTTTAGAGGGTTGGCAACGCATGACTAACACCCCTGGTGTTGCAAATGTCCATAGGTTACGGTGACTGTTTACCATCATGCGGCCGTATGCTTGGTTTTTTTCTTTACTTTTTATACCACCAAGGTGTGGTGGTATAAAAAAGTAAATGCAATTTTTTCTAAGAACATAACTAAAAGTAATTTTAGTTAAGTTTACTAAAGTCAAAATTCATAGACTTTTTTTTATACCACTAAGGTGGCAATCAAGCATATGGGCTGCCTGATGTTAAACATTCACCGTAGCCTATGGACATTTGCAACACCAGGGGCGTCACTCATGCGTTGCCGACCCTCTAAAAACCTCTTCACGCATTTATTGAAGAACTCCATGCTGTAGTCCCTTGGAAAAATCTCGGCTGGGAGCTCGTTCCACAGCTTGAGAGTTCTCGGAAGAAAATTTCTCTGGAACCGCACAGTACGCGACCATTGCGGTTCAAGCGTGTGAGGGTGAACTCCCCGCCATCGGCGAGCGGTGAGGTTATAAAAAGTAGCTGTCGGCATCATTTCGAACAACTCTTCAGAACACAACCCGTTGTACAATCGGTACAACACACAAAGGGAGGCAAAGTCTTTCCTTAAACTTAAGGGTTAAATACCGTGTGTAAGCTTAGGATTGTCGACAATTCTCACAGCTCGTCTCTGAATCGAATCACACGGTCCAAGCTGGTATCCAGGTGCTCCCGCCCAAAGGTGACTGCAGTACTCCAAGTGCGGTCTGACTTGAGACTTATATAATAAAGTCTTTGCCCCGCACTGAAGTACTGCTTAGCCCTGTTGAGCACACCAAGTTTTTTCGACGCCAGCTTGATCTTCTCCTCCAGGTGATTTCGATATTGCACATCACTGGAGATCTCGACGCCAAGCATCCTAATACTTTTGGTGACGGTAAGAAGTGTATTCTGGAATTTAGGAACCACAGCAAAGGGAGTTTTCTTAGCGGTGAACGCGCAAACTTGTGTCTTCTTGGGGTTGAATTCGACTAAGCTAAGCCGGCCCCAGTCAGATATTTTAGCCGAGTACCATCCATTTCAGACACAAGTTTGTCGCGGCTTTCCTCCACAAGGGAACGAGGGATGCAGACTGCTGATAGGTTCAGTTGAAAAATAAGTTGGGTAGGTAAATGAATGAATGATGTACGGCAATCAGAACCTGTTTTGTGATCGGAATTATCTCTCGCTTTACCAACTTCGATGGTGGAAGGTTCATATTGGCTGCACCATCAGAATTCAAACTTCAACACGGCTGTGTCATTACAAGTCATGTTTAAGCATGAAAAATACATAACAAAGATGATTTAAACCACTTCCTTTTGCTCTAAATCCCAGTAGAAACTTCAATAGTGTTTTTCTCAACTCGCAATGGTTGGCTGGTCATTATGTACCAACGTATTGTGGTCAATACAGTTTTAATAAATGGAATAAAAGAATATACTCGTACAACCAGGACTTCACGGCTACACTAAAATCTGTGAAAAATAATCTACTGACCCTTACAAAATAGCTTCGTACTATTTATGTATTCGTGGAAATAAGGCAGTATTATGTAAATGTTCTAAAGCAACAAATTTCACTTCACGGTTCATAAGTTCCCACGACGCAACATCACTACACAAATGTAATAGTTACTTAATCGCGTGTCAATCCCCCATTAATATTTAAGAACTGTCCGCAGACTTGTCAAATTTAAACGAGAACTGGATATCGAGCTTTCGCGACATTGTTAGGAATAGGATGATTTGATGGAACGAGTTAGAGAAGGCAAACGAAGTCGTTGGATTATTTTGACTGAAACAATATTAACTAAACAGAGTTTAACAGACGAAGGCCCGACTCCCACCTTAATCAGTTTTATTTACTGTAAGAAATAGTTTTATTTATTGCAGTATATATATGAAATTGTATTGTATTCTAAATAATACATGCAAAACGTCGTCTGATGTTATGCAATGTTGTAACGAAATTGTAATTCGCACTCGTGATCAGTTAACCATCGCTTCTAGCTCGGGACTACAGCACTTCGCACTCGTTCGAAATAATATATTTATTTTACTTCATAGTTCCGTTACACATTCGGGCCAATTGTATGAAGACGATTGTATGAAGAAAGGCGTACAATTGAATGCGAAGAAAACCAAAATAATGGTATTTGAAAGAGAGACAACCTGAACGAACACTAGGATTACGGTTCATGATGTAGTGTTGGAGCAAGTGGATGAGTTTGTATATCTTGGAAGCGCTTTTAGAAGCGATGGAAAATACACCGCTGATGTGGAGAGACGAGTGAGTGCAGGGAATAGCGTGAATGGAGCGTTGATGTCGCACAAATGAAACCTCTCATGAAATCAAATTTTTAGGTAGAATAATAAAGCACAGGCTGCGAAGACCGGACTATGTGCACAATGGGGAGACCCATTGTTCTATTTTTCGGAGGCGTTACATAAATATCTTTCTTTTGTTCGCCGAGTGTGAAGAAGCACTCTCATGCTTTACGATGTTGCGGCTGCCTCATCACCTTTCTCGCTCTTTTTATCCGACTGCGCAAGCAGAGGGGGTAATATGTTTAGTATACATTTGTATGTTACCTTTGTCGCGCTCTATGAAGAAAGGCGTGGGTAGATTATAATGATTCTTACGATAATCGATTCGTCATAGTGCCACTGACACTTGGCAGTAATAAAATTCCATGTGCGGCCATCAGATGACACATGATGCAATGATGCAGTAATAAATAAGTCTATGAACAATGAAAACGTTCGGTTCCAACAAACAATTGTTTTCTATAATGTGAAGTGTGCAATTTAAAACGCTTGCAATTGATTTTCACATTTCTTTTTCTACACACACCTGCCATGCAATTCTGTAAGAGCAAACATCCTTACATCCTCAGAAACATCGGCTGTTATAGCCTTGAACACAAAATTGCAATTCCTTAGTGTCATTTTTCATGGTTATGCGACACTAGCGCCGCAAGGCTGCGTTTGGAATTGGAATTCTACAAGGCAAACAGCCTCGCGTACGCTTACAGCCTTATAGAATACCAAATAAAAAGCCGTGATCGCAGCAGACGATGTCAAAGCTGTGACATCTGTAATCACAGCGACGCACACAGCCAATACGAGTCGCTTAGAGAATTGCATGGCTGCTTGTAGTTATGCTGTAATTATTATAGAAAAAGTATTGAAAAAAATATAATTATTTTTATTAGTTATATTGCTTATTCATTTTTATTACCATTAAAACAAGTACTTAGAGTAGCGAGTTTCGTTTCACATTTTTGGTTTTATTTTTTTGAGGAAAATCGATCCAAATCGTTAGTTATTTTCGATATACACGAAATATATTTATATATACAAGAATTCGAAGTAGCTAGCTTCGAAGTAACTTTTTGTGATAAAAGTTAAAGAATATAGCCCTGTGGCTGACAAAGAGATCAGCAAACGAAGAATAGAGACGACGACGTAGGTGTTAATAGCATCCCATTTACACCTATGCAGCAGACCCGGTCCATTAGATTGTGTTGTTTTTCTATATCCAAGAAATAATGTATCCGTAAAATAATGAGAATGTTTATCCAAATGTTTTAGTAAATGGGTTGTCTTTGGATTTTGTTCTTAGTATTTGGCGACTAGTATGTCAAAAATTAAAATAGAATCAAAGATATTGGAAGATTCCATAATAGGAGAAACAATATAATGTTTTACACGGCTACTCTAAATCGTTTATTATTCATCTTACCCTCCGTCTTACCTATCTGTCAAGACCGAGAGAAACATACTACTATTCGTTCATTCAAACTCCAAGAGGCCTATGAAGAATACAATAACAACATAAATAATAAATAAATATTTAAAGGTACAATGTACAAAGTCGTGTTCCCCAGTGCACTACAGGCCGGGGAGAATATTTGAGTCTCTGTGAGAAAAAGGATGCTCGGCTGAGCGATCTCAAGGTGGACCGCGTTGGCATTTGAGTGAAGTCCCATGATGTTGCAAAAATCCACATTAATTGTAAAGGAGGTGGACGTTGTGTTAATAAATGTATTTTTATTATTAGCTATTAAGGGTGTAAACAATGAAAAATTAAAGGTGGAGAAGTCATTGAGAAAACAGAGTAAAGGACAAAATCGCGATGATTGTGCAGTTTGTTAGCGCGGACGGAACCTGGCCCCGCACCCCCCTCCTTGCTGTAACAGCCGGGCCCGCCCCGGTCTCCTCCTCCGGCACGACCACTGCATTTAGCCTCAACTTTCATTCTTTTTAATTGAACAAAACTTGTGTCTGAAATTGAGAGGTTTCTAGAACCTTGGGATAGACTGAATTTGTAATGCCCTTCAAAACACAAGTTTGTGCATTCACAGGAAAAATAGTCACATTTATCAAGACGCCTTTATTTTTAAGTTAAACTGGACTCGGGATCCATTTAACGCTTGTTCCCCACGCGCAAAGCCTATTTTCTTCGTAGTAAGTCCCCAAAGCCAGTATTATTAATGCCATGGTATGTTTGTATGTATGTTCCATAATCAGAGGGGATAAATATTGTTGTTACTGAAAGGATTGAAATGAAAGTTTCTTGCGTACCTACAAGTTTTAACAAACAAAACAAAGAGACAGACGAGCAATGAGGAATTGTAAAAAAATGGCAAGTAGCGTTTAGCTTTAAAAATACATATTGAACTAGTACTAAACACATGTAAATAGGTATATAAATACGACGCGAATTGCATGAGATAATATTTCAAACAATGACTTAAGTGTCATCCACATTAATTCGAACAAATAAGCCTCGAGGTAACTTCGGTATTTACTTATTAGACGATTATACTTATTATACCTACCTAAGGTTCAATTCTGGACCTATGTTTCAAACCATTAGCTAAATTACTAAAAGTAATCGAAAAGTCATTATGCTACTACGACCACATTTTCGCGCCAAGTCCATTATGCGATACCTTAAAGGTTGATCTGATCTATAAAGATCTGCGGATGAGGGACACAGCATGACATCTCGCTGGATCCCAAATCTACTAGTAATTCATATTGTCTTCTGCCTTACCGACATATATTGACTGAGAAATGTATTTGCATACGACCTTCGCTTCTTTTTTGTTGTGCTTGTTTCTGTAACTGAGTGGTTCTTAGAACTGTCCACGGATATGCGATAGACTTCCAACGAAATTAAAGTTCAATTAGATTTTTTTTCATTTGGATATGTATTTCCCCGAAACAAATTGAAAATTTTACTTCCACACTAGTTCCAGGATTTTTTTCTGAAGTACTCGT
This sequence comes from Pyralis farinalis, assembly GCA_947507595.1. Classification (NCBI taxonomy): domain Eukaryota; kingdom Metazoa; phylum Arthropoda; class Insecta; order Lepidoptera; family Pyralidae; genus Pyralis; species Pyralis farinalis. The sequence continues at coordinate 11,924,698 of OX382265.1, read as the reverse complement.
ATATTTTTAAGTCAAGTAGGTACTCAGTAATATTTCATTTTTATGTAATGCTATATCTTCGTCAATAATAATATTCGTAAATAGTACATTGTGTGTTCTGTATGATAACCTAGGCATAACACCCGACCGAAGATTTAGACACCCGAGCCAAATAATTCAAAGTCCCCTTTTTCAACTTTTTTTTTTTTTTTTTTTTTTTTTATATTGGCTCAGCATAGTGGCTCCTCTTCGCCTGTTGGTAAGCGAAAAGGGGAGCCCAAATTGCAGCGGCAACTGACAAAGGACTACGGTGTCCTGTCAGTTGACGCTACCATGCTGGCCCGCAAGGTGCTTCTTCACGCTTCGTTTGAAGGATCCTATGTTGTAGGAAGGAGGAAACACATGTGCAGGCAAGGCGTTCCACTTTTTAATAGTTCGACAGAGATAGGAGTTGCCGAACTTTTTAGTACGAGAACAAATGTCCTCAACAGTGGAATGATGACATCGCAAGCCTGCACGTGTGGTTCTATGACGGAAGGGAGAGGGTGGGATAAGGGAAAATAGTTCTTCAGAGCACTCACCATGGTACAGGCGGTAAAATGTACTTAGGGAGCCTATGTCCCTACGAAGTTGCAGAGGTTCTAGGTATTTTGTGACCTCTTCGTCGTCGATTATGCGGATAGCCCGTCGCTGCAACTTATCGAGAGCCTCGAGAAGATACTGTGCGGAGCCGTCCCAGAGATGCGAGCAATACTCCACGCAGGCCCGAACTTGAGTCTTATAAAGAAGACAAAGTTGGTCCGGCGTGAAGAACCGGCGCACCCTGTTCAGGACTCCGAGTTTCTTTGAAGCTGTTAAAATGAGGCTCTCGATGTAATTTCGTTGGTTTAGGTCGCAACGAATATCCATGCCTAGCATATTCAGGCTATCGCGCATATTGAGGGTAGCACCCTGAAGACTGGGAGTGGGATGAAATGGGGACATTTTTGTTGTGAACGCGCACACCTGAGTTTTCTTGGCATTGAACTCAACCAGGTTATTGGAACCCCATTTACTAACGAGGTCCAAAACCCGATTAAGCTCAACGACAAGACTCTCACGCCTCTCACCGATTTCTGGCCGACCAGCACTAGGCCGCCCGAAATATCGCCCATGGACCGTACTGTCATCTGCATAGCAATGAATATTACCAAGTGGCAGCATGTCATTGATATGCAGAAGAAAGAGGGTGGGCGATAGGACGGAGCCCTGTGGGACACCGGCATTCACTGACATGAACCGCGAAGCGCGTCCATCTGCAAGGACGCGGATTCTACGCTCATGCAGGAACTACTATACCGATCGTGGTTCTAAAATTGTTTGCACCATATCTGCTAGGTACCTAATAAATAAAAATATACAACGGATAAACTAAAGTACTTTCAAATTCAAATACAACTTTTAACGGCAAGCTTACTGCACATATAACATTAATTTTAATTTAATTTTATATTAACCGTAACGCGAACGGAAAGGCGGCTGAAATACAGCCGTGATTTATTTATTTTTAGTAACACTTTACTTTACTTTGCATCTACTAACGGTAGTGGGTGGGTGCCAGCCGGCAGTAGTTCGCATGAACTAATCGGGAGCGGAAGCACACAAAGTAGTTTAGATCGAATTGCCTGTAAATTTGACTTTCGCAAAGTAACGCCTGAATCTATTAACTATTTAATATATATGTATATATACACACATTAATTACCCGTTTAAAGTTCTCATCGCAAAAAAATATGCACCTAATATGAAACTTAAATAGTACTTGCACTAATTAGTATTGGAGCAGTTACAGTCCAGTGGATAGATAATCAGTCCATTAACCAAAGTACCTTGGTTCGTGTCCGGACGGGGCCATGTACCACTAAGTTCGTGTTTTATGATTTTGATACATATCTGTAATCATCATTAACTCGATAAAGGAAAACATCGTGAGGAAACCCGCACGTCCAAGATGTTATATACATCAAAAGAAGTGTGACCTAACCTAAAAAAGTGTGAGCTTTCCTCGGGTGGTACAAGTCTGACGGCAGTCGCTCCTTGTCAAAATCGGAAGCTTTGTCAAATCCCTAGACTTAGGCAGGGAACCCAGCCGTCCATAATGGATTTGGAAACGGGATAACGCAAAGAAGGACACCATAGCTTCAGTAATTAAATCGTGCTTGTGAGATTTCAGGCAGTGCTTGAGCTCTGTAATTCAGGTTACCTAGTTAAGACTTAAAAGGGGGCATAAAGCTAAGTGGCACCCTCATTTTGTTTTTATAAATAACGCTGAATTTAAGACCAATTCCAAAAAACGCTCAATACAGGCATTGAAGAACCATATTTTTGTTTTTTTGAAACATATCTTTTATTTATTATCTACTAGCTTTTACCCGCGACTTCGCTCGCATTGATATTTTTTTTTTTAATTAAAAGTATCCTATTTTACTTCTGATACCTCCAAGAATATGTGTACAAAGTTTCATGATGATCGGTTCAGTAGTTTTCGCGTGAAAGCGTAACAAACGGACATTCACATTTATAATATCAGTAGGATTATTATTATGTTATAGATCCTATATCACGGGTATATCCCGGTCATTTGATAGGCGTACACGGGGATATGAATCCAACGCGTAGAGGCCCCTTCGAAAAGATTGCAGGTATTGGAACTATTGAAAATATGCCGGAAAAAAGCGGGCTATTAAAATGAGATCTGGAGGTTTTATTGGAACTGGGCTATTGCAGAAGAGGGGCGGGCGCCTGCCATAACTATCATAATCTGATGTTACTTTCGACAGGCGGTGGCTCGTCACTCACTAGATGGACCCCCGAAATGCCAGAGAAAGTCGGCTGGGGGCAACACCGGTGTGAGTGACTCAGGGGTGTCGAGAGGTGTGCTGCGCTTTCTCCGAAGTTACTCGCGGCGTTATGCCCTTTAACACTTCCACCCCTGGAGCATATCACCTGATAAAGCAATATGCTCTATCGACTCCTCTCTGGACGGCCAATGAAGGCAAGCCAGAGCTGAGAGTCCTGTGGGCCTTCTTGACTTTCCACTCCGACCGACGAAGACACGCCGGGGACGAAGGCCCTGACCGACTCTCTGGAGCACTCGGGTACCCGTGGTGTCGTTACGCACCAACAGCTCGCCACAAGCTGCCCTGCGGGGATTATTATTATTATTAGTAGGATGTACAAGTAACCATAATTTTAATTATTACTTATTGTGGCCATTTATAGCAATAATCAAAATTAAGAGTAATTAGTACATAAATAATAAAGGCAGAATATGTCTCAAAAAATATAAATATGGTTCTTCAGTGCCTGTATTGTCGTTTTTTGGAATTGGTCTTAAATTCAGAGTTATTAATAAAACCAAAATTAGGGCGCCATTTAGCTTAATGTCACTCTTAACTAATTATATGCTGTCTATAATATCTTCTGAAAAGCAAATTAATACATATAAATACGAACGAACAAACAGGTATTTGTGTGTGCTATTCGAGTAGGTATACATTGAATCGCAAATAAGTAATGCTTCTCACTGCGCACGAATCTGAAAGTAAATGGTAGCTTGTTGTAAGATAATTAGACAACTAATAACAATGACGAAGACTTCAGGGGAGTTACAATAAGACAACAACCAGCATGTTGGTCAGGGCTGCACGGACCTTGGAACGTGTAATTAAACGGTTAGTAACAATAAGGCACAATCGCGAAGAAAACTAGATGTCACTAACTGATGTAATTAGCAGTTTAATACCTAGACTTGACTAAACTCGTAGAATAAATGACTTGTAATAACTTACGTATATCGAATCAAGTACATGCCTCTCCGATGTGTGTCTTTAATATATAAACTTGTCAATATACAAACTAGCTGGAAATACTGTGCGGTTCCAGAAAAGTTTTCTTCTGAAAGGTCTCAAGTTGTGGAATGAGCTGAGGTTTTTCCAAGAGACTACAGCATGGGGTTCTTCAAGAAACGCGTGAAGAGGTTTTTAGAGCGCGGCAACGCATCGGTGACACCCCTGGTGTTGCAAATGTCCATAGGCTACGGTGACTGTTCACCATCAGGTAGGCCGTATGCTTGTTTTCCACGTTAGTGGTACAAAAATAAACACGTCGTGACTGATGCTTAGTTGAAATTGGTATTACAGTATGAGTAATAAGTCAGGAATTTTAATATACTTATACATTATTGTATATTAAAATTCCTATTTTAGTTGAAATACTATGTTCTTTCTGCCTATCCCGCAAGGGACCTGGCGTGAAGATATACATACATACTATGAGGATTTTTTTCTTCAATACCAATTCAAATAGTTCACGGATTTTTTAAAGGATATATTATAGTAGGCAGTAGTAGGCTCACAAATCGATGCGTATGTTTTATTTTTATGTTATCTGATATCTTCGTCAATTTCGAGCCGAATTTGAAAACTGATTTTTAAGGTTCATATATAATTATTACCATTCTAATTATAAACATTCCATTTTTGTTGTGAAACTCTTAGCGTTCCATTGGTACAATATATGTTTGGTGAAGTTACGACTTCATTGAAGTCGTGAAGTCTACGAGTATTTTCAGGTGGCATAAATCGTTGTAATTTTTCTTATCATCATTTTAGGAAATAGAGAGATACTTTTCTTTTTTCGACCACATTATTTTTTAATCCAGAAATACGAATTACGTGGTACATACCAGAATTTGAACCGGGAACCAGATGCATTTGCCGGTTCTTTATCCACTGGCCTATCACTACTCTTTCCTTTGTATATTAATGCTTTTCAATAGAAACACAAATAATATTTTTTTGGAAAGTAAATACCGTATTTTCATCCCGAAACTATCAGAATTCCGTTTTTGAACTCCTGATTAAAGATTTTATAATTTATAGACCCGTGGCAATGGTACTATATTCATTGGAATCACAGTGGACTGAAAATTGCAATATACCCCCGAGCTGTGATACTAGCTCCGCCGCGAATGAGGATTGCAATGATCAATTAATTATCTCAATCCTAAACTCTCAAGTTGTGGAATGAACTCCCAGCTGAGGTTTTCCAATGCGGTTCTTCAAAAAAGGCGTTAAGAAGTTTTTACAGGGTCGGCAACTCAAGAGTGACACTCCTGGTGTTGCAAATGTCCAAAGATTACGGTAAAAAAAACGCAGCCAAAAATATCTCCCGTGCCGTGAGTTGTTGTGTTCCTGCGAGAGAGTGAGGTTACCAGTAAGCTCCTAGGGAGATGTTGTGTTATCAGCAAAGGGGGCATCGCTAAAACGCTACTTAATAAATTGCAACCGTTCACAGGCTACGGTAACTATTTTATATCAGGTAGGCTTATGCTTGTACGACTAAAATTAAGTCATCTATCTCTGGAAACATCTATCCGGCAACTTTGTCATAAGTTGTTCCTCATGATCACCTTTTCAAAGATAACAGTCATGCTCGAATTGGATTGATCGTCCATCGGAATTTCTTCGGATATTGTATTACAAGTTAGTAAGATTGCTACACGTGAACATCAGACCATACGCCATCAATCCCCCATTGATCATGAGTGATACCCCTTAGTTTCTGTTACACACAATGTATTCAGGCGTCCCTGTCACGCGATAGCTTGTTTAGAAAAGGTATAAACAGTAAGTATGTATATATATCTTCACGCCAGGTTCCTTGCGGGGTAGGCAGAGAGAACCTAGCGCCATAAGATGCAGTCCATATACACTTCACTCGCTTCTCTAACATTCATAGCTCTTTTCATGCCCGCTCGTGCTTTGACATTACCTTCTGACAAAACACGACCAATTTGGTCGAGGTAGTTTAGTCTTGGTCTTGCTCAGCTCCTACATCCTTCCACTTTCGCATACTATACCTGTTTCGTCATTCTTTCATCTAGCATTCTTTCTACATATCCGAACCAACGGAGCATGCCTTTTCTTATCTTAACACTGACACTCTCTTTCAGACCAATTCTCTCTCTTACGTCATCGTTACGAACGCGGTCAGCAAGCGTTATGCCACAAATTTTGCGCAATGCTCTCATCTCGAACGCATTTATTCTACTTTCAAGCTCTCTCTGCCATACCCAACTCTCACTTTCATACGTTAGCGTTGGGATTAGCACCGCGTTGTGTACAGCTGTGTACCTTCTGTCCTAGACTTCGGCAGTTTACCCAACGCTATTCACGCTATTCCCTGCACTCACTCGTCTCTCCACATCAGCGGTGTACCTTCCATCGCTGCTAAAAGCGCTTCCAAGATATACAATCTCATCCACTTGCTCCAACACTACATCATCAACCGTAATCCTAGTGTTCGTTCTGGTTGTCTCTCTTTCAAATACCATTACCTTGGTCATAAACAGTAAGTTGCGAAAACATAACTATGTACATAGTTATAGTGTTTAGGTATTCTCGGTCAATGAAAATTCCGACTCTAACCTTATTTATTCATAACGAAGTTATGGGGTGGATAAAAGTGCCCTGAGTGTAATCGAGAAAACGATTATACAGCTGTGTTTTATACGATTTTGGCGGAGACACTGTGGTGCCTCCGCATTATTCTGGTCTTTTCCCTATAGTTACGCTATGAAAATCTTACATTTTACCAATTTTTATTTATTTTTTGTGCATGATTATTGTGATTTCTTTAGAAAAAGAAGAAGAGTAGTGTAATAATATTAGCGCAAATTGATACTATATTAGCGTAAATTGATACTGATTATAAATTTCCGCTAATAAAATATGCGGACTACAAACGCATGTGCAGTAAAAAATAAACGACAATGAACACAGATCAAATAACCTAACATTTAGGCACGTAGTTAGTCTAACATAGTACCTAACAGATAAGTAGTACATCAATGTTGAACTAACTCACCGTGAGAATGTTTCTGACTGTATTGATTTGACGTTTATTAAATTCTTGCAAGGTCTTAAGAAAAATTAATTTTGTCCATAATTACGACGTATTGACGAGCTCGGTGGCGCAGTGGTGAAACGCGTTGTTACGCTACTTTGACACCAACGCTCGTGGGTTCGATTCCCACACAGTACAAACATTTGTGTGCATGAACATGTCTGTTTGTATAGGTCTGGGTATTTTCTATGTATAATAAGTATGTATTTACAAAAAAAAAATGTATTTACGTATGTTTATCAGTTGTCTAGTACCCATAACACAAGCTTCGCTTACTTTGGGGCTAGGTGGCGCTGTGTAATTTGTCCCACAATATTTATTTATTTATTTAATTAATTAGTATTACTGCAGGCTACATTCAGTAAAGAAAGATTCCTGATATTATCGACCCTATGAAGGGTACCAACATTTTTCCCTGCGATACGGAGATTTAAAACGGTCTATTTTCCAAATGCTGATACTTAGTTCATATATGGGTATCAAAAAAGGTAGTTCTCGCTCACAAATTTATGGCGGAAGCATACAAAGCAGTATAGTTCAAATTACACGTAGCATATTAACACGACATGCCCATTTAAAAATAAATCTTAATATAATAGTTACATATTGTTGGCTTCGTTCTACCCAAGTTAGTTCGCATTGCTGCATTTATAACCTAACAAGTCACGATGTGCAAAAGATATTACGGCAAAGAACATAGCTGAATAATCAGGGATGTTTATATATACAGGAAAATAAACATATTTACATAGATTTCATTGTGAGAACAAAGATGAGTCACATTTACATTGTGTGTAAGTGTGCATAGTATTATATGTAGGTACAGATAGTAATTTGCTCTATGGCGAGATTAGACGCAATGTAAGATTTACGTAAGATCTAATTTAAACAGTGGTCAGATCATATATTTGCTGTTATACGAAATGCTCTGGACGACATCTGACGATCAGCAGTCTGCGCGTATGAAAGGTTATTCTGCTGCTAACACAGCAACTGCTTACATTGTACCAGAATCACCTCGTAGGTAATGCGTCGGGCTCTTCAGTGACCCACGTAACAATAACAGTAATCTTTTGTAATTTATTTAATTTAACTGGGTATGGCAGAGAGTGCATGAAAGTAGAATAAATGCGGTCGAGATGCGAGCACTGCGAAAAATTTGTAGCATAACGCTTGCTGACCGCGTTCAAAATGATGACGTACGAAAGAGAGTTGGACTGAAATAGAGTGTCGGTATTAAGATAAGAAAGGGCATGCTCCGTTGGTTCGGACATGTAGAAAGAATGCAAGATGAAAGAACGACGAAACAGATATACAATGCGAAAGTGGAAGGATGTAGGAGCCGAGGAAGACCAGGACTAACCTACCATGACCAAATTGGTCGTGTTTTATCAGAAAGTGATGTCAAGAGCCTTAGGAACCGGCGAGCGTGCATGAAAAGAGCTATGAATGTGAAAGAAGAGAGTGAAGTGTGTAAGGACCGCGTCTTATGGCGCTCGGTTCTCTCTGCCTACCCCGCAAGGGACCTGGCGTGAAGATATACATATACATACATACATTTTATTTTCACTACAGGCGTTATCATATGTATACTCCATTAAAAACCAGTTGAGAATGCGCAAGCTTACATTTCCAGAGGAACACCTCGCTCTTCAATTATATAACAATTAATTTTTTTTTTTAATTTGTCGGCCATTTTCACCATGTTCCTTAGAGATAGGAACGGTCTTCCTGAACATTCATGTTCTACTTTTTTATGCTGAATCTGAATCTGAAGTCAAAATTCGAATATTCGAAAAAAAGACACAGCGACAGACAAACGCACAGACAAACATATACTTAGATTTCATATAGGAACGGTGTTCCTGAACATAATGACAGAGGATTAGTCGTCAATTGAAAGAAAAAAGATTTTACGATTAAAAAATATAATAGTTATTAGCAGTTTAGAGCTTCTTTAATAAATTAGAATGTGTCCTGCCTGTTGACGTTGCCATACTGACCAGCAAGATGCTTCTTCATGCTTCCTTTGAAGGATTCCATATTGTAGGAAGGAGGGAACACATGTGCAGGCAAGGCGTTCCACTTTTTAATGGTACGACAAAGATAGGAGTTGTCGAACTTTTGTACGCGAAGAAATGTTCTCAACAGTGGAACAATGACGAATGAAGGGAGAGGGTGGAATAAGGGAAAACAGTTCTTCAGAGCATTCGCCAAGGTAAATGCGGTAAAATACGCTTAGCGAGCCAATGTCCCTACGGAGTTGAAGAGGTTCTATGTTTTTGGTGACCTCTTCGTCGTCGATTATGCGGATAGCCCGTCGCTGAAACCTATCGAGAGCCTCGAGAAGATACTATGCGGAGCCGTCCCAGAGATGCGAGCAACACTCCACGCAGGCCCGAACTTGAGTCTTATAAAGCAGACAAAGCTGGTTCGGCGTGAAGAACCGGCGTACCCTGTTCTGAACTCCGAGTTTTCTTGAAGCTGTTGAGATGAGGCTCTCGATGTAATTACGCATTCAGGCTATCTCGCATACTGAGGGAAGCGCCCTGAGAACTGGGAGTGGGAAGTGATACTTAATGTATTGCAAGAGTTTATAGGTTACGGTAACCGCAATTACATCAGGTGGGCTGTATGCTTGTACGCTTCCCGACGTAGAATAAAAAAAACTACGTCGTTGTTTTCACACCTAGTGTTTGAAATAAATATCAGTTTAACGAGCGCCGTACTTAAGTTATTGTTTGGATTCTTTGTTGAGTCCTTCGTAAGCTATCACATTATTTGTACATTGTATCACGTAAATAAACTTGTAACAATAATGCATATAATACAAGTACATGCATACTATATACATACGTTATATGCATACTATGTTATGAATAGGAATATCTGTGACCTTTGTTCAAACATGATGTAAGTAAGTATGTAAGATTCTTTGTCAGTTGCACATCTTATAACATAAACTAATTTAAGTATTTTATTGCAATTATTAACCAGTCAAACCTCAATATACACATATGTATGTACATTAACCACGTAATATCAAAATAACAAAAGCACAATTAAAATAAAGAGTCAGTAATTAAATCGGTGATTAACGTACTTTACCTTGGGTGCTTCCGTCTGCCTTTTTCAGTTCTGCTGAGAACTTCATGATTATCTTCCGCTAGCCCCAGCTTCCTTTGGAGGTAGGTAGTATGATAGTAGTGTTGTTCAATATATTCGTGAGATATTAACTTCGCTAAGCATATTAATTAAGCAAAAAGAAATCTTCAATACATTCGAAATACATAACGTTAAATGTATAATTTTACTTTAATATATTATTATATCAAATTATAGTAGTGACTTGCCCCAGCTTCGCACTGGTGCAACTTACTAATAAAAAAAATAGGAAGGGCGCTTAGCAAGAAAACAGTTTGTTTATTTAACAAATAAACTACACTGAACAGGCGACAAATTGTTAGTCGCCTGTTCAGTGTCAGAGCAACACGGGAAGTCAATACTAGTTAGTGATTTTGAAAGGCTATCGTGATCCACTCTGTTGCTAATTCTTGGAGCCAAAAATAAATGTTTTTTAATGTCAAAGGATAGCAATACTGAATTGTGATCTGTTATGGATGACTAGATGACCAGCGCGGGAGCAGAGTGGGACGATTTTAGCAAGGCGTGGTCAAGACAAGTGGCAGAAGGAAAACGGATTGGAAAGATATGTGTTGGAATGAGACCATGGTGAGGAGGTGTCACATTCAGGTAAACTTCCATATTGATGTCATCTATAAATTATAATATTTTTAAAATTTCAAATTGAGTCGAGTAAAGAGTAAAGAATTTATAATGTTTGTTTTATTTTTGAAGGCACAGGGCCGGTAGATACATTTAATTACAGTATCGGGATTGGCCTTAATTAACAGTGCACGGGCGTCTGCTAAATTGAATGAATGAGATACCTCTACTATTAAGATTCCTGTGAGGTAATTTTTGTAATATACTAGTACGCCATCGTTTTTGTTTATGTGGTTACTAGAGGAGATAGAGGAAAAACCAGATAAGAAGGGTATGATCGGGTTGCATTCTAAAAAACATTCGGTGAGGATAATTATATCTGGAGAAGAATAAAAGTTACTTAGCAATATTTCCATGCTAGTAAAGTTGGTGGATAAGCTGAGTATATTTTGTGAGAGAATATTTTTTTTATGTTTAGGTAGATATCTTTGAATTTCATGTTGGTCACAGGTGAACGATGATGCAACAGAGGCATTATCTATATTATTTATTAATTGATTATTGCAAGGATCGAATTTTATTTTTAAAGATGGGGATAGGTGTATTGCTTGCACTAATGTAAAATAAGGGCGAGTAAAAATTTGTAAGAAGAGTTGTGAGTGGTAGTACAAGTAAGCAGTTGAACTTCAATATTTTTACGCATACCGGGATAAGAAAATAATAGTGAGTTGAGAATACGATACGAATTATGTTGAAAATGATCATATACGACGCGGGTGTATATATAATATTTCATTGGAAACTTAAGGAATAATGTGAATGAACTATGTAACAATAAAAGGTGTATAGAATGAGTGATTCTATAAGCTGATATGTAAAAACATAAAAGCGAGTCTGCATAGGATTTAGCAAAAGCAAACTTAGGATTAGAGACTATCAAAATTAACTTCTTAATATAAACTAAAACTATTCCTTAATTAAAAACGGAAATGCATCGGAAAGGCCTTATTTTTTGGCTGAGAGCTGGCTTTCAGAATTCACGACAATAAGCTTAATATTGTCAGCTTTCCTCAGCAGCACCCAACTGCCAGAGGTCCAGCAATATTTATAATAGTACGCTAACGTACTCACGTGCGAGATAAAAGATCCGGCGAGCCTTCGCCGTCAGGTGCGCGGGGATTTAGACTGGATGCTGCGAGCCGCTTACAACAGTGGAGTTGAATTTGTTGCTGGGGCTCCGTTTATTAAAGTTTTGAAATGCCTTCAGGACTTTGCTTCCCAAATAACCGAATTCAACCTGCATATAAAAGTGGTGCTGTCCAACTTGGATGGTGGCTGGCGAGTGAGGTGTGTAAGGTAATCGCAATGAGGGTAACCTCTGACTTGAAATGCCCAGATTGGTTGGTTGTAATGGTTAGTTTTTCATAATTTTAATAGTCCAGGTGTGGTATTGAACCATGAATAATGAAACTATGAAATTTGGTCAGAACCGTCATTATATTTCGGTACTTTGAGCATTTATCGGCTATGTTTGTTTTGAAATTGATGATTTCGTCGAATAATCGAGATGTGTGTTATTTTGAACAATGTAAGAAAAATACAATTTGCATACAATAGAGAAGAACAAACAGGTAAAGTGCTGCAAAAATATTATTGATTATTGTGTAGCAGAAGTACCTCATAGCTCATGTTAAGCTATTCAACCTGTATTGCTTGAGTTTATAGGCTAATATAGGTCCCACTAAATATTTTTAACAGAAGATAGTATTATTTGCTAGAACAAGATCACTTCTTTTCTATTTAAAATTATATTTTAAAGTTTATAATTAAGAAATTGCCTCATTACAGCTAGTTTTACTCTTTAAAAGTTTTGATTATTTCTTATGCCTACAAACAACTAGGGTATTTTTGTTACCCATTTAAGTTCAATGTATATTTACTTACATTTTGGTTACAGAGCAAATGATATCCATTGCTACAATGAAGACTTAAAACTGTTATGCCGTAGCAGGGCGGAGTTTGTACAGCTAAATGTACGTCAAGCTGAACAGTTTGTCCTTTGTACTTTTCTTATACCGTAGTAGATAATAAGAGTAACTATCGTACCTACTTAGAGTACCAAGTACATGGAATATATTTTTTAAATAGTGATACACGTTTTAAAATTTCATTCTTCCGTCTGTTCTAAACGACTCGTTACCTACTGTTTTGTAGACAATCTCATAAGAGAAGTTCTAGAAATAAACGTTTATTGCGATATAAATAATCTACGGGGAAAAAAATAAACCCAATAAAATCATCTACATAAAGTATACTATTATTTTAAAGCAATGTATTAATAAATCAAAACAAATTGACAATATCAAATTTATGAATAATAGTAACATACATCTAATGCTAATTGAAACGTAACTCACTTTCACAGTTATCATAGAGATAGATATATTTTCATTTTTATTTCTATGATAGATTCTCTTAACAAACACTTGGAACAATAATTGAAATAAAAAGATAATCTGAATAATTCCAGTTCAATAAAAGCAACATCCTCTATACAAATATAGTGGTTGCCGGATAGGGTTGTTAGTTGTTAGAAGACGGTTGTTAATTTGTTTTGTACAACGTTAATTTGTATGGGACCGAATTGGGATCTAGTTTGAATTACTCAAATTTGTTGAAAATTTAATACCTACACCGGCTCTCAACGAGTATGGAACACTCGGTTTTGAAAGTCGAACACATGAGTTCAGCTATCACGACCGCAGCATGTCATTAGATGGGTTTATTTATCGCGAGCTCCTTCATGCCTCTGAAGGCACGATAAATTCTGGCTTGCGTCATCGATCTGCATCTAAGCAGTGGGCCACAAGTTTAGCACTTTGATTGCAAGGAGATCCGTTTCCTTAGAATGGAATGAGTATGGGTTGATGTAGTTTTGGGGGTGGTGGTTGTATTGGTGGTAATATGTAATGAGTTGAGAGAGAGATATATGAGTTTTGATTTCATACTTCATCAATATCGTCGTTCACAAGGCAGTTAAATTTAAATGGTTTAAATTGAGTTGCGTTCAATAAAGTGAAGCCACTGTAAAAGTTCTGTTACATACATTTGAAATACGGAATCCTAAAGACTACAAAAATAATTATTTTACCGCGTAAAATCATATTGGACACGCATGAACCAACTGTTCATAACATGCGGGTGTGACGTCATGTTACATGTCGACTAGCATAGGTATGTGTAAATATGGGGAAAACGAAATGTAGACTACTGCCATTGACGAGCCTGGTGGTAGAATGGTTTACAATGGCTAATTTAACACCGAAGCTTTTGAGTTCGATTTCCGGTTAATACACATATTTGTGTACGTAAACATGGCTGTTTGTGTTAATCGTTTTCTATCATCACTATATATAAAAAACAAAGTCCCACGCGTCTGTCTGTCTGTTCGCAATAAACCCAAAAACTACTGATTTTCATGCAGTTTTCACCAATAGACAAAGTGATTCTTGAGGAAGGTTTAGGTGTATACTACTTAGTTAAGGTTTTGTGTAAATCGGCTGAAATATGACGATACTTGTTGAAAATGTCGGAAAAAGTCAAGCTGCCTGGGAGTTTTCATCGGATATTATACGAATACATCATAGTTATTAATTTATATATTATTTATATTTATAGTATTAGGCCTTCTCAACTTAATATATGCTCATATAGCATAATATGCTCTACTATCCGTGCGAAGCAGAGGCGGGTCGCTGTGTATTAATAAGTACAATTTACTTCTTTTTCTGTGTGAAAGACGCGTCCGTCATTCACGAGTGCGCCACCGAGCTCGTCAATGTTCGAGTAGCCCATAACTTAAACTTCCCTTAATTTAGGACTAGCCGGCACCGTGTAATTTGTTTATTACTCAGTGAGAGAGGTCGATGGCGTCGTTGCGCGTGTCATCTAACCGTACACTCAGGTTAAGCAACGTCGACTGCAGTCAGTGTATGGATGGGTTTCTCTCGAGTTTCTCCGTGCCGTACGTACGTGAAAGTATCAGGATCTGAGTAAAACGCTGGAGGCTGAAGTCAGTGTGCTGAGGGAACGAAACAATGATCTGGAAACTAGGTACGCGATTATTATGATGGTAGCCAAGTTCTACTATTGGCTTCTTCTTGTTCTTAGCGTTTTTAATTCCCAATCCTTCCTAATGGATTGATTCTCGTTTCCCAATACATTAGGATTGGCGGGGTCCGCTACCTAAACGTAAGGATTTGGCGAAGATATTGATTTTTATAGAGAGCGACTGCCGTCAGACCTGCATACCCCAGAGGGAAAATCAATCATTCTTAGGTTACACATCTTTTAAATTGAAATATAATAAAATATAAATGAAACTTCTATCGATTTCCCGCCGTTTTACATATTTTTATCGTGTTTAATATCAAATTACAATTTGGAATGGCGTGTTAAAGAAAATAGGATTGCCAAAGTGAGTGAGAGCCGTCGGTCATATTCAAGACACTTCAAAAGCTCGGTATTAGTCGTATGTTCGTATATCATACTATCGACAGATATACCAACACTTCCTCTGTTGAAGATCATAAAAGATCAGGGCGACCGCGTGCTGTTAGAGCTACAAAGACTGTGAATACGAAATCTCACGGAGGGCACGTTAAACAGTCGGTCCCGGCTGATGTCGATAGATGACAGTCGTTAAGCTAAGTCAGTGGCCCTCGGGCGGTTTGAGAACATTGGCCTCCGCCAATCCGCAGTTGAGCAACGTGGTGGAGTATGCTCTAACCCCGATTGAAGGTAGTCGGTCCGTTGAAGGGGACCCAAATCTTGCATTGCCAGAGGAACACCTGGCTCGTCAATTATATAACAATTCAGTTTTTTTTAAGTTGTCGGCCATTTTCACCATGTTCCTTAAGAGATAGGAACGGTGTTCTTGAACATTCCTACTCTACTTTTTCATGCTGAATCTGAAGTCAAAATTCGAATATTCGAAAAAAAAGCGACAAACACACGCAGCCAAACGCACAGACAAACGCATTCACAGACAAACATATAGATTTCATATAGGAGTGGTGTTCCTGAAAAGTCACTTATTCAAAGTTTGGGTTACATCAATCTCAGCCTAAACCTAAAGTATATCATAATATAATTGTACTCAGCAATAGTAAATTATATTACTCAATGCTGTGATGTACACATTTTAATCATTTAATTAACGTGGAAGGTAAAAATATTTTACTTTCTGTGAACAATATGAGAGTCTTTGTGAACAATATGAGTGTCTATGTGAACAATATGAGTGTCTTTAGATGATATGTACCCTATATTTATGTCGCTAACCGTACCATCTGCTTGATGTTACGGAGCTTATAGCAGCTTGCGTCACAACGAGGAACGCTGCAATATTTCAGAACTTAAGAATTATTTTAAAAATAAGTGTTCTATGTTTAAGTAAGTCTAAGTGAGGTAGGGCGCATCAAACCAACTCGTCTGTGCCCGAAGTACCTCCACCTCAGAAAAAACCGCAGCTAAATAACAACTCTCTTCCTGCGTGTGAGTAAGGTCACTGAGGTAAGCTCCTAAGGAGTAGCTGTGTTAGCAGCAAAGGTGACATCGAGCGAGTGATACTAAAAGTGTTGCAAGCTTTACATTAGGTGGGCCGTATGCTTGTATGCCTCCAGACGTTGTATATAAAAAAAAGTTTTTCTATATTTATTATTATGGATTTATAAAAAATGTGTTAAAGTATGTTTGTTATTTATCTATTACCCATAGTATAAGCTTTGTATAGTTTGCGACTAGATAGCATTGTGAAATTTATCCACAAATATACATCTATTATTAATTAAATAATTGAAATTAAAGATAGGTAATAAAACCGATTTGTACAAAACTAAAATTATCCTGACAGACAACATAACGAATACACAAAGAATAGCAAGTACCTATATGTACCTACTCATACATAATGTGTATAATAAAATATATAAACTAATATTATAAACAGAAAGGATTTGTTTTTTTGTGTTAGATGGATAAATTAAATAAATACTTAACCGGTTAAAAAAAAACGTGCCCATTTAGAAAGCTATATTCACAGGCTATATTTTATTTTCAAAAGACCTTATGAAATTTGCAGGTACCTATGTAACTCAAGATATCAAAAATTTACCCACAAAAGTCATTATTTAGCGTACCCTGCAAAAACTATTATTAACGAGACATAAAAATCATGTACTCCATGTTTATAGTAAGTATCAATACCCACAAATAAGTCCATGAGGCTAAATGTCTAACTATTATAGTTAAATCACTATAATCGTTTGTTGTTCAAGTTAGTCAGTCAAAGTATGAGTAGATATCATGATATTTATCCTTATTCAACTAAATAGTTTCAATAGCAGAAATGTTCTATTTGTAAAATATTAATTTATCTTTCTATCTATCCACCCGTGCGAAACCGGGGCAGGTCGCTAGTAAGGGATAAATACAAATAAATTAAAAACGATGAAAAGCATGATAGAATTATTTCCATAAATTTAAAAAGACATACAATAATATCTAACAGTATCCAATAAAGCAAAGCTTAATCAGACGAGTATTTATTTTAAATTAAAAATATAATCTTTTTACAAAAGGGAAGTATTTATAAAATGTCAATAAGCAAATTGCCATTGAATTGTCATTCTCCTACATGCTGGTTAACGAAGGATACCCTCGTGACACTCATTTTTACATATACAAATTGGCGTGAAAAGTTTGGTATGAGTACTCGTCCGTATGTAACCTAGATATTCGTCAATGGTATGTTTACAGATGTTTTTGTTTGAAACAGTATCGATATAATATATTCTGTAATTATTGATAGTTAGATAGATTCATCATCATCATTATTAGTCCATTGCATGAACATAGGCCTCCCCTCTTAGAGAGTCACACGTCTCGATCCTGTGCCACCTGCTTCCATCGACTCCCTACAAACCTCTTGAGGTCTTCGCCCCATCTAGCGAGGGGTCGTCCCATACTGCGTGTACTAGTACGGGAGAACCTTTCTTCACCAGCGATTGTCCGTTCTACGAACTATTTTGCCGGTGCACTGCCACTTCAGCTTGCTTATCCTATGGGCTATGTCGGTTACCTTAGTTCTATTGCGGATATCCTCATTTCTGATTCTATCACGCAGGGAAACCTCGAGCATAGCTCTTTCCATAGCACGCTGAGCGACCTTGAGCTTCTCCATACGGCTCGCAGTGAAGGGTCACGTCTCAGTTCCGTATGTCATCACTGACAACACACACTGTTCGAAGACCTTGCTCGTCAGACGTTGAGGTATTTTGGACGAGAAGATCTGTCGAAGTTTCCCGAACGCTGCCCAGCCGAGTTGGATCTGTCTGTTGACCTCTCAGTCCAAGTTGGACTTTCCTAACTGAAAAACCTGCCCTAGGCAAACATATTCGTCAACAACTTCAAGCTTAGTATGATCTTAGTCTTGTTCAGGTTCATCTAGAGACCTACCTGGTTGGAAACACTATTGCGGTCATTGAGCATAGCGCTAAGTTCCTCCAGCGATTTCGCTATGAGAACTATATCGTCGCCAAATTGAAGGTGAGTGATGTATTCGATATTGATGTTTATACCGTGTCCTTTCCAGTCCAAGAGCTAGAACAGATCTCCCTACGCTGCGGTAAAGAGTTTAGGGGAT
Organism: Pyralis farinalis; assembly: GCA_947507595.1. Lineage (NCBI taxonomy): Eukaryota > Metazoa > Arthropoda > Insecta > Lepidoptera > Pyralidae > Pyralis > Pyralis farinalis. Next base: position 11,906,340 of record OX382265.1, on the reverse strand, counting down.
ATAATATCGCCCTGTCGTACACCTTTTTGCAGTTGGATCGGTTTCGTACTCTGGTCCTGTACTTGGATACACTTGGTAGCCTTATTGTATAAAGCACTGTATAAACGCTTCGATATACCGATAGTCAATTCAGCATCGCTGGAGAGACTGTAGCACTGCCCAAGTCTCAACGGAGTCAAAGGCTTTTTCGTAGTCCACATACGGCAAACATAAAGGGAATATTATACTCCTCAGTCTTCTAGGGGCCTTCGAGGGTATGACTATGGTCTACGGTGTTAAAGCCTTTTCGGAATCCGGCTTGTTCGGGAGGCTGGAATTCTTGATGAATTCTGCGAGGATCAGCGAGGCTGCCGGTGACTGGGGGCCGTCTTTATTCTGAGGTTTTTGCCATAGTTCTATGTATATCTTCACATTATGTAACATCGGGATATATATTATACATGTATATAGATATTCGTTGTAAATTTTACTAAATAAACATGCCACGAAATTACCCTCGCGCCGCAGACACACATCTGATTGTTGCTCACTGCATATTGATATTCCGTAACACGCTATTTGCTAAAAAAATCCCATGATGACAGTATCTAGTATCATTGACTATTGACGGTAAATGACACAACTTTGTATTTCTAGCACTTAAAGAAACAGTAACTTCTACGTGTAACTAAATAAATTTTAATTTACTTAAGTAAATTCCCTAGCATGAGCTGCCGAAACCGAGGCTGTGCATGTTGTTTTTATGTTATAAATACAAAATAGTTATAAAAATTCAAATTCAATTTCATAGTGTTGATAACTATCTTGAATATGAATTTTGAAGCAGTGATAAGGAAGCAGCTTATGGTTGAAATCCAAGCATGTACATATGTGTGATTATCACTTGCTCGGCCGTGATGAAATTATATTTCGTAATAAGTGTGACCTAACTTAAAATAGGTCTGGTTTTCCCCTTGGGTTGTGGAGGTCTGAACGCAGTCGCTCCATGCCAAAATTAATATCTTCGCTAAATCCTTAGGCAATCCTAATGGATTAGGAAACGGGATAGCGCTAAGAAAAAGAAGTGTTGATTATATTGACTTGTACCACCAATTGAACCATCAACACGTCCAATGATACTGCTGACCACTCTGAGGGGAAATTTGTTGTTCCAACTTATACATTATTCCATGTACATTATTGGATACATTATTCCATTATAAATTATTCGTCGATCTCGGTGGCGCAGTGGTGAAACGCGCTGTTACATTACTTTGACACCAACGCTCGTGGATTTGATTCCCGCACAGGACAAACATTTGTGTGCATGAACATGTCTGTTTGTCTTGGTCTGGGTATTTTCTATGTATAATAAGTATGTATTTACAAAAATAAATGTATTTACGTATGTTTATCCGTTGTCTTGTACCCATAACATAAGCTTAGCTTACTTTGGAGCTAGATGGCGCTGTGTAATTTGTCCAACAATATTTATTTATATTATTTATTTATTCCTGTAACGTTTACAAATTTGTTAGACCGCCATTAAATATTTACTGTGGTATTCAATTCGTCAGCAAATATAAATTAACTTCGCAACGCAAAAACTTCGCTCGAGCTATACTGTGCCACAGTAACATAAAGGCATAACATTAACAATGAAGGAAACCAAACAATGATATTATCATAATTATAAAATAAGATGGGTGGTAAATACATCTCAGACAATGTTCGCTAGCTTGCAATTCAGTAAGATTGAGCACGTAATATAAACATTTATTGAAACGACCCATTCTTAAACATAGTCACGAGTAAGTACATTGAGAGAACACGAAAGTACCAAGTAGCCTTTTTATGTATAGTCACAGGGGTCCCGTATACACCTCGCCTGATATTATACACTGACTGTATGAATAGGTACTAACTTAAGAAATATGCTCTTTTTTAACTGTAACTAAATATATACTATAGTATATCAAATACTAAGTGAAAAATGTGTTGTCCCACATATTTGTTAAAGAAATAACACTGCAATTTGTATGAAACGTTTGCATGGAATGTTTTTTTTTTGCATATTTCAGAGTTGATTCTCAAAACAAAAGTCTTACTCGTATTTTAAAATGTGACCGTAAAGCTTTCTATTTGGATTTGTCGTCAAAATACCAAAATAGATAAGGCGTGTTTGCTATCCCAATTTTGAATATTGATTAGGCATTGGAATAAGTTACTTGCGAAATTATTTAAGAAGTAATACACAGACCCGTCCGAAGATAATGAATACTTGTCTTTACTTTACTGACCGCTCCAGGGATTGCTGCGGAGATGAATAGCGCCAGCGTGTCCGGCCAGGGCAGCAGCTTGTACTGCTCCCACCACCTCTTCACTACGAGGCTCACGTAGAACCCCAACACGAACGACATCGGGATCGACTCGCTCTGTGCGCCGAAGTACTGACGGACCTTTTCGAATATCCTGCAACGGCACAAACAAACAATAAAACAACTGTAGGAAATAACCCAAATCTTAATACATACTATATAATAACAGCTGTAATGATTTGGATCAAATTTTGTTTTAGATATATTGCTTTTCAAGTTTACTGATATTCCGTATCTTTCCTGAAAAATTAGTTCCTTTACAAAAGCTCGGTCGCTCAGGTAACAAAACAACTAACTCATTAATTCGTAACTATTGAACAAATTCATTCATTCTCTCAGCTGACCGCTGGCCACTGAACATTGAAACATTTTCGACGAGCTCGGTGGCTCAGTCGTGAATGACGCGACTTTGACACCAACGCTCGTGGGTTCGGTTCCCACACAAGGCAAACATTTGTGTGCATGAACATGCATCAAAGCAAGTATGCATCAAGTCTGGGGAAGTAGCTCCACCTCACAGAAAACCGCAGCCAAATAACAACTCCCTAGAGGGTTGTTGTGTTCCTGCGTGTGAGTGAGGTCACCAGTATGCTCCCAAGGAGTTGGTGTGTAAGCGGCAGGGGAGGCATCGCGCGAGTGATACTTAATATATCGCAAGCGTTACTAGGCTACGGTACCCGCATTACATTAGGTGGGCCGTATGCTTGTATGTATGTTGTATAAAAAACGTATTTTTTTTTATAAAAAAATAAAGTGTTCCTTATTTGTACAATATATACATTTAATCTTGCATAGTTAGTCGAATTAATTTTATTTAACCATGTAGGTAAATGTATTAAATATTATATCAATGCAGAGCAGACATCAGTCTTCAGATTAGAGGTTCGGCAACGCATTGGTGACAGCTCTGGCGTTGCAAATGTCCATAGGCTACGGTGACTGTTTACCGTAGGCAGGCCGTACGCTTAATTGCCACCTTAGTGGTACATAAAAAAAGTCTTGCAGGCTAACGGATCACTCTACAGTTAAACTAATGACTCCTCAGAGCATTATATTCTCTCTTACGGGCACGGAGCACGACCCCACCAGGGAAGTGGTTTAATCGCTAGTAAATATCGCTATGCCATAATCTCTTTCGCCAAAGTTTCGTTTGTAATCTGTAGGGTGCACGGAATATAGCTAAGGTAGATGTTTATATACGTAAACTATATTAAAAACAATTATTGTTTCTTCAAAACAAAAGTATAATAAGCAATATTTTATATTGTTGTTTTATTTATACGTTCTTCATTTACATTTTTTACATCTGACAAAAATGTTATACTACAGTATAAAATCTTCAAGGAATACTCTGCTACTTCTTTTCCGCCGTGGCGATGTGTTACTAGATGAATTATGAAGACGATTGTGATCGTTCTTCCGTAGGCTAGTTACAAATTTTAATAGTTTTCGTCCCCCAACGACATATTTCGGCGTGAACTAGGGATGTACCGAGTCAGGTTGAGTCGAGTACTGACTCGAGTACCTAGCAGGTACTCATTTACTCGCATATAAAATACTGAATTCGGATCCACTATACTCGAATACAGGTTTCGAGTACTTACGGTATTCGAATCCTACGTCGAGTATTTCAATCGCAACTTTCTAGCTTCACGCGTACAGTCGAATTTTGAATGCCTACTATAAGCGTATCAAAGCTATTGTATATGTTTTAATAAAAGCTTTGAAAATATATATAATTTCAAAGCTTTTATTAAAACAGTTTTAACAACTTTAGAAAGATTATCAAAGCGAGTAAATCGTGCTTCCTACTCCTATATTTCTATTAAAATAGAACTTCTTTGGTATATATATATAGTTAAAATCTTCAAATAGATGATAATTGATTGCTATGCTATATACTATGCTACAATTACGATAAGACTGATTATATGACTGATTATATCATTTTATTATTTACATACTTTCCTATCGTATAATATCTATAAATCATATATGATTTGTGATGAAATATTAGGCTTTAGCGTTGAAAACAACCTACAAAGTTCGATTCAGAAAGTGCTCGAGTACACTGAAGTATTCGAATACTCGCGCTAGTACTCGAATGCCCGTCTAAGTCTTTGGACTAGTCCTAATTCGCTTCTTTTTACAAGCTTTTATTTAACTTGCAATGTAAGTATGTAAGTATGTTCGGGTGAAATCTTGCAACTCAATTTTGAAGCAGATATCTTTAACCGATTGAGCTGAAATTTTGTATACACGTTCAGTTTGGATGACAATGCATGACTAAATATGTGACGTCATTCTAAATCCAATATGGCGGCATACCCAAGATGGCGGACTAACTATTTTTAATGCACTCCTACAATATGGGTATCAAATAAAAGGGCTTGCTAAGAATAACTCGAAAAATAATGTGACGTCACTCTTAATCCAATATGGCGGACTTCTAAAGCTTGAAAATCAATTTTGAAGCAGATATCTTCAATCGATTGAGCTGAAATTTTGTATACACGTTCAATTTGGATGACAATGCATGGTTAACTGTGTGACGTCATTCTAAATCCTACATGGCGGAACACCCAAGTTGGCGAATATTTTTAAGCTATTGCATAGCTTTTATCGCGGGCTTTGCGGCGACCGAATCAAGAAATTCCGTAACGAAAATAAAACCTAACACCTCCCACTCCGCCTACCATGTAGCTCGTTTTTTTTTCATTATCATCAGATGATGATGGTGATCCGTCGGGTGGCAAACAAGTAAGAAAATTGGTAGATTTTTTTTCATAATCATCAGATTTTGATCCGTCGGGTGGCAAAGAAGTGTTCAGCCCGCCTGATGTGAAACTGTTACACAGCCTATGGACACATTTAGACTCCGTCGGGTGGCAAACAAGTAAGAAAATTGTTAGAAGAATTTTTTTTTCATAATTATCACATGATGATCCGTCGGCTGGCAAATAAGTAAGAAAATTGGTAGAAGATTTTTTTTTTCATAATCATCAGATGATGATGATGATCCGTCGGGTAGCAAACAAGTGTTCAGCCCGCCCGATGTGAAACTGTTACACAGCTTATGGACACTTTTAGACTCCGTCGGGTGGCAAACAAGTAAGAAAATTGGTAGAAGAAATTTTTTTTTTTCATAATCATCAGATGATGATGATGATTTACTTTTGTGTCCTGTCATCAGTCATCATAATCATCAGATGATGATGATGATCCGTCGGGTGACAAACAAATAAGAAAATTGGTAGAAGATTTTAAGCTATTGCATAGCTTTTATCGCGGGCTTTGCGGCGACCGAATCAAGAAATTCCGTATCGAAAATAAAACCTAACACCTCCCACTCCGCCTACCGTGTCGCTCGTTTTTTTTTTTTCATAATCATCAGATGATGATGGTGATCGGTCGGGTGGCAAACAAGTGTTCAGCCTGCCTGATGTGACACTGTTACACAGCCTATGGACACTTTTAAACTCCGTCGGGTGGCAAATTCGCTGGACATGCGAGTGAGTGACGTTACTACCTCACGAAAAATATGCTCCAAACTGCAGCCGAATAACAATTCCCTGGAGGATTGTTGTTCATGCGAGTGAGTGACGTTACCACCTCACAGGCAAATGGAGCCAAATAACAATTCCCTGGACGATTGTTGTGTTCAGGCGAGTGGGTGACGTTACTACCTCACGGAAAACTGCAGCCAAATAACAAATCCCTGGACGGTTGTTGTGATCATGCGAGTGAGTGACGTTACTACCTCACGAAAAATATGCCCAAAACTGCAGCCGAATAACAATTCCCTGGAGGCTTGTTGTGTTCATGCGAGTGAGTGACGTTACCACCTCACAGGCAACTGCAGCCAAGTAACAATTCCCTGGACGGTTGTTGTGTTCAGGCGAGTGAGTGACGTTACTACCTCACGGAAAACTGCAGCCAAATTACAATTCCCTGGACGGTTGTTGTGTTCATGCGAGTGAGTGACATTGCCACCTCACAGGCAACTGCAGCCAAATAACAATTCGCTGGACAGATGTTGCGTTCGTACGAGTGAGTGACGTTACTACCTCACGAAAAATATGCTCAAAACTGCAGCCGAATAACAATTCCCTGGACGGTTGTTGTGTTCAGGCGGGTGAGTGACGTTACTACCTCACGGAAAACTGCAGCCACCGTCCAGGGAACTCACTCGCATGAACACAACAACCGTCCAGGGAATTGTTATTTGGCTGCAGTATTCCGTGAGGTAGTAACGTCACTCACTCGCCTGAACACTACAACCGTCCAGGGAATTGTTATTTGGCTGCAGTTGCCTGTGAGGCGATAACGTCACTCACTCGCATGAACACAACAATTCTACAGGGAATTGTTATTCGGCTGCAATTTTGAGCATATTTTTCGTGAGGTAGTAACGTCAATCACTAGTATTAACACAACAACCGTCCAGGGAATTGTTATTTGGCTGCAGTTTTCCGTGAGGTAGTAACGTCACTCACTCGCATGAACACAACAACCGTCCCGGGAATTGTTATTTGGCTGCAGTTTTCCGTGAGGTAGTAACGTTACACACTCGCATGAACACAACAATCGTCCAGGGAATTGTTATTTAAAAAATAATTATAATTGCATAAGTTGATAAAAAAAGATGCTATGCAATAGCTTTACCGCGGCAGTCCCCGAGTGCCACACGTTTTTTCAATTCATTCCTACAATATGAGTATCAATAGAAAGGACTTGCTGAGAATAAGTCAAAAAATAAAGTGACGTCACTCTAAACCAATATAGTGGAGTAAGTTTTTAGTGCTTGCTTATAATATGGGTATCAATTGAAAGGACTTACTGAGAATACGAATGCGAGTTTAAAAAAAAAGATGTTGAATATCAACTCCATTGCTCCAATCCGTCTGGAATTTTGATATATTGAGGTCGAATTGTTACTCCAAAATCAAACCCGGAACTGTGTTTCGTAAGGCACAAGTAAGCTTCAAGCTGAAATAAGTGGCACATTTCTCTAAACACCCAAGTCAAGGTGAGGCCGTGCCGAGGACTGAGTGGCATCAGGGTGTAATATGATGTCGCGAACGTACCACCTCAGGGCACCGGGGCGAACCCTGTTGTATATTAGCTCTTACCCTTCTAAACGAAGCTCACGACCATGCAACAATGATGCGTTGAATGAGATGAACAGACTGAGAAACGTGTCCAGCGATAACTAAAAAGTAAAAAATAAATTAAAAGTAAAAAACCTTTTTAAAAACAAGCTTTTATTTAAATGCTCTAAAAAGAAAAAAATAAAATTTTATACTAAAACTTTTACTGTTAACTTAGGTCATTTCACATTTGACACAATTTATAGGATATAAAAGCTTGTCGCGAGATTTACTTGTGTAGATTAACAAGTAAATTAAATAATTTGATGAGAATAATATTATCTATTAAAATTTTCAAACTAAGCAAATACGAGTACATAAATCTCGCGACAAGCTTTTATATCCTATAAATTGTGTCAAATGTGAAATGACCTAAGTTAACAGTAAAAGTTTTAGTATAAAATTTTATTTTTTTCTTTTTAGAGCATTTAAATAAAAGCTTGTTTTTAAAAAGGTTTTTTACTTTTAATTTATTTTAACGAATATCAATATATTCAAACAGCAAAAATAGCCGACTTGGCACATCACTAGCGTGAACAACGTAGGCCAATTGTGCTAAATAACTGCAACTGCACGTTTACGCCTGTCATTTGAGTCGTGCAGGAATAGTGCAGTGCCAATAATATGTGCATTCTACTAAAATTTCCTGCACTGCAACTACGCTGGCACTGCGCGTATGCTGCACTGCAACTGTGCGTATACAGCAAGTGAAATACTTAACACCTGAAATGTTACCATATTTCAATCTAATAAACAGGATTTTTATTTAATGTTGACTCCTATAGTTTCACACCCCATTGCCCTTGGTTGCCGGCGTGGAGGTATTTGTAACTGAAAAGAAGTTTTACTTAATCATATATATCCAGAAACATCTCCCAAAGGAAAACAAATATAAATCACCGCTTCAGAATATTAATTTCACTTCGCAAAAGTTGCTCAAGAGTAACGTTAACAAAACTGCTAGTAAACTCCTTCAAAACTTCTGTCACCGGTATACAAATGTCAAAACAATTTGTCAGAATACGATTATATTGCAGGAAACGTGCAGGTGTAATGCAGGTTTTTTAACAGAATAGCGACTCATTTACTGCAGCATTCCTGCAACGTCGCTGCTGTCAGATCGCTTAACAGAATACCGAAACGTCAAAATGTACGCTTTTTGACACACGCCGCGCTGCAGTGCAGTTGCAGTTTTTAGTAGAATCGGCCTACAGAGCCTTCCACCCACGCACACCTCGTAGCATGCACGGAAATCAAACGACGGTCGATTTTTGAGCATACTCGAAATGAACATGCTTATTTCTAGCAAAGTACGTGCATACACGCTACTAAGTAGCAATTGCTCATTAATCACATGTTTTTGTGCTTATGATGAGTATGTCTATCTGAACCTATAGTGTAGAAGAGTTCGATGGTCGTTGTATGTGTTAATCGCAGGAACAAATTAGCCATCATCGGTCGCAGCCCGTCGCGGTCACGACTTTTGTTAATAGATGACAGTCTTAAAGCCGAGTTTCTGACATATACATTTTTCGTTAACTCATTAGTGTCCTTAAATCATTTTCGTTGCCTTTCTACTCAACTGGACCCACTCTACCCGTGCGTTTGTGGGTTCAGTTGACTTGATGAACGTTTGATTTGGTCAACTGATTCCGACCACAAATTTCATAATATGTAACGACACGAAAATATGACACAGCTGTGCACATTCAATACATTAGCAAAGTAGATGCCTCTTCATAGTGTCATCAACTCATTATGTATTTTTTATATTTAAACGCCTAACTTTGAAATTACACAGCAAATTTATATCCAATTTAAAAGCGATTACTCGACCTATTATCTGTCTATAACTTCACGTCAAATCCCTTGCGGGGTAGGGCGACACAACCGAGCGCGACGTGACTCACACATTTCACTCGCTACTTTGACATTCATTACTCTTTTCATGCACGCTCGCCGGTTTCTAGAGCTCCTAACATCACATACTTGATAGAACACGACCAATTTGATCATGGTAGGTAAGTCTTGGCGTTCCTCGGCTCCTACATCCTTCCACTTTTGCGTGGTATATCTATTCATTGTTTTGTCCTGCATTATTTCTACATCTCCGAACTAACCACATCAACCCTTACTCATCCCACTGCAGGGATACCCTTCAACCGAAGGGGTTTAGAGCATACTCCACCGCGCTGCTCACATGCGGATTGGTGGAGGCCAGTGTTTTCAAGCCGCCCGAGGGCTTCTGACTTAGCTTAACGACTGTCATCTATCAACAACAGCCGGGACTGACGGCATAACGTGCCCACCAAAGCACAGAGTAACTCGAGATAGATAAATCCATCCATAGACTGGCCTCGGTCTATGTTGCTTAACCTGCGTGTTGGGTTAGAATGACACGTGCAACGCCCGAACCAGATGCAATTTTATTATATTATGTACTAGTCATACAGCGCCTCTTTTTAAGCGGAATCAGTTGAAAAATAATATGATGGTGAAATGGATAATTTGCAGGTACAAGTAATTAGTGAAAAATGAGAGACGAGAACAACAGGTATCAGCCGTGCTATACGAGGAATACTGTTTACACTTTGACTGAATTTCTGAACCTTAACCTTTTCTGAGCCTTAAGGTCAAATTTATATTTGCATCCTTTCATTATACAACGACCGTAGAAGCAATTGCTTTTTCTATTCTACAAGAACTTACGACCAATTTCAACCTTGCGAATATAAATAATTGATTTGCAACTGAATTTATGGCTGCTGTTAATAGCAGATAAATAATTATAGCTTATCCAAATGATTTCGAATAGCGTATGAATTTACGAATATGGATCTTATTTGCAACACAATCTTCAAGGGTACATCAGAGAGAGTCGCTGAACGAATGTGATTGGTTTTTAAACCTAGTCAAACGATGGCATCGATCTCTTCAAAAATAAATAAATAGTCTACATTTTAATGTGAACTACTTTTGCCATAGAACCGACAAACTAAAAAAAGATTACATTCCCATACAGGATTCCTTTTGCCCATTTTCTAACACAGAACGTGTTAGAAAATGGGCAAAAGAGGATTCTCATCCTGTTTTTTTACGTTGCCACCAACTGGCAGGCTTTTAAGGATGTAATGTGAATATGTCAAAAGTCACTTCTATAAGTAACTATAAATTACAAACAAGCTCATCAACGGTAGGCTGCGTCCATATTGTACATCTTATGCGAGAAGGCAATATGAAGTTATGAGTATAAAACATTTTCAACGCTGATTTTCCTTGACACGTACCTAAACGTGACATTCTTACAGGTGGCGGGATTTGAGGCACTATTCTAACAGTTCAGAGGCGTTATAAAAATCTCAGGTGCACTACTGTGTACGACAGAACTGTAATCACTAACACTGGAAATTATACGAGTAAGTTCTCGGGATACCGTTGATTACATGCAGGTTATGCCGCGCCGGGAGCTTTAGTAGAAATTCGAATAGTGGACATGATTTTCTATTAGACTTATCATAACATATCGTACAGAAGTGTTTAACTCTAGGAGAATATAGTAAAGTAAGTATTTGTTGAAATAAACATCAATTATAAATGTAAGCCCTGTATCCCAAAGTAGTTAGCTATATTTTTGCTATACTACATCGGGAAACATACAAACATACGGCCCACCTGATGTAAGGGGTAGGGATGAAACGATACCTCCAAGGTATCGATTTTCTATTAGACTTATCATAACATATCGTACAGAAGTGTTTAACTCTAGGAGAATATAGTAAAGTAAGTATTTGTTGAAATAACATCAATTATAAATGTAAGCCCTGTATCCCAAAGTAGTTAGCTATATTTTTGCTATACTACGTCGGGAAACATACAAGCATACGGCCCACCTGATGTAAGGGGTAGGGATGAAACGATACCTCCAAGGTATCGATTTTCTATTAGACTTATCATAACATATCGTACAGAAGTGTTTAACTCTAGGAGAATATAGTAAAGTAAGTATTTGTTGAAATAAACATCAATTATAAATGAAAGCCCTGTATCTCAAAGTAGTTAGCTATATTTTTGCTATACAACGTCGGGAAACATACAAGCATACGGCCCACCTGATAAGGTAAGGCCAGTAAGGGGGTACCGTAGCCTATTAACGCTAGCGATATATTAATTACTAGCTGTGCCGCTATTTCGTCCGCGTGGAATAGTTTTTTTTTATTATTTATTTATATTATTTATAATAATAAAAATAAATAAAATTTCTAAAATAAAGCCTAAGTTACTCCTTATTACATCAGCTATCTGCCAGTGAAAGTCCCGTCAAAATCGGTGCAGCCGTTTCAGAGATTAGCCGGAACAAACAGACAGACGGACAGACAGACAAAAATTGTAGAAAATATTCATTTTGGTATATGTACCGTGTATATATCCATATGCATTTAGTAAAAAGCGGTTATTTTAATATTACAAACAGACACTCCAATTTTGTTTATCTGTATAGATTACTCGAATATAGAAAAGCTACTTTTGCTATTCCAATTTCAAGTTTTGATAGAAATGGGAACGGGAAATATTCTATGTTATTTCCGGATTTATATTTAAGGAGAAATACAGATATCCTTCCGAAGCTAATGCATGTAACTCATCGTCAGCTCTTTGCACAGTGTTGAAACTGTTGAAAGGACATATGAACGGTCTGATTCGACGCATAGTAGCTCATAATGACAATCTATAGTTTATATATATACCTATAGATTATATAAATACATATATATACCTAGTCCGGCCATAAGTTCTGTTACAAATGAACATACATTTATTTTTTATGAAGTAATGTAATATTAATAATTCTTATATGTACATATTTATGGAAGTCTTAGCAAAAAATAAAAAAAATGATTCCCTTCAAAGTGCCCACCTTTAGCTTTGATACAGGCCTTTAATCTGTCTGGCAACGAATCTATGGGTTTAGGCACTGTTTCCATGGGAAATTCAGCCCCTGCTTGCTTCAGAGATTTCTTAAGAGGCACATTGTTGGCGAGTCGTTTCGAGAAAGCGATGTCCTCTAAAATTGACCATAATTTGTAATCTAAGGGGTTCAGATCTAGACGAAGGCCAGTCTTCAGTTCTTATAAAGTCCGGAACGTTGGTTTCGAGCAAGGTTTGGGTAATTTGTGCCTTGTGACCAGGTGCAGAGCCCTCTTGGAAAGTCCACGGTGCATTTTTAAAAAGTGTATTGCTGCCAGGTTTCAAACCATGATCCAATACAGACTCTGGCTGGCTGAAGTCTTCACTCCTTTTTCAGAAAATTGAAGTTTTGTGACTTCATGATAAGACACCAAACAATTACAAACGCAGGATGATGATCACATTGTACCTTTCCGACCACTTGGGCAGCTTCTTTAGAACTGTGTACGTTCACTTTGACATTTTGCTTGTTGTAGTGCTCTTCAATCGTGAATTTTTTTCATCAATAAAGAAGATGTTTCTGTGCCTTTCACCTGCGTATCGGGAAAGAAAGCGTTTTGAGCGATCCACTCTCTTCAACTGTAGGGATTAATTTAGGACATGTCCTGTATATCGACGATAAGAACTGAGTTTCAGGGTCTTGTTTTATTATACGCGATAGAGTCCTAGCGGGAATCTTCATTTCTCGTGATAAGATTTTTGTTTCCTAATGGGGTTTCGGCGAATACAGGCTTTAACAGCGTTAACAGCCTTTGGAGTTCAAATAGCTCGCGGTCGCCCCGATCTTTTATGGTCTTGAACAGAGGAAATGTTGGTGTATCTGTCGATAGTACGATATACAAACATACGGCTGATCGATGATACCAAGCTTTTGAAGTGTCTTGAATATGACCGACGGTTCCACTTTGTTCAAGGCAATCACTGCAATCCTATTTTATTTACCACCCCTTCCATATTGCAATTTGATAATAAACATAAAAAAAAATATGTAATACGGCGAGAAATCGAAAAAGTTTTTGTAACATAATAAACGCGTTCCAAATTCAAAATAATTAAACAGTTGAAAAAAAGAAGATTTCCATGTAAAAGTATTTATGGCCAGACTAGTCATAATCTATAGCTACATATATATTAAAACTGTAGCGGACCAGAATCTGTACACTGAATATTTTCTGGAAAATATATTGTGGCAGTAATTATTATCAATACAGAAGTCAAATATACATTTTTAATATTTTTTATCTATCTGTCTTATGACTTATCTCTCTCTCTGTCTTATGATTATCAATACAGAAGCCAATAACCACTTCTCCCCAGGTTGTATGCTGGTTTGTCAGCTGTCGTAATATAAAATTCTACATGGTGTCTTCCTATTACATATACATATATTAATTTTGACTTTTAGTATGCCATCACTCGGTGGCAGGCGTAGATTGCATTAATTCTTATGTTACCTACATAAGAAATGCAATCTACGCCTGCCACCTGCCTGCCACGTAGTGCAGTCTAGTGCAGTAGATATTACCAAGCTTAGTAGATTACCTACTTTTATAATATGCAATTTGCAAAAGAAAATCAAAAATGTTATTAACATCAACAATATCTTGTGACTCAGTGCGAGTTAAACATTTGTTCAGAAATATTGAATGACATCAACTTCTTTTTTGTACAAAAACAAAGAAAAATTAATTAAAATTAAAAAGTAGCACGAATTTATTAGGATACTGTTAAATTCATTGTCTTTATTATTTTTATTAGTCTTTATTATTAATTCAAACATCTATTACTTTAAACGAGCAAACCTTGAATATATATAAATATATTTCGTGTATTTTGGCAAGGACTTTAACGATTTATATCAAATTTTGTACTGATAATTTATCTTTACACAAAGGCAATTTACACAAAACGATTTAATACATAAACCTGAAAAAACTGCGGATGATCCGCAGCAACACTATTACCAGGTATTCGACACTAAATTTATTATGTATTTAGTCGCACCGTATGTATAGTCTATCATATACAGTTACAACGAGCCCAGGTTCGAGGCCCATTAACAACACTATCTTTTTAGACATTTCTTCCACTTATTTTAAACGAGCAATTCACGTATGTAGATTATATTCCGTGTAATTCTAAACTGCCTCCAACGATTTGAATCAAATTTTGTATTTACTTATAATTTTCCTTTTTATATATGTAGGTCTCATGAATAAAGAACCTCAATTTAATATAAAAGTAAACTATCAAGTTTCATGTTAATACAGTAGTTAGAAGTGACAAGCTCGGGGAACGAGTAGTTAACGAAGGTTAGTTTAATACAAAGTAGGTTGTTATGACAACCAATAATGGCATCTAAACTATAGACATCTAATGTTCCTTTAATTTGCCCTTAAAAATAAATGAAATAACGAAAATTATAAAGACTGTGAACTTTTGTATAAAATAATATTATGAAGGAAAAATATTTGATTTCTTGATGTCTGCTTGTAATAGATAAGCTCAAAAAATAATTAACCGATATTAAATATTCTTTCACGTATAGAAAGCTACATTATCAGCGAGTAACATGGGCTATATTTCATTTTCAAAAGCTAACAAGAATTTAGCTACTCTATTATTTGGCGCGCGCTGTGAAAATTATTGATGTTACATAAAATAAGCTGTTATTAGTAAGTACTCATTGTTACCTATTTAAAAGTCTACGGGGCTATAATTATTATAGTTAAGTAACAAGATCCGTTTTTTATTCAAGCTAGTCAAACAAAACGCGGGTAGAATCTAAAGATGATGACATTCGTATATATATATACCTATATATTAATCCTTATCCTACTAGATAATTTTACAATCAAGGATGATTATGATCTTTTGTTTGGAAATTACGACGTGTATAAAAATGCTAAAGTAGCAAAAATGCTGCGGTGTGAGTAAACAGCCCTTCGCGTAGTCTTTTAGTGACATACATAAATTCTTTTTGATTTTTAATACTACGTCGAGAGGCATACAAATATACGGCCTACCTGATATATCACTATATATATCAGGTAGGCCGTAGCCTATGAACTCCTGCAATACATTAAGTTTTACTTCCGTCACCACCTAGTTTAAGATATAATGTATTGATTATATCATATATGGCTTAAAACTTTAAACGCTCTATAAAAATTAAGGAATTGCTGTTATGTTCTATTTGTGCAAATAAAGTATTAATGTATTTATCCGATCGTTACCAAACTTCAATGGATTAGCCGCTGAGTTAATCGGTGGACTCTCTGAAAATTTATCAAAATCGGTCCAGCCATTATCGAGTCCATACGGAACATACATACACGCATCCATTTTTTATGCAAGAAGGGAAGTTATTTTTGCTTGTTACCGTTACTAATAGTGTCAACTTGCTAATGCAGCACAAGCACACACTATAACAATGACGAAATTAAAGACAAAAGTGATTAAATGCTAATAAAAATCCTAAATTTAATATTATCGCATAGGAAATGTAATGGGAAGTACGACAACTTTCAAAATTCTCAGAAACCTGTTGATTAGGTCTCAAATAGTCATACAAACATCCAATCACCGGTAGTGGGCCGGTGCATAACCATTTCCGTCATGACCTCGACTCAGTGACTGTCACAAAATTCAGATCCTGAACTCACAATGGATGTGTGACGCACTCGTCACTGAAAACGTGCATTGCGACTATACGATTGTATATAACGATCAAATTGAAAAAATATATAATTATATTGTAATTAATGTTGTGAAGTTATGACCCAAAATGATTACATTTACTATTTGAAATTATATTGACATTATAAAAATTGATATTCTAAAAATTTTGATGTTATAAATAATTTAAATTTAGATATTGTAAAGTGTAAATTTGACAAATATAAATATGACTAGAAAATTATTTTTTTTTAATCTAAAAATTAGTAGTTATACTAATTATAAAATGGAATAAAATTAGTCATGAATTTCAAATTTCTTCTCTGAGCTGCATAAACAAAATATTAAACCGAATACATTTTCATTGAATTGTTCAATGAAAAATTTTGTTAATTGATTTACTTACTATCCATACCAAAACTTTTTACTTCAAAAAGTTTTGGTATGGGTAGTAAGTAAATAATCAATTCAAGATTACATGGACCAACACGAAATCTAACGAAATAATTACAAAGTATTAAAACCGCAATAAGCAACTTCAATAAGGATTTGAAATATTTACCATACCTAACATAGTAATAATCGGACGCTGTGAGTTTCACAAAAAATCTGTATTTTCATAGCTGCAAAGATACAACGAAACAAACTATTGTAAACAAAACTAAAATAATGAAAGTCTGACAAAAATATGTTTTTTAAAGTTATTAAATATATTTTTTGCTAATAATTAAATCTCCATCAAATGTATATGATTCAGATTTATTCTTCAAACTATAAAAATCGATGAAGTCGTCTCCGAGATATCGGTAAACAACCCGACGAAGCTAGAATCATCTTTTGTTTAAAGTCTGTTGAAAAAAAATTAACACTTATAGTTATGACACAGTGGAGAGATATAAACAATATGTCAACGAGCAAACTTAGGTCATTTTTGATATAATTACAATCACTCGCGATTCATTAGGGGTCGTCACTCTTCAAAATCCGGTGTGAGCCAATGAACGTTTCGAAGTAATTGAGTGCAAACATAACATTTATACAATGGCAATGCAAACTGCAGATGATTCAAACGAGCGTGCATTGTAGTTAAATGATCATAGTTTTGCATGAGAGTGTTCGTCCGCTAACCAAGCACAGGATCGAATTTATTCTCGTATTTATATGTATGTTCCATCTAAATTGTTACATGGGGTTTCCACAAAGTGTGCACTCTGTCACAAGCTACAAAATATAAACTATCCACTACCTAGACTTAAAAACTTGAATATCGTAGGTCGTATAAGTCGGCCTACCAACTACTGCGGCCGGGATTCTAGTCGAAATATGAAATAAGAAAAAAAAAAAAAAATTAATTATACCTTGTTAGGAATCTCTGTAGTATAATGCCATTATACATCGTTATCTGCCATATCTAACATTGCAAGTACCCATAGCAGTGAAAGAAATAATAACATCATAATATAATCATAAGACAAACCAAAAATTCCGGTAGCAAATACGATGCTAAAATGTATGAAACACATTTACTTTAAAGTAGGTAGTTAAGAAATTAAAATAATTAACTTAAACTTGAATATTTATATAAAAAATACAAAATAATTGTCATTTTACATTCACTTAAAAAACTATTTATACGATAAACTAAAAAAAAATATTACTTTTTCGTACGAGGTTGAGGTTATACATACAGTAAACAAAATGGGCGAACTCATTCTTTATCTTTTTTTTAATTTTACGATGACTATAGTAGGTATTTACCTACTATAGTCATCTTTGGGCGGAAGCACCTGGATGTCGACTAGGATCTTGTGAAGAATTTATCGAAGATTTCTAGCTTAGGTACGAGTACAAATGGTATGGAAAGATTTTGCCACCCTTTGTCAGTCCTAGTGATTGTACAATGGACTGTATTCCGAGCAGTTGTTGATTGCCATTGGCGCGGAATTCATCCTCACTCACTGGTGGATAATGGTCGTGATTATATTGTTACAGAGAGGATTTCTTCCGATGACTATATAAGGTTGAGGAATGAAGCCACAGAAAAGGTGTGTTTACATCAACGTTAGCAACACACGAATGAGGCGCCTGATTTTGGTGGTATGCACAGAGTAACTGCCCATCATCACGAAGCCTTCCGCTGGTTTGCCACCTTAGTGGTGAAAAAGCAAATTAAACATAAAGCTCGTCTGCGTAAAAACTGACTTAATGGAATAATGGATGGAAAAAAGATATTCTACTCCACTCTCCGATTCTACAGGCCCGAAGTACACCCATAATACATAAACATGAATAATAGAATGGACGATTAAGAGCTCGGTGGTTCAGTCGTGAAAGACGCGACTTTGACACCAACGCTCGTGGGTTCGATTCCCACACAAGACAAACATTTGTGTGCATGAACATGTCTGTTTGCCTTGGTCTGGATGTTTTAAGAGAGGTAGGGCGGATCAAAGCAGCCCGCCTGGGGAAGTACCTCCACCTCACAGAAAACCGCAGCCAAATAACAACTCTCTAGAGGGTTGTTGTGTTCCTGCGTGTGAGTGAGGTCACCAGTAAGCTCCTAAGGAGTTGCTGTGTAAACAGCAAAGGAGGCATCGCACGAGTGATATATGTTACAAGCGTTAATAGGCTACGGTAACTGCTTTACATCAGGTGGACCGTATGCTTGTATGCCTCCCGACGTTGTATATAAAAAAAATTAGAAAATAATACTGTCAACGATATTACTCAGTCGGAAGTCTTAAGTTTTACGGAATACACTGATGCTTCTGATAGCGTTATCGTAACTCTACTTTCAGCTTTAGAATACCTTGAACACACAACTATAAAATCTCTCTCTGTGCTACTTCATATCTCGATGGCGTCGTTGCACGTCATACATCTACCGCAACCTGCCTGTAAATAGGTTTATCTATCTCAAGCTTCTCCGTGCTTCGGCAGGCACTATAAGCCGTCGGTCCCGGCCGTTGTCGATAGATAACAGTCTTTAAGCTGAATCAGTGGCCTTGAAGCGGCTTGAAAATACTGGCCTCCTCGAATACTGTCTCGAATCAGCAGTCTGGAGTATACTCTTACCTTAGGGAGACCCGTATCTCTGCAGTGGGATGATGAGGGTTGGTGTAGTGAAGGAATAAAACATATAACACATCTTATTTACAGGTACGATCAACATATTTTGCCATTTAACATAAGGTTAAGCAAATTGTTTGATTTTAAATATACGCTGTATATAACTAGGGCACTATTTTCTTAAAATTATGTTCGAAACTATTTACTAAGTACAACAATGAAGAATTTTTAACGTTAAGCATTTGCTACTTTGTTCCGTCTTTTCTCGTACATTCAACATACATATATGCTACTTTGCGAACATAATTTTGTAATAATGCGATATTTTATAAATAGATTGTTTTAAGAATTTAATATACAGTGAATATGATGTTTTGAGAACATGTATCTCGCCTAAATCATGTTCAGGTAATTAAATGTATTGAGAATATAGGATATATATTTTAAGAGAGGTAGGGCGCATTAAAGCAGCCCGTCTGGTGAAGAACCTCCACCTTACAGAAAACCGCAGTCAAAAACCAACTCCCTAGAGTTGAGTTCACTAGAGGCCTGCGTGTGAGTGAGCCCTCCAGTAAGCTCCTAAGAAGTTACTGTGTTAGCAGCAGAGGTGGCATCACGCGTGTAATATTTAATGTATTGCAAACGTTTATAGGCTGCGGTAACCGCGTTATATCAAGTGGGCCTTATGCTTGTATAAAAATGTACAAACAGCTAGAATATAACCATATAAAAGATTATAGTACATATACGCGTTTATTGTATGTTCTTACTGGTAAACAGATAAATAAATAATAATAAATAAATATTGCCGGACAAATTACACAGCGTCATCCATCCCCAAAGTAAGCGAAGCTTGTGTTATTGTAATCTTGGGTACTAGACAACTAATAAACATACGTAAATACATTTTTTTGGAAATACATACTTATTATACATACAAAATATTCAGGCCAAGACAAACAGACATGTTCATGCACACAAATGTTTGTCCTGTATGGGAATCGAACCTACGAGCGCTGGTGTCAAAATAGCGTATCACCACTGCGCCAGCTCGTCAAACAGACAACCCTCCAGGGAGTTGTTCTTTGGCTACAGTTTTCTGTGAGGTAGTATTTCCCGAGTCGGCCTTGTTTGATGTATCCTACCTTGCTTAAAAACACTCAGATCAAGACAAACAGACACGTGTGTGTACTATGTGCTCCGCCACCGAGCTCGTCAATGCTATACTGATTGTATAACCTGTGAATAAAATATCATTTCATTTCTTATGTCGTATTTTTCTTTAGATGACAAAGATGTGATTTACAATAACAACAAGGTTCATTGACCTTTAACAAAGGTATCATAAGAAATCCTGTTTTAACATTTAATAATGGATATAATGCAACAAAAATATAGTAACTGTGCAACAACATCACATGCAAAAGATTTTAGGTGTTGAAATAGTCTTTCTAGGTTTTTCTTTGTAGGTTAGGTTTAGTTTACTGACTAGTTAAACACAGCCCTTTGACAATATATTTAAGAGAGCAGTGAATATTCATATTTAATTAATAGTAAGTGATTACGCATCGGTGATATCATCAATTGTCAAATATAAAGTTTAGTGCCTAACTACAACAAGCAAATAAGAAAAAACTGCTTGTACAAAACGAACAAAAACCTACTGCACACGTTACGTACACAATGCGAATGTCATAAAAATTAACTCGTAACATAACCATAGACCTAGGAATTTTTTGCTGCACAAGCTCATAAATATAACAATCATACTGATCACACAGTTGTTCCTCGCTATAAGATTGTAAGTAGCAAAAAAAATACCGGTTATACTCGTATTAGAAGCGATATACTTACACTTCAAGATAAACATGAGGTGCATTTTAGGCTTAATTTTATTTAAAATTTCTGAAATAGTTCAATGAATATGTTTATCTAAATAGACCTGGGTATGGAACGTGATATCCGGAGCCCTAAAATATTTTTTATGTAACATAATTATATAATGTTTCCTCTGGTTTTCCTGCAATCTGTGGGAGTGGTTTCGTGTAAAGGGTTGGAAGTGTGTAACAGGAAGTCTGGAAAGCGCACTCTATTTTATTTTGACCAATGAGCGCGCGCGATGATAGAGTTAGCCGTCAGATGGTACCAACCCATTCTCCGAAAGGTTGGTAGGTGCTCAGTGTGCGTAACGACAAAAAGAGAAAGGGAAATAACTAAGTTTAAAAATTCAATTTTCTTCCAAAAGATTTATACTTCGTTACGAAAAGTGATTTCAAAAAATACCTGAATCATGTAATGTCAATGTTACTTATTACCAAGGTAGGGTAAAGTATCAGATGTTACACATAATATGCGATTACTGTAAGTTTCACTCGTTTTTATTTATAATTTTGTCAGATTTTATAGCTTTCAATATCACCTTCAATAGACAAGCTAATTCTGATGGGACACCCTCCGGGTCCCGATGGAACGAGGCTAATGAACGCTCGTACCGTTGAGTACCCTAACGGTCGGCCGTAGGGGTTATGTCTGGCTCTTACTGACTAAATAATAAAATAAAATATCAGCTAAATTGACCTAAAATTTATGCATTAAAAAATAATAGATTGCCCTCGGTGAGTGGCCGGTGGCCGGCTCGGAGAATGGCCCTCGATCCTCTCTGACTTCCCCGAAAGACTTGGAGTGAAGCTAAAGATGTATCCCATGATGCCAGTATATTCCATGATGTAAAGCGATAAAGCACTAAGATACAGGTAGCACCTATCCACTCTCTACTGTGCCTCTCAAAGGTTGCATATGTTGGGATAAACAGAAGAGGAAAGATGAAATACTGTACTATGACTTTGTTTCGAATTATTAATTTTAATTTAAAACGCCTAGATCTGACCAGTAGATTGTGAGACAGTATTATATATAAAAACAGTATTTCATCATCATCATATTATATTATAAAAGTTCTTCCATAATAATCTCTTAACTAACATAACTCACTTCAGTATAGTTCTAATCTTCGCCGAATTTATATGGAACCTATTGAGTAGAACCACCCTAATAAATAAAGTTATATAACACTTTAGACTAGAAATAAAAAATTAAGATTTTTCCCGTTTCTAGTCTTAAGTGCAAAATTGACCCCTATGCATAATTAGATTTACTTCCTTGTCCGTCGTGTTTTTCGAAATTGCAAATCACAAAACCCATAGGTAGTGTACTTGCTATTAACCTAGGATCATAAAATTACAAATACTACTGTTTGTTTCAATGGTTGAAATTCGACCATACCCCTTATGGAAAATTTGAGGAAAGCATATATGACTCGAGGAGCATAATGGTATCATTATGCCTCTCACTCTAATCGATGTCATCGATCTCGCTCGCTCGCTCGCTGCGAATCGTTCGCAGGTTAAGCTACGTCAACCCAACATGTCTGTGGACCGGTATATCTATCTTGATCTATTCGCACGTTAAGCCGTCGGTCCCGGCTGTTATCGGTAGATGACAGTATTTAAGCTGTGTCAGTGGCCTGCAAACTTGGAAAACACTTGCTCCGTCAATCTAATACGAAAAGAGCTATCAAAATTTACACAGGCTAGACACCTGTGTAGAAAAGTACTGCAACTTTTTCTGTTAGTTCCTGTTTGCAGAAACACATGTGAAGGGCTACCGCCTTTGCACCTGAAGATCAAAGCTTCGATTAAAGATTTAACTTTTACGAATCAGATCGGGGTTGCGTTTCAATATACACTTGTTCTTCAAGTCCATCTTTCTTCCGTCCAGTATTCATCCCGTTCCATTATTGTCCTAGTAGCTTGATTGGTTCAAAAAACTGTTTAAATGTTAAAATGTCAATACGCAGTATTTTGAAAACCAAAAACATTATATTGCTATAACTTACTTAACCTATGAGTTACACGTAACGTTATGTAAGTGCGCCCGTCATATACGAGTATTATGATCTGCTTGTGTTGTAGTACTTTAATTGCAAATTTCAAGGTATTTAGGTAAAGTACAGGTTTGTCATATTTAGAAGTATTGTTATTTTATTATTTACTAGTTGAAGCCCGCGGCTTCGCATGCATGAGATTTGGGCTTTTAGTACCCTTTATTTCTCTGCAGACCTGAAATTCTATCTGTTTAAAAAAAAAACAAATTTCAGGGTCGTAGATGCAACCGCTATGCTAAAAAATACAGCGATTCAATTTTCATACAGAGCCATCTATTGACCTTTACGGGAGGCAACGTATATTTATTTTATTTTTATTACATAAAAAATGCGTAGTTGTTTTATGTCACACAAAATACGTATTTCATGAAAATAATAAAAATAAAATTGCAAAGGCCCCACGAAAGGGAAGATATTTTCCCGTAATTTTAACAGTTTTTAAATTACCAGTGAAAGTCCCGTCAAAATTGGTTCAGCCATTTCTAAGATTAGCCCGGACAAACAAACAGACAGGCAGACAAAAAAGTTAAAAATGCGTATTTCGGCTTTGGTAACGTGAAAATAATAATATGAGCTTAAGATAAAGGCTTTATTTTGAAATCACAGACAGACACTTCAATTTATTTATATGTATATAGATATGTATAGATTTATATTCACAGGTATTATCCCGGTCATTTGATAGGCGTGCGCGGGCGTAGAGGCCCTTTTGAGACGATTCATGTTATGTTGTGTATTATTATTGAAGTGTATTTGTGATAAATTTTAAGCTCATTGATAAAAAAACATAAAAATGTTATGCGGAGTAGAACTCGTTTGTATGGAATTTGATGATAAAGCCGTTTTAGCTAGAAACGTAGCCAGTAGATAAATAGATATCAACTTTATTTGCACATCACAAATACACATTACAACAATTCATTCAATACAATACATATTACAACAATTCATAGTAACTAGCGATGTATATGGCATAAACACAAAACAGAAAAACACGCTTAGAAAGAACACAAGTTAGTAATTAAGTACAAGAACTTACTATTATATGTGACGTTGTTTAATATTAATATATTTCACCGAGCTGACGCAGTCATTAGTAACGCTACTTTTACACCAACGCTCGTGGGTTCGATACCCACACAAGATAAACGTTTGTATGCATGAACATGTTTGATTGTCTTGGTCTGGGCATTTTTAAGAGAGGTAGCACGCATCAATGCAGCCCGTCTAGGGATGTACCTCCACCTCACAGAAAACCGCAGCCAAATAACAATTTCTTAGAAAGTTGCTGTATTCCTACGTGTACGAGTAAATGAACACTTGAAATACATTAATTATCGCACGAGTGATACTTAATATATTTCATGCATTCATAGGGTGAGGTAACTGCTTTACATCAGGTGGGCCGTATGCTAGTATGTCGCCAGCCGTTGTAAAAGTAAAAAAGATGGTAAAAAATATCAATAGCGCGTTTACAAAAATAGCTAATTAATGCAAAAAAGCTTTGTACATAGCTTTTTTTTGTATATGTGCAGCAGTAGTGCAAAAGTTTGTATAGGCATAAACTCAGTATGATAGATATATCCGTGTGTAATGTGTACAATGCAATGAGGCTTAGACCTTTCAACCAAAGCCTCACAGCTTTGGTCGAAAGGTTGGCGATATTTGTTCAACGAAAAGTATCTTACTAGAGCTCATTTTGGTCAATAGCAGAGTGCAATACATGCAGATGCATATGGTTTTAGTTCTAAATATACCAATGAGCCATCTACACCATATAACACTCGATTGAACAATCGCCGGTTAAAAGAACATCATTCGTTAATAGGTACCTATAGTCGTAATTTTCATTGGCAATTAATTCGAGGACAAGACCAAGTGCGTTCGTCGTTAGGTGAATATTGTCACGTTGCAGTGGAAAAAACAATGATTTATATTGTATGATAATTGGATTTTTTTCATAATTATGTTATTTCCAAGGTCCAAATGTCTAAAAGTTTCTAAACTCAAATTTTGGCCAAAATCAAACAAACCAACTATTGAGAGTTACTATGAAGATGTCTACGCTAAAATTTCCTGATATAAAAGATTACTATTATTAAAGCGTATTGAATGACAAATATAGATTACATAAAATAAATATTAATTCAATAATACGTATTTGAAAAATGTTCCCTGTTAAGTGATGGTTATTTAATAATTGCTTTATTATGTAAATGCGTATATAAATTGACTCTAATCTTTATTAAAATATAAATTGACGACGTTCTATTGATTTTTCCAAATACAACAACACAATAACTCTTTGCTTTTGGATTTTTCCGAACATTCATAGATTAGTAACACAGCTGGTTATACTTTTTCTAATGAGATCTGGTGAGATAATACTCAAGATAAATCTCTGGTACTCAACTCGCTCTGAAGGGGTTCGACAATGTATGACAAGTTGTTTTACTTACCGGTAAAGTTAGGTGTGAATTAGTATACTTAAATCGTCATAAACGTTACGGCTAAAAATATAAATGTTATGATATCAAATTGTGCTTGAGAGAGCGAGCCAAGCGAATGTGCAAAATGGTCTGCGCAGAGTGATACAGTAAGCTACACACATTACACATTCTTACTCATATTTTCAGATTAAAAGGTTTTGATCGAATAGAAACTTTTTCAATGTATATTACCCGTCACGACTGTTGTAAGAACAGAATATTTTTTTCAAACTATCTAGATTTTATACTAATTAGATAACATATACATGAAAATTTTCATTAAGTATATATTTCTTACATTTACTCGTACATTTGCGATCACCGTTAAGATTTAAGAGAGGTAGGGAGAATCAAAACAGGGCGTAGTACCTCCACCTCACAGAAAATAGTGTTAGCAGCAGAGGTAACATCGCGTGAGTGGTATTTAATGTATTGTAAACGCTCATAGGCTACGGTGACCGCTTACATCAGGTGGGTGTATGCTGACGTTGTATAAAAAACCATTTACCATTTACAGTCAATAGTTAGCGCCTAAACACCGGTTTATTTGCACAGCCAGAATGATTGAGATATCGAAGTTCCAATAGAACTTGAAGTGATATTTCTAGCGTATTGTTAGGTATTACTTACATTGTGGTAACGTGCCAGTTTCGTAAATGTTTCATAATGGTTACAACATTGCATTTATTTTCACTACTTTCGCTGTTAAGACCATCGTGTTACGCTGAGATTATGTTCGCTGAGGTTCAGCGGCACAATGTGTTACCAGCATTGTAAGACTTTTTGTGTCAAGATTACATACGATTTAAAATCATGGATTTATTATCCAGTGATTTCATAATACATTAGATAACCTGTTCTGCCTTCGGCTGAGTAAACCTGGGGAATTTGCTATTCGCTTGGGCATGAATTCAAAACTTCAAATAACCTTTCTTATTGATTTTATGAGTATGGTAAAAAAAAATAAGATAAACAACTTTATTTTACCGAGGCTGTAACACAACGTAGAAAATTATATGGGCACAAATCAGCGACTATTAAAAATTCTTCTTTCTGGTGAGAAATATACACTACGAAAGTAGAAGCATGTAAGTATGAGGTGTGTAAAAACCAAGACATGTGGTGCTCGGTTCACTCTGCCTACCACCAAGGGCCTTGGTGTGAAGTTATAAATAGAGAGAAATCATGGAAGACAGATTGCAGGCAGTACACAACACAATACTCGAGTCGGATGCCAAGGTCCGCTTTCAGTTACTACGTCAGCGGAATAAATAATAATCTTGGTCTTTTATCAGACTAAATACGTAAATATTAATGGGAGCATTTTCTACTTCTGGGGCGAGATAATAGGTTTTTCTAGTCGTCAATGTTTTTGTTCTGCGTATTCAAAAATAGGATAGGAAAAATAGGACTATACGAATTTTAAATCAAAAAATTCTTGTGTATTAGTTTTGGCAGGCACTACCTCAATATTCAGACTGAAGGAGTTGGCAGTTTCCGAATATTCAAATTAGGTTTCTTTTTCTGTTCTGTCAATAGAGCTTTACGGTCACAGCCTGAGAGAATGTGGCTGCAGATGGGTGATTATTCAGAAACAGATATGAATGAATCATTTGCATTGTCTGCATCATAAGAAGAAACTGAGTTACACAGTCAAATCTGCTCAATCTTGAAGCATGCACTAATGAAAAATTACAAATACCAACGAAAATAATAGGCGCTAAACCAAAGTACTGAGCGGTAAGTAAAGTAATATGAAAACTGCTTTACGTAGATATTCTCAGGAAGAATGTTTTTAATTGGGTTCGCTATTCCCCCATTTTATATATTTCCCCTATCCCTATTTTGTTTTACCAAACTTGGCACAATAACTAAACGAATAAGTTCGTTAACTGTGCTTACTTTCGTATCAGGTAATAAAAAACATATTCGTAGACGAAAAAATTGAGATACCTATATACATTACGCTTGTAAAAGGAAAGAAAAATTCAAGAAAAAAAGAACACAAGTTGACATTGTCACAAAGTCTAAATGAATACAAGTCCCATTCTATTTTTAATTTCCTACTAAGGAGATATACCTTCGAGTACTTATATACCAAGTAAACTGAGAATATACCTAAACTACACAAGTAGGTAACTATATTAGGTAAGTGTATATATAAATTATGTTTTATTGTCAATTATGTTTGAAGTAATAAATGCACATCATTGCATTATTGCGGTCGCTTTGCATACAGAGGAGCTGTAATGAACAATTGTTGTTCATATTTAGTTGACCTAAGGGGAAAATAGGAAATAATACAGCGTGCTATTTCATAAACAAGGTTATCGGGCATGCCCTTGCATTGAAATCAGTTCGTCTGCAAACCTTATCCTAATAACCCATGGTCAGTGTTGTTTTACAGCGACATTTTCACCGAGGCTTTTCTACGATTCTATCCTCATCATCATTATTATTACCATGGTTCATTATCAGATGTTGGCACAACATTATTGCCCAATATGTTATCGGCGTTCGTACACACAGGATCCATATGTTTGTTCACACAAGTTATTCCCTTTTATATAGTTGTAAATTATTTATTGTTATTCAGTGTACAAAGTTTTTATGATCATCATTAGAGCCACTAATTGCAGTACCTATATTGTTGACGTTTCTCTTAGACATTAAATTTAAGTAGCAATGTATTTTCCTTATTATTCCCAATGATACAAGCTCCAACATGTGTCGAAATAGAATGGATGCCCAGCGATTTCAGGTTAATATTAGGGGTTAAAGTATGAAATTGCCGATTTGTATATATTTATTTAACCAAAATATTTATCCTTTGCGATAGAAGTATGGGGATTTAGATTCGGCAAACTGTGTGAAAGTATTTTGTACTGCCTCCTGGGAATAAAATTTTGTACCACGAAGAAAATTGCCCAAACCACGAAAAATTGGTAGTCAATCGGAGAATGACGTAAGGTTTCTAACTGCAGCACCTGTACAACGGTTTCTCGTGCAGTGTGAGGTCTTGCGTTATCATGGAGCAATTATGGTGAAGATCGATTCACGAGTCAGGGCTGTTTCACGACCAGTTTTGCCATCATTCTTCGAAGTTCGGCACAGTAAACATCTGCAGTTATTGCTTGACCAGAGAAAGCTATAGTGAATAATGCCATGAAGAGATCACCAAACAGTTACCATTACCTAGTAAGCTTTGCTTTAGGGCACCGTTGCGGCGTTTGACCTGGGGTCAGCCATTGCATTTTCGCTTACGGTTATCGTAAAGAATCCACTTTTCGTCCCATGTCACAATTCGATCCAATATTCCTTCATTTCTGTATTGATTCAACAAGGATCAGTTAAATCATGAGGAATCCATTTTTCATATTTTTTTTTTCTTATTGATTTGATGCAAATGAGTCAATATTGTAGATAAGGTAACATTAAACCATTCTGCTAATTCCTAGGTAGTTTGAATTGGATTGTCTTCCACCATCTCCTTCAATTTACCGTGGTTTAATCGGCCTTGTAGAGAAGCCAGACTTCTCAAACAGGCTGCTTTCGAGGCTTGGACCACGGCGCATGCTAATGGAAATCCTGATGTCTCTGTTTTGAAACGTAAACTCAACGCTGCCTCGAGGTCCAGTAAGAGGGTAATTGCCAGAGCAAAGTTTGATTTCGTCGGTAGAGTTGGCGAGCGGCTTGCAAGCCTTCCGTCTGGCAGCCGTGCTGTCTGGTCGCTGGCTAAAGCTGCCGAGGGAAACTTTTGTCAAGCGTCTATGCCACCACTGCAAAAACCGGATGGCAGTCTGGCCTACAGTGCTAAAGAGAAAGCCGACTTACTGGGTAATCTCTTTGCCTCTAACTCGACTTTGAATGACGGGGGAGCTGTGCCACCTACCATCCCGAGGTGCAGTAGCTCAATGCCGGAAATCTCAATTACCCAGCGAGATGTCCGGCGGGCGTTGCTCTCCCTCGACATTCATAAGTCGAGTGGACCAGATGGCATACCAGCAGTGGTGCTAAAGCAGTGTGCTCCTGAGTTGTGTTCTGTGCTAACGCGCCTTTTCGTGCTTTCCTACTCCACTCGGCAAGTCCCGTCTTCGTGGAAGACCGCCAATGTGCACCCGGTGCCCAAAAAGGGCGATAGATCAGATCCGTCGAATTACAGGCCTATTGCCATAACCTATTGCTATTCCCTTCTCTCCAAGGTGATGGAGCGTGTGATAAACACACGACTCCTAGCATACCTAGAAGATCACGACCTAATCAGCGAC
The DNA here is from genome assembly GCA_947507595.1 of Pyralis farinalis. Lineage (NCBI taxonomy): Eukaryota > Metazoa > Arthropoda > Insecta > Lepidoptera > Pyralidae > Pyralis > Pyralis farinalis. Next base: position 11,876,421 of record OX382265.1, on the reverse strand, counting down.
CGTCAATACGGCTTTCGCCACGGTCGTTCGACTGGTGATCTTCTAGTGTATCTTACACACCGCTGGGCTTCGGCGATTGAGAGTCAAGGTGAAGCATTGGCTGTTAGCCTAGATATGGCAAAGGCGTTCGATCGGGTCTGGCATCGGAGTCTTCTATCGAAGTTACCATCGTACGGGCTGCCCGAGGGTTTGTGCAAATGGATTGCCAGCTTCTTATCCAGCAGACGTATAAAAGCCGTGATAGACGGTAGTTGCTCCGATAGCATGGATATTAATGCTGGCGTCCCACAGGGCTCTGTATTGTCCCCGACGCTGTTTCTGCTGCACATTAATGACATGTTGTCAATCGACAGCATTCATTGTTATGCGGACGACAGCACCGGGGACACTTATTATACAGGCCGTGCTAACATCCCTCGTTCCCTTGTAGAGGAAAGCCGCAATAAACTTGTGTCTGAAATGGAGGGTACATTGTCTAAAGTATCTGACTGGGGGCGATTGAACCTAGTCCAATTCAACCCTGCCAAGACACAAGTTTGCGCGTTCACCGCTAAGAAAACCCCATTTGCTGTGGTTCCCCAATTCGAGAACACGCCGCTCACAATTTCTAAGAGCATTAGGATTCTCGGTATCGAGATCTCCAGCGATGTTCAGTATCGAGGTCAGCTGGAGGAGAAGGTTAAGCTGGCGTCCAAGAAACTCGGTGTGCTCAACAGAGCTAAACAGTACTTCAGCGCGGGGCAAAGGCTTATGTTATATAAGTCCCAAGTCAGACCGCATATGGAGTACTGTAGCCACCTTTGGGCGGGAGCACCTGGATACCAGCTAGGACCTTGTGACTCGATACAGAGACGAGCTGTGAGGATTATCGATGATCCTGGACTCACACACGGCATTGAGCCCTTGAGTTTGAGAAGAGATTTTGCTTCCCTTTGCGTGTTCTACCGGCTGTATAATGGGTTGTGTTCTGAGGAGTTGTTCAACATTATACCAACAGCCTCGTTTTACAATCGCACAGCTCGCCGGCGGCTGGGAGTTCATCCGCACACACTGGAACCGCAATGGTCGCGCACTGTGCGCTACACGAGAAGTTTTCTACCGAGAACTATTATGTTGTGGAATGAGCTCCCTGCCGAGATTTTCCCAAGGGACTACAGTATGGGGTTCTTCAAGAAAGGCGTGAAGAGGTTCTTACAGGGTCGGCAACGCAAGAGTGACACCCCTGGTGTTGCAAATGCCCATAGGCTACGGTAACTGCTTACCATCAGGCAGGCCGTACGCTTGTTTGCCACCTTAGTGGTATAAAAAAAAAAAAAAAAAAATTTGCGCTATTCACCTGTGTGGGCGGTCTTCTACATGGTTCATCCTTCAAGTTGAAGTTTCCATTACGAAAGCGTTTAAACCAAAAAGGCACGGTGCATTCATTAGCAGTCTCCTCTCGAAACGTAGCATTGATATTGCAAGCCGTTTCTGCCGCGTGAGTTCCGCGTCGAAACTCATATTCAAAAATTACACGGACTTTTCAAAGTATTATCTTTTGCGTCTAAGCTGAATAAAAAAAAACAATTGAAATACGAAAATCAAATGTTACACATTTTTTAAAAGAAAATACTCATAGAATCATGTGAAAAAAGTTTCACTCGAAAATCTCACACCATGAAGGTTTAATGTCACTTCAAAGTATCTAAAAAACGGCAATTTTATACTTTAACCCTAATTATTAATAGAATCAAACCTTTCAATGTCTATAACCACATCAGAAGATTTATATTGTGCGGTCAACGATTTATATATAACTAGCTGCTGCCCGCGGCTCCGCCCGCGTGGAGTTAAATAACGTAGCCTATGTGTTAATCTAGGTCCTAATCTATCTACGTGCCAAACGTGACGGAGAAAGAATACTAAAAATCACCGTCCCCTCTCTTCCCGTGGGTGTCGTAAGAGGCGACTAAGGGATTTCTTGTGATTTCAGCATCTCAGCCGATGGTAGGGTAAATACCCGCCGGGTTGGCTACCACCGTACACGCGGCGAAACACCCGTGAAGTGGCGTACCTATGTGTAGGTCGCGTTTCGGGATCAGCTGGTGTATATCCAGTGCCGGGGGGAGATTTGTTGATGCGATATTGCGGGAACAGTGGTGAATTCTGTTTATCCATTGTCATGAGGACTGAATTGATCCGCCGGCCAGGGAGACCCGTTGAAACGGTTGTTACGCTGGCCGTCCGCAGTATAGCACAGGGGCTCAATCAAGTCTAACCAACTTGAGAGGCTGCCCTTTCATACCGCGCTATCTCGGGGTAGATCGTTGTGACGGTTGGTGACCGGATGCCGGGTCCCCGGCGACTACCTCCGGGGGGTTCGGCCCTTCCGTCCGACAAATCAGTACAGCTCCTCTGTCGGCAAACGAATGGAGAAACAGTCTACCGCTTACAGTTATTCTCCAATGTCGTGACAATTCTCTCATGCTTCACGCTTCCGTTCTACTCTTTTCATGACAGCGCAAATAGGAATAGATAGTCTTACAACGGTGCATTCCCCAACTGTCCACTGCTGTCCACCAACACATTGAGACGGCACGGCCCGCTATGCTCTTCCTGACGGAGACACCAATCCAGCGTCCAGCGGACACGTCCTACCTACAGTACCCCGGTTCCGTACTTGAGGAGAATTTCCTCGCAAAAGCCGGGATCTGTCTGTTTCTCCACTCGGATGTACTCGCATGTTGTCGCAGTCTGCGCTGCCTAGAGGATTCCTCCTTTCCCTTCCTCTAGGTGCATGTCAACCTGAGCCTAAAGAGCCGTATTTACATGTGCCTGCACTGACCCCATTCTAGGGACACGGAGTCAACACGGCTCTTTGAGTACATGAGCCGGGCGGTAGATGAAGCGCAGGAGCAGTACCAGAGTGCTAAGATGGTATGTTTGGGGGATTTTAACTCTCACCACGACGCCTGGTTGGGATCCTCCATAACTTACCATGCAGGAATGAAGAAGGACCACCCACGCGTTCGCTCTTTCGCACAGCTTGACGCAATTGGTAGACCAACCTACGAGTTAACCAAATCGCTTGGCAAGTGCCCTCTCTACTAGACCTACTGCTCACCACCCACCCTGCTGGCTACCGGGTTGAGGACAGGGCACCCTTAGACACATCTGACCACTGCCTAGTGTCCAGCATAGTGCCAAGCACAGCTCCACCACGACCCACGATGGATTAAACGTCATCTGGCACTACTCGTCATCAGATTGGGACAACTTATGCAACTACTTCGCTTCCGTCCCATGGGAGCAGCGCTGTTTCAGTGAGAAAGATCTTACGGCGAATGTTGCGGCCATTGTTGACGAGATCGGCGTTAGCATAGAATACTACATCCTTACTCCGATGTCGTCATCAAAAGCGCCGCCCTTAGTTCAATCGCGTCGCGAGTGCGCTGAAGCTGTTAGTAACAAGCAGGCAGCGTATCTCGCTAGGACCAGGGGTTATGCCCTCAAAGATCCGAATATTAACTTGCTGAATTCAGCCTATAATACTGCCACCAAGGTCTGTAAGAGAGTATACATAAGAGCGGATGCTCAACGTGTTATACGAGTAGGCATGGAACTAGTGGCTCACCCTACTGGGTCGCGTAACTACTGGCGACTAGCCAAAGCCGTGCAGGCGAACTTCTGCCAGTCCTCGCTGACTCCGTTGAGATGCCCCGATGGCTCACTAGCGCATCAGCCGCAGGAGAAAGCCGATCTTATGGCCAGTCGTTTTGCGGCATCTCCCATATCGATGAATGCGGCACGCAATTACCATCGCTAACCTCCTGTAGTCCCGTTATGCCATATATACACATCAGACAGCGCGATGTGCGTTTTGAGCTACAGTCACTCGATGTACGTAAAGCCAGTGAACCTGAAGGTAACCCAGCGATTGCTCTGAAAAAATGTGCAGCAGAGTTGTCCCCGGTATTGTACTCTACCGGTTGTATTCCGGAGGAGAGAGGCAAATGTAAAACTGGTCCCCAAAAAGGGAGACCGTTCCGACCCATCAAATTACCGTCCCATTGCCGTAACTTCAGTATTGTGCAAAATCATAAAACGGATCCTTAACAATCAATTGATCCGTTACCTAGAAGATCACTCCTTAATTAGTGATCGTTAATATGGCTTTAGACCGAAACGATCGACGGGTGATCTTCTAGTATATGTGACGCACCTCTGGGGGAAGGCAATTGATAATCATGGCGAATCTATGGCAGTCAAAGATCAAGGATTTGATCGGGCATTTCATTTGGCATAAAGCACTTCTCTCCGGACTTCCGGCATACGGTCAGCCCCTCCAGCTTTGTAAGTGGATTGCTAGCTTCTTGAATGAGCGTAGACTCCGCGTCCTTGCAGATGAGTACGCGCGCTTCGCGATTCATGTCAGCGAATGCCGGTATCCAAAATCAAAGCAGGGCTCCGTCCCTCCTTCTTTCTTCTTCATATCAATGACATGCTGCCACTTGGTAACATTTATTGCTATGCAGAGGACAGTACGGTCCATGGTCGATATTTCGGACGGCCTGGTGCTGGTCAGACAGAAATCGGTGAGAAACGCGTGAGTCTTCTCGTAGAGCTGAATCGGGTTTTGGATCTCATTAGTAAATTTAGGGTTCCAATAACTTGATTGAATTTAATGACAAGAAAACTCAGGTGTCCGCGTTTACAACAAAAATGCCCCCATTCCACCCCACTCCCAGTCTTCAGGCTGCTTCCCTCAATATGCGAGATAGCCTGAATGTGCTAGGCATGGATATTCGCTGCGATCGCAACAAATGAAATTACGAGTACATCGAGAACCTCATCTTAACAGCTTCAAAAAAACTCGGAGTTCTTCACGTCGGAACAGCTTTGTCTGCTTTATAAGATTAAAGTTCGGGCCTGCGTGGAGTATTGCTCGCACATCTGTGACGGCTCCGCACAGTATCTTCTCGAGGGTCTCGATAGGTTGCAGTGACGGGCTATCCGCATAATTGACGACGAAGAGGTCACCAAAAACCTAGAACCTCTGCAACTTCGTAGGGACATTGGCTCGCTTAGCATATTTTACCACCTGTATCATGGTGAGTGCACTGAAGAACTATCTTCCCTTATCTCAGCCTCTCCCTTCCGTCATAGGTCCACCCGTGTAGGCTTGCGATGTCATCATACCACTGTTGAGGACATTTCTTTCGTACTAAAAAGTTCGGCAAACTTCTGTCATACTATTAAAAAGTGGAACGCTTTGCCTGCACATGTGTATCCTCCTTCCTACTATATGGGATCCTTCAAACGAAGCGTGGTGAAGCACCTTGTGGGCCAGACTGGTAGCGTCAACTGAGTCACGTCAGTTGTCGCTGCAATTTGGGCTCCTCTTTTCGCTAACCTCAGGCGAAGTGAAGCCACTATGCTGAGCCAATATAGAAGATAAAATGCTTTTGAATGCCAAGTCCTAATTCTTTTTGTAAAATTAAAGTAGCCTAAGTTACTCTTTATAACATGAGGTATCTGCCAGTGTAAGTGCCTTCAGAATGAGTCTAGCATTTTGGAGATTAGCCGAACAATGACAGACTAATGTCGCTTGCTATAATAATAATTAAATTAAATTATGAAAATTATTATTATGTCTTGCCCAGATAGGTCAGATCCGGATATCCATATATATATTGGAATTTAATTTTTACGTAGTACTGTTTGGGCTATACGATCACAGATAATATCTAGTAATTATAAAAAAATACACTATCCTTAGTAACACATGCATACCGCCTGCATTATATTTTGTCCTAACTTTGGAATGTCCACGATTCAAGATCTGAATCACAAGATTTTCCTCAAAGAAAACTTCCTCGTCATAACAACTATGGTTTCTAGCGTTCATATATAGGTATTTAAATGTAATAGTTACATATTTAAACGGTATAAAAAATTTTGTTTACTTTCGCAAAAATGCTGAAAAAAGTTGCCTATAATGATGTACCCCAATAACTATTTAATAAAAGTATATAGGTATTTAAACTGTTTTCGGAAACTCCATAAAAAATATTTTATGCTCACACGTAGGTAGTAGTAAACAGCTTCATAATATGCACGCAAAGCGGGCAATATGGTCTCCATAAAGCCCATGGCAAAAGATTATTTTGATAGGTAGAATATAAACATTTAAAAATTTGAAAATCATTTTCCGATAACAATTGTCAAGTGGCCAATGCAAGATATGATTGACATATAATATTTTGACTTTTCCACTTTGAAACAAAACGCATAGCAAGCATATTATCGTGTAGTTGATAATTAAAACTTTTTTATTTACATACATGCAATAGATTACTGTGATAGATAAGTGATTCTCACCTTTGTTGTTCTTCTGTGAGCGCAAATCGATACAACAAATTGATTGTGTAATACAGTGTCAGGTACGCTAATAACTCCCGCCACACCAGCTTGTACACACTGCCTCTCCATCTGAAAACAGAAAACTCGAAGTTAGTCTCGTTACATATACCCGGGTTTACTAAGGATTTGGCGAAGACACTAAAGATATTTTTACATGGAGCGACTGCCTTCAGACCTCCACAACCTAGAAAGAAAACCAAACCTATAGGTAAGAGCACACGTCTTTCGAAATACAATTTCTTGGACGAGCGGGATTCCTCGCCATTTTTTCCTACCTGCCTGCCGAGCAAGTGATAAATTACAGGCGTACGTTATAAAAGATAAGATAAAAAAAGATAAAAATCTTTATTTGCCATTGGGCCCTCGCGGGCACTTAGACACGTCTTACATTTTTTTTAAATATACCTAATCTTATTTCATTCTCTTATTTTACTTTTTCCTTTTTTTATCTACTAGCATTACGGAAATGGCCATTGGCGAAGAAGAAAAGCCGAAAGAAACTTGCCAATATATGTCACTTTTAAAGTTGTCAATTACATATTACATTTTTTTTTACATAAGCATATTGCTACAATAATGATATCAAATTGTAAAATTAAAGATTCTTAATTATTATTAAGGACAGGTAGTCAGTGCTGAATTATTTCCAGACATCTTTGTCAGTTACATATTCATCAATTCTAAAATAAGCCCTTCTACAGAGAGTATTTTTAATGTGCTTTTTGAATACATTGTCAGGAAAGGACGTAATCGGCCTATTGACCAACTGGTCCCCGGTTCGAATCCTAGCCAGGCATGTCCCACTAAATTCGTGTTTTCGGATTTATGTACATATTTATCATTTGCTTGGTGAAAGAAAACATCGTGTGAAAACCTATACGTCCAAGAAATTGTATTTTGAAAGCCGTGCGACCTAACCTAAGAAAGATCTGGTATCCCTCTGGGCTGAAAAGGTCTTACGGCAGTCGCTCCATGTAAAAATCAATGTTTTCGCCATTATTATCATACATTAGAATCGTTAGGCTTAGGTAGCGGACCCCGCCAATCATAATGGATTAGGAAACGGGCTAACGCAGGGGAAGAATTGTTGTACATATATATACAGTATATATTGCATAATATACAGAATATAATATGCATTTTAAATACTTAACCAGTTCAGATATTGAAATAAACAGTTTGTCCTCAATGTAAAGTAGAATAATAAATATATCTATATCAGAAAAAATATTCAACTCTCATTCATCTCTCAAAAAATGTTTCGTTTATTAAATATCCGGCATTAGATTAACTATATACGTAAAAGTACATATAGCTCATTACTATTTCGTACAAACAAGCGGCAGATTACAGACAGACAAACAATAATCACGGCTTTACTTAAATAAAGACTGACTTGGTTACTTCAAAAAATGATTCCTTGAATTATGTCCGAATCACCTCGCGTTAGGCTGCGTTCCTCTGACGGATCCATTTGGAAAGACAAGTTTGAATGAGGCATCACGCATTGAATGTATTGTATATTCGCACTTACGACGCAGGTGAATGATTAAGAATAATAGAATGAAGAATAGAATATCTCTCTGTCTGAGTGTCTTTAAATATATAATTTTCACGAATAAACCGCTTAATTAGTACGGGGTAGCATGAGATCGAGAGAAGGGTAGTTTATACGGGGCTATAAATCCTCGTATCCTAGATAACAGTGAAATAATTTCAGTATAAAACATTCAAAACGAAAAACTGACCGATACTTTAAAATACTTAAATTCATGTCTGTGATATAAATAGCGACTTTTTACCGGTGGGCGGTTTTTGTTCAGTATAATCAACTAGGTGCCTACTGTATTTTACATTGTTGGAGGCTTTAATAGGCGTACTAAAAATATCATAGTGGCGGATACTGCCTCCGCCAATCCGTGTTTGCACATCGTGGTGGAGTATGCTCTAAACCCTTCGGTTGAAGGGAGGCCCGCATCCCTGCAGTGGGATGAGTAAGGGTTCATGTGGCGACAAATACTGTTTAAGCGAGTCAATACGTATCTAACAGATCCATTAAAACAATGCCGTCACTTGTAATATATCCCTGATACTCCACTTTACTATAGCGAAAATACCTATTTATATTATGCAAACGGTATGGTACGATAAACGATGTTTTTTTATATCTTTCTCTTTTTCCTAGCGTTATCCCGCTTACTAATCCATTATGATTAGCATTAGGTAGGGCCTAAGCCCAATGATTTGACAGGGTGAAACTGCTGTCAGACCTACGCCACTCAGTACGCCAATTCTGCTAAATAACTGCAACTGCACGTTTACGCCTGTCACTTGAGTCGTGCAAGAATAGTGCAGTGCCAATAAGTGCGAGTATATTCTATTAAAATTTCCTGCACTGCAACTACGCTGGCATTGCGCGTATGCTGCACTGCAGCGGCACTGCAACTACGCTGCAACTGTGCGTATCCTGCAAATGAACTACTTAACATCTGAAATGTTACCATATTTCAATCTAATAAACTGGATTTTTATTTCATGTTGACTCCTATAGTTTCACACCCCATTGCCGTTGGTTGTCGGCGTGGAGGTATTTCTAACCGAAAAGAAGCTTTACTTGAATTAAATCACCGCTTCAGAATATTAATTTCACTTCGCAAAAGTTGTTCAAGAATAACATTAACAAAACTGCAAATAAACTCCTTCAAAACTTCTGTCACCGGTATACAAATGTCAAAACAATTTATCAGAATACGATAATAATGCAGGAAACGCGCAGGTGCAGTGCAGGTTTTTTAACAGAATAGCGAGTTATTTATTACAGTATTCCTGCAACATCGCTGCTGTCAGATCGCTTAACAGAATAACGAAACGTCAAAATGTACGCATTTTGACACACGCCGCGCTGCAGTGCTGTTGCAGTTTTTAGTAGAATCGGCCTACAGACCTTTCTTAGGTAAGGTGACAGAATAAAATGATGAAACGACATAAATCCGAAAACACGAATTTAGTGGAACATGTCAGGATTTGAACCGAACATATAATTAAATAGGACTACGTAAATAACTCAGTGTGGAAACTAGAAATGTTACAGGAAACTTTCTTAACAAGTTTCTTAGTAGCCAGCAGAAAGGAAGTATGTTATGAATTGTTTTTTTATGAAAATGACGTAAAATAAAATTTATTTAGGTTTTTCTTCCAGATTTATTAACATACATAAGACATTTTTTTATTACATCTCTTAAACTAGGCAACACATAGTAACATAAGTTAACTGGCCCAATGCGAGTAGTACTCGGGCACAGGGGATTCCGTACAAACTTGTAGGTATGTAAATAGTGCGACTATCACGGAAATCGAGTCTCTAAGATTTTCCCCTTTTTCCGATTATGTTGGATGTTTCCTCAAAAGTCAGTCCCCAAAACGTATAATTACAATACTTTAATAGGGAAATTTATAATTAGAACATATAATATGAAAGTACCGAACATTGTTCTAACGAAAAGGTAAACTGAATACATAAAGCTTAACTTTGACGTTAGAAAACAGTTGTATCGATATAGGTCGCGATTAGTTAACCAACTGCAAATAAGTTTGTAATCACAAAAAAAATTGTGAAATTTATGGCTATCGGATTGTGTTTATGGCAATTATACCCCTTTACTTGTGCTACATGACATTGCTTCTTGCCAAATTTGATGATTCTAGATCAACAGGAATTCATGATTCTGCAATGGAATATAAACGGGGCATAAACTGCCGTATCATTTGATTGTGTTGACTTAGAAGTTTGATATTTTCGATGAATTGAGTATTGGATATTAATTTCAACTTGATACCTCCACTCGTTCCCGAGACAAAGAATCTTGAGAAAAATCCTGACAGGCGGACAACGAAGTGATACTATAAGTTCCGTTTTTCTTTTTGCGGTAGGGAACCCGAAAAAATACTTATGAATGTGATCATTAACTCTTTCATACAATCTCTCTCTCACACACACATACACACACGATCTGTTAGTAGTATACTAATATATGTGGAGGTAAGCATGTTACGCAAGCAACTATTCCAAATTTTATTTTTGTATATGTAACACTTTAAACTAGAAATGTTACAGGAAACTTTCTTAACAAGTTTCTTAGTAGCCAGCAGAAAGGAAGTATGTTATGAATTGTTTTTTTATGAAAATGACGTAAAATAAAATTTATTTAGGTTTTTCTTCCAGATTTATTAACATACATAAGACATTTTTTTATTACATCTCTTAAACTAGGCAACACATAGTAACATAAGTTAACTGGCCCAATGCGAGTAGTACTCGGGCACAGGGGATTCCGTACAAACTTGTAGGTATGTAAATAGTGCGACTATCACGGAAATCGAGTCTCTAAGATTTTCCCCTTTTTCCGATTATGTTGGATGTTTCCTCAAAAGTCAGTCCCCAAAACGTATAATTACAATACTTTAATAGGGAAATTTATAATTAGAACATATAATATGAAAGTACCGAACATTGTTCTAACGAAAAGGTAAACTGAATACATAAAGCTTAACTTTGACGTTAGAAAACAGTTGTATCGATATAGGTCGCGATTAGTTAACCAACTGCAAATAAGTTTGTAATCACAAAAAAAATTGTGAAATTTATGGCTATCGGATTGTGTTTATGGCAATTATACCCCTTTACTTGTGCTACATGACATTGCTTCTTGCCAAATTTGATGATTCTAGATCAACAGGAATTCATGATTCTGCAATGGAATATAAACGGGGCATAAACTGCCGTATCATTTGATTGTGTTGACTTAGAAGTTTGATATTTTCGATGAATTGAGTATTGGATATTAATTTCAACTTGATACCTCCACTCGTTCCCGAGACAAAGAATCTTGAGAAAAATCCTGACAGGCGGACAACGAAGTGATACTATAAGTTCCGTTTTTCTTTTTGCGGTAGGGAACCCGAAAAAATACTTATGAATGTGATCATTAACTCTTTCATACAATCTCTCTCTCACACACACATACACACACGATCTGTTAGTAGTATACTAATATATGTGGAGGTAAGCATGTTACGCAAGCAACTATTCCAAATTTTATTTTTGTATATGTAACACTTTAATAGTAAAATGACAGAGTGACAGACAAATCTATAATATTACGTTTTGTAGTACGAACCTTTAATAAAATAATCTATACGAGGTACATAGTATTATTGTTTTATCTATACGAGGTACATAGTATTATTGTTTTATCTACGTTTACAAATGTCTACATTTCATCAGAAATGACCCTTGAAAAAAAGAACTGGGATAGCTATTTCTGTAATGCAAGCCGAACTTTTCGCAGGCGATTAAAGGTTAAAACATGTTTATTATTTTGTAAAGAAAGTTATTTCAAAGCAATTCGCGGCGTCGTGAGTACAATAAACCACGATTGACGAAGCCTGTGCATGCCAGCTGCAAACCAATGCTGCAACTCGATAGAATTCTTCCTTGTTTCAACACTAAACACGATTATTACGCTGACGACCAATGGAGAACTTAGGAATCGGTATCGAGGTCAGGCCGTATCTGTACTTCCGACTCTCGAATGGCTATGTTTTGTTTAAATTTTATTATATCTAATAGTAAATTTATTTGCATATACAGGTTTATAAACGTGAACAATACATAAGGTAATTAAAAATGAATAATAAAATGTTATGGATGCCACGCTCGAAAACTTCCTGATGACCCTGTTAACCAAATCTCCAGTGAAGTTCAATTCCGAAGTCACCTAGAGAAGAAGGTCACACTGGTAGTGTAAATTCATATTCACACATAGAAGCAAAAGTGATCGCGTACTGCCATGCAATTCTCTAAGCGACTCGTAATGGCTGTGTGCGTCGCTGTGATCACAGATGTCACAGCTTTGACATCGTCTACTGCGATCACGGCTAAATTATTTGGTATTCTATAAGGCTGTAAGCGTACGCGAGGCTGTTTGCCTTGTAGAATTCCAATTTCAAACGCAGCCTTGCGGCGCTAGTGTCGCACAACCATGAAAAGCGACACCAAAGAATTGCAATTTTGTGTTCAAGGCTGTAACAGCCGATGTTTCCGAGGACGTTTGCTCTTAAAGAATTGCATGGCTGTGGTCCTTCAGGTATATGTCGCTGCCAACTTTGCGCAAGTAAGTCAAAAGAAATTGAAGGAGTTTTATAGGATGCAGGTGTGTCGTGCGATGATGATGATGGAAGCGTGCGTTCATAGGCTGTAGTGAATGCTTAATAGACACCGTACGTAACACTTCCGTGTTGCCGACCACGTACAGCTTTCAAGTTTTTGTAGAATTTCTGTAATCAATTGGGAAAATCTTGCCAGGAAGTTCAATCTAGAGTCACAATAGAACTCTGTAACTGCATTTTGGGATTTGGCATTCCCTATCGATGGCGAGCGGTATGATTATAGAAAAAGGATCAAATAAGGATTATGAAATCAAACAACGAATCTGAACGCAACATATTGTGGCATAGGTAAAATACACAAATGAAAGCATCTCTCTTAATTTAAGAGGGGTAGGGTAGGGCGCATCTAACCTGGCTGGCTAAAGAAGTACATCCATCTCACAGAAAATTGCAACTAAATAACAACTCCCTGGAGGATTATTGTATTGAGTGAATAGGTGGTCAGAATAATTTACAAAAAATATGATATCAGACCGCAGTGCCTACATTTCGCAGAAACAATTAGAAGAATTTTGATGAAATTTTATATGGTGATAATTAATTTTCCGGCTACTGAGTCGTGATAGACTAGTGAATAGACAATCAGCCTATGAAGCGACTGGTTCCTGGTTCGAATCCTGGTATGAGCATGTACCACTAAACTGGGATTTATGTACATATTTGTAATTATCGCTTGCTCGGCGGTGGAGGAAAACATCGTGAAGAAATTACAAACGTCCAAGAAATTACAAAAACGTGAACCTAATCACAAAGATAAGATATAGTTTTCAATCTGGGTTGTAGAGATTTTATTTATTTTGTTTGAACCTGACGTTTCAAACGCTTTGCAACGTCCGTGGTCGCAGGAAGACTAAGGTGACATTTGTCTTACATTGGTTATTCAATTATTACATTTACCGACATGGATGAATTAATTATATATGTTCCGATTCACACAAAAATCGCTCACGGTGTCCGAACGTTTTTTTAGTAGATCTCTGGGTTTGTGACTTGATTATTTTAGGTCTGGATCCCAAGCAGGTGGTACTTGCCAACCATCTTGTCTATTGAAATTGGGGTGTTTTCTTATTTCAATAGCCTCGCGTAGCATTCTCGGCATGTAGCGATTCTCCTTGGCACTTGTATGTTCACGAAGTTGTGAGAATACCTTCGATAGATGTTGAGCCAGTTTGTAGGTTGGTGTGTCAATCTGGCTAACTATGGGTCGTAAAGGATGGAAACCGAATGAATGGAAAGGAAGGCGATTTTTGTGTGAATCGGAACATACATAATTAATTCATCCATGTTGGTAGATGTAATAATTGAATAGCCAATGTAAGACAAATGTCACCTTACCTCTTCCTGCGACCACGGACGCTGCAAAGCGTTCGAAACGTCAGGTTCAAACAAAATAAATAAAATACGCGATATTTCCGTTAAAAATTGTCTAATTCAATACTGTATTTTTATTCAGATAAATGTAAACAACGCAGATGATCAAGACATTTTGAAATAAAAGATAAATTCACCAACTCACAACAATGGAGTCTAGAAAAAAGACATTAGCCAACGTTTTTTTTGTATCTATAACCAGTTTGGTGCACAAAAACAGTTTTTAATTACGATGACATGAATTAACTGCGTAGTTTAGGCAGAATCGTAAATATAAGGATTATTCATATCGTATATGTACGTAGGTCTAAACGAATAATTCAGTTAATTATGCATAACGGTGCTTATTAAAGGCTGTGATTCTTTATGGCATGTAATATGCAGGTTTTAGTGATTATATATTTCTTAATGCGGCTTGAAATTATGTGTTGGTGACCCATCCAGAGGCGGATAGCATGACGTCAGCATGTAGTTACTGTACTGCATTAATGTATGTAACAAAACACGACAAACTACAATTGTGCTAAAAATACATACAGATTACGTAGGTACATGAATTTGTCCCTAAAAGAGATCTCCAGAAAGTTATTTGTCAAAATGTATGGAATCTGAGTGAAAACATTTAGAATCCGTTTCGAATATGACTTTCCAAGGCAATGTAGTCATCACTCATCATCGGTGCCTCACTGGCATAAAAAAAACAAACATGTCTGTTTGTCTCGGCCTGGATGTTTTAAAAGAGGTAGAGCGCATCAAAGTAGTCCTTCTGTGGAAGTACCTCTACCTCATAGAATACCCCAGCCAAATAACAACTCCCTAGAGGGTTATTGTGGTCCTGCATGTGAGTGAGGTTACCACTACTCCTCAGCTTTGTTAGCAGCAGAGGAGGCATCGCGCGAGTGATACATAATGTATTACAAGCATTCATAACCGCTTTACATCAAGTAGGCCGTATGCTTGTATGGTTTCCGACGTCGTATAAAAAAGAAAACTTCCCCAGACGGGCTCTCTTAAGAAAACGTATCTGCTTTGTTCATGAACTATATACTATATTTATTATGTTTATCGAATAAACATTGAATGGTAACACTAAAGAACGGATAAAGGTACATAATTTTACATTGCTAAGAAATCATGAAGCCGGAAACCTACATGATGGCAAAAAGCGCTCTGACAAGACTGAAACTAAGAAGAAGAATATAATGAATTCTTATCCCAATCGAAATGTATCCTGCATATATAGAGAGCCAGGTATGTATGCAAAACTATTTAGACATATGCATAACATATGTTTGTAGCGAGTAAGCTACGGAATTAATTCCATTGTGTTGTACACATTACCATATTATTAGAAAGTCAATAATTCCAAATGATTCTACATCCGAAGACTATACGGCAACGAATAGGGTAATACGTGGTGATCTAATTTTTTTTTACACATCGTCGGGAGGCCAAAGAACCATACGGTCCGCTTGATGTAATGTGATTACAGTAGCCTATTAACGCTTGCAATACAAGAAGCAGCTTTGACGCGTTGCCATCTCAACAAACCAAACAACTCGCAGGAACTACGAACGCAGAACAAAGCTCCTGGGAGTTGCTATGGGACTCCGGCCTTCTGTCAAGTAACATCCCGAGTCTGGTTGCTTTAATACGACCTCTTTCCATATTATGTAAGTCTAATGACGATATGTATAATAACATTTCGAAAACTTTATGTTCATTATTGAAAGCGACCATATTGCCGAACATCGCTTGACCTTTGAAACATGTTAATCACCCTTGCTCTTTGACATAATATAACGTCGGGAGATATACAAGCAAAGCACCCACCTAAAGCGGTTACCGTAGCCTATGAACGCTTGAAATATATTAAGTATCATTTTTTTTTCTCAACTGAGCATATTGGCTCCGCTTCGCCTGCCGGTAAGCGAAAAGAGGAGCCCGAATCGCAGAGGCAACTGACAAAAGACTATAATGTCCTGTCAGTTGATGCTGCCCGCAAGGTACTTCTTCACGCTTGAAGGATACCTTATATATTGAAGAAAAGAGGTGAAAAAAAAACATGTGCCGGCAAGGCGTTCCACTTTTTAATAGTACGAATGAGATGCCGAACTTTTTAGTACGCGAGGAAATAATCTCGACAGTGGAATAATGACATCGCAAGTCTGCACGTGTGGTTCTATGTCGGAAGGGAGAGGGTGGGATAAGGGAAAACAGTTCTTCAGAGCTTTCACCATGGTAAAGGCGGAAAAATAGGCTTAGCGCGCCAATATCCCTAGGAAGTTGAAGAGGTTCCAGTTTTTTGGTGACCGATCGTGAGTCGTGGATTATGCGGATAGCGTCGCCGTCGCTGCAACCTATCAAGAGCCTCGAGAAAATAGTGTGCGGAACCGCCCCAGAGATGCGAGCAATACTCCACGCAGGCCCGAACTTCAGTCTTATAAAGCAGACAAAGCAGGTCCGGCGTGAAGAACCGTCGCAGACCTGTTCAGGATTCCGAGTTCTTTGAAGCTGTTGAGATGAGGCTCTCGATGTAGTTACGTTGGTTAAGATCGCAACGAATATCCATACCTAGCACTCAACTAGGTTATAGGATCCCATTTACTAATGAGATCCAAAACCCGATTCAGCTCAAATACAAGACTCACACTTCTCATCGATTTCTGCCCGTCCAGCACCAGGCCGGCCGAAATATCGCCCATGGACCGTCGTGCTGTCATTTGTATAGCAATGAGTATAACCAAGTGCCAGCATGTCATTGATATGAAGAAGAAAGAGGGTGGGCGATAGGATGGAGCCCAGTGGGACACCAGCATTCGCTGACATGAACCGCGAAGCGCATCCATCTGCAAGGACACGGATTCTACGCTCATGCAAGAAGCCATCAATCTACTTACAAAGCTGGAGGGGCAGACCGTATGCCGAAAGTTTGGAAACAAGTGCTTTATTCCAAACCCGATAAAATGCCATAGCGTTATCTATGCTGACTGCCATAGATTCGCCATTTTTATCAATTGCCTTCCACATCACATACGCTAGAAGATCATTCGTTAATCGTTTCGGTCTAAAACTATATCGACGATCATTAATTATTGAGTGATCTTCTAGGTAGTGGATCAATTGATTGTTAAAGATCCGTTCCATGACTTTGCACAACACTGAAGTTACGGCAATGGGGCGGTCATTTGATGGGTCCGAACAGTCTCCATTTTTAGGGATCGGCTGCACATTGGCCTCTCTCCAGGCCTCCTGAACAAATCCGGTCGAGTACGAGAGACGAAAGAGGCGCGTCAAAACCGGAGACAACTCCGCTGCAAAGTTTTTCAGAACAATCGCTGGCATACCATCAGGACCACTGGCTTTACGGACATCGAGTGACTGTAGTTCAAAACGCACATCGTGCTGCATGATGTGGATATCAGGTATAGCGGGACCATTGGAGGGTATTGTTGGTGGTTACGTGCTACAGTCATCGATCCGGGAGTTAGCCGCAAAGAGGAAGATGGCCATAAGATCGGCTTTCTCCTGCGGCTGATGTACCAATGAGCTATCAGGGTATCTCAGCGGAAGCAGCGAGGGCTGGCAGAAGTTCACTTGCACGGCTTTGGCTAGTCGCCAGTAGTTACACGACACAGTAGGGTGCATCATTGGATCCGTGCCAACTCGTGTAACGCGCTACGTACGCTGTATGCCCTCTTGCAGACCTTGGTGGCAGTATTATAGGCTGATTATAGAAAGATTCGGCGGTCCTTCCTGCATGGTTAGTTATGGAGGATCCCAAGGAGGAGTCGTGGTGAGAGTTGAAATTCCCCAAACATACCATCTCTGCAGTAGGTACCGCTCCTGCGCTTCATCTATCGCCCGACTCATGTACTCAAAGAGCCGACTTGTCTCCGTGTCCCTGGTATGGTGTCGGTAAAGGAACACATAACTACGGCTCTGAAGGCCCAGGTGTATACATGCACCCAGAGGACGGGAAAGGAGGAATCCGCTAGGCAGCCCAGACGGTGTCTGCCGGACGCTGAATTTGTGTCTCCGTCAGAACGAGCATGGCGGGCTGTGCCGTTTCAACGTGTTGGTGGACGGCATTAAAGTTTGAGTGGAGGCCGCGGATGTTAGGAACTACACCACTGTAAAATCATGTATTCCTATTTGCGCTGTCATTAGGAGAGTAGAGAAGGGAAGCGTGAAGCGGTAGAGAATTGTCGAATTAAACGATATTGGAGAAGAAGTGCGGTGCACTGTTTCTCCATTAGTTTGTCGACAAAGGAGCTGTGCTGCTTCGTCGGACGGAAGGGCTCACGAACACCCCGAAGGTAGTCGCCGAGTCTCGCACCATCCGGTAACCAAACGGCACAACGATCTACCCCGAGATTATGCGCGGGCAGAAAGGGCAGCCTCTCCAGGTGGTTAGACTTGATTGGGCCCCTGTTCTATACCGCGGGCGGCTAGCGGAACAACCGTTTCATCAGGTCTCTGTTCGATGGGTCAGCTCAGTCCTCCTGACAATGGATAGACAGAATTCACCACTGTTCCCGCAATATTGCATCAATAATCCCCCAAGCACTTGTTATACGACGTAGTCATAGGTACTTCACTTCACGGGTGTTTCGCTGCGCGTACGGTGGTAACTAACAAGGCCTACCTTTACCTTTACCCTACCACCGGCTGAAATGCTGAATTCTCAATAAATCCCTTAGTTGCCTCTTACGATACCCACGGGAAGAGAGGGGGCGGTGATTTCCAGTATTCTTTCTCCGTCACCGCAGTTGCGTGATGCCACCGTTGCTACTAACATAGATACTCCTTAGGAGCTTACTGGTGTCCTCACTCACGAAGGAGCACGACAACCCTCCAGGGAATTATTATTTAGCTGCGAATTTCCGTGAGGTGGAGATACTTCCATAGACGGGATATTTTGATGCGTCCTACTTCTCTAAAAAACACCCAGTCCAAGACAAACTGACATGTTCATGCACACAAACGTTTGTTCTGTGTGGGAATAGAACCCACGAGTGTTGATGGTAAAGTTGCGTTACTAACTACTGCGCCACAGAGTTCGTCAAACTTCACAACACCATACATTAAACAATATTTTTTGTATATATGTATATGAATATTAGTGCACTTCGGAAACAGCTCAATGAGTTGATTTTCTATTTAGATTTTTTTAACGGACTTCAAAAAAGGATGAGGTTCTCAATTCGTCGGAAACTTTTATTTTTTATGTATGTTCTCCGATTACTCGAAGACGCCTGAACTGATCTGGAAGAAGTGTTTTTTGTTTAAAAGGGTTCTTTTATTAATTTTATTTTGATTCACGGGTATTATCCTAGTCATTTGATAGGCGTGCGCGGGGATAAGGATCCAACGCGTAGATGCCCCTTTGAGAAGCTTGATGTAATGTTGTATAGCCGCCGTGACCTTGTCCAGGGGATATCAATTGTGACAATATACCCATGAACCAGGTCACGGCAGTTATTGGGACTATTGCAAATGTGTTGGAAATTATTGGGTTTTTAAAATGAGGTCTGGAGGGATTTTTAGTACTGGGCTATTACAGAAGACGGATTATTAATTTTATTATTATTAGGTTATTCATTCATAGTCATCTGGTAAGGCTTCTAGAGAAATCGATGGAACTCTTAATTTTTTTATTATAGGCACACATTTGAGAAAGCGGCCATCACGGTCTTCGGGAGACTCTCCGAAGTGCTGTGCTCTATTTCTTTCTCTATTGCGCTTTAGGTGTTTATCTTTGCCATTTTCAGACTCCTGCGCTCGACGCTGTTTCATACGAGATGCACGTAAGGAAGGCCTCCACATCATGTACTACCTACTCTATCCTACGTATCTATTTTATATTTACAAACAAAAAAGCAAAAATAAATTATTTTTAAATAAGAAAACCACCTTCAAAAACCACCCATGAACTAAAAAACCGAAAAATAATTAGTTACAATTACTTAATTTATTGTTGCGTTTTTAGTTCCTGGGTGTTCTTTGAAGGAGGTTTTTTTTTAATTTAAAAATAATTCATTTAAGTTTACTATCTTGACTTAATGCCTGTCATCTATCGATAGCAACCGAGACTGACGGCTTATCGTATCCTCCGAAGCACGGAAAAAATTGAGTTAAGTAAACCGATCCATAGACAGGCTGCATTCGATATTGCTTAACTTGCGTGTTTGATTAGAGCGACACGCTTCACCATCGAGCTTCTCCCATCGAACTCCTCTTAATACTTTGATTACATTTATATAATTAAAAAGGAATACAGAAATGTATTCGTAAAGCAATGTAAACAATCCACGTGACCAGTTTACAGGTCTCTTTACACATTATTATTATTTTTATTTGCTTTTGCTTAAAAAGGAAATAGGTTAATTATGAATGGATAAAGATACTGCCAATAATAGATTGAAGAATTTTCCTCCGCTCTGACCATGGCGACTGACATGACCATCGAAAGGCAATGAGATCGGGTAACATGCTATCGCACCCACATCGCAATGGTTTTCTACACACAGAATACAAAATTAGGAGCCGTCAAATTCGTCAATGCGACCTTCCTCAGACCTTGCCATGGATACCTGGGCTGCGCTTACTAAATAATTGATTTCAGTGTCAATCGGCCTCTAAACACAGCTATAGAAATTAATGAAGCAAAATCGGTTGCTCAATATCGCAGTATCCAGTTCCAAATCAACACTAGTTTATTATTCTAATCTACAACATCAATAAAATATGGCTTATATTTATATCCGTTATTTTATTTGCGCGATATTTGGCCTCATTTTTATACCATGTTGGTAAGAAAATTTACGGTCCGCCTCATGTGAACACAGAGAATGAAACTTAACTACGCATAAAATTCAGCAAGCAATATGGACAATTATAACATGTTGTTGGCGTTACAATATGTAACACAAAGATTTGTATAATGGATTCGTTATTATTTCACTGATTTTATTTCTCTTTGTTTTACTTTATCATTACATCGAACCGGTTTATTCTTTGGCTCTGTATGTAGGTACGTGTACAGCACAGCGCGCTGGACTGGCGAAGTTTATCATTATGATTTAAATAACACTGCAGGTATTTACTTTGTGTGACAAAACATTTGAGCACATTAAATACTTTAAGTATCGACATTCTATTACACACTGAATGAAAGGGGCGTATACAGTAAATACGTCTAAAACTTTAAAGTAAAATAATGAGGGCATTTACAGCCCTTAAGCTATCCTTGGAGGCATTAGATACATATTATTTTCTACTATTTGTTATGTAACGATATTGCAAATGTAAATATATAGTATGTATGTATATCTTCACGCCAGGTCCCTTGCAGGGTAGGCAGGGAGAACCGAGCGCCATAAGACGCGATCCTTACACACTTTACTAAATTCTTTAACATTCATATCTCTTTTCATGCACGCTCGCTGTTACCCAGGACTCCTGACATCACCTTCTGATAAAACACGACCAATTTGGTCATGGTAGGTTAGTCTTGGTCTTCCTCGGCTCCTACATCCTTCCGCTTTCGCATTGTATATCTGTTTCGTCATTCTTTCATCTAGCATTCTTTCTACTTGTCCGAACCAACGTAGCATGCCTTTTCTTATCTTAACTGCGACACTCTCTTTCTTACGTCACCAAAAGAAATTATAATAATAATACTAGTCATAATTTACATTGCGACTAATTTATTAAGCAAGTGAAAGGGACGTCAAAAATTTAAGCAAAATATGAAGGGCAGTGTTTACACCCTTAGATTATTACCACCTCGTGGAGACGTTAGTTATTATTTTCTGTTGTTTGTTAATTTAATTTATTGGTAATAATAGTTATAATATAAAAGCTCAGTAATAGTGTAGTGGTTAAAGAATCAGTCTACGAGTATTAACTGATTGGCAGGTTCTATTTATATGTATTTGTAATTATCACTTGCTCGGCGGTGAACGGAGACATTGTGAGGAAATCTGCACAGTCACGAAAATATTTTTCGAAAGACGTGTAACCTGAAATAGGAAACGACTGGTTTTCCCCTGAGTTGTGGAAGTATGATGGCAATCACTCAATTTCAAAATCAGTTCGCAGTATCCAGAGGCTTAGGTAGCGGATTAATAAAAGGGATAACGACAAGAAAATGAAAATTAAAGTTCGCGTCTTGAGAAACTAGAAATTTTGTAAACAAACTAACTTCTACTATGTTATACAAAGAACAAACAATGCAATCAATTCAAATAACACAACGACAAAGTTAGTATTATGATACTAGCGACCATTGTGAATTGGGTGGGTTATGCGATATTGTTACGAAACACTGTAGCTTGGTATTGTGGTACCAGAAACGGGATCTGCGTATAGACTGTCAACATTTGGTCCGCCCGCCATCTTGACTGACGCATTCCTATTGACTCTTAATAAATAATTATAATAATATCAGAAGCCCCAGGAACCGGCGAGCGTGCATAAAAAGGGCTATGAATGTCACAGAAGCGAGTGAAGTATGCAAGGACCCCGCAAGGGACTTGGCGTGAAGATATACACATACATACAAATAATTATATATTTTTTTTATTAAATATTTTTTATTCAGAAAAGGATAATTTAATGGATAATGCTTATAGACCGTTTTATTATAAATGGGAAAGAAGATTCCTCTGAATATCCTGAGAACAGCTGTAGTTCAAGTATATAGTACTTATAAATATTATAAAAATTCTTACATTTAGTAATAAACTAAAATCATAAAGGTAATCTCAGCATTTTTTTTTAATTTCAGGAAAAATGTTTTGGATCCCTGATGTTTGTCTACAAAGATTAAATTAAAATGCAATTTTTACATTGCAATAATTTTGTGACCTTAACTTGTTGACCTAAATCCTTTTGGGACTCAACCTGGATGACTCAACTAAATAGCAATATTTAATTTATTCTAATTTTATTTTATTACCGCTAATTTTACGTACTTTCAATAACTATGAATCATAGCAATCAACTGATTGTAATGATTGTGAGGACCAAGGACACTTAATTTTACATGGATATATGGATTACATGGATGTATAAACTGACAAAGACAGTTTAAAACAATTACGTACCTTTTCTCGTTTTATCAACCGTTTTTTTTGTTATATAATAACTAAAGAGGTGTATTTATCAGTAACCAAAAATAAAACAGTAGAAAGTTAGTTAAAACGTTGCTAAATTTGTATAGGTTTTCCTCATATTTTCTTATTCAAAGTAAATTTCTTGCAGGGTAGGCAGAGAGAACCGAGCGCCACATGATCGGTCCTTACACACCTCACTCGCTTCTTTAACATACTCGCTCGCCGGTTTCTAGGGCTCCTGACTTCTGATAAAACACGATCAGATTTTCAATCTCAAAATAATGTTAGTGCTCGAAATTCGACTATTGGAGCGAACGATTGTAAAATAAAGTACTCCACAAAATAATTTCGAAATCATTAGTGTATTTCAATAATATAAGTTATTGTAATTACACTAAAAAAACACAGGACTGCCAAAAATTAATTTACTGCAGTTAAATCTTAAATTAACAAGTAGATAGTGTTTAAGAAAATTAATGGCAACTTTGGCCATTTAGAATCATTTGCTTCAAAATTATTTCTGGATCTTTAAGCTTGTTTCTGAAAGCCCACATATTTTTATGTGTTAAATTCCAATAATATAATTAAATATAGTTAGTTCTGAAGGTTCATACCTTTCAGAGCCGACTATATTAATAATACTATATAATAATACCCGTCGTGTGATTCGCCTTTACAATTTAATTTATACAAATTGATGTAATTATCCCTTGATCGGTTAAATTACACGTATCACACAGACGCTCCTTGCTGTTATATAAGTTCAACTCGACTAGGAATCATAAAGATGATATATTTTTATTGCAAGTCACAAGTTATTGTAAGAATGTTACATAGTACATAATAATATTAAGGTACATGTGATGCTCTGTAAGGGCACAATAAACATGAGAGATACCTTGAATTTAACATATAAATATGTATAAAAAGATAAATTTTGTTTGTTCCTGTTCTAACAAAATTCTCCTAATCTCAGGTTCGAATTTGATATCGATTCGTTTAGTACACTCATTGTAGAAAACTAGTAAGTTATGTATTATATATGTATATAATAAAAATACTACGTTCAAAATTCTGACATATTTTTGGTACGATGTTAATTTTTCAATCTAGCTACTAAATTCAAAAATAAATACTTACGTTTTGTTTTGGCAACTATATAAGTATGCATGAACTAGGCTGGCATCTTTAGGAGCTTTACATGGAAATGATTCACCCCAAAATACTATCAAACTATGTTTTGCCAAAAGAGGGTTAGTAACATTTAATGGGCAACCCGATCAGAGAAATACGTCCAACGTACACTTTGCATAATTTGAAATATGGAAAATAGCTGACGATACAATTATCCCACAAATAGCCTAATCGGAGCTCAAATGTACATAGGTCAAGTTTGTTCCTTTGGATGTAAGAGGTAACTTTCTAAAACCTTTGAAAAATAGGAAAATAAACTATCTTTGGGTATTGGTTTTTTTTATTTACAGTTACTGTGTATACCCTAAAAGGCTGAACTGCATTAGAACCGAGTCGTGGCAGCACACAGTAACAGTTTAAAAATAAACCTAAAGAAAACAAATCTAAATCAGTTTCTCTCAGTACTTCATTCAATTGTTGAAGCTTATATGATTAACTTATCAATACTGCCGGTATATTTTTTGTTTTCGGAGATTGGCACAGAGAGACAGTATCCACTAATTTGATTAAGCGACTTTAAAAACGTGATTACAAGACTCCAAAAAGGAGGTTTGATTAACCTAACGCCAAGCCCCTTGTGGAATAGGCATAGAGTAGTGAGCGTCACATGACATGGTCCTTACAAACCTTACCCGCTTCCTTAACATTCATAGATTTTTTCACTTACGCTCGCCGGATCCTAGGGCTCTTCTCCTGACGCAAGCTTCAAATAAAATACGACCAATCTGGTCATGATAAGTGAGTCATGGTCTTCCTCGACTTCTACACCCTTGCACTCTCGTATTCTATATCTATTTCGTCATTCTTTCCTCTTGCATTCTTTCTATATGTTTGAACTAATAAAGCCAGGGTCAAAGTTTGTATCTTTTTATCTTAACACCGAGACTCTCTTTCAGACCAACTCTTTTTCTTATATATCATCATTGCATTTTATCTCTAAACGTTACGCCGCAGACTTTACACAGCGCTCGCAACTCGACCGCATTTATTCATTTATTCCCCTTTATGCTCTCTTTGCCATACCCAGATCTCGTTTCCATCCGTTAGAGTTGGGATCGGCCTCGTGTATAGCCAGCTGCCTTCTCAGCTCAGCTCAAATTTTTATGTCAAGATTTTTTACACTATTCCCTGCCTTCCCTCGTCGTCCACATCAGCGGCGTACCTTCAATCCCTGCTTAAAGCACATAAAAGAAATACATCTGCTCTACTTTTAGCGTTATCCCCTTTCCTAATCCATTAGGATTGGCGGGGTTCGCTATCTAAACCTACTGATTTGGCGAGATCAGTATCCTATATTGAAATAGAACGATGGTCGTCAGGCCTTCACAACGTACAGGTAAAACCTGACCATTATGGGTTAAGTCGCACTCCTTTTAAAATATAACCACCGAGCAAGTGATAATTGCAAATATGTACATAAAGTCCAAAAACACGAATTTAGTGGTACAAGCCTACGTTAAGTTTCGAAACAGGGTTCAGTTAATACACTGGTTCTTTATCCATTAGGCCATCCATAATATAATATAATATAATAATATTATAATAATAATTTAATTGCATAAAATATGGTTACAGTTAGGTCTCGTTTGATATTGTCAGTCCGCATATTTTGCCATAGCTATATGACATGCAAATATATATACACTTAACAACTATTACAAATTTGATGCAATAACTACAATTATAATTATTTATATACTTTCTAACTATAAAAGCAGTTAATATCATGTCTAAATTGTCAAAATTATCCAATTATCTAACGTCAGTTTTAGTCAATAAAAAATCATTAACAGAATAAAAACATTTGTCAGTTAACCATTTAGTCAATCTAATTTTAAACAAACTAAATGTTAATTCTCGTATACTTTTTGGGATTTTATTGTATATCTTTGCAGTCACGTAATACTATGCTCTAATCCAAAGCTACATCAATAAATATAATCCTTGCATTCGTTCTGGTTTCCTCTCTTTCAAATATCATTATCGTCGTTTACTCGATTTCAGTTGTAAGCATCTTTTTTTTATACAACGTCAGAACGCATTCAAGCATACGGTCCACCTGATGCAAAGCGGTTACCGTAACCTATAAACGCTTGTAAAACATTAAGTATGCGCGATGCCTCCTCTGCTGCTAACACAGCAACTCCTTAGGAGCTTACAGGTGACCTCACTCACACACAGGAACACAACAACCCCCTGGTATGTATGTATGTATGTATATCATCACGCCAAGGCCCTTGCGGAGTAGGCAGATAGTACCGAGCGCCATAAGACGCGGTCCTTACATACTTCACTCGCTTCTGTGACATTCATAGCTCTTTTCATGCACGCTCGCCGGTTCCTGCGGCTCCTGACATCACCTTCTGATAAAACACGACCAATTTGGTCATGGTAGGTTAGTCTCGGTCTTCCTCGACTGCTACATCCTTCCCCTTTTGCATTGTATATCTGTTTCGTCATTCTTTCGTCCAGCATTATTTCTACATGTCCGAACCAGCGGAGCATGCCCTTTATTATCTTAACACCGACACTCTCTTTCAGACCAACTCTTTCGCTCACGTCTTCATTACGAACGCGGTCAGCAAGCGTTATGCCACAAATTTTGCGCAATGCTCTCATCTCGACCGCATTTATTGTACTTTCATGCTCTCTCTGCCATACCCAGCTCTCACTTCTATAAGTTAGCGTTGGGATTAGCACCGCGTTGTGTACAGCGAGCTGTGCCTTCTGGCTTAGATTTCGGCTGCCTAGAAGTTTACCCAACGCTCCATTCACCCTATTCAGTCGTCTCTCCACGTCAGCGGTTTACCTTCCATTGCTGCTAAAAGCGCTTCCAAGATATACAATCTCATTCACTTGTTCCAACACTACATCATCAACCATAATTCTAATCCTGCCCCCCCCGCCCCTAGTGAGTTGTTATTTGGCTGCGGTGGAGGTACTTCCACAGACAGGCTGTTTTGATGCGCCGTACCTCTCTTAAAACATCCAGACCAACACAAACAGACATGTTCATGCACATAAATGTTTGTCTTGTGTGGGAATCGAACCCACGACCGTTGGTGTCAAAGTCGCGTCATTCCCAACTGAGCCACCGAGCTCGTCAATCTCTCTGTACAGTCATCTTTTATCATTGTGACTAGTATTAGCAGTCCAGATGGTATATCTGCTGGTAACTCGGAATCTACATAAAGCATACACACTTATACCCCAGTCTTTGAACGCTCCCAATGCAAGAAGTAATATGCTCACGCGTCGTCACCCTACTGCTGGTGCAGCACTCCTTAATAGAAATAGATGTGAATTATGAGTGTACAGCTAACAAGTGTATTATAGTTTGGTGAGAGAAGAATTACTTATTCTGTAGCGTAGGTACCATATATAGCCACTAATGGATCATACTTTAGTGAGAACCGTAGGCCAATTCTGCTAAATAACTGCAACTGCACGTTTACGCCTGTCACTTGAGTCGTGTAGGAATAGTGCAGTGCCAATACGTGTATTCTATTAAAATTTCCTGCAATGCAACTACGCAAGAACTGTGCGTATGCTGCACTGCAATGGCACTGCAACACGCTGAAACTGTGCGTATCCTGCAAGTGAACTACTTAACACCTGAAATGTTACCATATTTCAATCTAATAAACTGGATTTTTAAAGTTAAGTTAAGTTTTACTTAATCATATATATCCACAAACATCTCCCAAAATAAAACAAATAACAATCACCGCTTCAGAATATAAATTTCACTTTGCAAAAGTTGCTCAAGAGTAACGTTAACAAAACTGCAAGTAAACTCCTTCAAAACTTCTGTCACCGGTATACAAATGTCAAAACAATTTATCAGAATACGATTATATTGCAGGAAACGTGCAGGTGCAGTGCAGGTATTTTAACAGAATAGCGAGTCATTTACTGCAGCATTCCTGCAACGTCGCTGCTGTCAGATCGCTTAACAGAATACCGAAACGTCAAAATGTACGCATTTTGACACATGCCGCGCTGCAGTGCAGTTGCAGTTTTTAGTAGAATCGGCCTACCGTATTTCTATGCACTAATTTTCAGAAGTGAGAATCTGAAATCAGTTTGTATTCCTAATTCTTCATAGATCTTTGTCCATCTAGACTATTCATTAAGTTGCATTAACATTTTTTATACCCCTAATGAAAAAAACAAGTGTATAGCGTGCCTGATGCAGTGCTTTAGCTTATGGAAGTTTTCAATACAGGAAACGTCGTTTACGCGTTGGCACCCCAAACACAGCAATTTTTCAGGAGCTTACTTCGTAGCCGCCGTCACACTAAGCTCCCTGGATCTCTATCTGAACTTTCATTAAATACACGTCGCATTAATATTAGCGTAGTTGCAGTGTCCTTGCAGTGCAGGAAATTTTAATAGAATACACCTATTGTCATGGCACTGCACTACTCCTGCACGACTAAAGTGACAGGCGTAAACGTGCAGTTGCAGTTATTTAGGAGAATTGGCCTACTGTACTCCTTCCTTCCTGAATGTAGCCTGCATTAATACAAATTATGGGCAAAACTCATTTTTCTTTAGGAACTAGCAAGAATTTTAATAAGCTCATGTCAGGTTTTGATCTTAACCTATTTTTGCTCATATACAGTTAGAAATATTCTCACCATGAGTTATTTCAACATTGATGTATGACTGATTTATGTTATTTTTTATTTATTATGTTAAGCTTAGTAAGAGCCTAACTGATAGACTATTTTGATTTGTGTTCATTATTGTTTAATTTTTACTGAACTTGCGGTTGTAGTAGGAAATGTGTACTCAGTATCAATTTACGCTAGTATTGTTATACTATAAAATTTAATGAATCCGTTATACTCGTATATGGAATGCAACACCGTCCAGAGAGTTCCGCAGTCAGGCTGCTTTGAAAAAAAGATTATACTACTCCATACACACTTGCTACACCAGAGGTATCACTCGTGCGTTGCCGACCCTGTGCCTAGTTCGTGGCCTTTCGTAAAAGTAAGTTGAGTGCAATTAGTGTTGCACTTATAAGAAAAATCTACACCGGCCTAAAGGCCAAGGAGATAGACCCCGTTAATAAGAAATAAGTAAGAAATAGTTACAAGTGAGGTTGGTTGAATATATCAATTATTTTGTAAGGCTTACGTTTTTACAGTCAGTAGCGACGGTATTTTGGATAGGTAATGAAACGCGGTAATTCTAAATGTCGAAAAGCAAAATTAAATAGTAAACTGTTTAGATATGATGATATATTTATGATACGAGTTTGGCATATTTGTTTTCACAATGGTATGGTAGTAATAAATTAAATTAAGGTGTATAGCCAACATTAATCTTCTGTTCAGTATCACAAACCCATAGATTGGCATGCACATTATGGCTTGTAGAAATAATCAGCAAACGTTCAAAGGTTTAGTAAAAACTGTGAAATGCGGTTCTGACCTGCACAGAAGCATTTGTATTGATATTGTATTATAATAAACATGAAATCAAAAACAATCTACAAAAGAAAAGAAAATATAAATGTTTCAGCCAGCCAGCCTGCTTAAGAAATAATAGATTTATTTTGAGCTAATGTTCAAAAGATAACTAAAAGAGTAATAATGATAAACATTTAGACACATATGTATACATGTGTATTAGGCACATTACCAAGATTTGGATATTATACAGGGTACAGGGAAAGTGGACCTATTTCCGTTAACAGCTTGTAGTAGAGGTAATTATTACAAACAGATTTGACTATGGAATGTCCTATCTAAAAATGAACACCTTTCGAGATATTACACTTTTATTTTTTTTAAATACTACTATTGAGCAAAGATTTATTTTTTATTTTTCGGTTTATATATTTATTGTGATTTTAAAATAGGTTTCTAGGGCACAGCCAGAATGAACCTAGATCTACGGATAAATCATCGTGTGACACGCGCGTTTGAGGCCACCCACCTCATCGATGGGTGGATGATATCAATTGTCACGCAGATCGCAACTGACTGGTCTCTGGTGGTACGAAGTATATAAACATGACTGTGTACAAAATATGATCAAAAATTCGGTATTTATAAGTTTAGTTGTCTCCAAGCTACAAATATATAACTCGTTTAACTCATGTATCTCGGATGTATATTATATTATTGTGATAATAATATAGCTACAGGCTAACCTATAAATATAATAATGCAAATATATCGTTTAAGTGCATCGAATTAGAATGGTTACTTAGTAAAAATTCCTAAGATACGTTGAAAGCTCTTTTATCAGTATTTGAGTATAGTAAGACCATACTAAATTGGCATCCGTGAAATGCATTTTGACTTTCGTAGGTATGTGGCGACCCATGTAACTATTGAAAACACCTATATCATTATTATTAACATTTGTATCGATTCGAGGTTACCAGACTTGTACAACTTGTACTGAATGTACAGTTATGTACCTAGTCCACATTTGTAGCAGTTTGCTTCATTGTGACTTATTGAATTTACCGTTCAGATATAGGTAGGTTTGCGAAAACAGCAAATAAATAGATGTCGTCATTGCGGAACGTAGCGGTACTCCATATAATGCAATTTTTTAATCCATGAATGGATCATTTGGTGCTAATACGGTAAAAAAACCCAATTATAAATTAGTTAACTGATTAGATACATGTAATGAAGAATACAGTCATAAACTTGTCCGTAAAAGATGATTAATGTAATTAACTACACATTAAATAGTAGTTTAGGCAGTAGATATTCATCAAATTAGCTGGCGAGTTAATGTCAGCGTCCTATGTGTGTGTTTTGGTAAAAAAGCTATAAGGAAATCAGAGCGATGGGATCGAGTCTGTAATCGATTGGTATCTACGTATATGCGTCACTGTTACTTTCGCCACCTTTCGTTGCCAGGGCCAAGCGAGCAGCGATCACAGACATTGAATCGGTACTAGTTCGCGACGGCCAGCCACATTCATCACCTCGGAGCCTCCAAGGTCGCCTCTGACAGGCTCGATCCTCGTCTCTCATTATAACAGCTAATAACAAACTTTCGATTAAGTACCGCCGGAGTAAATATTGACAACCAAAGTTATTTTATGCACCAAATTAGTCGAACATCACAATGGCTATTGTTGTACATGATATATGCCTGCGACGATCGGAGTGCTGTTTGGACATGTCACAATAAGCAGACGTCGCCGGAACAGCTGTTTGTTAAGTACCTATGCGTCGGCCCCGGCCGTCTAAGCCTGCAGGCGTACGAGAACTCTGCCACTTACTTGCAAAGGATCCTCCAGAAACAACCGAAACTGCTGCCGTTTGGAACCTCACCAGCGTACGATATAGTCATGTCGGGTACAACTTAACACACTATAAAATTAATATTTATTTATACACACAGGTTTGTTGGCGCGAGCTTGAAACGAGACACACGCGGAAAATTAAATACCTTTAGAAAGTAATAAAAAGTTTGTTGGCGTTAGTTACTAGGGAAGGCGAAGGGAAGCTATAATCTAAAGTGTACACTTATTAAGTCACATTCTGATGATGTGTTATGCACTGCCTTCCCCGAATCGTCGCGTCGCATAGAGGAGGGGCGACGAGAGCACCGTCCACACAACAGCGTACACTGTGACTGATGAATGATACCTTCATACCTTGCTTGGCATGTTGCTCAAGTTACTCGCTATTTGCTCATGCGTGTAACGCAGCACAGCGCGCGCGCAACTCTACAGCGCGTCCAGCGCTTGTTATACGTGAGCGCGCCGGCCGCTAGGTGGCGCTCGCACGAAATTACACTTAACACCCGTCACAAAATGGATCATCACCATGAAATCAAATGCAATGTTTCCAATGCTATCGATATATGTATGAAAATCATCACCACGGAAAATTTAAATAACAATTTACACATGCTTAACTTGTATACTTAACTAACACTTACCTACTTATTTTTTACCACTAAAGTGATAAACATGTATATACGACCTGCCTGAACGTGAGCAGTTGTAGGAGTTTGTGGACTCTTGCAACACTAGGTACCTACAATTACTCATAAGTTACTAAGTAACGTATGTTTAAAAAACAATTGAGAATTGAGAGATGTTACAAAATCTAAGTACTTATATTACTGTGCTAAAATTGCCCATAAGTAGTTTAATGATTCATTGTTTTTATGATGATTGTAGGAGTAGTTATTCTGAGTACACGAAAATAATACGAGTACATTTAAATTTTATTAGTTCCGGTGGGCCAAAGGACGAAATATAAAATTTATTTTTTTTGCACTCATTCATATGAACTTTAAGTATGACAAAATGGACAATCCACCGAGCGCGCAATGTGCTTAAAAACGGGTAAAAAGTTTTACGAGTATGTTTTAAAAATATAATAATATTAGCGGTCGTCCAGTAGTCGAAATTCGTTGAAGACTATAATTCATTTAATTTTTACGTATCAAATAGTATATCATTGCAAATATTTTTCAGAAATATGTTCTATTATGTAAAGCCGATCACTCATGTACAAATGTGTCATAGTAAAAATGAGTAAGGTATAGTTGGGCTAAGCCAAGTGTAAAAAACAATAACGCGTTAGTAACTTTAGTTTCTTTTCGAGATAGGTCCCAATGAATGTTGCATTTACATTAATTGGTATTTATATGTATATATATAAATATATATTACTTAATAGAACAACTTTTTTAATAATAAATGTACTTAACTGAAGTATTAAATTTTTAAGTTTAAAACCTAATTTTAGATTTTTTTAGTTTTTAAATTATGGTTATTATTATCTTATTATTTACGCACTTTTACTACTTAAAAGGAAGTACACTGTTACCTCTGTTACAGAAATACCAGGACGAAAATTTACAAATTATTAAGCCTCGTAAAACTTCATCAAATTTCATTTAGCACCTACTTTTTGCTTCAAAGCGTGCGCCACGGATATTTGAACATCTTCTACCTGGACAGAGAAAAATAAAAACATATGCATCAATATTAACGACCAACTGCATTATATCAGAACCAATATCCATATACAAAATTAAATGCAATCTTAACAAACTTATTTCAGTTGAGAATGCAGATGAAAACAAACGACGTTGTGAATATGTAATCCAGTCTTCTTTTTCTTCGCGTTGTCCCGTTTCCAAGTAAATTAGGATTGGCAGGGTCCGCTACCTAAGCCTGGGGATTTGGCGAATATATTGTTTTTTTTACAGGAGCGACTGCCGTAAGACCTCTACCACCCAGAGTGAAAATTAGACCTTTTTTTAGGTTAGGTCCCACGTCTTTCGAAATATAATTTGTTGGACGTGTGGAAATCCTCATGATCATTTTCCTGCACCGCGTAGCAAGTGATAATTACAAATATGTACATAAATTCGAAAATTTTAGTGGTACATGCCAGGATTCGAACCGGGAATTTATAAGAGAATTGCACAAGCAGCATTCGATAAGTACGTATTTTAAAGTGGCAGGCGTATTGTCACACAATTCTCTAAGATACTTATTTGAGCAGTCAGAACCCGTTATATCCGTTTTCCCATACATTTCGCGGTCGTATTCGACTACCCGGGTTTCGAAGGGTTAATAAAAAAAAAGTTTCAGGGTTCCATACAAATTTGGCGAAACGGAACCAATTATATTCATATTAATAGTTGAGTCAGGGGCTGTGGCATGTGACGAAAAGTGGATTCTTTACGATAACTGTAAGTGAAAAAGGCAATGGCTGACCCCCAGGTCAAACGCCGCAAAAGTGTCCTAACGCAAAGCTTACCAATAAAAAGTGTTTGGTGGTCTCTTCACGGCATTATTCACTATAGCTTTCTCAGGTCTGGTCAAGCAATAACAGCAGATGTTTATGTGTCGAACTTCGAACAATGATGGCGAAACTGGTAGTGAAACAGCCCCGACTCGTGAATCGATCTTCACCATTATTACTCCACGATAACGCAAGACCTCACACTGCACGAGAAACCGTTGCAACTCTATAGAAGCTGCAGTTATAAGGCTACGGTAACTGCTTTACATCAGGTGGACCGTATGCTTGCATGATTCCCGACGTTGTATAAAAAAAAGATAAGCTGAATTATAATGAATGTAACTTTAATTATAAGATTTAAATTAATGGAATTAAAGAAAAAATCAAACAATATGAATATAAAGAAAATTTTGTGTAACGTAATAGGTATGTAATATGTTTTCGATTAGAAATTTTATCACTTTATATTAGACTCGACGAAGTACTTTTCTCGACGTTGAACCTATCTAACTCGATTTTGTCACAGGAAGAAGACTCGCCAACATTTTGGGGAACTGGGCTCCAACTGAAACCGTAGCGGGTGGTACATCATGTTCATTTGTCAGAATCTTTATTTTGTTCATGTTTATCTTATACCCTCTCGTTGGGATGTCTGTTCAGGTCTTCGATTCTGTTAAGGTCTTCAGCCGCCCCCTGCCCCTGACTCAACTGCCAAATTTGGTATGGAACCCTGAAACTTTTTTTTATTAAATAAGTTAGAGAATTGTGTGACAATACGCTTGCCAGTTTAAAATACGTACTTATCGAATGCTGCTTGTGCAATTCTCTTATAAATACTAAACAAATACATATTGTCGGACAAATTACACAACGCCATCTAGCCTCAAAGTAAGCAAAGCTAGTGTTGGGGTACTAGATAACTGATAAACATACGTAGATATATATTTTTGGCAGAGCTGCGATAGCCAGCGGAGCCACATTACCCTCAAAATTGTCGTTTGGGGTAGACTGATGTCATCCAGCTAGCGTTTAGACGGTAATAGTGAGAAACTCCAAAATCGACACACTAAAAGCTAACATATTGTAGTTTTGTATCCTTTAATTTGAAATTTAAATGTTCGTTGGTGAGGAAGAACGGTCCAAAATCGTTCCAATTAGAAAAAAAAACATATGGGAAAACGTATGGCCGGCCACTCTGCAGTGCAGAGTCTGCACTGCACTCCCATCAACAGAAAAAGTAACAGCACTCGTCGCTAGTTGTAAATACATACACTTATGACACATATGACAAATTCAGACCAAGACTGTTATGTTCGTCTTGTGTGGGAATCGAATCCACGAGCATTGGTATCAAGTTAGCGTTTATAACCAATGCGCCACAGAGCTCGTCATTATGAACACTTACGGGAAAATGACGAGTGTGAATTTTTACGATACCGACATCTAAAATCGAATCAAAGAAATTAGTTGGTAAATGTCTCTCAAGTTTTCGTCATGGCTATATTCAAGGTATTCAAATAGTTAAGATTTATGAATCTCCAACACGGATTTTATACAGATAATATATATATATATATGTGTGTGTTAGTATGTGTGTCTTCAATGGTGGTGAATGATATTTATTTCTTATAGGTATTAATTCTTTTGGCATGTTAAAGAAAAAATATGAGAGTGAATTTTTACGACACGGACATCTAAAATCCGAGTGCTTCCTCATTGTCATAAGAGAAATTCTAAGTAACCAATCGGACGTTTCAGCCATAATTTAACCAGCCACCACAAATTCGTTCGTATTCGACATGTGCTAGCTGGAGACACGTTTATCCAGCTAACACACAAATAACAACTCATAACAACGAAGTTGTGGTTGCTGCTAAAATTATGACTGAAACGTCTGATTGCTTCTAATACGACGAGCGACGAGCTCGGTGGCTCAGTGGTGGAACGCGCTGTTACGCTACTTTGACACCAACGCTCGTGGGTTCGATTCGCACACAGTGCAAACATTTGTGTGCATGAACATGTCTGTTTGTATTGGTCTGGGTATTTTCTATGTAGTATGTATTTACAAAAAAAAATGTATTTACGTATGTTTATCAGTTGTCTAGTACCCATAACACAAGCTTCGCTTACTTTGGGGCTAGATGGCGCTGTGTAATTTGTCCGACAATATTATTTTTTTTTTTTTAAATACGCTTTAAAATATGACATACTTAGAATTTCACACATAAAATCCACACTAAGAAATTGATTATCGTTTTGTTTCATACACGTAGGGCACTGGCACGCGGGATGAGATTTTTAGAGTTGCTAAATATATAACATTATACTAAGGTAGTTGTTATCCGATAACCATTTAAATATGTAACAAATTACCTGAGAAGTTAGTACACTTGCCTTTGTCAATCTTTAAACCACGGTTGAGAAATCTACTACTACTACTACTAAATGTTAATATAGTATACATTCATTTTCTGATTCAGGCGATTGAAAAATAAGTATTTATGCGTTAATACAAGTATACCAATATTTATGTTATAAAAGTAAAAAAATGTTCTTTCTTTCTTTCAATACAACTTTATATAACTTGGATCAAATCGTTATAGTTGTTTTCGAAATACACGAAAAAAACAGGATTTATGTGCGTATACTAACAACACGATTACGTACCTAAATCCTATGCTGTATAGGTACTACACTACTGATAAATTCAATCTGAGAAAGTGTTCTCAGGACAGAATTATGCTTAGTGTGGGAATTCACATACAGTGTCGTGTAATTCAATCTGCATTAAATTACTATTGGACACAAAATCTACTTGCTTAATGCTTTACCTACTTTACCTACTTTACCTACTTTACTAAATGATTCTGGTAAATAAGGATACATCTTTGCCTACAGTTGCCCATATAAAATACAGTTGCACATAGCCTCAGAAATGATTTGGCACACAAGTGTTATTTATTTTGGCAGAGTAATATGCAAACCTCCACATAATAACCTAATAATTAAAAATATAGTGTATAAAATTAAAGGAGGAACTTAAGAGTATATCTTAAAATTTAAAGATTAGCAATAATAATCGTAAAATAAAATTTGCGATTAATTATATGTACCTACCTACATTATTCAACTCATTTAATTTAACATTTTCTTTCTGACTTTTGATAGAAATGCATATAGGTATCACGGAACCTTCGTTGCCCGCGTGTGGCTGGAACTTAACCGGTTTTTATTTATGTATGTATATCTTCACGCCAGGTACCCTGCGTAGTAGGCAGAGAGAACCAAGCGCCGTAAGATTTGTTTGCTAATACTTAGTCATTTTAAAATTTACACCTATAAATCACAAAAAGGCACCTACAGGATTTCGGGAAGAAAAATCACGTCAGGTTAATTTCTATAAACATTTTCATAGTGATATTTTCATTATTTCATTAAAATCGATTCAGTTGTGGAGTTCAGTGGCATACACACGTAAGTACGTATAAGAATAGGGAATACGCATGAAAAATTTTAGGACAGATTTTAAGAGGATATAGAGACAGGAAGATATCTCAAAATAAAAATTTTCTACGATAATTAGTTTGCGAGATAATGCTGTTTGAAAGTGGCATTTCATCACGTGACTTGAAAACGCTTCATACTGAGAAGCCGCGGTAGATGACGTCACAAACTATGAAGAAATGTATGGAGTTCATCTAAATATTAGCTTTATTTACGCAATTCAAGCATTCACATTGATACTGTCAATCAACAATACACAATGATTGAAATTATGACATTTTTTTTTTGTTATAGAAACTGTTTGATTTTTTTACGATTTTTAACACCTAAACTAAACCAAAAAAGACTACACAAAACTAAACTACAAAAAATGTTTTTTGTTTTACTTTTTATATTATAATTGTGTGATTTGAAAATAAATTTTATGCATGTTCCTTATTATATATAAAAAATGATAACGGAAACAATTAATCTTGGTTCGCAATTAAATTTAATACAATAAACATACAAATTGAACTTGTCATATTGTACATCTATAAAGTTACTCTGGATACCAATTCCGATATATCGGTATTGGAATTAAACTCTAAAATCACGTTACTAGCTCTATCCTAGTTGGACAAGATTAATGAGATTGAATCCCGTGTTGAACAAATTATTGACGAGATTACGAAATGTTACTTAAAATATCGATATTGGAATTAGATCGTCATAGGAATTAGCATCATGACTAATCATGAGTAACCCTACAGGTGGGTACAATTTCGATATATCGGTATTGGAATTCTATCTACCTATAACTTCACGCCAAATCCCTTGCGGGGTAGGCAGAGAGAACCGAGCGCTACGTGACTCGATCCTTACAAACCTCACTAGCTTCTTTAACATTCATTGCTCTTCTCATGCACACTCGCCGGATTCTAGGGCTCCTGACTTCACCTTCTGATAGAACACGACCAGTTTGGTCATGGTAGGAAGTCTTGGCCTTCCTCGGCTACTACATCCTTCCACATTTGCACTGTATATCTGCTTCGTCATTCTTTCATCCTGCATTTTTTCTGCATGTCCGAACCCCGTCGTCGGTGCGTCGGTGTTAAATTAAGAAGAGGCATGAGTCATCATGCCTCTTCTTAATTTAACACCGACGCTCTCTTTCAGAGCAACTCCGTTTCTAACATCATCATTGCAAATACGATCTACAAGCGTTTCATTGTGTATAACGAGCCGTGTCTTCTGGCTCAAGTTTTGACTGCCAAGAAGTTTTCCCAACGCTCCATTCACACTATTCCCAGCACTCACTCGTCTTTCAACTTCTGCGGTTTACCTTCCATCCCAGCTGAAAGCGCATCCAAGATATACAATCTCATCCACTTGTTCCAACACTTCATCGTCAACCGTAATCCTTACATTGGTTCTGGTTTCCTCTCTTTGAAATACATTAAATCATTATCTTTGTTTTCTGCGCATTCAATAGTAAGCCTTTCTCCATAGATACGTTTGTCTTTCATCATTGTGATTTAGTGTTTGCAGTTCAGATGGTGTTTCTGCTAATAACACGGGATCGTCTGCATACAGCAGGCATCTATCGAGATACAGGATAAACAGCCTAGCAGATAGCATGCAACCCTATTTGACACCAATTTTGACATCAAGCACACATGCTGTCCTTTCTCGTAAGTGGACTGCACAGCACGGGGCAATGAACCGTCAATCCCATATCTCGGCAATATGTACCACAGTTCCTTTCGCACAACCCTATCAAATGCCTTCTCAAGATCCACAAAACCACAGAAAACCTTCTGGTCAATGGCCAGATACTTCTACACGATTCTGCGGAGCGAGAAAGCTTGATCCGTACATCCCCTTCCATTTTGGAATCATCCCTGTGCCTCCACACCACAGTATTTTATCGGATTTCACCCTCATTCTCCTTTCCATTGTATTTGTGTTGAAATTAAACTCTAAAATGACGTTACTAGCCCTATTGTCTAACCTGCAACGATTAATGGGATTCAATCCCGTGTTGAACAAATTAGACGAGATTACGAAATATTAATTAAAATTTCGACAATGAAATTGGATAGTTATTGGAATTAGCGTCATGTGTAACCCTAGAGGTGGGTAACAGGGATAGCCTACAGACAGTAAGCAGTTAGTAGCGTTGTGGACACTTACAACATCACGGGGTCGAACGTTTCCAACCCTGTGAAAAAATCTTCACTCCGTTTTTGAAGAACCTTATATAGTAGCTTCGTTCGTATATTCCACAAACTAATAGTTCATGTATAAAAACCCCTCGGAAACTGCTCCACTAACGAAATCATACCCTGAGGAGTTGCGGTGTTACTTGTATTGCAAGCATTTGAGTTACGATAACGGCTTCACATCAGAAGGACCGTATGCTTGTTTAACTTGTTACGTATGTAACACAAATCGCACACTAGATACCTACGCGACCATTGTGGTTTCACTATGTGAGGTGAAGTGAAGAATTTTGGGTAGCGGTGCGGTTGTAGAAGAACTCTTGAGGATACACACGACACAGACAATTATGTAATCGATGGGGCACACAAAGAAAAGCAAAATCTCTTTTCTTTTTGGTTTAACGTCGGGAGTCTCGCTAGTATATGGCCCACCTAATGTAAAGTGGTTACCGTAGCCAATGAGTATCGCTGTGTATAAACGGCAACTTCTCAGTTCTTGATGATCTAGTAGGAATAGGGATCAGTAGTAGACAAGGCAAATAACTTGTTGACCAGCTCAATGGCGCAGTGCTGAAACGCACTGTTACGTTATTTTGACACCAACGCTTGTAGGTTAATAGCCACACGGCACAAACATTTGTGTGTATGAACATGTCTGTTAGTCTTGGTCTGGGTATTTTAAAGAGAGGTAGGGCGCATCAAAGCAGCTGGTCTGGGGAAATACCTCCACCTCACAGAAAACCGTAGGCAAATAACAACTCCCTAAAGGGTTGTTGTGTTTCATCTTAGCGTTCATAGGCTACGGTAACCACTCTACGTCAGGTGGGCCGTATGCTTGTATAGCTCCCGACGTTGTATAAAAAAAAATAACCTCCAAGAAATTATTTGTCTGCGATCTTATATAAAGTAGAGGAAATCACCAGGATCTCTAGCTACGGCTGTAGCCTCATTTAATTTAAAGCTACTTGAAGAAATGGATTTAATAAAAATATTTGAAACGTTCACTAACTTATACGTGATGACATTATGCTAGGAAGGCGACGTATGGCGACGTGAAGGAAGTAGCCTATGGAGAGCCAACGAGACCGATATTACGTAGTAACTCATTTCACCGCTACGGTCGGGTCGGGGGGCAAAGTAGAACGCGCAGCTCCAATTGGCTAGTTCAAAATTTAAACGATTCGTTAAAATCAATTGACTAATTGTGAATCAAATTCAAATTCCTAATTTTTTATGTAGTAGGTACTTTATAAAATACAGTTGATCAAGTGGGCAGATTGAGTGTTCTGTCAAACTATAACATTCTCATCGTTACAATTTTTTTAACTATACCACGAATTTTCGTAATTGTTTTCTAAATTCTGCCTAACCTTCTATCGCATGCCCAGCGAACATGAAAGAGCTATGTATGTCAAAAAAGCAATTAAAGAGGCAAGAGAGGTGTGTGGCTCTAGGTTCACTCTGCCTACCTACCCCGCAAGATGTGAAAATAATATGTACTACATACAAATAATGAACAATGGAAAAAAATGGTTAAATTAGTGCATTAAAAACACACTAAAGTTATTATTGAGAAAATAAATAGGTACAAAACATTATAATGGGAAAACCAACAACCACCAAATTAGCACATGCTGCTTCTTGGCGTGTGTATTTATGTAATATTCATGTTGCTGTATATATAGTTGCAAGTTTATTGAAATTTTTTGCCACTGACTCACAAAGTTATTAATATTTTTTTTCTTCAAAGAGTAATTCTCAACAAATTTTTAAAAAGAGGAATTTCCAAATAAATTATATTTGAACTAAATACGGGAAAAAGTCAACCCAAAAAACTTTATACTGTGACTCACGAGTGTCACTTGATGGTAACCGTTAAGAGGCAATGGCCAGACATAAAAGCATGGGCAGAAATGGCATTCCTGAGCTTACACTATTAAAAACGCCAGGTTATTGGTTCCTCAGAAATTTGATAAGCCATATTTTGAAGGTTGTAATTCTACACGCATGTATTTCTACACGCTAAGTTACTTGTGGGGTAGGCAGAGATAGCCGAGCGATATAAGTCGCGGTCCTTTCACTCGTTTCTTTAACATTCATAACTCTTTTCATGCATGCTCGCCGGTTCCTTGAGTTCCTGACATCACCTTCTGATAAAACACGACCAATTTGGTCATGATAGGTTAGTCTTCCTCGGCTACATCCTTCCACTTCGCATTGTATATCTGTTTCAGCATTCTTTCATCCTGCATTATTTCTACATGTCCGAACCAACGGACTTAACACCGTGAATCTT
Organism: Pyralis farinalis; assembly: GCA_947507595.1. Lineage (NCBI taxonomy): Eukaryota > Metazoa > Arthropoda > Insecta > Lepidoptera > Pyralidae > Pyralis > Pyralis farinalis. The sequence goes on along the minus strand of OX382265.1, from coordinate 11,834,342 downwards.
TTCAGACCCTCTTTCTTACAAGCGTTATGCCATAAATTTTACGCAATGTTCGCGTCTCAATCTCGAACGCTTTCATTCTATTCTCATGCTCTCTCTGCCATAGTATGGATGGAAGTTCTTTCTAATAATTACATGCGTGTGAATATAATTAGTTATATCATACAATGTTATGCCCGTTGAACAAGTGCATGTAATCCAGTTCAGCGGCAATCATACGATGAAGGATTTTAACGTAATTAAAAATTTTGCACGTATTATTAGTCTAACATACACATAATATAAAAGAAATTTATACATAACTTTTATTTCATTTATGCTATAGTTTCGTTACTTGATTAACAATGCACACGTATTAAATTGTACGTAAGGTTTATAAAAATGTTAAATATCGTAGCCACAAAGTTTCAAAATGGGAGCAAACTCAAAGTCAATTATTTGTTTGCGGCACTAAGTGTGTATATAGCGACAGAAGCAACATCTTTACGACTTTAGCGACAAGCCTGACAACCCTGGTATGCCTTAGCTTCCATATGCTCACTATATTATAGCAATAAAACAACGCCTATAACTATTATTTATTCATCATCATCATCCGAGCAAAAGCGTAGACTACTCGTAGGTAATCTACGCTTTTGCTTTGGAGCCCAGGGTCCACTAAACTATTCTAGCAAGCAATTAAGGTTTACAAAACTTTGGGTGTGCAGAGTTGTAAAGTCAAAGAGACGTAACCTAAATGTTAATCCATTTCAATGGCACTTGTGCGTTTCAAATAAGGTTTCTACGTATCGCACTTCTACCTGTGAAATTGGCATAAAACCGATATAATGAATATTGACGTAATACAGCTCTTCTATTAAATCTGCAATTTAGGTATAAGTACGAAGTTCGCACAAATAATTAGGAATTAAACGAGTATATAGGATGTTGTCAAATGTGCAATATCGTCCGAATGTAAAATAAGAGAATTGAATAAGATACAATAAGATTATATTTCATAAAATTTAAAACATGTCTAAATGCACGCGAGGGCCCAATGGCAAATAAAGATTTTTTATCTTTTATCTTAATGGCTGGCATGATAGATATTGTTCAATGTCATGTGTTTAGAAGTGCATAATAAACGAGTGCAAATTTGTATCGAGGAAAAGGTAAAACTGTGACTTTGCCAAAATAAAACTAGTCTTTATTTCATATTAAACTGGGTGCTCATTGATAACATACATACCACCACATACAAAACTAAAAAATATAAGGGATGTAGTTCACACGCGATAGAAGTGCAACCTTCAAAAATGTTAATTTCAAGATAATGAGATGAATGTAGAATTTCAGGAGTAGGATAATTGTAGGGTATATAATTATGATATTGATACCAAGTTCAAAATGATTATGCATTTGCACGAACACATTCCATTGAACTTTTTGCTGCCTTTTTAGTATTTTTTCCGATAATCACGACAATATTCTGCATTCGTTTTCGGCATACTTGAAAAATGTTTTTATTAAAATAATGAAAGATTGTAAACAATACACGTGTACAATACACCGCGGTTGTTATGATGCCTTATCTCAAGCTTCGTAATACGGCGGCGCGCACAAACTCATACTAACACACGTACAATGCTCGGACCCTGTAATAAACACTGTACCTATAATGCCTTCCATCTTCATCGCGTTTCAAATCCCAACGATGCTAAAGTAGTTTTCACTTCAAAAATGACAAAGTTGAAATTATTAATTTGCTGCTTTACGATGTGCATAATTATATTTTATTATACAAAACTAAAATATCTTCCTTGCTGCCCGATTTACGAAAGATATGCTAGTGCTCTGCGAAACGAAACGACAAGAGCAGGTTACAAAGCAGATTCTAGAAATTACTGCAATAAGGAGTGAAGTGTATCAGCGTCGATACATTCATCAATAAGTAGACATACTCTACATTAAAAAACTTGGTAATATCTGAAAATCAATAAAATAGGCACATCACATAATACAAATACTCCATAATCTGAATGAAATAAGTGACATTTGATTGCTCGACAATCTGGACATAAAAGATCGTATCAGCTTTTTACGATGTTCCCTCCAGACTACTCTTGCCGGCTACCGTACGACCCATACCCGACGACTTGCCTCGTCTGTACGAGAGTAGTTCTTGCAAAATCCCTTTTCCTTCCTATCCTATATCCTGACATGACATTACATACATACGTTCGTGCAAATAATAAATAAACTTAAACAGACTTCAAAATCTCTGCACGAGTTTCATTTTCTGTCTCCATAAATATGACCACGTATCTGAATACCGTGAAAAGCTTGTTGTTTTAGACAACTTTCTATCAGTCAGCGCAGAAATATGCATATTCTTTTCATTTTCTACTTCATACTTTAAATCCCAGAACTCCTTTTATTCTTCCGATGACATATCTTACCTAATTAGAAATAATAATCTATCTATACATCTATAACTTCACGCAAAATCCCGTGCTGGGTAGGCAGATCCAATCGAGCGCCACGTGACTCGATCCTTACATACCTCACTCGCTTCTTTAACATTCATTGCTCTTCTCATGCATGTGCGAATGAAGAAATAATAATGATTTCAATAAGTAATCATGTGTAAAAGTTTAAATTCGTATTAGTTTATTTATTTCACCTTTTGTTTCCTTAATAACCTTACCCTCACTGTCCACCGATTTGTTAACTTAAGATTGCCTGGACTAGATTACTTAGCAATAAGGCCGCCTTGTTACATAACATGTGTTTTGTTATATTTGTAAGAATCTTTACGGCATTTCCTACAATCTGTTTATGTTAATAAAGTTTATTCTATCTGCATTACTTGAATATTTCACACATAACAAAATATGGATAGGTGTATAAAACTTATGAGTTGCTGAATTTATGCACTCGCACAAATCTATATATATATATATATATATATTCGCATTGACACTGCGAACAATGTAAAATGTGTTATATTTATATAGATTAAACAAAGTGTTTATAATTATTCATGCCATAAAATAAAATATTTATTAATATACGTAGAAACCTTGAATGTGTTCATGATATTACATCCAAGGCCATGAACAATTTCAATGTATACATGTATATGATCTTCACTTTATTATGCAGATTTTCACATATAGCTCTACGAGTAATCTTACACTACTATCGACCGCCCCGGATGCGCACGGGCGAATCTGAAGATTCCTTGCAAAATTTCATCAAAATCGATCCATCCGTTATCGAATCCATAGGGTACAAACATACATACATTGAACTCTATTTATATAGATTTGACATTTATCGTCAAAATGGTAATAATAGAGAGCAGTATTAGCCCAGTGGATAAGGAACCGGCCTATTAAGCAACAGGTCAATTAGTTCGAATCCTGACATGTACCACCATAATTAACACTTGCTCGTCAGTGAAAACATCCGTGAGGAAACCCACACCTCCAAGATATATTTCGATAAACGTGTGACTTAACTTAAAAAAGATCTGGTTTTCCCTCTGGTTTGTGGTCTGACGGCAGTCGTTTCATGTCAAAATCAGTATTTTCTCCAAATCTTTAGTCTTAGGTCCTAATAGATTAGGAAACGGTGTAACGCTAGGAGACAGATCACTATTTACCATATCCAGTAATACTGGATATGGTAAATAGTGATCTGTCTCCTTATTTACCATATCAGTATTATTACCACTTTGCCCTATATTCAAAATTGGTTCACGAAATAATATATTCAAACAAAACCACCAAATACTAAACTGTACCAAAAATAATCTTATTCATGGAAGACATGATAAATAGATGATAGTCCATAGGAAATTGTAAACGAAACTATATTTCATGCAATTTCAGCGGATTCAAGGTTTGCAATGATTCCTGCGTATGTAAACTTGCCATTAGGTTCAAATCTGTCCCTGGGGTTCGAAGTTTGACGAGCTCGGTGGCGCAGTGTTTAATAATACTACTTTAACATCAACGGTCGTGGGTTCGATTCCCACACACGACAAATATTTGTGCATGCACACACGACAAATATTTGTGCATGAATGCATGTCTGTTTGTCTTCCATGGGTGTTTTCTATGTGTCATAAGTATGTATTTGCAAAAAAAAAAGGAAATATATTTACGTATGTTTAGCCGTTGTATAGTAACCATAACACAAGTTTCGCTTACTTTGGGGTTAGATGGTGCTGTGTAATTAAAGGATTGACAAATATGACTAATGTGCGCTTAATTCGTTTTAGCTACTTTTACAACATTTTTTCATACCATGGTGGGTAAAGGTTCATTACAAAAAAAATATTTCTAATTTTACCAAATAGAGCCATGAGCTTCATTTCAATGCAACAAGGAATAAAACATTACGTATCTTTTATGTAAATAAGCGACCGTCCCTCTAAAAATCAGGGACGGAACAGCAATGAATCTGAGAAGCAAAGCAAAGCTGCAACGCAAAGAAGGTACAAATATGCATAAGATTTAATAAAAAAAAAAGTTTGAAACAGCGCTGCCCATGCCTGAAATATGGATAAAGTCTTATTTGAAAAGGCTTATTATAGATCTATAACTTCACGCCAAATCCCTTAGGGGTAGGCAGAGAGAACCGAGCGCCACGCGACTCGATCCTTATATACCTCACTCGCTTCTTTCACATTCATTGCTCTTTTCATACACGCTCGCCGGTTTCTAGGGCTACTGACATCACCTTCTGATAGAACACGACCAATTTGATCATGATAGGTAAGACTTGGCCTTCCTCGGCTCCTACATCCTTCCACTTTTGCATTGTATATCTGCTTCGTCATTCTTTCATCCTGCATTCTTTCTACATGTCCGAACCAACGGATTATTATAGATTCTTAAATTATTAAAGTGACGATACATGGACATTCACCATACACAATTATTTAATTTATTATTGGACAACATACATTATTATGTCGCCATGTAACAACATTTATTTATTCCAATATCTAATTGACGATCTGAAAAATACGTACATATTCAAGTTTTATTCAGTATCTCTTCTTCGTAAGCAATCTTTTCCACAAACCAGTATATTAAAAAGTCTATGACAGCACAAGTAAAAACGAGTGGAAATAAGAAGAATATAATTCTATAAAAACCTATAAGTATGTGAGGTGTCTAAGTGCCAACATAGATAATAATTAAAGTACACAATTTCATTTCATGTCTTAATATTTTTAATGTACTATAACAGAATAATTAGATAAAGAAAATTAATGTTCATTACCTCTTCGTTTCTCTACATTGATGAATAATACATTAGTAGTCTCGAATAACAATATAATTTTGAATATCAATCAACACAAATAATTTACGAAGACTAACACAACGCATTGAAACTACTTATATTGTAATTAATTTGAACAAGGGATATATAAACAGCAAAGTACATAGCAGAAACTACCAGCAGGAAAATTGAATCTAATTATCAGTTAATTTATTTACAACCGTGATTCTACAAATTCGCCATATTCTATTCTAATAACATGATAGACCAATGGAAAAATTCGACACGCTCGTTATATTATCCTCTCTTTATATCTTCTTTGCTAAGAACTGTAAAGGATAGTAGTCTATTAGTATTTGCTTAAATGTGTAATACTTGGAATTCACGTGCGGAATACGGACATCTTGGGCATCCGAACTACAATAACTTGCTGACTATCACCAATTCGACAAGTGGCAGTTTTAGAGTTAAAAGTACAAATCGAAACGTAAACGTCGATCGGATTTGAGACTCCATTTACATGTGGTCGTTATCCCTAATCCCATATACGTCCGATTTCGCATTATCGTAAAGTGAGTGAACATTGTCCTCGATGATTAGGTAGATTGTTCAATGTTCTGTTGAATCCATTTACAAATCTTTCCTTATTTGCACTAACATAAATAACAAAGTCGTGCTGTCTAATCCTTCCGCATTAGGGACTCTGTTTTAGAGAAGAGTAGTTGCCAAATGTATGCTAACAGGAAACCCCTTGTTCGCAGTTTTCTTCGCACACGCCCTTGCACGCATTAGTATTTTAAACAAGATGGCTTGGGGATAATTCCTATAGGAAGCTAGATAATAAAGATAATTATACTAGAGAAAGCATATACGAGCGGTATGAAGAAATATTGATGACATGCGTGCCAATGGTCTCACAGTTAGGGATGCCGAAGACAGCGCAAAGTGGAGGTAAAATTCGGAAAACAGATCCCGGGCTCCGAAGTGAAAGCGTAACACTCAACAGAGACTCGAATGATGATGATGAAAAAGCACTAACTATATGTGTTAGCGTCATCATCGACCTTCCGTAAAGTTCTTTTTATCATGCGCAATGCTCCGTTTCCTCGTTTTAGATCACCGGTCGATCAAGTGGAAATATGCCCACCGCCCTCATCCTAAACGCAGTCTCCTCTAGGACTTTTCCATCTGTCATCACCCGATAGATATGACAGGCCCACTGCCAAGTTCATTTTGTTGATTTTCTTTGTTGAGGGCTATCGACAATGTTTGGTTCTTTCCATTATTTTAAATCTCATATTAATAGTTATAATATTTCATTGACATTTTTAAAAAGACTTAGTGTAATGTACGAATCTATAGATTGAATAAACGCTTCGATAAGGATCTGTTGTGTGACCGAGTAATTTATTTCACCGTTAATAAAAAATCCAGAAGAATACAGCATATTATTTGTTATAGAATTCATTTTAAAGCTTTTTTAATTGTGCCATTTAGTTCGAACTATTGATGTAGAAGAGACCAAACTAAAAAATAAATGCACTTTTGTTGGTTGTGGTGGTTTTCCACATGCGTAATTAGAATTCTTCAGGGAATTATAGGAGGGTGGTTATGTTACGACGCTGAATGATATGAGCATTCAGCGCACATTAAATTGATAGTATTACAAAATATATTTTATTTCTAAACAAAATAAACATAGATAACACTCGAATATCTCGAACTTTTCCATCAAATCTGACGTAACACTGCACTAATTGAAAGAAAATAAATTGTATAAAAATATGTACCTCTGTGAGTGTGACACTGTTTATCATTGTATTTCCTGTTTGTATCACTCGTAGCATCCAAAAAGTTCATGTCATATAACTTTAACTTATCTACCTAAAACTACCCAGTTATCTAGCGACTATCCAATTACATGAATATGGACAGATAGATCACAGTGGACATTCAATTCGAAAATATAACTACATACATATGGTAATAAAAAACAGAAACAACAGACGTTCCTACTTTTAAAAAACCATTCGAAATTTGAGAAATTTGCGATGTAAATGCTAAAAGTGTATGATTACCACTCGACCTGCTGACCTGGTGGTCTACGGAACAAGTGTCGATAATTAAACTGCTGTGATATATTAAATAATGGACACACAACAAGCTACAGACAAAATACACCACGGAATAACAGAAATAATTATATTACTCTAACGAAATAATATTAGATCAAACAACACTGGAAAAATGTACTAACGTAATGAGATATATTCTAATAAAAAAATTGTTTAGTGCGAGTCACGCACGAGGGTTCCGTACAAATCTCTGTCCCTACAAAAATAAGTTTCTAGTTAAGTTTATTGATTTATGCATACTGACCATCCATTTTTTCTGGAATAAAAAGGGCAAAGAAAAACGTACTTATGAGTACTCTACGAGTTCTAAAAAACATATTTATTAACATTTGCTTTTTTAATTGAAACAGTGACCTCTATTAATCCCCATCTAGCAGCTTATCGAAATATGTTCTAAATTCTTTCGGTTAAAAGTAGACAGATATACCAACAGTGAGATGAGAGTGTGAAACTTTTTGAGCTCCATCCCCTAATTTATGCAAATTATTTTTGATTATCTTTTATGGGAGTACTTTCTGCAACAAACGTTAGAGTTAGATGATGACAGAGTGACACTTGAGAGATGTTATAAGGGTTCGTTTATTGCTTTCCCACACAGAGGTCTAAAAATGAAAATAAAAATGTTAAGCCATTATTTTAAAATGGCAAATACATAATCCATACGAGAGTTAAACTCATACTGTTCGATGCGACGTCCCGTGCGGTTTATGCCCACTTTAACACTGACCGCTAACAGTGAATGACAATAACGTTGAAACGTGACGTGAGAACTGCACAATTGCATGCAATTAAATGCATATCTAAAATCTAATATCTTCTATATCTATCACATTTGTATGTAATAACAAAACTACTTGGTCAATTCGGATAGAACGAAAGCTTTTCTATCTGTAAAGGTGAAAGTTTGGCATTTCATATGATTAGAACCAAGAACATTTCTCTAGTAAAATAACGTCACAAAATTCCACATGTAATATCAAATTTTCAATGTTTGGAGGAGGCAGGTAACTTTATTACATAACATTTGGTCGACTTATGCCTGTCAATATACAATGTGATCAAAATTATAATTTTGACTATTTCTATATACTATTAGTTTCAACATTCTATAGTGACATGTCAGGGGGTTTGATAACGTAACCTGTGAAAGTCTGTAACTCAGCGGATATTATTCACGAGTTGCCGACTTTGCATCTTATTCAATATGAAGCTCTATTTACACTGGACGCTTATTATGAAATAGCCAATTATAGAATATTAAGTACATACGTCATAGGCAATTTATCTCTTTGTAAGTCTACCTATGTTTCCGAATTTCAACCTTGTAAAACCAACTTCTTTCGACTTTCGATAGACGACAGTACGAAGGAAGATAGGGAGCTACAACTTCATATTAATGACTAACGGAAGAGGTGGAACTAAAAGCGAGAACACTTTACGCAAAGCCACTCGATGTAAATATTGCACACTATTATCTACAAGTACTGTATTTTCACAAACAGGGGATGTAATGAGGTTAAGCCACCAGTAACAAACGAAGGTAGTGAAGCTAGAAACATAACGGGCTGAAGTGAGGAAAAAGTGATGTGAATGTAACAATAAATAGATAGAAAGGATATGCCGAGGTTATAATAAAACTGATGACGATTTTCATACTGTCTCCACTAATACATTTTAGTATACACGTTATAGCGAAACTGAAACTAATGTGTATGTCACATTGCGGTGTTATATAAATATATATATATATGGTGTTCTTAAATAATATGCCCAAATTGAAATGGGAAATAGTATTATGTATGCTGATTATAATAATAAATATATTTTTTGCCCCACGTGTTACAAATTCTTTCATAGAAAAAAAATCCTTCATAAAAAATTGCTTTCTGTTGTATGAAACCAACCAGCTAGGAAAATACTTACAAACATGCCATGCGATACGGTACGCAGGTACGCAGACGCCGTCCGCGCATGCGCCATCTACGCGATATGGCGCACGCGCGAGCAGCCATCGAGCAGCATTGGTGTGTTTCCGCGCATCACACTAGTACGCGTGACCGTAATCATGCCTGGACGTCGTTACTCTAATCAGGAGTATCTCCAAGTGGTACTTTGTTATCGCGAGTCCAATAACATCACTGCACAAGCGGTGAACTTGTACGACCAAAGGTTTGGAATACGAGTGAGCCATCACACCATCCTCGACGGCGGAGCTGCCGTTTTCAACGTGAGCAACAGTTACGTGTGGCAGTTACTCAGCGATGAAGGGCTACATCCATACCACTTCACTAGGGTACAAGAACTCGTGCCACAAGATCATGCGCCTCGCGTTGACTTCTGTCGTTGGCTTCGTGCAGAGCGCCGCAACATTTTGTGGACAGACGAGTCAACCTTCACACACATTGGTATATTTAACATACATAATGCACATTACTGGACCGATGTTAATCCTCGTGTAGTGTGGCCAGATCATTTCCAACGCAGATTTAGTGTGAACGTGTGGGCGGGTATACTCGGTGACAGAGTGTTAGGAGTAGTTTATTTAGAGACTGAATACGGATACCTCTCTTCACCTACTGCAAACACAAGTGGACAGTATGCTGGAAGATGTTCCACATGCACATCTAAGGGGTTTATACTAAAAGGAATCGAAAACAGCCGGAACCGGCGACTTAACGTGCCCTATGAGTCCGGATGGAACTCGAGACAGACTATGGTCGTCGCTGCGTAAATGGCGTGATTGATTAGACCCGCGACCCGTGCATCGACCCCGTCAAACTGAATTATTAACAACTGATGATGATGATGATGATGACGGGGCAATCATTACGCACCATGAACCAAGTAGGCACTTTATTTATTTGATTTCTCAAACTTTTTTAACGATGCCGGGACACGAAGTTTCTTGTCTATCGTAACATATAAACGATATTCTTTCTCCCATTGAAGTTCGAGCATATTAAAAAAACACCTTATATATATATATATATATATATATATATATATATATATATATATATATATATATAAATAAAAATACACAATTTGTAAAAGTTCAAATACTCCGATTGTCTTAGTGTAGTGTATCCAGTATTTTTCATATATCAAAAATAAAGTAAATTCTCAAAATATCACGAAAAATAAAAAGATACGTCAGGGCATAACAGGATCACAGTAGTGATCTAAGAGGTCCCACTCGGCGGCCCGATAGGTGAGCACTCGACTTACTTTTCAACACTAATCTCATCACCTAACACCTGTTTGTACATAGTTCGACGTTCATAAATGTGCGAGGCTTACACAGACCAAGCTGCACTTGCATTATTTACAATATTTTCTATTTGGTGTTAAACATGGCCAAAGGTGGATTTTATACTACAATAATAATTATTATACTACTAAAAATTAAATTCGAAAAGTAGTTCAAACAAAACGACATCAAAAAATCAGTCGAGTTCCCACAATAAGGGGACGACGACGTGAATACTTCTCAACACTATCACAAGAGTCAAGATGGTTTTTCACTATGGGATATAATTCATTATACAGAAACCTTTTGTCACACACATGTAGCACACATTTGGATGATTGACTCAACACTATGTAGCTGTAGAGCATTCTACGACACACCTCTTAAATCGCAATAACGAAAATATTTATTTTATATATTTTGTACAAGTGGTTTATTATTGCATTGTTTTGCGATTTCAGAATTGGTCTCATAGTAAATAGTAATTGTCCTCACTGCTCAATAATATTAAGTGCAAAATTTAATGGCCTTATAATTCGAGATATTAGTTAATATTGCTTAGCGTCTTATTAAACCCTTATTTAATACATATTATATTCCGAAAACTAATTTCGAACCAGCGACATTTTCATACGTATTTTGGCTCCCGTACCCTACACACATACATACTGCCGCCGGGTCCTCTGTTTCTGTGTCATTTACCATTTTGTTACGTAAGGAAGCTCTCTGTGAACTTTTCGTGGTCTGATTAAATTATCGAAAACCCTAGCAGATCAACAATTTTCAATTAAAAACAAGTGCTAATGAATGACAATCGTAAATTAATATTCCGCATTTATCTTCTGAAGAACGATCATTAAATTTATCTAAAAATTTTTTCGACCGAATCCACGGTCTACACGGAATACAGTCGGCACCAAAAGTCGCTCATCATATCTAGGTTTACAAATTTTTATTCAACGTATTTTTAACGACTATTGAGTCATAAGGAGAGGTCAATGCTCGTTGAGTATGAGATTACCAAAAGTCACAGGGCATTAGTCTTATCATCGATCCTGATAAAAAAAAACTCGCCGAACAAAATATAATGTTGTTGTGATACCTATGTATACACGCTGTATAGCATTTTTGCATTTTTTATAATCTTATAATAGGACTTGATAACAAGTAGGTTTTCAAATTATTCTCAGCACTAGAGATCCTTTATACATACAGTTAGGTAGTCATATAGTATGCAGTACCTTGATAATGTGAGATAGGTAGAAATGGCGAACAAATAATTAAGTTTTCCCGGTAAATTGGCCAATATAATATAATTTACTTTTTTTAAATATTAGCACAACAAAAAAAATTAAAAGTAGAGGTTTTCAATCTACATCGGTATGTCCAATAGTTGTCTCTTGTTCTTTACAAATATGTTTATATAATTGATTTTTTAAATTAATAACATTTTAGTATGTTTAGCGCATTTGGTACCAACTGGTCATAAATTCATTTGTTGTGTTTGCGATGGTGTGATCAGATCATGAACACAACTGATATAGATCAGTGACTGAAGGTAAAAATCTGGTACAACCTCCCAATTTTTTCAAGAAAGATAGATTTTCTTGAAAATTTGTAAATAAGCTCTATATACCCTAAACTTCAAAATCTACTAAATTCTTAAATTCATAAATTTTTGTATTAAATAAATAAAAAATTGTATATAGCTTTTAATTAAAGATAGTTTCATTTTTTGAGACACTATTCGCTAGTTTTCAACCCCTATTTTATTCATTATACCCTTACAAAACACCCCTTTTTTATAAAATTGGGAAACAACTTGTCGCTCGTTGAGTTTGTCATGGAGACACAGGCACACATGCACACGCATAAAAATTGCTAGAGTACTTTACGAGCTCGGTGGCTCAGTCGTGAAAGACGCGACTTTGACGACGCTCGTGGGTTCGATTCCCACACAAGACAAACATTTGTGTGCATGAACATGTCTGTTTGTATTGGTCTGGATGTTTTAAGAGAGATAGAGCGCATCGAAGCAGCTCGCCTGGGGAAGTACCTCCACCTCACAGAAAATTGCAGCCAAATAACAACTCACTAGAGGATTGTTGTGTGATTGTTGCTGTGTAAGCAGCAGCGGAGGCATCGCGCGATTGTAATATATGTTACAAGCGTTAATAGGCTACGGTAAGTGCTTTACATCAGGTGGACCATATGCTTGTATGCCTCCCAACGTTGTATAAAAAAAAATACAACATATATCTATATATATACACAGACAAGACACTTTCACCAGGTGCCAATGTTGAAAACAGTATTAATGTACAGTATACGCATGTCTCAGCTCCAAAATCTAGCTACTCCGAAATTACAAAAAAAAAAGCGTTTGGTTTTTGAAAAAAATAAGGTCTATCTTCAATGAGCCATATCTTCGTTTGTATTGGGCCTAGATAAAAAAAAAAAAGGAAACGAAATTCTTTGTTTATTTATTAACTATTATTTTGATACCTACAGTTTTTTTGCCAAAATCAATAATTTTTGAGTTATTTGTAAAAAACATTTGAAAAACGTCGTTTTTTTTTTTGTAAAAAATTGACGTTTTCAATTACTATATTATAAATATTAAGAATATTTTTTGCTTAGAATTCTTCTATCAATTACTATTTTTTTTTATTTTCCCACCTCTGAGTTAGGGTGGTATTCACCCCTAACAAAAAAGCACATATCGGCATAGGGTAAATTTTACTTTTGGAGGTATTCCCTACTTACTGGCAAAATTTCAGCAAAATCCATCTTTCTTGAAAAAATTAAGAGCCAAAACTTCAGTCACTGGCCTAATAGTAAACATTTGACAGTGTGAAGGGTAATCGCGAGATGTAATACATATTTATTTCGAAATATATTAAATATTACATTCCATAATGAAAAACCAACTTTATCTTATTGCGGTACTGATGCAAATTTTTAGACTAAAATTACACTAACTAAACAATTCCTCAGTGGCCCGCTCGATGTCCCAATCGCAGGTGGAGAGTGCGACCGTCGCGGACCGTTCATCCACACCCATCTCTATGAGCGTTGTAACTTTCTGGTTGCATTCGACGATAGAAACAGGACCGCCAGCGTAAACATTCGTCCAATGTCTCGCGGTCATCTTAAAGAGTTTAGGGTTATCTCTATACTGCTTCGCGACTACAGCGTCTTGGGGATCGTTGGCTTCTGCCGCGGAGAGCAGTGCCTGAATGGAAAGTAGGACTGTTCGCAAAGTGAGAGCGGCCGCCCACTGGTCCTTAAGGATGTCTAAGCAGATGGCACCGGTCACGGATGATACGTTCGGGTGCCAGATCTTGGTTAAGAAACGAACCTGAAAAATTATAATTTTAATAAGCATAAGTACACCTTTAATTCCATTTGTCAATGAAAGTTACAATATGACAGCATATTATTATTAATTTATCTACTGTCAATATTTTTTTATGTAATTCGCAGTTTTCCATTTTGTTATCTTAAATGCATTGGGACCCAAGCAAGAGCATTTACCAAACCTCTAATGGTAGCCCTATTAATAATAGTAATATTTAACTTAAATACAGAAATATTAGGTCATAATAATATTAAAACAACAGTAGCTTTTTACCATTAATTGGGTTCAGAGATTGTAAAAATAATTCGTGTCGTCTTCGAACCTAGTACCAATATTAGAAAAAATAAAAAAAAAATATTTACCAAAAATTTAAAAACCATTAACTACTAGGTTTTAAAATTTTTAGGCATTTTAAATTATTAATTTTAATAATTTACAGTGCTTAATCGAGCGCTAAAAGTAATAGCAATATTAAACATAGTTTCATCATTGTTTTAGCTTCAATGCTTAATTAGCTATGAATAATGGAACACAAAGACGTATCTCAAAATATTTCAAGCAAGTCTAGTGTAGTTCAAAAAATCTCCACACAAAGTAACAAGATTGTGTGGTAACTGGTTTATTACATTTTCTCTTCAGTCGAAAACTGAGACTAGTTGTATGTAGTACGAAATAACATTTGTTTCATTTTAAGAATAGACAAGAAATATGGTGTATAATAATAAAAAAAAAACAGTTTAACTATTGTTAAACTGATGTCGTTATTGGACACAAACACTTTCTCAAAAACTTCGAAGTCAATAGATACAAATAATTTATTGGTATTTACAAGTCCTTTAACAAATAAATATGGGCTTTATCCAATTAAGTTTATAAAAACATGTACTAGGATAAAGCCGCTCCTCTCAAGTCTTAACTATGACATGTTTATAAACAATACTAATTTGGTACAATAAAAATATAAACAAAAGAGAGAAAAAAACATAAACAAATGAAAAACAATCAATATCCAAGTAATATACATACATCTACTGTGGTATTTATGATAAATATATTAAATTACGCTCATTTATTAACTCAACTTTGTAACAAGTTTTCCATTGAAAAATAGTCCAATTGTTTTAACCAAGCAGTTAATGCTCTCTTACACTCTATGAAAGACATTATAGATGTTCAGTTATTTTATTGTATACTGTTATTGATTTTGTATTAAACTTGGTTGCTTGCAAAACTTGTTTTTACTGGTTTATTGCGTATGACATTACAGGGATTACGCTTTAGATTAATATTTGCATCTGGAATAGTAATTTTGTGAATTTTTAATATACATAACAAAATATAGAGTTGCCTGATGGTCATAACATTGCATCATATACCTTAACAGTGCTTTAAGTAATTTTTTTCATTAATATTACTTTCAGAAGTGATCTTTGAGCGCGTTCAATAGATCCTTTATCCTCTAAAATAGTGTTTCGATAAAATCATTAGTTTGAATTATAGAAATGTAGTAGGCACTAATGATATATTGCAGAAATGGCGGGAACTAATACTTCCTAGTGATTGAATTTATGTGGTTATATTGACATTGTCCAGCGGGGTCAAGAGACTTAATCCCGTGCTCAAGTCATTGGAGAATACGCGATCCGAGTTTAAACGCATCAAGTCAAAAATAATTTACCATTACCTGCAACTTAGACTAGACTCTATTCAATGACAGGTAGGGCGCAACAAAGCAGCCCGTCTGGGGAAGTACCTCCACCTCATACAAAACCACAGCCAAATAACAACTCCCTGGGGGTTGTTGTGTTCCTGTATTTGAGTGGGGTTACCAGTGGGCTCCTGAGGAGTTACTGTTTTGGCAGCAGGGGAGGCATAGCGCGAGTAAAACTTAATGTATTGTAGGCATTGGTGGGCTGCGGTAGCTGCTTTGCATCAGGTGGGCCGTATGCTTGCATGCCTTCAGACATTGTATAAAATAAAAGAAAAAAGAACTTGTTTCTCGGTTCTATTGCAAGACATTAAAATGACCGGTTTTGCAAAATAATACGCGTCTTTCTTAGCAGCAAATCGTTGTTTTTGGATGTAATTAAGGTTTACTCCAGAAGTGTACACAAACAGTACAAAACAAGTGTTCACACAACGACAAGTCATGTTAGACACTTGCAGCCCCATTATTACTGTTATAGCGTGCGTCATAAGGAGGGTATAAAGGTCAAACAGTCTAGTTTGAAATGTCGCTGTGGTACGTACAAAAAAAAACATCTTTTGATTCTAAGTAGCACCTGACTGGTTTGATCTACTTCAAAGATTTCTACTCCCAATTTTATGACCACTATCTGTCAATTATGGATACCACGGTTTTTCTGCGCCTGTGTTGATTACTAAGTAATACAATCTGAGGTAGCGCAAGGGGTTATGATGGGATGAAGGATAAACCGGGTTCCCAAGAGCAAATCATTGTCCTGAAGAAATGCGTTCTTATGACATAAAGGGCTATTTGCATACTGAAGGGAGAGTCCCTCATTCTGGCTCTCTCCAGCAAGTTGTTGCGACGCGTCACAGTTGTGTATAGAATTGCATCCGAACATGTCATAAGTTGTAGGTATTGTAAACATATTAGTTATAAGCAAATTGATTTTGTATTTTGTAGATATTATTGATTACTGTATTTATATAGTATAATCAATACAAAACATTCAGTTTCACCTGAAGATACATCTCCTCCGCTTACAAACCTACACATTGTGCAAGTATACCAACTCGGTCACTTGCATGAAATATTTTCTCTACAATTATTGAGCAATCAAGATTACATGAATAGCATTTTTAAAGATGACTGAACGTAAAAAGTCTGTTTATTTTTGGTTCGCTCGGTTCAGTAAAATAGTTTTTCTCAACATATTCACCAAACTACAAAATATATCCTATATATAAAACTTCAACTATGTACATCGTACTCGTATCCATTCAACCCAATTGTAGCACATAAACGTTAAAAATCTAATTACTAAACAATAAAAAAAACGGGTTGCATCCCGGCGGTGCCGGCAGAAGTGTATAGTGTATTAATGTTCAAGTTGAAAACTTGAACATTAATACAATAATATTAATGTTCAAGTTGAAAACTTGAACATTAACGTTGTGCCTTTTTGAATATTTTGGATTGGTTAGGGAATAATTTCGCACGAATTGCTTTATTTATCAGTATAAAAGTACTATCATGTATGTGGTAAAATACAATATTCATTTATTGCGCTATCGTGACAATTTATATAACATTAAAAATTTACACAAACATGACAATTTATATTACATTAAAAATTTAACACTTCAGAACTATTACAATTATTTTGCATTAAAAAGTTTATCTCTCAGAAAAATCAACTTTCATCCATAATTTCAACGACTCACCATCATCATTACCAGCATCATTATCGCTAATCTCTAAAACTCAAACACACACGCACACTCGCGCAAGCGCCCTGCGCCGCTTAAACCAAACAGCGATGTTGATAAACTACGTTGAACGAAACGCGTAAACGCCAACAATTTCATGGCGCTTACAACGTTTTGGTCGCGAGAAAATAATGCCCTATGAACAATCTAGCGCTTCATGTTGTAATTGTTTAATTAGAGAGAACTAATGTTTTAGCGCTACAGCGAACTTAAGTTCAAATTCTCACCAAAATCTTACGGTCAGGGTCCCGTGTCCTGACGGCCTGACGCGAGTTTAGCATTTTTTACTCATCCCAAAAAGTGCACAACGCCGCTTTCACTGCAAAAATATTTTCGTCTGATAACAATTATATAAGCTAATAGATGCCACTCAGCATGTAAATGTTTATGCATTCTTACTCCTATGCACATTCAGCTCCTTCTTTGGTGGTCTACACGAGACCGGAGATACATCTACCGAAGAGAAATTCTTGATACTTTAAAGAATTACGAAATAAATTGAACAGAGTTCAAATCAAATCATCCGATTTCAGTTTTGGCAGCATTGTAACTGGTTGTGATAAAATCCACATTCTCACCTGTATGTACAATGTAGATACGTTGAAAAAGAAAAGATTGGAGAAGTCCAATCATTCTACTCCAAAGTATCTTCGAGAGTTTAGTAAGTTGATGAGGGTCTTTATTCCTGTTCGTGTTATATTTGTTATTCATTTTGATATAAGCAGATATATTGCTTTTCTTTATTCTACGTGCTCTTTTTAGCCCTCTAACGATTCCAGCTCCTTTTTGGTCAGGTGGTACGGACTTTAAAACCGCTTCAGATGGCTTTCACCCTCCTCCTTCTACATAAAGGAGGATAAATTGCCTACGCTGCAATTGATGCTCGAGAGAATCATTAGAGCTTTGTCAGGTAAAGATGGAGCGCATCGCATCGTAAACCTGGTCATATGGCATATTTGTCAGATTTCACGTTTGAGTCAGCTCAGCGCTTCGAACATTTGTCCTGCTCCCCAGGATATAACGTTTTTGAGAAATTCGCTGTATTGGCGGGTTCAGTTAGCGTCATCCAACGAAGAGCAGGTTGCGTACGCCTGAAGTTATCACGTCACTTCGTATAGCGAATAGGTCTTTATTGATACATATTATTTGACAAGTGACCGCGATTTGTCAATCTAAGTAAATTGGATACTCCTGCAAAAACCACAGTTCCTTTACTAAACAGTTTGCCATGACAGCCGTTCCCAAAATCCTCCTTGTTACTTATAGTTTTTTTCCATTGTCACCTCTATTCACATTACCTACTTTTATCTTTCTAGCCTACTTTTTCGACTGCGTCTTTAAGAGTAAAACATTCAAGCGGCATTATACGAAGGCCAAATTTACAGGCAATTTTAACTCAATATGGGGGAAGTACTTAAATTTGTTTGGATAAAATTGTCATTGTCTTTACCAATCTGTGCACCTTTATCTATATTAGAGTAAAAGCAATGTATCTATTTTATCGAAATTGAATTAAACAGTTTTGTGGTTCATCAAATGTTAAGTATTTACCTATTCAATTGAAGTTTAATAAAAAAAAGTGTATATTTAATAAAATGAGTATTTTAATTGCACAATGTCTATGCACATTTGCTATTCTAATGGAAGTTCATTGAGATCTCTGCTATAGAAATTCAGAGGACAGGAATCTGAGAAAGGCGTTTTTAATAAACATTGCACGTACAGGTTCACCATCCACTCGCAAACACTTTTGACCCAGTACCCGACGGAGCTTTCTGATTGTCATACAGGATCCGCTTTTCATTACATCTGATAATCTGATTCAGGATCCTTTCATTTCTGTACCTATTCTGCAGGGTAAGGTAAGTTTAAGGGCGACGTAGTTGCTCTTGTTCAATAAGTTGATACCATGAAAATGAAAAATCTACTTTTTGAAAGAAATGTTATAGCTATATCTAGGTAAAATAAAAAATATTGATCTACCATGTAACATTATCTGCAATGTCATAGGTAAGGACCTAATAAATAATCATAGTTGTTTTTAAAAAAATATCTGATTTTAAAATAACTTTAATTTAAAATCAAACTCAGCATATGAGATGATCTAGATTAATGCAAATGAAAATATATCCATTAGAACGGATAAATGAATTGGTTTAGTTATCTGGAGCCCTTCCGTGCTCGAAGAGCACGTTAAGCCGTCGGTCCCGGTCGTTGACGATACATACAGTCGTTAAGTAACACATCCGCGAATCCGCAGTTGTACAGCGTGGCGAAGTAAGTTCTAAAAGCGAGACCCGTATCTCTGCGGGACTTTCACTGGTAGGTAGACGACTGTTCAGAGCACAATATAGGGTACTTTTTATCCCGTAAATACTTAGGGTTCCTGCGTAAAATATCAAAAACTGTTAAAATTAGGGGGAAATATCTTCCCTTCGGGGGACTTTTTATTTTTATTATTTTCACAGAATACGTATTTTTTGTGACATAAAATAACTACGCATTTATATATATATATATATATATATATAACATAATATGTAATAATATAATAATAATCTTCTTACAGATAAATAAAATTGGAGTGTCTGTTTGTAATATTAAAATAACCGCTTTTTACTAAATGCATATGGATATATACATGGTACATATACCAAAATATATATATATATATATAATAACATAATATGTAATAATATAATAATAATATTCTTACAGATAAATAAAATTGGAGTGTCTGTTTGTAATATTAAAATAACCGCTTTTTACTAAATGCATATGGATATATACATGGTACATATACCAAAATGAATATTTTTACAATTTTTGTCTGTCTGTCCGTCTGTCTGTATGTTCCGGGTAATCTCTGAAACGGCTGGACCGATTTTGACGGGACTTTCACTGGCAGATAGCTGATGTAATAAGGAGTAACTTAGGCTACCTTTATTTTAGAAATTTTATTTATTTTTATTTATATAAAAAATAATAATAAAAAACTATTCCGCGCGGACGAAGTCGCGGGCACAGCTAGTACATTATATAACCATTAAATATACAATGTATAACCATTAAATATACAATATATAACGCTTGAATATACTACCAGAGTGTACGTCACAGGGTACCTTGTGCAGGGTAGTTGTGTAGCTTGTGGGATAACTTTTTCGGATACCCTCTTAAAATATACAATATATAACCATTAAATATACAATATATAACGATTAAATATACTACCAGGTACTATAACTGAAAATAATTACCTTAGGCGGATTAAAGGGATATGTTTCTGGAACTTTAATCTCCAGAATGAACGTGCCGCCTTCGTATGGAGTATCTGGAGGGCCACTGATCTCTCCTTTCAAGTCGGTCCAACAATTGTCGTCGAATTCAATTTTAATAGATCCACCCTGTAACAAAACAAAAAATACTCATATATATCAACTCACTTGGCGCTAAAACAGAAAGTTACCTACATAATATGGTCAGATATTTCACAAATCAAATTAGAAAATCTTAGTATCCGTTTTTTTAGAAATGAGTATCAGTTATCTTGCTCCACCTCATTTACTCGTTCGGCCTCTTTCCTTATACGGGTGTGGTGGGCATTGTCATCGCACGTATGGTCTTCTGGGTAAAAAGTCTTTGCCAGAAGCTTTACCGAACCTTTTGCGTCCAGTGCCTTCCCGTCGTCCTCCAAAGGTGAGTCCTCTTCTCTGCTTGTGGTTCTTCCAATCACCCTATATATCCCTCCCAGACCCCCTCCTTATCCTGCTTCTCGCAGAACTCCTTCCAGCTTTTCGTTGCAGCATCCTTAACAGCCGACACGTATGCCTCCTTCTTTTCTAGGTATGAGGTGATTACCAGCTGCATTCCGGATTCTCCTTTTTCTGGTGGCGACCTCCTTCTTCCACCACGCCATGGTAAGATTTTCTTTTTTCTTTTTGTTTGGTATCGTTTGTTTGCAGGTTTTTTGATAGTTTCATTGTATTTTTCTATTTCCTGTTCTAATTGGTCTATACTATTTATTTTTTCTATTCTTTCTACAGTTAATTTTTCTGTTAGCATAATTTGGCGCTGTTTCTCATGAAACTGCCCCCAATTTGCTTTTTTAGTGTTATAGATTCTTGTAGTTCTTTCTATGTTCAGCCCTTTTGATCTTTCAAAAATTATGCCGTTGTGGTCCGAGCTCGTAAGGTTCTCAACCACTCTCCATCCGTCAACCAGATCCAAGACATCCTCGGTGCAGGCCGTGATGTCAACATGGCTTTGTGTTGTTTTTAAAACGTAACTAAGCCAGTAAATTGCTGTTTGCAGCGCGGGTGGCGATGCACGACCCACACTCCTTGTATTTCAAGCGTTCGTGGGCTTGATAGCAGACCAAGCAGATTGCACACTTGATCACCTCCCGACATTAATACAGTACAGATTAATACGATCGATAAGTACGCACTTTAAAAAAGAATAATTACATAGCTGTTTAACAAGCCGTGCGCTTTTTAAAACTCAAAATAATAAAACAATGGACTCAGAAGTTCATGAAACGAGAATTGCCAGAAACGGCTACTTTTAGCAGTTTTGATTTCAAAAACACCAGTTAGCTGTTTCATTTATGTTTATGAGTTATAAATAATTTACAGGGCGTATAAAATACTGTGACCAAATTGATCGTGGTGTATCAGAAGGTAACGTCGAGAGCGATAGAAACCGACAAGCGTACAATAGCTATGAATATTAAAAAGGCAAGTGAAATGTGCAAGGAGCGAGATCTTACACATTTCACTTTAACCGACTTTGATATAAATAAAATACTAATATAATTTATTTTTGTAATCCATTGTGTGTTAAGAGAAATATTTTTTTTTTTACTCGAGTGGCAAATTGTCGACCTGTAAGTCTTCCCCTTAAACACGTCAGCGACAAAAATAAACATTTGTAAGAAATCTACTTTTCTATTCTATATTCTATTAATTAGTACCATATTAGAATAACTAAAATATTTATTTAATTTCAATTTTTCATTAGAAGA
This sequence comes from Pyralis farinalis, assembly GCA_947507595.1. Classification (NCBI taxonomy): domain Eukaryota; kingdom Metazoa; phylum Arthropoda; class Insecta; order Lepidoptera; family Pyralidae; genus Pyralis; species Pyralis farinalis. The sequence goes on along the minus strand of OX382265.1, from coordinate 11,811,840 downwards.
TTATTAAGAATAGTAATAAAATAATACTTTCTTCTATGTATCAAGTAATTTACCATTTATAAGTAGACTAGATGGATGCACAGCATAATGGGCAATCCTGGCATGTACCATCAAATCCGTGTTTAGGGATTTATGTACATATTTATAATACTTTACTACACTTGCCCGGCGGTGAAGGAAAACATCTTGAGGAAAACCCATACGTTCAAGAAGATATATTTCAAAAGTCGTGTGACCTAACCTAAGAAAGGTCTGGTTTACTCTCTGGGTTGTAGAGGTCTGACGGCAGTCGCTCCATGTAAAAATCAGTATCTTTGTCTTAGGCTTAGGTAGCATTCTAATGGATTGGGAAACGGAATAACGCTAATAAGACGGAGACGGACAACATAATGGGGTTACTTAAAATAGGCTAGCAGTTATTATTAAGTGAATAACAATGGATGACATGTACACACAGCGACAAGTCAAGTTAGACACGTTCGCACCATTTTTACTCTTATTACGTATATCATAAGAATGGTACAAAGGTCAAACAGTCTAGCTTGAGGTGTCGCTCCCAAAGCTCTTGACGATAAGTAGCGTGTTCTGGATTTAAGAAACTAAACGAATGGCGTTTTCTACTAAGTGAACGAGTAAATTAGAATCTTGTACTGGACCAAATCTAACCACCCCTAGGTCGGATACTTTACTTAAAGTATACACAAACTGAGCGGCTATCCTCCATAAATGAACAAGGGACTTTAGCACGATTTATACAAAGTGTTTCCAGTGCCGCATTTGCTAGTGCATAGCAATAAATGCCATCAATTGATAACATATAATTAATAACTGCAATACAGAGTCGGAGACGGCACAGCATGATATCATTGCTGAGCAGTGATGACGCCTACCGTGCGTATGCTAAATAAAAAGCTGACAACGCATTTGCACAAGCCCTTGCAGCCCTTACGATGTCAGCTTCGATAAAAGACTTTATGCCAGATCCGATTGAAACGCCGTCAACTCTAGATTAACATCCAATGCATCACCTACATTCTCGATCGTCAAGGCCCAACGGTATAACGGTAGAAGATCACCCGTAGAGCGACCGTGGCGGAAGCCGTGTTGACAGTCACTGATCGATTCGTGAGTTTCCTAGTGTACCAGGAGTCGTGTGTATCGCACGCTCCGTGTCCATGGTGAGAAGAACCTCCCTTCTCACCATGGACACACCTACAGGCCTTTAGGCCTATTCTACTAAAAACTCCAACTGCACTGTAGCGTGGCGTGTGTCAAAATGCGTACTATTTTGACGTTTCGGTATTCTGTTAAGCGATTTGACAGCAGCGACGTTGCAGGAACGCTGCAGTAAATGACTGGCTATTCTGTTAAAAAACCTGCACTGCACCTGCACGTTTCCTGCAATGTAATCGTATTCTGATAAATTGTTTTGACATTTGTATACCGGTGACAGAAGTTTTGAAGGAGTTTTACTTGCACTTTTGTTAACGTTACTCTTGAGCAACTTTTGCGAAATTAAATTAATATTCAGAAGCGGTGATTTATTTCACAAAATATTTGTTTTGTTTTGAGAGATGTTTGTGGAAATATATGATTAAGTAAAGCTTCTTTTCAGAAATACGCATTTTCAAAGATACGCACAGTTGCAGCGTAGTTACAGTGCCGTTGCAGTGCAGCATACGCACAGTTCCAGTGTAGTTGCAGTGCTGGAAATTTTAATAGAATACTCCTATTGTCCTGCACTATTCCTGCACGACTCAAGTGACAGGCGTAAACGTGCAGTTGCAGTTATTTAGCAGAATTGGCCTACTGTAATTCTATGGTACTGATCTATCGCCGTTTTTTGGGCACTCGTTACAAAGACAGCACAGAATACAACTTGGGAGCAAATAGCTTCAACAATACTGCCTGGTGCCTACGCCTGCGGGTACCTACATTTTTTTCATTTTCAAAAGTACCCTTATTTTCTGTTTTTCTTTTTCTAAATACACGCATTATAATTGTAACATTTCATGTCACTTACATAGTTTTATTTTACTTCAAAAGAGTGTAGTATTCGTATCAAATTGTATATATATATTTCAAATATAATAAGTAATAAATATTTTATTATGAATCGGTTCTGTCTGCCTACCCCGCAAGGGATTTGGAGTGAAGTTATGGATAGATAGATAGAATAAATATTTAAACGAATTTTAATAGTTTCATCAAATATATTAAAGCAAAATATTAAGAGAACGAGAAGTTTCCCCTTACTTTAGCCATGAGATTTGTGATACAAAATCACATGCCACAGTAATAAGACGATATTGAATCAATTATTTGACAATAAATGGTTTGCATTTATACGGGGAGCGGTTAAAGATATCGTCGTTCCAGATGAGACACGTCATATTCATATATCAATATTGAATGTGCATATATAATATTTATATTAAATCATAATATAAAACATACATTTGACGACTGAACTGATTTTTACACAAAATATTATTATTAAATTAAAAGACTTAATATATTTCTGATATTCTTCAGAAATTATATTGATGGCGAGTTTTATTATAATCATCAAAATACTTATTTTTATACTCTCAAAAGTTTCTCGTTTGCGTATACGAGGTGTCACATCTAGAAAGACTGTATGTATGACGGCCACTACGTAGTCAGAATAAGGAACAGTAGAAAATTGAGCATTGAGATCGTGAACAGATTCTAACTGGCCATCAATTGACGATAATAGGGAATCCAGCTTGCAGTGCACTACTAATATAATAAGCGCATACAGAACGAAAAGAACATTGAGATTCGTGACAAAGTACGCTAAATCAATTATTAAATTTTACAGAAAGAAAACGTAGGTAATTTTAACAATAGGTAAACGCCCGTGAAAAACTTTTTTGCCGATAAAAAATATGGTTCGGGTAACCATACCGCGAACAAAACCTCTTCGGAACTGCACTAAGATTTTTTTTATGTATACAACGTGGGGAGGTATACATGCATGCCGCTCGCCTAATGTAAAGTAGTTAGCGTAGCCTACGAACAATTATATTTCATGACTGTCATGTACCAAACAGTCTTGTAAATAGCGCAAATATTGCTATAGCAACATACAAGTTGAGCGTAATTCAAGAAAAAGGTGGAGAAAACAAAGCCTTCATATATATATCTTCTTCATATATATGTTCCCAATCAGAAGTATTCATCTTTAGGTTACGCACGGGTGTGGTACGCGAATGAATGTCGAACCTTGCATTAATATTGTCATCGGAGCTCAGGGCTTTTTATAACACATTTTAAATATAAACATACCCCCTTATAAGAATGAAACACCTACGCGTTTGCAAGTAGCAACCATTACAATGACTTGCATGCAATTGTTGCCGCAACATACCGTGCAACATGTATTATTAATTATAAAAAACTTTTCCGTTTTAACCGTATTTGTCGCAGATAGATAATATTACTTCTGTTATATAAGTCTCAAGTCAGACCGCACATGAAGTACTGCCGTCACCTTTGGGCAGGAGCACCTGGATACCAGCTTGGACCGTGTGATTCCGTTCAGAATCGAGCTGTGAGAATTGACGACGATCCTAAGCTTAACCCTTTGACCGCCATATTTTGTTACATCATCATACACCCTAACGCCAGCGGCCAGTCGGCGTAATTTCAAATAGGGTTGAGAAATAGTGTTATCGATTAGTTTAAATGAATAAAAGTTCAAAATTTTATTAATATTAAATCAGTCTTTATTAATCAAGTATTAGTCAAGTCCCGTACTGTAGTCCCTTGAGAACTACAGTACGGGGATTATTCAAGAAAGGCGTGAAGAGGTTCTTACAGGGTCAGCAACGCAAGAGTGACACCCCTGGTGTTGCAAATGTCCATAGGCTACGGTAACTGCTTACCATCAGGTAGGTCGTAAGCTTGTTTGCTACCTTAGTGGTATAAAAAAATAACATTATTTACCACGTTTCAATCAATATTCTAGCAATGAATCTAGTATAACATCTTCGTTTTCTGATGTATCTCTTCGAGCTTGATTTATCAAGTTAATAATTTTCATATATAATTCTGATCGTACCCTCAGCTCGAACAGTCATTATTTCCTTCTAAAAATTTCCTCCTTCTTTCCTTTTAATAATTCGTAGTCTTCTAACATGGCAAGGGAAGAACACTAACTTGTACAATGAACGTAAAATCACGGTGACGGCGATCGGAGATAATCTGAACTAGTGAAATTCTCAGTTGTCGCTTCTTTATCGAAACAATAAATTATATCTAATATTTAACACATAAAATAAACATTTTTATTGTTTTAACATGCTTCTAATTAGTACGACTATTCGTGCTTCAACTTTTACGAAATAATTTGGATTTCAATACAATATTTTTGCTTTCGCACCATGATTATACAATAAAATTTCATTTAGATTACATTGATTTGCCCATCCCTAGTACACGTAATATCACGTTTTTGGCGATTCGTGTTGGTACTAAGTAGCAGTTACAACGATTTTTTCAATAAATATCATAATGAAACGCAGCATAATTTGTTAATTATTAAGAATACATCCTGGATTGTAATGTACAACGTTTATTGCAACTTAATCTTTAATATAAATGCACCAATAAACAATTTATAAAACTTAACGTGAAATTACGTCTGTGGCGCGTGGAGCACATTTTTCATATCCCGTAATATTACGGGCACGGCAGTTAAAGGCTTAAGCACAGTATTGACCCCTTAAGTTTAAGGAGAGATTTTGCCTTTCTTTGTGTTTCCACCGACTGTATGAGTTGTGTTCTAAATAATTGTTTGATATAATGCACACAGCATTATTTTATAACCGCACCGCTCGCCGTCGGCGGGGAGTTCTCCTTAACACACTGGAACCGCATTGGTCGCGTACTGTGCTGTTCCAAAGAAGTTATCTCTCGAGAATTCTCAAGTTGTGGAATGAACTCCCACCCGAGGTTTTCACAAGGAAATACAGCAAGAGATTATTCAAGAAAGGCGTGGAGAGGTTTTAGAGGGTCGGCAACTTATGAGTGACACCCCTGGTGTTGCAAATGTCCGTAGCCTACGCTGACTGTTTACCATCAGGCAGGCCGTATGCTTGTTTATCTCCTTAGTGGTATAAAAAAATAGATAAAGAAATTTCAATCAGCTTATCCCAGCGTTGCATAAATGAAATATTACTAAGTAAATTTCCGTGAAATATAAAAGTTCAAATGTTCAAGTTTAAAACTTTTCAATCCGCAAAATACGAGTATAAACAACCTGTGCACAACGGATGAATATATAGATTAAAAATAAGACAAACTGTATCTAAAAAACACCCGCCGGTTTCTAGGACTCTTGACATCACCTTCTGATAAAACACGACCAATTTGGTCATAGTAGGTCAGTCTTGTGTAGTCGTGCTGTAGGCGAAGCTTACATTACGTCATCGCCAAAAGATATTTCGTGATTACTTCCCAAAAAAATGTTGGTTTTTTGAATATGTTGAAAAACCCACATAGGGAGAAATATTGTTTTATTGTGTTGTGTCTCAGTTTAGTATCTTGAACAATCCTCACAGCTTGTCTCTCAACCTCAAGATCCTAGCTGATTTCTAGATGTACCCCGCCCCGTGATTTGATTTCTTGGAATACAGACAAACGAACAATTGTACGAGTAACTACTAAATAGCAGTTTTTGGATTTATTCAAATTCATTTATTTGCCAAATGTAGGTACATAGATGTTTGACATTTAGAAAAAAATTAGCTCACCGCTACATTTTGCCTATTGGCGTGCAAATATAATTACATTTTAATTAATTAATTATCTTTGTTACATTGTACAAACTGAGTTATTTAACAGCTAACATCTCTCATGATTGTTTTTACTTTAATATGATTCCTAATTTAATTAATATTGCATGTCGTATGTCAGATAGGTATAGTTTAAGATTTTACTATCGAATATTCTTGTCGCATAAATAATCATTGATAGAATAGTAACATTTATAAATTAATATGTCATACAATTTATTTTTAAATTTAGTCAAAGTCATTATTTTAATACAGTTAGGCAATTTGTTATAAATAATTTGTGCCATGCAGCAGAAATTGTTTTGCATCAGTGTAGTTTTTACTAGTGGTATTTTTAGCTGCATACAGTAGGCTTTTCGTATTTGCCTATTCCTATTCTCCGATACAAGGCTATAGGTATTTGTCTTTACGAATATATTTATTTCGTAGATGTAAAGCGAGGCAAGGGTCAAGATTCTGAGACTTCTGAATATGGGTTGACAGCTATCTCTGGGGTTCAGGTTACACATTGCTCTAATACATCTCTTTTGGGCTTTAAACACTACTTCCCTATTTACTGAATTGTCCCAAAAAATTATAGCGTATCTTAATGTTGATGCTACATATCCATAATAAGCTATAAGAATTGCTTCTCTGTTCACGTATTTTGATAATTTAAATAGTGCATATGCAAATTTACTTAACTTAGCGCAAATTTCCTCCGTGTGATTTTTCCACGACATTTGCTGTCTATTGAAACACCCAAAAATTTTGTCATGTCAACTGATTCAATTTTTTTCTTTTGATAATCAATATTAATAATAGTTTGTATCGGTCTTCGTGTAAAGCTAATTATTTTAGTCTTATCTAAATTTATAATTAAATTATTACATGTCAACCAGTTTATAATGTTATGGAGCGTTTCACGAATGTCCAGGGTATATTGTTCATGCGTCCTGCCGTCATCACATTTAATGATCACGGTACAGTCATCTGCGTACATGACCATTGGTTGTTTGATGTGCCTTGGTAAGTCGTTGATGTACACTAAGAATAGTAGTGGACCCAGAATGCTTCCTTGTGGGACTCCATATTTTATTATTTTGCTTTTGGATCGAACTGTAATTTCCTTAGCCGTTGTTGTGCATATTTGCCTTATTTCTACGCATTGCTTCCTATTGTTTAGATATGATTTTAGCAAATCTAGTACATTACCTCGAATTCCATAGTTCTCGAGCTTTTTTATTAATATACCGTGATCTACATGGTCAAATGCCTTGGTTATGTCCATAAATACGGCACATATGGGATTATTTTTGTCCATATTCGTGTAAATATGTTGTACTAAGTCTCTTATTGCCATATTAATTGTTTTACCTCTTCGGAATCCTTTTTGTTCTTTGACCAGGATGTTATGTTTGTCTAGGTATGTATACAACGCTACGTAAATGTGTTTTTCGAAAATTTTTGCGAAAATAGTTATAAGTGCTATTGGTCTGTAGTTGTTTATATCAAATTTAACTCCTTTTTTATGCGTGGGTATGACTACAGTGGGTTTTAATTTATCGGGATAAATTCCTTTACTTGCGCATAAATTATATATATGTGATAAAGGAACCGCAATAGCGCTAGACACATATTTAATTACTTTTATACATATAGCATCATAACCTACACTTTCTGTTTTTTAAAGATTTTATCTGCTTTGTGACATCCTCAGGTATTGTAGGTGGCAGAAACATTGAATGTACGTGTCGAGATTCAAAATTAATATTATTCGTATGTTAAATGTCATTTTTAGGAGTTTTATCTTTATTTTTGTCGTAAATTGTATAAAAGTCAATAAATGCATTGGCAATATCCATTGAAGTTGTTATTTTCCTGTTACCTACGTTGATTTCCGTTATTAGTTCTTTAGGCCAGTTTTGTTAGTTGCATGGATCATCTGCCATGTAGCTTTCGACTTATTTTTAGCAGTCTTAATGAAATAATCATTTTGTGACTTCTGAGTGAGTTTTATAATTTTTTTAAGTCTAGATTAAAATGTCTTGAATGCTAGTTTATTTTTTATAGATGGACTAATTCTGTACTGCCATAGTATCTTCCTTTTTTTCATACTACATTGTTTTATGCCGCGTGATATCCATTTTGGTTTCTTTCTAGACGATCTCCTTATTATTTTGAATAGAAAGCATAAGTCATAAAAACATTTAATCAATTCAAGAAAAGTGGTATATGCTTCATTAGGGTCATTTTTATCATATATTTCTGAGAATGATAAGCTCTCGATACAGTTTTTAAACTTGTTAAGATTTTCTATATTATAGTCTCGTTTTCTGATGCGCCAGCTTTCTATAATACAAGTCTTTTTGACTTGGCATTTGAGCAATGGTGCTGTATGATCTGACAAAACAAACTCAATTATCTCACCCCTACATCCTCTCACACTATGCGTAAAATTATCCAGACATGTCTTACTTTTTAATCTAGTTGGTTCTTTAAATTCAAGATTAAGATTATAACTTAAGAGAGTGTTTTTAAACGTCAATGATCTATAGTTACTTTTTATTGTATCGATATTAAATTTCCTATACTGGCGCTATAGGAGCTAGCTTTTCCAATTTTCATGATCTTAAATCAACTAAAAGAACCCAGACCAGAAAATCAAATTTCCTCTATTTGTACAATTACAAAAGGTTATTTTCAAATTTTTCTTGGTGGTATGAGATGTCGCTTCGTGACAAATTTCACAACCCTATGTAAACTCAAATAACATAAGTTATGATTTGTAAGTTGTTGACATATAGACAGTCAGACAAATGAAATCAAAGTGATCCTATAATATTTTTTCTTCTTTTTGAAATACAAAATGCTAAACTGATGTTTGAATCATGTAAGAATTGAATTCTGTCAAGAAAGATACACAGCACAGATTAGATTTTGTTGAGAAATGAAATCCCGTCCCGTCGAGTCCCGACTGCCATATATATGGCACTCGCTTACGACACATATATAGAGTAACACTACCACCGGGTTTCAACAGGTCAAGTGTGTCCAACTGTACTGCAGAAGAGAAATCCTTTCTCGCTAAACGCCTTGAGTAATTTATCATTAACATTTACGTATTATCGCACTGGTAGAGATATGAAAAATAGGAAAAAGAAGGAAAAATTACTGAGTGATGAATTCTCTTTCCCTTAGGACTAGTTCCTATAGGTATATCCTAAGTTTTTTTATGTTTCCACTAGAAACAAAGAGGTATCATAAAGAACAAAGCCAAAATTTGTAGAACACCACGGGGATTCGCAGATCTTTTATATTACCCAACTATAGGTGTTTCCTGCAACTATTTCAAATTTCGATCTGTAAACCTTTATTGTTCCTAAGCACAAATTTCGCCTAACACCCACACAGCCCAATATACTCAAATTTTCTTGTTTATGATAGTAGATACCAATAGAATTTATTGATAATTGAAATTCAGAAATTTATTTCAGTTCATAGTAGAAACTCAATATATTTTAAGAGACTTTGTAATTGGAATGTCGTGTAGCAGTCTATTTTTATTGTTTTTCGTCATTTTGCCATATAATAAACAAATCATAAAGAGTAGTCATCAGATAGCTTTACATGTAAATTGTCAAAATAGTATCAGTCATCATCATCGTCAGTTGTCAGTTCTGCAGTCCCTGCAACGGTAACATCATTTCTACACTGCAGGCATCTGCTTAATGCGACATTTGTTATGATATTGAATGTAACAATGCAAATACATGGAATGTGTTTTTGTGCTCCTCTGGTGCAAATTCATCTGTAATTAAATGACAGCTCTGATAAGCTTATTTTTTATTTCTTCAAAGTCAAACTACAATGTGCAGGTCAATTGTGTATAGAGTTTTGTCACATGCATCTTTATCAAATAAGTAATAAATTGATAATGAACAATATGGAATACTTTCGCATCAGCAAGTAAGAAAATCTCTTGGCACACTGCATAAAAGCTTCAACTTGCATATCTATATCAATAGCAGCATATTAGCATATAAAACTTAAAACACATTGTCTTGCTACATCAGTAGTAATATTGGTACATGGGAAATGATATAATTCAGGTGCATAATTAATGTACTTCTAAGTACATTAATCGTAAGTCAATGTGTCAATAGATAATAGATTCATAAGTACTGTTGACAGTACATTGACATTTTGACAGAACTGAAAAAAGAATGTTATGTTAAAGAATTCGAATTAGTTGATAATTAAAGAAATTAAGAAACTGTGCAACAGTAGTGTATATACAAAACCTTTTATTATATCATTTCACGTGACAAACAAGCATAAGCTCCGCCCAACATTATGCATTTACACTAAGGGACACATCAGAAATAGTACAATAGCATTGCCACTCCTGCTCTCAAACAAACATTTCCTACTAGCTTCCCTGTTACCTTGGTCACTTACAGAAACACAACAACCCACAAGACTATACGGGGCTGTCGACTTCTATAAGGTGGATCAGGGTGCTCCAAATAAATATTGATGTGCCTTTTGCCAAACCCTCGTTTCACAATGGCAGGCAATTGACAAACAAATCCATCTGTATATGATTTTGTTTTGGCTCTAAAGATGATAGTGAGCCATTACACCCGAATAGACTATGGTTTTGTAAATTAAAATGAATAAGAGTAACTTTTCCAATCCTTAGATAAGAAAACGTCATGCTCTGTTATTTTATGCATGTAGAAAGAATTCAGGATGGACGAATAACAAAACAGATATATAATGCAAATGTGGAAGGATTTAGGAGAGATTTTTAGATTTTTAAGAGAGGTAAGGTAGTATTAAAAAAATAAATGTAGGAGACCAAAACTCACATTCCCTTGTCTAAATTGGTTGTGTTTTATCAGAAAGTAATGTAAGGAGCCCTAGGAATCAGACTGTACATGAAAAGAGCTATGAATGTCAAAGAAGCTACTGACGAGCGTAAGAACTGTGTATTGTCATGATTGGATCTCACAGCCTACCCCGCTACACAGCAAGCATGAAGATATAGAAACTAACACGAAGAAAACACAAACATGAAGAAACCTGCATTGCTTTTATTGTACATAAAAGTTGGTCCGTTGGTAAAAAATTAACGAGAATGTTTTCACAGTAATAATTATTTGTGATTTTAAAAGTGCACTTCTCAACATGATTGCTCAGTTCATATTAAAATCCTATAGGCACCAAAGCACCTTATGTAAGTTAATTCAACTTTATAAGGTCAGAGGTAAGCTGTGATGATTTTCAATAAATACAGACAAAACATGCCAATCAATCAGTCTTCCTATTTTGAAAAATGGATTGTCCAAAATTACATGTAATTTTGAAAATTATTCAACACATTTTTTTGCTCTTTTCTTTGCTGCTACTACTTGCTACTCATAAGAATATGTAAGGTGGGTGACAATCGACAATCATTCTATAGGATGGTAGTTACATTGTTGACAGCTCCAATGCAGGCGCAATGGAAGCTATCTGTGAGCGCAGCCACTTTGGCCACTATCAATTAGATAAATTGATGTATGAAAAGCTGTTCACAATCATAAAATATGTGCATATGATTTAATATCATATTGTGTAGCTGCATAAAAGTGTACCGATAGTGGGGAAATAGGTGTCAAAATTAGAAGCAACCTTCATTGCTTTTAGCACTTTTGGCATTTTAATACTCTCTCGAGATATGTGGTCTGAACAGCGCATGTATGTCTCACCACTGAACACCCAAAACTTTTTCTATTAAATCATTAGTGGCAGTAAGTAATGTTGATAGCTATGACACATTGCTCTATTTGTCTTTTGAAAGTTTCCCACAATTATGGAAGTGTGGTAATAAGTGGAACAGATTAAGAAATGTGTTATAGGACATTTTACATTTTCCAATCAAGAAAACTTTATCCTCACTATTAGGCATGCAGCTTAGAGACATATTTCATTTCATGTTGCTCTAATAACCCATTTATTCGTAGTTTGGCGCATCGAGACCGTTGTCTCGTACGTTTATGTATAATTGTAAATAACAAAATTTAAACGTGTCTCAATGGTCATCTCAGTGAAAAATAAATTGCAAATTTAAATATGACCAAATACTTAGGACGCATTTAAAGTTTGTGAGCACACCCTAAATATAAATATAATTATTTTTTTACATGCCTCAGGTGGCTCAGGTTGCTACAATGAAAATGGTTAAGTAGCAAAAATAATCAACACAAGTATTTAATACAGACACAAACTAACAAAAAAAACATATATAAGGTTATATTCGAATGTAATTACTAAAAAATTGACTGATGTGCTTTGATTTAACATGTGATTTTGTAAGTCTAACAATCGCAAGAGAGGTAAACAGACATGGGTGACAATTGGAAAACATGCTGAATCACGCATAAAGTGCGTGGTGCATAATGTCATTAATATAATCAAACATTAATAATACATCGCAATAAATCTCAAGCGTACTTTGTACTATAAAGATCATTGTTCTTATGAAAATATGCCAAAATGTCCAAGTGACACCATAGCGACTAAATATTTCAAGAAATCTGTTATTCATACCTCTTCGTCCTTCATTACCTCCTTGATTTCTCTTTTAACACGTTTTGCTGCTATGTTAGCCATTATTTTATTAAGAAATTAATAGTTGGTTTTAGGACTAGTTCACGGAATAAAGTAGTTTTAGGAGAGCAGAGCACAGAGCAAGATTAGGTATTAGTGTTGCTTTTTTTTTTTTGGTCTATCTACTTTGATTTCATTGACTTGACGTCTTTGGAAGACGGTTGTGTTGCCAACTATACCAATATAGATTTTTTAATAATATAATATATTAAACTAAAAGAATTTTATATTGTAATGTTAAATGCTGTAAAATATGAAATAAAGGACAAACATATACTTGCATTGAATTAAATCAAAGTATCTTAAATTGAACCTTCTATACCATGGAGCTCTATCCGGCCATACTCATGATTTTGAATACAGAAGGATCTTTCAGAAAACATTTACGAGTATCACAAGCCTCGCCAAAAGCATTGGAATTCTTGATCTCGAGATCTCCAACAAAGTTCAGTTCCGAAGACACCTTGACGAGGGTTCAAGATGGCGCCCAAGAAGATTGATATATGTACATGTACTTAATTTAGGTACTCAGCACGGAATTTCCAAGAGGTTCATTGGAAGTTATCCAACGTTGGACTTGGTTCCAAATGCCCGTGAGCTTTGCAATAGCAGTGCAATGCACTAGCAGTGATTGATAACGGCATAGAAAATGCCGTCTCAAACGATTTGTTAGCTGATCCCACAATCAGCATTAGACGTTTAGCGTTACAACATAGGTAAGACATCTGTAATGGCGAATTTTAAAAAAGGAAGGTTTGTATCCCTATCATTATCATGAAGTTCAACATTTGCATGAAAATGTAGACAATCAGTCGAGCTCTGTTATGTGTACATGGATTCAAAGAAAAATTAAAAATACTCCACTGATTCCGACAACAATTTTATGGAGGGATAAATCTAAATTCACAAGGAACGCAACCACAAACTACAGAAATTTGCATGAAGGCTCCGATGAAAATATACAATTAAAGAGAGCATCTACGTTTCAAGTGCAGTTCTCAATTAATGTTGCTGCTCTGATCGACGACACGCAAATTGGGCCATTTATATTATCTGATACTTTAAACGCCGAACGTTTTATAACACTTTTAAGAGACGAACTGCCACTTCTGCTGGGAGACGTTCTGCTGGCCAACAGACAACGTATGTTTCTGCAAATAGATGGATGTCCTACTCATTATGCGCTTATTGTGCAAAGATTTACATTTAGAAAATGTAAATTATCTCAATAGATGGATTGGCCGGCAAGGCCCTGTAGACTGGCCTGTGCGTTCGCCGGATCAGACGCCTCTAGATTATTTTTATGGGGTGTCATGAAACAAAGAGTTTACAAAACAGTTGTAAATACCGAGGCTGAGTTAAAAGATCGAGTCATGGAATGTGCCAATGACAATAAAAACGACCCAGGAATGGTACGTTGTGCCACCGAACAAATTGGTCGACGTGCGGCAATGTGCCTACAGCTACGAGGTAGCCACTTCGATCATTTAATGCATTAAGAAAATAATTTTGATTGTGTAATATTAAAAAAAACGTGTTTAATTAAGATATGACTTTTAATAGCATAATATAATAGCTCATAGCTCATACATACATATTGTTTAAAAGCTAATGAGATAAGGAATTATTATAAGTTATCACGATCCTAGGTAATACGCCCATAATTTTGAGAACGTTTACTTAATAGAAAATTTAGTGAAATAAAAACATTCTTATAAATAAAAGCACAGTTTACTATTATTAAATAGTCACTTTATTGCTAGCCAAATGGCATTGTATTCTCACTGCTCACTGACACGATTATTATTTATATTTCAACGAAAACCGCAGACTACTTTGAAAGAAATCGATATTTCTATACACAGATTCCATAGTGGAATATAAAAATCTTAATTGTATATATGTATATCTTCACGCCAGGTCCCTTGAGCTTAACCGAGCGCCAAAAGAAGCGGTCCTTACGCACTTCACTCGCTTTCACATTCATAGCTCTTTTCATGTACGCTCGCTTGGTCTTCCTCAACTACTACATCCTTCCACTTTCGCTATGTATATCTGTTTCGTCATTCTTTCATCTTACATCAAAAATCTTAAATCATGAAAAAAATCTTAGACCTTTCAACAAAAGGACGCGCCATACGTGTGATTCTGTTAGTAAATAATTCTGCCATTTTCGACGGGGACGAGGTAACTACTACATAGAAACGATTATAACAAGTGCAAAAACATTTTGTGTTATCATGAACGCACACATGAAAAAATTTTCAACACTAGGTCCTTTTACGCATAGTACTAAAATATTCACGATAACATGCTAGCAAAATTCATTACAATGTTATAAAAGTAATAGGGATTGACAAATATCGATATTATAATATCAAAATATCCATATTTATACAACGGTAAATGACAGAGATGAACACATAGATTTTTTTTTTTTTTTTTATACCACTAAGGTGGCAAACAAGCGTACGGCCTGCCTGATGGTAAGCAGTTACCGTAGCCTATGGGCATTTGCAACACCAGGGGTGTCACTCTTGCGTTGCCGACCCTGTAAGAACCTCTTCACGCCTTTCTTGAAGAACCCCATACTGTAGTCCCTTGGGAAAATCTCGGCAGGGAGCTCATTCCACAACATAATAGTTCTCGGTAGAAAACTTCTCGTGTAGCGCACAGTGCGCGACCATTGCGGTTCCAGTGTGTGCGGATGAACTCCCAGCCGCCGGCGAGCTGTGCGATTGTAAAACGAGGCTGTTGGTATAATGTTGAACAACTCCTCAGAACACAACCCATTATACAGCCGGTAGAACACGCAAAGGGAAGCAAAATCTCTTCTCAAACTCAAGGGCTCAATGCCGTGTGTGAGTCCAGGATCATCGATAATCCTCACAGCTCGTCTCTGTATCGAGTCACAAGGTCCTAGCTGGTATCCAGGTGCTCCCGCCCAAAGGTGGCTACAGTACTCCATATGCGGTCTGACTTGGGACTTATATAACATAAGCCTTTGCCCCGCGCTGAAGTACTGTTTAGCTCTGTTGAGCACACCGAGTTTCTTGGACGCCAGCTTAACCTTCTCCTCCAGGTGACCTCGATACTGAACATCGCTGGAGATCTCGATACCGAGAATCCTAATGCTCTTAGAAATTGTGAGCGGCTTGTTCTCGAATTGGGGAACCACAGCAAATGGGGTTTTCTTAGCGGTGAACGCGCAAACTTGTGTCTTGGCAGGGTTGAATTGGACTAGGTTCAATCGCCCCCAGTCAGATACTTTAGACAATGTACCCTCCATTTCAGACACAAGTTTATCGCGGCTTTCCTCTACAAGGGAACGAGGGATGTTAGCACGGCCTGTATAATAAGATATTGTATAATTAACATTGAGCCCTCGCGGGCACTTAGTTACGTTTTTCTAAATAAATCCTTAGTATGTTTTATGCATTTCTCATAGTTTTAATCACTTTTGATCTAACAGCTTTTGAGAAAATTTACATTACAATAAATGTATGTAATAATTATAATGATCTATTTACTTACTATTTACTACTTAACTTTGTTCCTAAGGTACATACTATTTATGGTATAAAATTTATTTTTATCACACAAATTACACATGAGTACCTGCATTACAGGAGTTATTGGGAGATTGGGGGATATTAAACACATCTCAAGTCTATGTCAAATATAGGCAAGATACACTACGAGAATATGATATTATAAATAAAACAAAATACATGTACTTATGCCAGATTTTTTCATAAGAGACTACAATAACAACTGATAAATATTGTCATTAAACCTTTTTAAGAAATAAAGATACAAAAATTCAATGATTTATTTCCGTTACAGTATACAATAAGCTGAGATGAGATCATCGTCATACCCACGTCGCCTAGTGAATTTTATGGTACACTTGTCTAAAGCAAGCCCTAAAACGAAGTGGTTATGATATATAATACCTGTTTAAGAGTTCCACCGTCTTCCTCCTGGCTTCATGATCTTCCTTAGCAAAATTATTATGTTGTATTATCACATAAATGTGTAGGTTTTAACTACATCTATTAAACCAATCACAATGATTCATAAGAATTGGTTTAGTAGATGTTAAAAACTGTTCCCATAAGATTTGAAATAAATAGTAAATATAGGTTAAATAAAATAATTTAAGTATACAAAATCTGTGTAGACAAATATTACCGTACAATGCCCTCAACAAAATGAAAATATAGACATAATCAAACTCACAGAACTCTTCACGGACCTCACGGTAATCAGTAGGGCAAGGACGAATCCTTTATGAAAAAACATTCGTATCATCATCGTATACAATTTGTATGAGAATTGAGCAGCGCCTCTATCGGACGTAAAAGTAACTAAATTTTGAAGCACAAGTTAGTACTTTCGTTTCGAGTTCGTATCGTAACGTGTACGTATCTTGACATATTTGTATTAAATTTGGGAGAACTTTGTTTTGACGGACGGTATCGAGAATCTCGAAGGCTGGCTATCGAAACTTACGAATATTTATTCACGTAAAAATTGTGGATGAAACAACTTGCGAAATTGTGAAAACATAGTATTTAACCATTTTTTTCAGACTTTTTAGCAGTATTTTGCTTGAAAACATTAGTAGACTAATATTTTACATAAAATGCAAGAATTACCTAGAGTTTAACGTAGTTTATTGTGTTATTTTATTATCTTACTACAATACTTATTGAACACCCAGTAAACGAACAAAGAGAAACCTATAATAATAATATAGAAAAATAAACCTATTTTTTCAATGATTAGTAGGATGAAATAAAAATTTGTTAATAATAAATTTATATTTAAAATATAAGCGTAATATATATTTCATCCTACTAATATATAATTGGAAAAAAATATGTATTTGTACTAAAATACCTACCGTTATTTTTATTTATTGAT
Organism: Pyralis farinalis; assembly: GCA_947507595.1. Taxonomy (NCBI): domain Eukaryota; kingdom Metazoa; phylum Arthropoda; class Insecta; order Lepidoptera; family Pyralidae; genus Pyralis; species Pyralis farinalis. The sequence goes on along the minus strand of OX382265.1, from coordinate 11,794,453 downwards.
TATGTTACACAGAAGTAAGTCGCAGGGCTAACAAAGAAAATTAACAAAATTGCTAGATCTGATAGAAACTGAATTTAAAAATAGTTTTGTCTTCAAAGATAACAATCAGTCCTCCACCAGTGCCACTAGCAGCCCTATAGATATTTGCCTAATGCATATCGTGTTGTTTTTATAGGAGCTCCAACCTTGACCCAATAAAACGAAATAAATTAAAACAAAAACTGAGTTCACACTCCGTCACAAAAACAATAAAAAAATACTGATACGGTATCTGCGACATGAACGAAATCGATTGATGACTTTTTATATAATACTAGCGGCCCGCCCCGGCTTCGCACGGGTGGACATTTATTTTTTTAAACATTTTGGGATAAACGAAGAGTAAATGTATCTTTAGAGAGTTTTTTAAATAGTTTTTCTTAAGTAGATTTTTTTCAGACAAATTACTTTAAGTGGTACGTACTTAGTAGTATTTAATTTTTTATTAGTTTTTATCCATAACCCAAATTACAATCGGAAAGTTAATTTTTTATTTATTTATATTGTTTTTAGTTTTATTTTTACATTTCTTTTAATATATATAACATATATTTCGAGACTTTATATTAATTTAATTTAATAGGTTTTACTTTTTTAGTTTCCAATACGTCTACCTTAAGGCTGTATACTATATTGGCTGTGGTATTCGTAGATGGCAACAAAATATATTGATTTTTAGGAATCCTACTCCAGAAAGTGCAACATATAATTGGCTATGAGAAAAGCATTCTTCTCTTAGGTCGATGCCAAAGATCGAGAAAGTTTGTCCCTGGGATTTATTTATTATAAGGGCAAACGATACCTTTACAGGAAACTGTAACCTTTTAAAGGACATGGGCAAATCTGTTGATATCATCGGGATCCGCGGAATGTGAGCTAGCTGTCCGGCCATGGGACCGGTGATGATTGTTGCTATAATCAGATTGTCTCGTAATTCCTTTATCAAAAGCCTTGTGCCATTACACATATTGGGAGGGCTTAAATTTCTCAACAGCATAATGGGAGTACCTACTTTTAATTTCAGTTCGTGTGGTGGCAAGCCGGCGGGATAGAGAATTTAAATTTTTTTTAGATAGTGCACTGTATCTTCGATGTTGCACACGTTATCATATTCGTGCGCAAATTGAGAGTTTCAATTGATTGCCACAAAGGTGATGATTTGAGGCACGCTTTTCTGAAAAGAACTTTTTAACTGGTACAGCAAAAATGTGGTATGAAAAAGTCAAAACATTCAATGTCGGTAGCGCGCGAATGAGCCGCGCGGGTACCTATCTCATAGATGTGCGCCGCGCCGCCCGCTGCCACGCGCCGTGGCCGCCGGTGTCGCAAGCAAGGGATTGAAACACAGAACAAAATCCGTAATATCTTTGGAATGGAATGTCCGATTTCGTTAATTCAAAGAGTAACCTACAGGCATTGAAACAGTCTTGAATACGAAATGATTTATTTGGATAAGGATTAATACCAAGGTACGAATAATGTGGCCTAGTTTGTACCCGTGTTACTATGGCATATTTTTAACATGAATAGGTAGTTATTGTGACGTAACTGTAATAGTTAGACATATGGTATCGCGGACTTTTTTGTAGATATTGATGTCCTCTATAAAACTGTATTGTCAATAGTTTCAGCAGCGTACGCGGTATAAGGATTTTTTGGTATCTTTTTCACACATTATCGAAGTTTTCATACGGATTCCTAACTATTTTCAAAATATTTTATAGCCTATGTTAATCATTTATATTGTAGCATTCTAATGGTGAAAGAATTATTGAAATCGGCCCAGTAGTTTTTGAGTTTATTCATAACATACATACAAATCTTTCCTCTTTATAATAATAGTATAGATAGTATAGATTATACTTAGGACGAGCACTTGAAATTCTTGAGACTATTAAATGCATAGATAACAGAAACAACGGGAGATGTGACCGGGGGGGGGGGGGGGGGGGGGGGGGTTAGTTGCAATCAAGTTCGATTGAGATACGTTGCTCCTTGTTTTAGCAAAATGCCAAGTTGTGCTGTTGCAATTTGCAAAAATAGAAGTGCAGTGGTTAACTTTAAATCAAATGGAATCACTTATCACCTGTAAGTACAAATAATATTACGTTTTATAAGCATAAAAACAAAATTAATTTCAAAAATTCTCCGACGCCATTTCTACCCGAACCTTACCACGATGCAAATTTTAAATAATCAACATCTCATTCTTAAATCATACATTGCTTTTCTACCATTACGCAGTCGCCACTGCTCGTTTCCCAACACGCAATGTAAAGCGAGTGATATTATTCGTTCACTGTGTGTGCAGTTTCGAGATACGGCCGCTTGTTTCTGCCGTCGGTTAGGGGTGCGCTTTGACTTCACTTATCGATACGAAGTGTCAATAGACTGCTAGTATTAGATAAAAATTATAAGTCTTTACTGTAGTTATTATTTCATCTATATTTTCATCATCACCCCCGCTGCCAATCCAGCAATTCAACTTCTTGTGACCTCACTAACTCGCATGAAATCAATCATCCTCCAGGGAATTGTTATATAGTATAGTGGGGTTGGCTTTGGCTCTAAGTTGACATTGATTATTTATACGATATATAAATAAACAAATCTTGCGACAGTTATCCTTTGTCGAGTCTCCTAGACAGAATATCAAGAAGCCGTTCAGAAATAAAAGTAATCCAGCTGTTTATGTTTTTCAAATTAAAACATAATTTCTAATTTTTTCAAATATTAATACATTTTAAAATGTTAATACAAAAAGAGAATTCATATTTCAAAGTTTGTGTACATAATTCACTCGAATATTTCATAGAATACTTAAGATAAAAATTACAAGAACAACTTCATCTAATTTCAGAACGAATCGTTCACTCAATTTGTTCGTTCCCGGTTTACGCAGTATCGAAATGCTATCGAGGATACGATAGGACGACGAAGGTGCTTCTTGCTACGTACTAGCGTGATGCTGCGTAATCATCGTAATACTATCGAGGACTCGTTACGATTACGATACGAGTTTCTAATATGTTCGTGTTTACCCAACAGTAGGGTAAGCACGAACATATTAGAAACTAGCATTATTTTCTATATTATTTTCTATATTATTAGTATAGGTTTTCTATAATATTGTTCATTTACTGGGTGTTCAATAAGTATTGTAGTAAGATAATAAAATAACACAATAAACTACGTTAAACTCTAGGTAAATCTTGCATTTTATGTAAAATATTAGTCTATTAATGTTTTGAAGCGAAATACTAACAAAAACACTGAAAATAATGGTCAAATACTATGTTTTCACAATTACGCAAAATTGTTTCATCCATAATTTTTACGTGAATAAATATTCGTAAGTTTCGATAGCCAGCCTTCGAGATTCTCGATACCGTCCGTCAAAACAAAGTTCGTGGTCCCAAATGTCATACAAATATGTCAAGATACGTACACGTTACGATACGAACTCGATACGAAAGTACTCGTGCTTCAAAATTTAGTTACTTTTACGTACGATAGAGGCGCTGCTCAATTTTCATACAAATTGTATACGATGACGATACGAATGTTTTTTCGCAAAAGATTCGTGCTTGCCCGGTTACGTAGATTATGGTTTTGAGCGGGACTAAAACTGTGCAGGTAGTTCATTAAAAACTGGGCCTTTTCAGGACAATTACCGGGTTCCGTAACAAAATGTCACGGATTTTTTGTAGAATGACTTAAGAAGAATGTTTAGTTGATCGAAGTACGTTACAACTATAATACTGCCACTGTTCGATTTTTAATTAATAGTTATATTTTTATTTAAATTAAAATATGGTCTATGAACACAGTTTTTTTATGCAACGTCGGGAGTCATACAATCATACGGCCCACCTGATGTAAAGCTGTTACCGTAGCCTATGAACGCTTCTAATACATTGAGTATCACTCACACAATACCTCCTCTGCTGCTAACACAGCAACTGCAAGGTGGAGGTAGTCCCCCAGACGGGCTGCTTTGATGCGCCCTACCTTTCTTAAAACATTCTGACCAAGACAGACTGTCATGTTCATCCACACGCATGTCTTGTGTGGGAATCGAACCCACGAGCGTTGGTATCAAATAAAAAATCCTCCATATAAAATAAAAATGTATGTATGTATGTATATCTTCACGCCAAGTCCCTTGCGGCGTAGGCAGAGAGAACCGAGCGCCATAAGACGCGGTCCTTGCATACTTCACTTGCTTCTGTGACATTCATAGCTCTTTTCATGCACGCTCGCCGGTTCCTGGGGCTTCTGACATCACCTTCTGATAAAACACGACCAATTTGGTCATGGTAGGTTAGTCTCGGCCTTCCTCGGCTCCTACATCCTTCCACTTTTGCATTGTATATCTGTTTCGTCATTCTTTCGTCCCGCATTCTTTCTACATGTCCGAACCAGCGGAGCATGCCCTTTCTTATCTTAACACCGACACTCTCTTTTAGACCAACTCTTTCTCTCGCGTTTTCATTACGAACGCGGTCAGCAAGCGTTATGCCACAAATTTTGCGCAATGCTCGCATCTCGACCGCATTTATTCTACTTTCATGCTCTCTCTGCCATACCCAGCTCTCACTTCCATAAGTTAGCGTTGGAATTAGCACCGCATTGTGTACAGCGAGCTGTGCCTTCTGGCTTAGATTTCGGCTGCCTAGAAGTTTACCCAACGCTCCATTCATCCTATTCCCGGCACTCACTCGTCTCTCCACATCAGCGATGTACCTTCCTTTGCTGCTAAAAGCACTTCCAAGATATACAATCTCATTCGCTTGCTCCAACACTACATCATCAACCATGATCCTAGTGTTCGTTCTGGTTGTCTCTCTTTCAAATACCATTATCTTGGTTTTCAAATAAAAATCTCATGTATTAATCGTTAACACATCATTTTAATTTCTTTTATATGAAAACAAATAAAATAATAACTTACATGTGAAAGGTCTTTTTGCAATCTAAAGTGTTCGACCTCTTTTTTGCATGACATAACTGAACATTTTGGCATTTTTAGTATAACCCTTTATGATGTCACCGGAGCGATAACGATTACAAGACTGTTAGAGAATCGATTACGCAAGTAGCTTTTATACGCGCAATGGATCACAATATCTTGTACCATGATACAGGGGAATGATCCTACGAGGCTGCATCTTTTGTTGAAAGGTCTAAGAAATATAGAAAATATATTTTTTTTTGTCGATAGTTTGGTCTGTTTTCATCCTTTTTCAGGGCTGCAATTTATCCTGGGACACACTGTATAATTGTAATAATTTGCTCGGCGGTGAAGGAAAACATCGTGAATAAAACCTTAAGCCAAAGAATTATATTTCGAAAGACGTATGCCCTAACCTAAGAAAGGTCTGGCTTACACTCTGGGTCTGACGGCAGTCGCTCCAAGTCAAATTGATTATGACCTTTTTGTTTCCAAAATCTTCACCAAAATTTTAGACTTATCTAGGTAGCGGGCCACGTCAATCCTAATTTCCTAATAAATAAGGAAACGAGGTAATGCTAGGAAAAAGAATGTTTTACTGCAGTTGGGTAGACTGTGCGTAACTTCCAGTTTTACTTTTATGTCCATGGTTGCCGCGCTGCGCTGATTCGTTCGTTCTAGTGAAAATCACCTCTGTGGAGTAGATTCCTGATAGTTCTGCTTCGTAGCATGACCACATTTTATATGTTTATAGTAGATTATGAGTATGTTGTTATGATTATTGTTTATTGATTATTTTTTACTTGAGTATATATTCAAAATACGCAAAAATTCGAATATTCAATATTTTAATACAAAACTTATAAAGAGAATTGCGGTATGAAGAAAATGACCAATGTTTGCAGACTGAGTTTCCGTCATATTTATGCAAGTTTTCTGTATGTTCTCATTTTTGAGACGTCACTTTCAATACGAATGTAATGTCTAATCTGGATTTACTCCCTAATCTTCTAAAATTGTTGAAACTTCTTTGCACCAAACAGGAGGTAGGTCAAAACAAAATCATCTCGCTTATGCCAGCAGACAGATATTTTTTTAACACAACATTTCTATATACGCTATTGTAATGGAACAACAGGCTGACGTTAATTTTGCCATGAAGAAGTAGATATCTTTTAAATGCAATGTTTGATGATACAAAATAGTTGACTGTGTTAGTGTGAATATGTTAAATGACTAAGTAAATTATAGGTTTCTATTTTAGTGGATTGTGATTATTCTCATTTGGTATATTTACTCAGTTGGTTTGACAAATGAAATCTGGTCACACTGTTAGTACGCCGTCAATCGCCAGTCTTTCACACGGTTCGTGGTTGACACAATTTATTTAATCTGAGTCCGTCGTGCCACTCACATATACATAGTCTGTGGCAGCGTTTTCGACGTCTTCGACGTCTCTAACAGAGGGCTTTGTGTTATATGGTCGACAACTAATTGTAGGTGTTATTTGTTTTTTATTATCTTTAGCCCTGTATTATAACTTATTGTGAATGAAGAATGATGGTTTTACGACCAAAGTAAATGTGTATAAACAATTCGTGTTAAAATTATTAAGTTATGGCTAGTGATTTGAACAGTGTAAGAACAAAGTTATGTTAATTCCCTTCAGTCCCTATGTCACCGGGTTTCACCTAAGTACCTGACCTGGCACTTGAAGGTGCGTTGCATGGCTGTTAATGTATTTACTGCTAACAAGAAAGTCAAAATTCCTGTAGTTTATATTTATTTTATTTATCTTTATGTTCACCAACAAAATCTAAGCCCTTTGTTCATTCATTACGAGTAACATAAATAAATAAAATTATAGCAAGCAAGAGGTTCATAGTACTCTCTTGTTCTCGTATACTTTGCTTCTTGTGTGTATTGAGTGATAAAATCAAGTAATGCACGACCATTTCAATCAATTAAGTACAAGTAAACATGTTAATTTTAATTTCTTTAGTAGAATGCTTGCATGTTTTATTATTGTATCATTGTGTGTATCATGTTTAAAAAAAAAAATTAGGATCATAACGTATTGAAACCTTTTTAACTTATTAATATTTAATTAATTACTTATTATATATTTATATTTAGACCATATGAAAAAGGAAATACATGTAGCACCTTTTGATATCCAGTCTGGTGTTGGGAATTATATTGAGTAGATAGATATCCTGCCTTTTATGTCAGTTTTCATCTTAAGCTTTAGGCCTCAAATGTGTAATTTACAATTTCCTTAGTTGAAAAGCCAGCATAATAATATGGCTCACCTGGTGGTAAGCAATTACCATTACATATGGACACATGCAAAATAGGGGATGTTGTATATGTGTTACATACACTTTCATTTCCTTTTTGCAGGACCCAACAATGTAGTCTTTTGAGAGAACTTCGGCAGATAGTTGCTTGCTTTAAGATTATTCTGGTGTCAGTTAGGTCCATCATTCTGGTGTTAGTGATGCCAGAATGAGTGTGTATTTCATAAAATGTTAGACTGCAAGGTACACCTATATATTTTTACTGTTGCAAGTTATCTGTTCTGACATTAATATAGACACACTGTATTTTTGAAAATTCCTGAAGCTAATCTGAATACGTGGGTAATGGTAGAGTAGTAAATTGTAAGAAATAAACCTTTTAAATCTATGTATAATTAAACCTTAATAAAACATACAGAAAAATAGATCTTATTATAGATTTCCAATAAAAAGGATAGACAGTTTGGGACACAACTTATTGCTAGATAATTATTGTTTACTACTTTTTAAGAATCATTCTTTTGTGTTGTAACATATATTTCTACAGACATTAAAACTTTGGACTATAATTACCTATCCTTTGCATTAAAACTTCATAACATACAATTAACCACAGTGTATGAACTTTCTACCTACAAGGCGACCCACATGGCTATCTCTGTTAATAAAACAGTAATGCTTCGGAAGATTCCTGATGACATCACTTACAGGAACACAATAATTCTCCATTCTTCTTCTGAGCCTTTTTTTTGCCCGAACCTCATTTGTTACATGACAGGGTGCATGGTATCCACCTGTGTTTCTTATGTACTATATGCATAAATAATTAAATAGCTAAATTTGTTAAGAAAGAGTGTTGTTCTGAAAGAGAATATTGATGTTAAGATAAGAAGAATTAAACTTAGTTGGTTTAGATGTATGTATATGTATCTATATCTTCACGCCAGGCCCCTTGCTAGGTAACTTAGGTTGAGAGAATCGAGTGCCATAAGATGCGGTCCTTACACACTACACATGCTTCTTTCACGTTCATAGCTCTTTTCATGCACGCTCCGCGGTTCCTAAGTTTACATATCTAGGCAAAATGCAGAAGAAAGACAAGTAAACATGTTAGTGTTAGTGTGGGCAGTAAGTAAGGAAGGCCAAAACTCACCTATCACATCCGAATAATTTGCTTTCTATCAGGTGATGTCGGGAGCCTTAGGAATTGGCAATGAAAAATGAAAAAAAATGTTAAAGAAGTAAGTGAAATGAGTCTGCGTCATGTGGCATTTGGCTCTCTGGCTGCTTCACTTGGTGTCAATGTATAATCAGATAGTTTTGTTGCTTTTGAATGCAAAGAAAACAAAGATAATGGTATTTGAAAGAGAAGAAATGAGAACCAACGTAAGGATTACAGTTAATGACGAAGTATTGGAACGAGTGGATGAGATTGTATACCTTGGGTGTGCTTTCAGCAGGGATGGAAGGTACACTGCAGATGTGGAAAGATGAGTGAGTGCTGGGAATAAACGTAGTCAAAATGCGAGCATTGTGCAAAATTTGTGGCGTAAAGCTTGTAGACAATGATGATGTTAGAAACAGTGTTGGTCTGAAAGAGAGTGTCGGTGTTAAAATAAGAAGAGGCATGCTCCGTTGTTTCGTACATGTACAACGAATGCAGGATGAAAGAATGACAAAGCAGATATACAATGCAAAAGTGGAAGGATGTAGGAGCCGAGGAAGGCCAAGACTTACCTACCATGATCAAATTGGTCGTGATCTATCAGAAGGTGACGTCAGGAGCCCTAGAAACCGGCGAGCGTGCATAAGAAGAGCAATTAATGTTAAAGAAGCGAGTGAGGTAAGTAAGGATTGAGTCACGTGGCGCTCGGTTCTCTCTGCCTACCCTGCAAGGGATTTGGCGTGAAGTTATAGATAGATTTGTTAACATCTTGCAAATGTGGCAAGGATAATTTCTCTGTTGGTTAGGTTATATGCCATAATACAAACATAAGGTTCACCAAAATTTGTAGCATGTGTTGATTTGAAATTAGCCAAATGCATCTCCAACATTGTGAGTTGGACAAGCATTTGGCTATGGACCAAAAGGTTTTCTGCGGTATGGTGGATTTTGAGAAAGCATTTGATAGGGTTGTGCGAAAGAATCTCTGGGACATTTTGACCATATATGGAGTTGAATAATAACACTGGCTAAGACAGTGAGAGCATGAAAGTAGAATAACTGTAGTAAAGATGCAAGCTTTATGTAACATTTGTAGGGTAATGCTCGCTGACCAGAGATTGAGAGTTAATCTGAAAGAGAGTGACAGTGTTAAGATAATACAAGGCATGATCCGTTGGTTTGGACATGTAGAAAGAATGCTGGATGAAAGAATTAGTATAATTAAATTATTATTGTATATATTTCCATACAACCTGTTTATGCTTTTGTTTTTTTTCCGAAATGGAAGGGGATATACGTATCAAGTTTTCTCGCTCCGCAATATCGTGGAGAAGCATCTGGCCATAGACCAGAAGGTTTTCTACGGGTTTGTGGATCTTGAGAAAGCATTTGCTTGCTATCTGCTAGGCTGTTTATCCTGTATCTTGATAGTTGTCTGCAGAGAATAAGGTTAATGAATGTGGGATTGCGTATGGGTGGTCTAGTGGTGAACTGTCTGCTGTATGCAGACGATGCCGTGTTATTAACGATGCCGTGTCGAATGTACGGAGAAAAGCTTACTATTGAATGCGAAGAAAATAAAGATAATGGTATTTGAAAGAGAAGAAACCAGAACCAATGTAAGAATTACGGTTGATGATGAAGTGTTGGAACAAGTGGATGAGATTGTATATCTCGGATGCGCTTTCAGCAGGGATGGAAGGTACACTGCAGATGTGGAAAAAGGAATGAGTGCTGGGAATAGTGTGAATGCAGCGTTGGGAAAACTTCTTGGCAGTTAAACTTGAGCCAGAGTGTATAGCTCGCTATATACAATGCAGTGCTGGTACCAACACTTTCTTATGGAAGCGAGAGCTGGGTATGGCAGAGAGAGAGCATGAAAGTAGAATAAACGCGGTCGAAATGCGAGCGTTGCGCAAAATTTGTGGCGTAACGCTTGTAGACCGTATTCGCAATGATGATGTTAGAAACAGAGTTGGTCTGAAAGAGAACGTCTGTGTTAAAATAAGATGAGGCATGCTCCGTTGGTTCGTACATGTAGAAAGAATGCAGGATGAAAGAATGATGAAGCAGATGTACAACGCAAAAGTGGATGGATATAGGAGCAGAAGAAGGCCAAAACCAAAGCCAATGACCAAATTAGTCACGAAGCAGATATACAATGCAAAAGTGGAAGGATGTAGGAGCCAAGGAAAGCCAAGAGTTACCTACCATGACCAAATTGGTCATGGTCTATCAGAAGGTGATGCCAGGAGCTCTAGAAACCGGCGAGCGTGCATGAAAAGAGCAATGAATATTAAAGAAGCGAGTGAGGTATCTTAGGATCGAGTCACGTGGCGCTCAGTTCTCTCTGCCTACCCCGCAAGGGATGTGGCGTGAAGTTACAGATAGATAGACTGTTTATGCTAACAAAGGATGTTACTTATTCAATACAAGTCAGTATTAAACCCTTACGTATGAAATTCTATATGTAGAAAATTCAATCAATTATTTTTAATATAATGTTTATTATTAAATTAATCAAATCCATAAATTAATTTTTAGCCGCTATTGCATTGCATTTTTGCCATTTTCATGAAAATTCATTACCGTTTCTGGTTTAGAAATCCTTGGGATGGGTATTGATGAACTGCATATTGGTTTTTACCACCCCATTATATTTGATTTTTTCCCCTATTATCCAAATACCGAAAGAAAAGGAAATCAGTTGGATTAACGTCTGGTCAATTTTAAAACCTGTAGTTTGAAGTACAGCCCGCTATGTAAGAGAATAATCATTGTCATGACTAAATATAAATAATAATAAGAAATAACATAATGACTAGACTACTTTAACGAGCTTGTCTCATTTCTTCAGTTAACCAAACTTCATGTTAGTGACGACAATGAAACAGAAAGAGTTTAATTAATTATTAAAAATAATGCAATTGTAGTTTTTTAAATGATGTGATAAATTTAATTGTAGCCCACTCCCTGGCGAGATTTTCTTAATAGACTACAGTATGAGGTTCTTCAAAAACAGGCCATGTGTGAGTCGAAGACGGACACAATGTGTTCGGTAACACTCAAAAGATATACTGTGACCAAAGGACAGACAGGCAGACAGCAAACCTTTAGTATTAGAGTATGGTTGGCACACTTTGAGTATAGAAACATAAAAAGGTGTAATTTGGTTTTTACAAGGAGGGAACAATTCCATATTATTATATTTTCAATATTATAAAATATATAATTACAATCATCATTAGAGAAGTAGTAGTAATATAGAAGCCGAGGAACACCAAGAGTTACCAGGACTTAATTTGCTTTGTCAAAAGTTGTTAGCCCTAGCCCGAGCCCTAGAATCCGGTGTTTGAGTAGAGCTATAAATGTTAAAGAAGCGACGAAGCGAGTGACGTGTGTAATGACGGAGTTGTGTGGCGCTCGTTTCTGTCTGCCTATTCCGCAAAGGAGTTGGCGTGAAGTTCTAGATAAATAGATAGATCAATATTAAAAAGAGGACCCTGGGCTCCGAAGCGAAAGCCGGACACCACCGGGATTATCGCTCGAATGATGATGAACAATTATTAAAATTGTTACTTGTCGTTTCTTTATTGTTATTAATTACGTACAGCAATTACTTGCCATATTTTACACAACAAACGAATAAGCAAGTACCTAATGAAAATAACACGCGTGCGCGATGATAGTACTGCTACCTACCATGAACACGTGAGCGAGCGGTTGTGTCGGAGCGCGGGGGGGAAACCGGCCGTCCCTCACCGCCCCGCCCCGCAGTCACCTGTAATCGGCTGTTGCGACACCACTCGTCTCGTGTTCAAAGCTAACTTGAAGTTTGTACCTGATCTCAACTCCCAAGCAGCAGCTTTGAACTCAATTTGCGTTTGGCACACGATTTGGCTAGTTCTTCTGTGTCGAAAGTGTGTGACGGACGTTTTTGATTGTTATAATAACATAACAACAAGATAGGCGAGCTTCGACGCGATTTACTTGTTGTTAAGTGAGTATACATATGTACAGTACCCACTTACCGAGAATTTTTGTCTTCACAGTTTAACCGAAATAAATGAGTATCATTTTATCGCTTACCTTGGAGACTTATTCTAATTTCGACGTGGTTTGATACGGACCTGCTTCCACTATGGCTTCCAATTTATCATTATCGACTTTCACCTTCGGTTGACTATGAGGATCATTGTCGAAATTAAAATTTCCAGAGCGAAAGCAATAAAACAAAAACGTTGTTTATACAAGTCACTGAATTGCACACCGTTAGTAAAATAATAAAATGAATAATAAATATTGTCGGACAAATTACACAGCGCCACCTAGCCTCAAAGTAAGCGAAGCTTGTGTTATGGGTACTAGACAACTGATTAACATACGTAAATACATTTTTTTTTGTAAATACATACTTATTATACATAGAACCCAACCAAGACAAACAGACATGTTCACGCACACAAATGTTTGTACTGTGTGGGAATCGAACCCACGAGCGTTGGTGTCAAAGTAGCGTAATAGCGCGTTTTACCACTGCGCCACCGAGCTCGTCAAAGTGAAGTGTTGGTGTGTTAATACGGTTCAGTCGTAACACCAATGTGTTTTTTTAAATATTACATCTACAATGTCGGCCGGGGGCTAGTGATCGCATGGATTGTGTTATGAATATTCCTGAAAAAATTTTGAATAAAAGTGTTAACCAATCCTATCAAACAACTGGAATCGAAATCGAGCCAACATAACATCGGAGATATTGCAATGAATGCAAACTCACCAATGCTACTCATAAAATTAAAAATGTAATCACGTGAATAATATTATGGATCGTCTTTTAAAGCTATTTAGATGTTTTATATTTAATATTCTGAATAACCAGCCCACTGGAGTACCTACATTTGTTGGTACAGTATAAAATAAATTTGAATTTTGAATTATATTATGTCTAATGAAAGTTTTCGATTTTTCTAGTTACTATTAAAATAAGTAAGAAAAAGCATTATAGATTTTTTTAATTTATTTGTCTATTAATTTAGTTAGTTTCAACTACTTTCGTTCACAATCACCAATGTTCAGTTCAATGACGTCATATGTCATGAAAAGATAAAGTAACTGCAATGATGCAATCCAATAAGGGTAAAGAAAGAGCGGCAAAAATGGGAAGATGTTAATAATGAATATTTCCTCGTTTGACTTATACAGCCGGAGCTGAATTGAAAAAAGTTGCCTACAGATAAAAATATTAGACAAATATAATCTCATATTATCTAAAATAGATACGACTATTACCACTATCTATATCAAATCATAAAAATCACAATTATGCTCGTACTCTAGTGAAAAGGTAACCTTTTGCTAGCTTACATATAAATTTTTGAAAAAGCCTATGCGGGCAAGAAAATATTATGTAAATATATATTTTATGGATTTAAAATCCGAATGAAATTGTATTGTATCATCGCCGTTATATACCTGTATAAGAAATTTAGAATAAGTAGATACTTAAACCATTATTGAGTTTATTATTGAACAATCCAGCAGCAAACAGTGTGCAGCGGAAATAAAAACGAAGTGTACAAGCATGCCATGTAACTGCCGTGATAAATATTAAACTTTTTTGAAAAATTGTACGAGTATTATATTCTCGTCAATTTTGGTAGGATTGAGATATTTTTTTCATTATAAGTAAATATTTAATCAGATCCGTACATCTGGACACATTTAGTTAATTTACACTATTCTCGTAACTAACTTGTCGGTCAATATTAGCACTTTATCTTCTGTCCCTGCTATAATCACATTTAAGATTTACAACCTCATTTACTTGTTCCAGTACTATATCATCAGCCGTAATCTTTGCGGTCGTTTTGATTGTCTATCTATCTATAACTTCACGCCAAATCCTTTGCGGGTTAGGCAGAGAGTACCTAGCACCACGGGACACCTCACTCGCTTCTTTTACATTCATTGCTCTTCAAATGCACTCTCGCCGGTTTCTACCTGACATCACCTTCTGTTAGACACGACTAATTTGGTCATTGGCCTTGGCTTTGGCTTGGCTTGGCTTTCTTTGGCTTTTGGCTTCCACTTTTGCGTTGTACATCTGCTTCGTCATTTTTTCATCCTGTATTATTTCTACGTGTCCGAATCGACGGAGCATGCCTCTTCTTATTTTAACACCGACGCTCTCTTTCAAAGCAACTCTGTTTCTAACATCATCATTGCGAATACAAGCCTTACGCCACAAATATTGTGCAACGCTCAAATTTCGATTGCGTTTATTCTACTTTCATGCTCTTTCTGCCATACCCAGGTCTTTGCTTCCATAAGTAAACATTAGGACCAGCACAGCATTGTGTATAGCGAGCTGTGCCTTCTGGCTCACGTTTCTACTGCCAAGAAGTTTTCCCAACGCTCCATTCACACTATTCCCAGCATTCACTCGACTTTCCACATCAGCGGTGTACCTTCCGTCACTGCTGAAAGCGCATCCAAGATATATAATCTTATCCCCTTGTTATAACCGTTCATCATCAACCGTAATTCTTACATTGGTTCTGATTTCTTCTCTTTCAAATGCCATTGTCTTTGTTTTGTTCGCATTCAATAGTAAAATTTTATCCATACAATCGTCTTTCATCATTGTGACCAGTGTTTGCAGTTCAGATGGTGTTTCTGGTAATATCACGGCTTCGTTCGCATAAAGCAGACAGTTCACCACTAGGTCACCCATTCGCAATCCTACATTCTTTGTCTTGTTTTCTGCAGACAACTATCGAGATAAACCCCCTCCTCGCTACCTGGATAATCAAGCCCATAACGGTCAGTCGGACCATTCATTGTGGATCTGTGTCTGGAACAATTTAAGAAAGTTCAATTACGAACTACACGAGAGCTCAAAGAATTGTTATCATTTTCTTAAATTCATTTGTAATATTCGGTTTTCCCAATTGAATTACTTGTTATTATAGTATGTGTATCATTTTACTGAACGAGAAGAACAAAGATATATACCGTCGAGGCAGGAATAAAACCAAGGTCTTGTGATGGTGAAAGAGAAGCGTGAAAAAATGAATTATAAATGAGGAAGAGAGGCTAACAAAAAACTTCAATGCGAATAGCAAGCTCTTTTGGAGAGGTAAAAGAAGTCTTGAGTTTGTTTGTGAGCACTTATAAAGAATAGGATAAAATGTAAAGCTGGGGACTTCTTGCTAACACACAGGATCGGCGCGCATAGCCTCCCGGGATGCGAATTGGATCCACAATTGCATTCTATTGGATTCATTCAATCCAGGGTATGTTTTTACCACAACACTAATATACTATACGAGTATGTGAGCACGTTTTTACCGCTCTACCTTCACATTTTTTTTTGTATTTCTTTATAATTCTGTTTATACTGTAATTAAAAAATCCAAGATAAGGCAAAGGGTTAAGGGGGAAACGCAGGTCAAATCTGTGGTAGAACAGACAGTCTGCTAAACAGAGTCAAGGCATAATTGACAGAAACGGAATACTAGTAGTGCAAGGACCGACTGTATCATGGTTGGTTTTATTATTTTAAATTCAGTATGAGCATACAAAATATGTATTGAATTTATGGACGCGGGCTGACAGAATATTTAAATACAAACTGTCTGATACACGTTGAATTTTGTCGGATCCAATTTAATATGCAGTTTGATTGATACGCGACATTAATTGATCGTTGGATCCAATGAGCTTTCTGGCAAACATAATATTTAATCGGATTTCTCTTTACGGCACTATATTGGTCCAACTAATTCAGTGATTGCTCAACGGATATTTAACCACCTATTAAAGAAAGGTCCCTAGTTCGAATCCTGGAATGGACATGTTTTTTATATGCCAGAAAGGTGGCAAATAAGCTTAAGCGTATATACAGCAAAATTTCGATTTATGCATTTCTAATTATCACTTGCTCGGCAGTGAAGAAACATCGTGAGAAAACCCACGTGTTCAAGAAATTATATTTCGAAAGACGTTTGACCTAACGCTAAAGCTTTAGGCTACCCTCTTGGTTGTAGAGGTCTGACGACAGCCGCTACATATCTAAATCCGTATCTGTGCCAAATCTTTAGGCCTAGACTTAGATTTTTAGACCGCTAGTCTGGCATCCATCCTAAATTATTTAAAATTTAGGATGGATGCCAGACTATTAATAATAATAAAAAAAATTGTTAATTAATAAAACGCGATAACGCTAGAAAGAAGATTAATACTTCTAAATACACGTCTACAAATTTGACACTTTGACCATTCTAATATTCTTATCCCGTACGTAATAAGAGCATAATCGCACTTCTAATGTCAAGCGTGATCTACTCTTGGCTTTAATTCAATCACATGATCTCTAGAGATACATCTTAGTAGATGAACGACTGCATTATGAGAAAACTGACAATAAATTCTTCTCATGGGTAAACCGAAGCCAGAATGTCAAGCATATAGTTCAAAACAGTATTAAACTTTGTTTTGATTCATAACACTGATTACTAACTGATAAGCCCTTAAAAGGAAAAGTATATAATTATATCTGTATTATATTTATTTATATATGTAACAAGCTAATTATTCATTTGGAGGTCAATTACTGAATTGCGTAAAAACAGATCCCACATTACGATTCCGTAACAGAAACCTTTGAATGGACCACGAGCTTGTTTAGTTAATTTAACTTTTGTTTTGTACACTATATTAGTCATGGTTTTATTCGCATGCTGGTTACAAGTTTCGTAGTCTGTTGAATTATTCTAATAAACTTTGATGCTGGAGTTTATGCAACAATTTTCGCAGATTCAGATCACTGATAAACAATTCATATCATATCTCACTCGTTATGACTGTTTTTGTGAACTACCGACGATTAACGCAACGTAAATCTGTCGTTTAGAAAATTTATTCTCAAGTATTTCACCGCACCGTAGTCTAAATATCCGCCCAACAAAAGCAAAAAAGAATGGATGGCAAAGGTGACACTTTGGCATTGCCCCTACTATCTTAACACATTGAATTTGACTGTATCACAATCAATATTATTAATATTTTTAATAAATATTTATTTAAGAGTTTTACTGAAAAATAGTCACGTCGTAAACCGCGTGGAGATTCTGTTGATGGGATAATAAATAAGATATGTCATTCAGGTTTTAGACTACCTGTAACAAATATCGTTACAATCTGTTGACAGATAGAGTTTCGCGATCATAAATGTTTCTAGTGCAAATGGGTGATATTGTTGCGCCATCAAGCTGTGCTGATTTGAAACAAAAATAATTATTTTTTTGTCACCTTCGGGAACCCATTGGGAGCGAGATGGTGAACTCTCACGAGTACCCTTACGGACGGCCGTACGAGTTATGTCAGACTTTTACTGATCACCTAGGGACTGCATTTCGCCGGGATTTAAAGCCTTTAAAGGCCTTATTTGACGCGATCGCCCCAGGGGAAGCGGAGCGACGCACATCCATTGCAGTACCATCCCTAAAAGAAAAACGAATATTTCTGTTTAATTACACTGCACGGCGACGTAACTAAAACGTGATTAAATTCTAATACAACGTCATCTATCGGTATTTAAGGGAGTCAATGTTAAATTAAAATAACCTATTTATATATGTATTCGTTTGGGTTACATTTTTTTTATTATCGTATTGGTTTCAATAGACACATTTGTATAATAGATGATCATCATGAATGTTTGTTTATTAATGTTTGTTGTTAATGAATGTTTATTAATTACGGCCAAGTTATTGATTTGTTTGAGAAATATTCCAAGAGGCCGAGATCTGATCACAAAAGACAATTGAATGATACTGAAATCGACAAAGCAGCAAAATTCTTTTCGTTGACTTTACAGCCACGATATACTATATAATATATAGATTTACGCAAATATATCTAAAGTAAGAGAGACAAAACTATTGATATATTTTCAGTAGTTTTTGAATTACGAACCATCATCCATACACAGGCACATTCATACATTAACTACTTAATTTAGTACTTTTTTCTCCAGATCTGTAAAAATAATGTACTGATAAAATATTAGAGCTAGCCTCTTCTTATTTTAGCTCCGACCGCGACGTCTCTTATAGACCAACTCTGTTTCTAACATAACGAATACGGTTTACTCGCGTTACGCTACAAATTTTGCGCAATGCTCGCATTTCGACCGCGCATTTCTATTGTCATACTCTCTCTGCCATACCCAGCTCTCGCTTCCATAAGTAAGCGTTGGGACCAGCACTGCATCATTGTGTATAGCGAGCTGTGCCTTTTGGCTCAAGTTCTTACTGCCAAGAAGTATCCCAACGCTCCATTCATACTTTTCCCAGCACTCACTCGACTTTTCACATCAACGGTGTCCTTCCTCGCTGATGATCCCTGATACCACATCGCTGCTGAAAGCGCATCCAAGATATACAATCTCATCCACTTGTCCAACATTTTTTCTTTCAAATACCATTATCTTTTTTTTTTCTCCGCATTCAATAGTAAGCCTTTCTCCATACAATGGTCATTGTGACCAATGCTGGCAGTTCAGATGATGCTAATATCACGGCATCATCTGCATACAGCAGACAGTTCACCACTAGGTCACCCATGCGCAATCCTACATTCGTTGACCGTATTTTCTGCAGACAACTTCAAGATACAGAATAAACAGCCTAGCAGATAGCATGCAACCCTGTTTGACACCAATTTTGACATCAAACCAGGCTGATATGCTACCATCTTTCCGCACACATGCTGAGCAATCCTTGTAAGTGGATCTCGGCAATATGTCCCACAGTTCCTTTCGCAGAACCCTACCAAATGCCTAGAAAATTTACTGGTCTACGGCTAGATGCTTCTTCACGATATTGCGAGGCAACAAAACTTGATCCGGACATCCCCTTCCATTTCGAAATCCTCCCTGTGCCTCCCACAGCATTCCATCGGATTTCACCCTCAGTCTCCTTTCAATTACCTTTCCTATGCTGCTATATAGTTGCTAAGCTGATCAAACTGATGGCCCTATAGCTGGCGCAGTCCATGCCTTTATACAAGGCCACGATAACTGTGCGTCTCCAGTCCAATGTGACCCTTCCAGTTCTCCAGCATAGATTGCTTAATACCAGAAGACGACATTTCTTTACCTCTGTCTAAAAGAGTTTAGTATTTGCCTCGACGTTTTTAGTCAGCCCCTTCTTCATTCATAATTTGTCTTTCACACTTATTTTTCATTAAGGCCTTGGTTTTATTCTTGCATAGACGGTACATTTCTTTCTTCTTCTCTCTCATATTTTCATTTAAGGGCATATTTGATACATGGTCCAGCTACGCCATTCTCTTTCTTGCTACAGAGGAATCAAAAAAATACTTTTTTTCAAAACTTTCCAGTAATCATCCACATTTGATTAGGGAAGGCTTGCATTTGCAAGTCTTTCGCTTATCAGTACATTCGTTCTCCTTACACTTTCATCTTGCTATATTTCGCTCCTTATACTTTCATGATCTCTGAAAGGGATACGAACTCGCCAGTGCCTCCACTTCCTGAATAGTCCCACAAAGCAGCTTACCACCAGGTAGTGGTCCGTTTCAAGAGTCGCCTCTAAAGGCTTTTGTTTTCATTATAGTATTTCGGAGATGTCTATCTATTAAAATCATATTTTTTTGGTCATTCTGTCTCCATGTATACCTGTGAATATCCTTGTAATGAAATAAAGTATTCGACACGAGTGGGTTTCATTCCATACATAAATCTAGAATTGATTTACCTGCTTCGTTCACTCTCTTATCTCCATACGAACCAAGAACAGCTTCATAGCTGTCTCGTTTGATACCAACTCATCCATTCAATTCGCCACACATAATCATTCCCTTTCTTTTCCTTCAGCTAAATCTAGAACTTCCCTCACACTCCCAAAACTTCTCTAGTTCTTGAGCACACGCTGAACTTACGGAAGCGTATACTGCAACCAGAAATACCCCCGTGATGCCCGGTTTTAAACGAACCCAGAGAAGTCTAGGCCCTATCAAACAGTAATCTATTACACCAGTAGCTAAGCGAGAGGAGAGTACGACACCAGCACTGGCTTAATTGTCCCGGTCTACCCCAGACTATAGGACCATCACGCCACCGGGCATATCATCGGTGTCACTCCCAATGTGCTTAGTCTCTGTCACACTAAAGCATCTAAACGTCTCTCATTCATTACGTCTATCAGTTCCTTCATCTTACCATTCAATCCACCTCTCACATTCCACATGCCTATGCAGCACTCGGCTCTCCTCGACCCGCCGGAATAGGCGCTGCGTGATGGGTGGCGGCCTCCACCGCCGCATGCAGGTACATTCGCACCGACGCGGGCGGATCGGTGTGCTCTTGGTCCAGAATTGCAATCTGATTGATGGGCGGGGCGAATGAGCACGCTTCTGGCACATGATCCCTCATGGACAACCACGGTCCTCGCCATATTGATTGTGATCTTCGTATAATAATATCGTTATAATAAATCAAAATATTTTTGAAAACAAAATGGCAACTTTACGAATCGCAGCGATAAGTAAATTTACCACAGAATAAATAAGATTATAGTAAACAGTTTAGAATAATCTAATAAATCATCTAATCTAATAAATAAATAAGTATTCGGAATTTCATGTATATTTTATCTAAAGTTGGGGAACTCGCCTGCTGGTAGTTGGTGTAATGACCGCATCGCTCGTTGCGAATGTTACGATATAGTGTCTTTGGCCCATTTATTAACCGAAGGCTCGGTATTGAGAGAGACACAGAGAGAAAAAGTGAAAATACCCACCAAATACATAAATAAAGAATTTATTACTGAAAAATAAGATATAAGTCAAAAAGAGAAATTAAATTGTACTGAGCAGCGTATTAAGGTTGTGGTTGTCAGTAATATACAGTCCTGGACTTAATTGGCTCCGGTGACGCTCCTATTCGCGATTGATACAGGCCAAGCTGGTTGTGAGTTTGCTACGGGTCCTCAGGCAGTAGGGCCGTTATGTTCGCGCGTGTTGTGTCAGTGCCAGTAAGCTCCTACGGAGCTGCTGTGTTAGCAGCAGAGGTATCATCGCTTATTGTATTGCAAGCATTCACTGACACGGTAACCGCTTTACATTAGGTTGGCCGTATGCTTGTATTGCCCCCCAACATTGTATAAAAAAACGTCGTTTTCACACCCGGCGGCACTAGAAATCAAGCGGTGCAGAAACAGGTCGTTAAAGAGTCCTCTGCCGGAAGAACCCGAAATTTCATTCGGGGATTTTTTGTTAATGTCAGTAATATACGCAGTTGAGCCTTTCGTTCTATTGACAATTTCACTGTTATACAATGCTTTAGAAGAATTAGACTTGAAATAGTTTTCTAGTAAAATAAATTATTAGACAAAAATCGTCGCTTTCCCACAAATATAGCGGCGGCGGCGGCGGCTGTCGCGATCGGAAATTGGGCAAATGACATTCTAGAAAATCGAGACTGTTCCGGCCCCGGATATATCCCAAATTGAAAGATTTTTGTTATTGTTTTGCTCAATTTTGTGTACTCGCTAGTTTAATTTTTAAGTAACGAATTAAGTTAAGTAATTATTCTTACGCGTATACCTACCCTTTTGGGGAATTCTTCAAAAAAGGCATTATCTTTGCAATATTAAGTAGGTACTGAAGTGTTATTTGAGAATTAGATACTGTCACGGTCTCTCTAAGATAATCAAACACACAAGCAACGTCGCCCATAGTCAATCTATGGATGAATCCATTGTGGGCTTTAGACTGTTGGAAGATTTTGGCCATCAGGTCGGTGGAAGACTTCCTCCGCCAATGCATAGATGACGAGGATGACGAGTATGGGTTGATATAGTGCATACACATATCAACCCATACTCGTCCAATCGATATTTACCAATAACGGTTTTAAAAAATAATGAAACTAAAGAAGAGAGAGAGAGAGAGCATTATAAATGTTCAGATAAGCATGTGCAATCTTTTTTAATAAAATGCATTTTTTGTATTTTTGACATTTACTTAAATAGCTATAGTATAATAGCCCCCGAATTTCTGAATACTAGTTATTACTGTAACTTATTTTTACTTGCTTCTCTTTCTTATTGGGCGCGGGGATTTAGGTTGTGAAACGTCTTCGTTTTTCCGTTTGTATGCGGAAGATGAAATCATGAAAAAATTCGATAATAATTACTTATCAAAACCTAAAGGAGCGGCTCGCTATGATGGCCGTTTTGACATATTACAATAGTGATGTGAAATGTGAATTTATTCTTGAAAAATATATAATCAAATCTATATGTTTTTGTTGCAAGTAGTACCTACCTGATTAAAAAGGTTTAACAAAATAAAAATATAAATGTTTACTTAACCCGTATACGACCGCGAAATGTAGGGGAAAACGTATATAACGGGTTCTGACTGCTCAATATATTTGAACGAACTGAATATTGGAATGAAAATGAATATACATACTTTACATGCACACAAGAAACAAATTAATACAAAAAGAGACCAAAAAAAGGTGCCACTAAAGGCCATTTTTAATCAGATTCGTCCATACTGCTATTTTCACTGTCGTCACTGCTATCATCACCTACATTAATTATAAGTTCGTTTTCTAAAATATTATCTATTTTCACGTCTCTTTCATAATCTTCCCTTATTAATTTAACAGTTTTTTTCACAACCTTTTCCCAGTCTCCTTTAGTCACATGTTCACGAGCAAGGGTCAACAGTAATACACTATCAATATCCAAAATCCAAAGCCAGGTCAAAACTATATCACAATCGCAGTGCACTGACAGTTTGTACTTTTGAAGCAACGTCAAGTCGAAAATGCTTTGTTGTGCACTGAGCATTGACACGAGTTTGCCGGAGGTAGTAGTTGTGCTGGCCAGCGATCCTATGTGACGATCGTATTAGATTTCATTTTTTTAATTTTGAATTTCGATAAACAAATGCATAGTTATGTGGTAAATAAGTATACTAATAGTTATAATCTTACAAAAATAAAAAATAAAAGTTCGCGGGACCCTAATATATATATAGTTTAGAAATCAAAGTAATAAATAAATTTTGTGTCCTAAAATTATACATTCGATAAATTTTATGACTAACTGCACGTCACTATTGACAAGAAAGAACAGCAATTTGCTCCTTCAAATGTAATTATTAATTAATACGAAACTTCATGAGTGGACAAACGTCAAAACGGCCATCATAGCGTGCCGCTACTGTAATTTTGATATTGTTGTTAATTAGTACCTGGACGACAGAGCTTCGCGTTTTTTGTAAATAAGCTAAAAAGCGAAGACTTGGATAAAATTTGATCCAAATAGTTTGAGCCCTTTCTGAGATACACAATATAAACATATATACTAGAATTGCTTGTTTAAATACATAAGACATGTCACATTGTGTGATGTTATAACGTGACATAATATATATAAGCGATGCCAGGGTAATTATAAATAATACTAATATTCGATCGTGTAAAGATAATGTGCGAATGCAGAGTTTACCTTGATAGGGTAGCCCGCATAAAAAGTTCCGCACGAAACATCACTTAAATTGTTTATATATATTAATGGATACCTCAAGACGGTACATCTCGATAGTGCACTGACTATGACATCCGGACATCCGCGAGTATATTCGATATCCACTAAATTGGTCGTCGATAACCTATCAAACTTGCACGACGATGTCGAGGTGGTAAAATACGTTTAGGAGTGGTTTATATCTGACGTAAGATCAGACGCTTAGCGTCCGTCCGAACTCGTTTTACGGATCATCGGTGAAGCATGTTAGGTTTCAAGATCGTTCGTGTGTTCGCTTTTTGCAAGCGTTATTTTTAACGTTTTAAATAGACTTGTGAGTCCCCCGTCCTGTCCTGCGTTCGCGTGTGGACGTTTCTTTACTTTGGGAGATTTTTATCAATTGTTTGCTCCTGGTAAAAAAGAGCCTAATTCTCTTATGGATGGATACGCGGATTAATAAACCCAGAGTACTTGCGAGTCTTATGTAAGGAATAGTTCGTCGGGCACCATAGTCTATTTCGCCTTATTCCATATAACCTCCTAAAACTCCTCAATTTTCAATACTAAGCTTACAGGAGCGCACGCTTTGACTAGGAAAATTCACTTAATCTCCAATTACCGATGTGTTGGGTCTACCAAAACGTAGTTTCTCCCACCAAGAGTAGACCCATAGGGGCATGAGGGATCAGGTTATTTGGTTCAGTGAAATAAATTGATAAGTTTCACAAAATATTTCAATATTCTGCTTCTTTTTAGTGCTATCCTAATTCGGTAGGATTGGCGTGGCCCGCTACCTAAGCCTAAGAATTTGGCAAAGATACTAATTTTTACATCGAGCGACTGCCGTCAGACCTCCACTAGTCAGGGAGAAAACCAGACCTGTCTTAGGTTAGGTCAATATCTTTCGTAATATAATTTCTTGGACATTAGGGTTTCCTGACGATATTTTCCTTCACCGTCGGATTAGAAATTACAAATAATTTGAACCGGAGACCAGTTGGTCAATAGCTCAGTTCTTTATCCCCTAGGCCCTAGGCTATCACTGTTCTCAAAATAATTCAATACAAAAACATAGTAAAGTAAGTACTAATTTACGAATAGGTCATCTCATCTGTCTCTTACTATCTGTTACCCTTTCGCGACGGAACCGTGAATTAATTGGATATTTGATATTGTCAAATGTAAATTTGACATGCTAAACAATAATCACAAAGCATCTCGGAAAAGGTAACTCGTTTCGACCATTCATTAACACTATTACTTAGAAATCAGTAAAACTTTAAAAAATACTTGATATGAGATGTTAAAATAGTCACGTCGTACGACTGAAAATCAGTACATTTCTCACACAGTATTGCTGCAGTGACAGATGATAGAAATTACCTAATTTAATCGAATTAATAAAATACATCACTTTGATCGAATCCCTTTGTTGGCGCTGCGAGATGGGCGACGGCTCTTATAATTATTATTATTTTTTTAAGTTGACGCGCCGTTTTTTTATTGTTCGAGTGGTTAGCTATGGCTACTTTAACAGCGTTGTGGATTCGATTCTCATACAAAACAAACAATTGTGTGCACGAACATGTATGTTTGTCTTAGTCTAGTTGGAATCTATGTACCTACCTGTAATGAATTATGTATTTACGGAAAAAGTTATTTACGTATATCAATTTGTTGTCTAGCCCAGTGTACAAGCGTCATTTGGTACTTTGTGTAATTTGCCTGGGAAAATATGTTATTTCTTATTAATAGGATTTGCACTATGATTTGACCTTTTACGTGTTTACGAATACTGAAAAAAAGCCTTATATGCCACGTCATCTTTTTGAAATCCTCTCACATTTCCCGTATCTTAAAGTTTAAAAAAAATCCTTATGCCGTATGTCAAGAAATCAAAACCTATAGAGCATTTGCAGTTGGTTTAGGATCATGAAACACAAAGCAGTAAAGAAATAAGAACACAGGGAAAAATACATAAATCACCTCTTTGGTATTATGTCTAACTGAACCCTTAACACGTCATGACTACTGAACGTTTGAACCGAATTGGTTGAATGACATATCTTAAAAAGCACCGCACTTGACATACGCTACGTTGTGTCAAATGATGTGGAATGACAATAGTGTCCAAATGACGTTAAACATGTCAAAAACTGACATGACATCTTTTTGAAATCCTCTCACATTTCCCGTATCTTAAAGAATCCTTATGACGTATGTCAAGAAATCAAAACCTATAGAGCATTTGCAGTTGGTTTAGGATCATGAAACACAAAGTAGTAAAGAAATAAGAACACAGGGAAAAATACATAAATCACCTCTTTGGTATTATGTCTAACTGAACCCTTAACACGTCATGACCACTGAACGTTTGAACCGAATTGGTTGAATGACATATCTCAAAAAGCACCGCACTTGACATACGCTACGTTGTGTCAAATGATGTGGAATGACAATAGTGTCCAAATGACGTTAAACATGTCAAAAAATGACATGACATTTTCATTTTTACCATTGTTATAAGACATACAATAGTAGGTGTCCTTATATTACGTGCTGTGTATTTTTGAGAAATATTTATTTAAACTAAATGTCACTTAAACTTTTCTTCCCCAAAACGATTAAAGGCTATTTATACCAAATGTTAACATTTGTCACCTTAAAGTCCCGTAAAAAATTTGGTCAATTACTTAAAGTATCTAATGGAAACTTGTTGTCTATTAAATAAATATATATTTATGTGTAGTAACTGGCGTGTGATTAAACATTTATTATAGATATGACACCCGTCTTTTATTGTACCCGTATTGTTATTATTTGCCATGAAATTCTCCACAATAGCAAAAGTTGTTGTTAATTATTAATTAAATATTTTTTTTATAGTAATTATGGGGTGATCAAATATTTATTACAGACATTACAGGTGTTTTTTTATTCTGTTAATCTTGGCATGTCTTGGCCACGAAATTCACTATAATAGTACATTTTCGACAGATGGCACAGTTTTTGAAATTTATAATATAACTTAGAACGGTTCAATACATAAAGCATTTAAACATAACGTACGGACAGACAGCGTAGCCTAGAGTCATCGCCCTTTGTATACGAAATCCTAAAAAATATTTAAAATGAAACTTGTATCCGTAGCGTCGTTTTTTTCGTCGTCTCTACATATTTTTCGTTTTCATCCTGTTTTTTCGCGAATGCTAATATTCTCCCGTGTAAAAACTCGTAGCCCATCGTATCGACACACCTTATATTTATGTCGTCCGTAAACAAGAGCCGACATGATAGACCTATGCTTACGCTCTCGACCGAAATACGTAAGCGAAACTAAACCTTGATTCCATTGGGTGACGGCTTTCATTCTATTTTCACTATTGTTATACAACAATAGCCCCGTCTTTGTTCTAAGCTTCAAGTGTTTTATGTACAGTCTCCAAACGAGGCACCTCTAGTGTGTGACCTGGCATAATAATGCACTGATTAGAACAATCTTTAAGATTCTTTTGTTCGCGTATGATATTGTCGTAGGTATAAATACGATAATAAAAGCTTGTACGGGTTGGAATGTAAAAATACGGGAACCGGTATGAAGTGGCGGGCATATCCGCTAAATGTTTACAGTCTCTAATTGGTAATGCCAGTCAATTTCAAATACTGAACCGTATCGTATTCGAAAATTTTTGAACAACAAAATATCCGGTATTATGAACCAGAGGCAACTCCATAAGAGCAAACACTCTTTTCCCTTCCACATCACCGGCGTAACGACTAGTTCGACCTATTTGTTTCAGATTTTGAAGGGTTAATTAATAACAATGCGTTATTTATATTTGCTTGTTCTCATTTAAAGAATTATGATGTTCGGATAAATTAAACTGTCTTGTATAATTAGCCACGATATAAATTGTAGTTTTATCCTAATAATTATGAACGATCTAGATTTTTGCAGCTTTATTACTTTAAGGAACAATGCATATAAATAATACAGCGCCATCTAGTCCCAAACTAATCGACGCTACTGTTATTGATACTAAAAAGTGCAATCTTATAGTTGACACACAGTAATTATATCTCTAAAGCTAAGTTTCCACGATTTCTATATATTGAGGACCCCTATTAAGCATACTGATATTTTATCTATCTATCTATAACTTCACGTCAAATCCCTTGCGGGGTAGGTAGTGGGACCCGATCGCTACATGACTTGGCTCTTATATATTTCACTCGCTTATTTAACATTCATAGCTCTTTTTATACACGCCGGTGCCTATATAAAACACAATAAATTTAGTCATGGTAAGACAAGTCTTTCTCGGCTCCTATATACTTCAGGCGGCTTAAAACACTTGCCTCCGCCAATTCGCAGATGAACAGCATGGTGGGGTATGCTCTAAAACTGCTCCGGTTGAAGGGAGACCCGTATCCCGATCCGCAATGGGATCAGTTCGGGTTAATGTGGATGAAGTTCACAATGTATAACCAAAAGGAACACATATTTATATTACGGTTTTTAGAAGTCCACAACCATAAGGTAAAAGCGGGACACTTTTAAGATCACTTACCTAGATAAAAACTATTATATAATTGTATAACTGTGAATTTTGGTATGGTTCCGTAATGTGCCGACATTCACTTATACCAGTGTTAATTTCTCGAAAATATGTGATATATCTGTATCTAGAAATTCAAATATCTCGATGACTACTGATTTTCGTCCATACATATAAGGGGAAAAAAATTTATTGCTTTTGAGTCCCGTCGTCAACTTTTGCTGAATTTACGTCGAATTCATTTTACGTAAGTGGAATAAATACAGTCTGGATGCGAACATGGAGCAAAATTTCTGGCGTAACGTTCGCAATGATGATGTAAAAAATGTAAGAAAGTGAGATGGTCGGAAAGACTGTCGGTGTTCAGAAAAGGCATGCTCCGTTTTTTCGGCATGTAGAAAGAATGCACTATGAAAAAATGAAGAAGCAAGTACACAATGTGAATGCGGAGCGATAAAGGAGCTGAGTAAGTGCAAGATTCACCTGTCAAGTTCAAATTGGGCGCGTTTTATTGGAAGGTGATATCTTAAAGAAACCAGCGGGTTGTGCAAGAACCGCGTCGCAAGAGACCTGTTGTGAATATAACTATGTAAATGTCTGCCCATAAATTCTGCTACATAGAAACTTTTCATTTTTCAAA